>CM066037.1:49113064-49703186 GCA_033557465.1 Ichthyophis bannanicus | reverse complement strand
CCTCTGTTTTGGTCTTCCCAAAAAGTGGCTGAGTAGATTGTAGATAGTCCAAAATGCAGCAACTAAACTGATTGCCGGCTCATAGTAAACATAATAGTGTTCATCATGTGTTGGTTGAGTTAGACTGGGCTATCAATTAAGCAGCAAATACATTAAAGCCCTTAGTGCTGTTTTTTAGTTTTCTATAAGAAGGAAGACCTTCTTATTTGAAGGATAAAATAGGGGAGTCGTACCAACAAAGTCAGAGATTTGATTGTAATATTGGTGGTCCCATGCTTTTTCTGTGTTCGCACAGGCCAAGCAAACAAATGGATACATCTGATTCATCATCATCCCAGAGATGAGTCCCCATGGAGGTCTACCATGGTCTTTTACATAGCGAATCCAAAGTTTGGATGCTGTCAATGGTGATTTTCCACCAGATCAGCACCATCAGAACCATTTTGTATTTGCTTCCTTTTCCCCATTGCAGTTTATATCCTCCTTCCCTTTCTCCATCTTCCCCTTACTTTACCATTTACCATTACCAATTTGAAAAACAAGAAGTTGAAGAATGTACATTAGCAGTGTAACACAATGGTGTGTTTCCCCAATTTCCAGAAAGTGGCATGTGAAGTGTTCATATGTGTGTCTCATTGGAAGTGTCAGGTGGTAACAGGGGCTAGGAGGGTGCATGTGGGTATGTCATTGGGAGTGTTGGGGGCTGCATGTATGTGCTTGTCTGTCATGGAGAGTGTCATGGGCTGTGTACATCTCTCTCTCTCTCTCTCTGATGGCCCCCTTCCAAGCTTCCTCCATTCTGTTTTCCTCTTTCTCATGATCCTTCTCTCAGGCTTCTTCCAGTCTGTTTCTCTCTCTCTCTCTCTCTTTCTCTTTCTTATACCTCTCCCCAGCCATCATCCAGTGTTTGTGTGTCTCTCTCATAGCCCCCATCTATCACCCAGTATCCCTCTCCCTCTCATAGCCCCCCAACCATCACCCAGTGTCTCTCTATCTCTATCGTAGTCCCACCCAGCCATCACCCAATGTCTGTCTCGTCTCACCCAGCCATCATCCATTGTCTCTCTAATAGCCTCTCCCTCCCTACAATCACTTGGTGTTTCTCTATCTCTCTAAGACGACACAAGGCCAGGAGACGTTGGATGAACAGTTTTATTCGTTATTTGATATGGACCCCAACGCGTTTCGGCAACAGCCTTCCTCAGGGGGATTACAACTTGACCAAACCTTAAAACAAAATAAGTCTACAATTATTAAAACAGATAAAAACAAATAAAAACAATAGGCATGATGTTAAATATATATTCAAAACTACAAAATTCATAACCACATACAATGCTCTGTTATATTAAACACAGTTACAATAACACAGACAAACGTAGGGCCTGAAGAACACAACTATAAATTATATAAAGATATAAAGTTGAGTTAAGTAAACTATACTAATCATCTCACTATACTTTGAACAATTGTAGCTTAAAAACGGAAAAAACAAAAAAAAAAAAAGTGAGAAACAAAGATAATTATATAAATATAATAGTTAACAGATAAATAAATATATCCTTCAACTCATCGTCTAAAACATAGCAAATAACATAGAAATAATGCACCATATCAAACTCATGACGGGTTTTTTAAGGAGAATAATGTTGTGGGACCAAATAGAGGGAATATTATTGTATGAAGTGGCTAGAACAAACTGGTCTATACTATTGTATAATTAAAAATACATTAAAATACCCACTGGTAGAATTAGATTTATATTGGTCACATATAAATAAAATAGGGTGGGAGAGGAATAAGAAGGGGGGAAGGGAGGGGTGGGGGGGGGGGGAGGGAGGGAGGGGGAGGGGACAAAAAGAGGGGAGGGGGGAGGGGGGGGGGGAAGAGTCTACTTGCTGGTTGGTTCGTGGGGGGGGGGGGCGAGCGTTTTGGGGGTATCAAGGCCGGGGAGGGGAGGAAAGGAAGGGGGAAGGGAGAAAGGAAAGATAGGACAATTTGTGCTAAAGACCAGACTTTATGTAAATCACCAACAAAAGCATTGGGAGCATCTGGACTTGTAGCAGCGTTCATTCATTGTGCATTCTCCTTGAATGAGACCGTGACGAATTAACACCGAACCCCATCATGTTTTAAAATTATAAGGAGACTACTAATTATAAAACGGTCCATAAGTCTTACACCTCCCCTTTTTATGGTGAAAAACTTTCATCGATTGTAACATAAGCAAAATGAATGTAATATGTTTAATTTGAAAATAACCGTTCACAATGCTCAACCACGGGAATGTGTAATTGTATATGTGCTTATTCTCTCGTTCTTGTTGTGCGAGTTCGGTAGAAACAATCGCGTTTGTTCTACAACTATATTATGAAGACACAACACATGTGTAAGGATAATTTGCTAGAGGAGAAAGGAAGATTATGTGAAATTAAATAGAGACTTCATGGTGTACAAACTCACAAAACCGGCCACTCAAAAGTAACGTGAAGTGCAAGTCACACAGGAACTCTTCATGACGGATCGCAAAGCATTGAAAGAAAAAACAGTCAACCGTGGCTAAATTCAGAACGCTGGCCTTTTTATTTGGCGCCAAAATTAAGTTTCACCTGAGTTTGGACAACAGAGTGACAGAAAAACGAAATGTTAATTGTAGGAAGGGAGAACTTTGGGGCTCCAACCGGTGGAGTCGATTCTTAAACGATCTTTAAATGTGTTATTACGAGTAGTAAGAACTAATAAATTACACCTAGAACTCATACTATAAAGTTCATACAAATATTAAATAATTAAATTTATATATTACAACCTTAAAAGGTGGCTTTCTCAAGATTACTTTTATAGCCCTACATCAATGTGTAACACATGGAGAAGTAAATGTAAAAAATTAATAAACATTAAATAATTAAAACTTTTAGATGCAAAAAATATCTTACCACATGAAAAAAATAAAATGTTACAATAGGGAACCATTTAGCCGCATATTAATAAGGTTAAAGGGGGGGGGGGGGAGGGGGGGAGAAGGGGGGGGGGGAGGGAAGAGAGGAAAGGAAAAGATGAAAGGGTGAGGGGGAGGTTTGGGTTTTAGGAGAATCTGGGGGGGGGGCAAAGGGGGGTCTGGGGCCGCTTGGGGCGTTTTTTCTTAAAAGTCTTCTGAGGGAGGAGGAGGGGGAGGGGAGACCAGGAAGGGCGCTTTGAGTCTTCATGGCACTTTGTCATTCTTTGCTCCCCTCATTGGGGGAAAGGAAGGAATGGGAGGGGGAAACGCTGAAATGACGTTTTTGAAAATAATATTAGAGCATACAGAAGCATGAGCACTAGGACTCTACCCACCGACTTCGCTCATATTCATCTATTGAATGAGACCGGCAGATTGACACCGAAGCAATCATGTTTTAAAATTATGAGAATAAGAAGATACTAATTATAATAAGTGTTACCTCCCCTTTTATATGAGAACTTCATGATTATACATGAACAATTAAATAAATACGTTTAATTTTGAATGAAATAAAAAAGGGGGGTTTAAATGTAATTGTGGAAGAGAACTTTGCTCCAAACAGTGGATCAATTCTTGAACGATCTTTAACTGTATATCCCGAGTAAGAGTAAAAAAATTAAATAGAACCATATTATGAAGTTACATGAAGATTTAAGTAATTAAATTTATATTTACCAACCTTAAAAGGTGCCTTAAAGATACCTTACTAGGACTTATTCCATAGCACTACAAACTATGTGTAACATATGGAACAGTAAATGTAAAACATTATTAATAAATAAAACATTAATTAATTAAAAACCTAGGCAAAGTATCTTACACATTAAAATAAAATGAAATTAAAATTGTTAAGATGGGAAGGCGATCTAATCTCAACATTATTAATTAGTAATGCTGACAACGTAGTAATAAAATTAAACAATAAATTAGATAAATAATGGCTAATAAACAATTATGAAAAATAATAATTATAAAAAAAAAACTGTAAGATCAGTTTCTGATTCAAAACCCAACCATATGGTTCTAAGGACTTAAACTCATAGATAAAACGTTGTTCAAACTTCAGGAGAGTATTGTCTATATTGCCACCTCTCCAATGGGGAACTACTGTTTTTTAGAACTACAAATTTGATGTCACTGATGCTATGGTTATTATCTAACCAGTGAGCCAATAGGGGTTTATCTGACTGCTTTCTTTGTATATTACTCCGGTGTTCAATTATACGGGTGCGAATTTGTCTTAAAGTTTTACCAATGTATAGTTTATTACAGGGACACTGAATTAAATAGATAACATGAGTGGGTCTTACAATTTGAAAAATGATGAAGAAAGTGTCTGATAACTGAGGGAACATGAATGAAATCTTTTTGGACTGTGATGGACATGTGTGCACACTGAACAATTGCCACAGCTATAGTGGCCCTTAACTGTGAGGGGAGGTTTCACTATGGATAGTGCAGAAGGAACGAGTGAATTCTTCAGATTAGAACTCCGTTTATACGCTATCATCAAGCGCTTAGTAGCGAAAGATGGAATAGTAGTGAGGAGATGCCATTCTTGTTTAAGAATGTTAACAATGGCTTTAGAATGTGAAGAAAAAGTTAAGGGCCAACAACAATTTTATCCATAGGATCGCGTGTCTTTGTACTTAAAAGGGTAACGCGATCGGTGTTACGTGCCCTATAATAAGCCCTTCTTATACATGATGAGGGATACCCCTCGTTGCAAGAATCTATTCTTCATATCTTCAGCTTGTGTTTCAAAATCAGCGTTCATCTGTACATAACCTTTTGATCCTTAGGAACTGACTGATATAGGGAGATTCTTTTTTTAGAGATGGGTTATGGAAACTATCATATTTAAGAAGCGTATTGCGGTCCGTGGGTTTGCGGTACAACGTAGTAGAAAAACCTGTAGCTGATTTCTTGATTAAAATATCTAAATAAGAAATCTCATCCAAACTATAATTTCCTTCAAACTGCAAGTGTGTGTCAAGTGTGTTCAGCCATGTGTGGAAAGATTGTAATAGTGGTAATGTTCCATTCCAAAGTACAAGAACGTCATCTATATAACGTTTCCAAAGGAGGGGATATTAGATTTATATGGATGAAAGGTTAAGAACTTAGTCTCGAAAATTAGTGACGTATAGATTCGCCACATCTGGGGCCATGGGGGACCCCATTGCGACGCCTTTTACCTGCTTGTAGAAAATACCTCTAAAGCAAAAATAATTTTCGGTCATGGCCAAAGATGCTAGCTGAGTAAGAAAAAAGGTTGGGGTCCTAGTAGGTCTAGGCCTTTGTATAAGAGTGTCTGCTATTATATCTAATGCAGCAGGATTGAGGAATATTAGTATATAATGACCTGATGTCAAAAGTAGCTAAAGATAACTTGATCATAAGGACCCTGAAAATCACGTAACATTTGTATTATATGAGTGGAATCTCTAACATATGAGGGTGCTTGGGTGACGAAGGGCCTTAAATAAATATCCAAAAATTTTGACAACGGTTCAAATAAAGATCCAATCGCAGGACCACGATAGGTCGACCAGGCGGATTGAGTAAAGATTTGTGAACTTTTGGGAGCATATATATAGTGGGCAAAATAGGGAATGGAACCGTGAGGAACTGAATCTCTGTTGGGAGTAAGGTAACCCGCTTCTTTGCCAATAAAAAGCAGAGTGTCAACTTTCTTCCGTAAATTCTCTGTTGGATCATCAAAAATCTTTTGATAGTATTCTACTTCATTTAATTGTCTAAGTACCTCTGTCACATAGGCATCCTTATCTTTCACAAATATAGAAACACCTTTATCAGATGGCTTAATTATAATGTTTGAATTGGACAATAGACCACGAAGGGCCAATTTTTGAGGGGCAGTACAAAGTTGTAAAAAGTGTTTGTCTTATTAGTTGTTATATAAACCTATCTATTTTTTGAAGAACCACATTCTCATATGCAGAGATCATAACGTTAGGTTTTGAAGGTGGAATCCATGTTAGACGGTCTTTTAACTATAGATGAATCAACAGTATCAGTATGATGTTGATCAAAGTAGTCTATAATTTTTAACTTACGAAAAGAATTTGTACAACTCTACATGTGCGCGCAAACAACTATCATGTGTTTTTAGTCGGGACAAAGGAGAGCCTTTGTTGAGAAACCTCCAACTCCATTTCTCTGATAAAGGATGTTTTGAAAGATTAATTACCACATCTAAAGATCCCAATCGAGATGTCTTTTTGCCATTAGGCTCTGGCTGTGTGTCCTCATTCGTTGTGGGTACTGTTTTGTTCGGTGACTCTCTGGGTCTGTACGGACGACGTTGTGGGGACCTTGGGGAAAGATCTCTTTTGCCTTTTTCCCATAATTTGTCCATTTGAAAATCCCGTCTTTTTGCGTGAGTGTTGTCCTTAGCGTGGCCAGGTTCAGTAGAAAATAGAGGAGCAGATGGATTAATTTGATCTTGTGAGTGATGTCTGGTCCTTTTAATGTGGCCTCTCAATTTCAGGAGTCATGGATGGAGACCTAGATCTATTTCTTACCTTATCTCTAGGGTATTTTTCCGTATTTGTTTAGGTGAATCATTCCTTCTAAAGGAAATACTACGTTTTCTTGATTTAGAGTCAGAATTATTATAAGTCCAATAATATACCATATTTGTATTCTAATCCTCTTCATCTCTCTTTAGTTTTTTGATCTTCTTGTCTTTACACCTTTTTTAGTATTCTGCTCGTGTTTTGATCAAACTTCCTCTTCTCTATATCGAATTGTACATCTTTCTTTTTCAAAATGTCAATCTTTTGTTCAACCTGTGGTTTTAAATTATCAGCCCTACGTTTAGATGTGTTAATTAACAAAATCATTAAATCTAATGCAGCATGTATTTAAAATTTTTATCCAGTTAGACATAAATGTAAACATCGTCCTTAAACATGCCAGGTTTTTTTTGGACACGTAGTCCTCTTGGAATAATTCTTCTTACAATACTCCAATAAAGAAGCTGCGTGTAAATCTTCTCTGATTAAACGTTGTGTCATCCAGACACAGTCTCTCCATTATTCTTCTAAATTAGGGAGGCCCTCCTCTTCCGTATAAACAGGGCCTCATGGATTAAGGCACGTAAATCATCTTCCTTATAGCTGAGGACCCAGTCCATGGAGAGAACATAGCTAGCTCCGAAATACCGGAAACACAAGGAGGAGCAGGCCTCCTGCGAGCAATATAAGACGACACAAGGTACGCAGGAGACGTTGGATGAACAGTTGAGTCTTTATTTGATAGGGACCCCAACGCGTTTCGGCAACGCCTTCCTCAGGGGGATTACACTTGAACAAACATTAAACAAAATAAGAACAATTAAAAACAGATAAAAACAAATAAAACAATAGGCATGATGTTAAATATATATGCAAAACTACCAAAATTAATAACCACATAAAAGTGCTCTGTATAGTAAACAACAGTTTAAAATAACACAGACAAACGTAGGCTTGAAGAACACAACATAAATGAATAAAGATATAAATGAGTTAAAATATACTAATCATCACTATATTTGAACAATTGTGCTTAAAAACGGAAAAAACAAGTGAGAAACAAAGATAATTATATAAATATAATAGTAACAGATACAATAAATATATACTAACATGTCTAAAACATAGCAAATAACATAGAAATAATGCACCATATAAACTCATGACGGTTAAGGAGAATAATGTGTGACAAATAGAGGAATATTATTGTATGAAGTGGATAGAACAAAATGGTATATACTATTGTATAATTAAATACATTAAAAATACCCATGGTAGAATTAGATTATATTGGTCACATATAAATACATAGGGTGGGAGAGGAAGAAGAAGGGGGAAGGGAGGGGTGGGGGGGGGGGGAGGGGGGAGGGGAAGAGGGACCGGGGGGAGGGGGGGGGAAGAGGGGGGAGGGGGGGGGGGAGGGGGGGGGGGAGGGACGGGGAGGGGGGGCGAAAGGAAGGGGGAAGGGAGAAAGATAGAAAATTGTGCTAAAGACCAGACTTTATGAAAAATAAACAAAAGCATGAGCACTGGACTTTAGCAGCGTTCCATCATGTGCATCTATTGAGAATGAGACCGGCGAATTAACAACGAAACCCATCATGTTTTAAAATTATAAGGAGCTACTAATTATAAACGGTCCATAAGTATTACCTCCCCTTTTATGTGAAAACTTCATGATTGTACATAAGCAAATGAATGAATATGTTTAATTTGAAATACCGTTCAAATGCTCAACCACGGGGAATGTGTATTGTAGATGTCTATCTCTCGTTCTTGTTGTGCGAGTCGGTAGAAACAATCGCGTTTGGTTCTACAACTATATTATGAAGACACAACACATGTGTAAGGATAATTGCTAGAGAAAGGAAGATTATGGGAAATAAATAGAGAACTTCATGGTACACTCACAAAACGGCCACTCAAAGTAACGTGAAGTTGCAAGTCACAGGAACTCTTCATGCGGATCGCAAAGCATTGAAAGAAAAAACATTCAAACCGGG
Source organism: Ichthyophis bannanicus (assembly GCA_033557465.1). NCBI lineage: Eukaryota > Metazoa > Chordata > Amphibia > Gymnophiona > Ichthyophiidae > Ichthyophis > Ichthyophis bannanicus. Next base: position 49,694,640 of record CM066037.1, on the reverse strand, counting down.
CTAATCTTAAGACACGCTGGCTTTTGGCGCCAAAATTAAGTTCAACCTGAGTTTTTGGAAACAGAGTGACAGAAACGAAATGTAATTGTAGGAAGAGAACTTTGCTCCAACCGGTGGATCGATTCTTAAACGATCTTTTAAATGTGTATTCCGAGTAGAAAATAAATTAAATAGAACCATTACTATAAAGTTCAATAAATATTAAATAATTAAAGTTATATTTACAACCTTAAAAGGTTGCTTTTAAGATACTTTATAGCACTACATCATGTGTAACACATGGAGAAGTAAATGTAAAAATTAATAAACATTAAATAATTAAAACTTTAGCAAAATATCATACACATGAAAAATAAAATGTTACAATGGAAATTTAGCCGCATATTAATAAGGTTAAAGGAGGGGGGGGGGGAGGGGGGGAAGGGGGGGGGAGGGAAAGAGAGGGAAAGGAAAAGGGGAGGGGGAGTGTGGAGGAGAAGGAGGGGGGGGGAAAGGGGGGAGGGGGGGGGGGGGAGGAGGGGGGGGAAGAGAGGGAGGAGGAGGGGGAGGGGAGAAGGTCGGGGAGGGGGGGACGGGACGGGAGGGAGGGGGACCGAAATGACTTTTTTTCAAATTAAGATAGAGCATACAGAAGCATGTGCACGAGACTCTCGCACCGTTCGTCAGATTCAGCTCTGGAATGAGACCGGCAGATTGACACCGAAGCAATCATGTTTTAAAATTATGAGAATAAGAAGATACTAATTATAACTAAGTGTTACCTCCCCTTTTATATGAGAACTTCATGATTATACATGAACAATTAAATAAATACGTTTAATTTTGAATGAAATAAAAAAGGGGGGGTTTAAATGTAATTGTGGAAGAGAACTTTGCTCCAAACAGTGGATCAATTCTTGAACCGATCTTTAACTGTATATCCCGAGTAAGAGTAAAAAATTAAATAGAACCATATTATGAAAGTTACATGAATATTAAGTAATTAAATTTATATTTACAACCTTAAAAGGTGCCTTAAAGATACCTTACTAGGACTTATTCCATAGCACTACAACATGTGTAACCTATGGAACAGTAAATGTAAAACATTATTTAATAAATAAACATTAATTAATTAAAACCTAGGCAAAGTATCTTACACATGAAATATAAAATGAAATAAAATGTTAAGATGGGAATTCGATCTAATCTCAACATTATTAATTAGTAATGCTGACAACGTAGTAATAAAATTAAACAATAAATTAGATAAATAAATGGATAATAAACAATTATGGAAAAATAATAATTATAAAAAAACTGTAAGATCAGTTTCTTGATTCAACCCATATGGTTCTAAGGACTTAAACTCATAGATAAAACGTGTTCCAAACTTCAGGAGAGGTATTGTCTATATTGCCACCTCTCCAATGGGGAACTACTGTTTTTTAGAACTACAAATTTGATGTCACTGATGCTATGGTTATTATCTAACCAGTGAGCCACTAGGGGTTTATCTGACTGCTTTCTTTGTATATTACTCCGGTGTTCAATTATACGGGTGCGAATTTGTCTTTAAAGTTTTACCAATGTATAGTTTATTACAGGGACACTGAATTAAATAGATAACATGAGTGGTCTTACAATTTGAAAAATGATTAAGAAAGTGTCTGATACCTGAGGGAACATGAATGAAATCTTTTTTGACTGTGATGACATGTGTGGCACAACTGAACAATTGCCACAGCTATAGTGGCCCTTAACTGTGAGGGGAGGTTTCACTATGGATAGTGCAGAAGGAACGAGTGAATTCTTCAGATTAGAACTCCGTTTATACGCTATCATCAAGCGCTTAGTAGCGAAAGATGAAATAGTAGTGGAGGAGATGCCATTCTTGTTTAAGAATGTTAACAATGGCTTTAGAATGTGAAGAAAAAGTTAAGGCGCAAAACAATTTTATCCATAGGATCGCGTGTCTTTGTACTTAAAAGGGTAACGCGATCGGTGTTACGTGCCCTATAATAAGCCTTTCTTATACATGATGAGGGATACCCTCGTTGCAAGAATCTATTCTTCATATCTTCAGCTTGTGTTTCAAAATCAGCGTCATCTGTACATAACCTTTTGATCCTTAGGAACTGACTGATAGGGAGATTCTTTTTTTAGAGATGGGTTATGGAAAACTATCATATTTAAGAAGCGTATTGCGGTCCGTGGGTTTGCGGTACAACGTAGTAGAAAAAACCTGTAGCTGATTTCTTGATTAAAATATCTAAATAAGAAATCTCATCCAAACTATAATTTCCTTCAAACTGCAAGTGTGTGTCAAGTGTGTTCAGCCATGTGTGGAAAGATTGTAATAGTGGTAATGTTCCATTCCAAAGTACAAGAACGTCATCTATATAACGTTTCCAAAGGAGGATATTAGATTTCATATGGATGAAAGGTTAAGAACTTAGTCTCGAAATTAGTGACGTATAGATTCGCCACATCTGGGGCCATGGGGGACCCCATTGCGACGCCTTTTACCTGCTTGTAGAAATACCTCTAAAGCAAAAATAATTTTCGGTCATGGCCAAAGATGCTAGCTGAGTAAGAAAAAGGTTGGGGTCCTAGTAGGTCTAGGCCTTTGTATAAGAGTGTCTGCTATTATATCTAATGCAGCAGATTGAGGAATATTAGTATGTAATGACCTGATGTCAAAAGTAGCTAAGATAACTTGATCATAAGGACCCTTTTGTTTTAATGTTTGTTCAAGTTTTAATGTTTTAATGTTTGTTCAAGTTGTAATCCCCCTGAGGAAGGCGTTGCCGAAACGCGTTGGGGTCCCTATCAAATAAAGACTCAACTGTTCATCCAACGTCTCCTGCTCCTTGTGTCGTCTTATATTGCTCGCAGGAGGCCTGCTCCTCCTTGTGTTTCCGGTATTTCGGAGCTATGTTCTCTCCATGGACTGAGGTCCTCAGCTATAAGGAAGATTGATTTACGTGCCTTAAATCCCTGAGGCCCCTTTTTATACGGAAGAGGAGGGCCTCCCTAATTTAGAAGAAGAATGGAGAGACTGTGTCTGGATGACACAACGTTTAATCAGAGAAGATTGACACGCAGCTTCTTTATTGGAGTATTGTAAGAAGAAAATTATTCCAAGAGGAATACGTGTCCAAAAAAACCTGGCATGTTTAAGGACGATGTTACATTTATGTCTAACTGGATAAAAATTTTAAATAAATGCTCATTAGATTTAATGATTTTGTTAATTAACACATCTAAACGTAGGGTGATATTTTAAAACCACAGGTTTGAACAAAAGATTGACATTTTGAAAAAGAAAGATGTACAATTCGATATAGAGAAGAGGAACGTTTGATCAAAACACAGCAGAATATAAAAAAAGGTGTTAAAGACAAGCAGATCAAAAAAACTAAAGAGAGATGAAGAGGATTATAAAACAAACTATGGTATATTATTGGACTTATAATAATTCTGACTCTAAATCAAGAAAACGTAGTATTTCCTTTAGACGGAATGATTCACCTAAACAAATACGGAAAAATACCCATAGAGATAAGGTAAGAAAATAGATCTAGGTCTCCATCCATGACTCCTGAAATTGAGAGACACATTAAAAGGACCATACATCACTCACAAGATCAAATTAATCCATCTGCTCCTCTATTTTTCTACTGAACCTGGCCCAAAGCTAAGGACAACACTCACGCAAAAGACGGGATTTTCAAATGGACAAATTATGGGAAAAAGGCAAAAGAGAGTCTTTCCCAAGGTCCCCACAACGTCGTCCGTAACAGACCCAGAGAGTCACCGAACAAACAGTACCCACAACGAATGAGGACACACAGCCAGAGCTAAATGGCCAAAAGACATCTCGATTGGGATCTTTTAGATGTGGTAATTAATCTTTCAAAACATACCTTTATCAGAAATGGAGTTGGAGGTTCTCAACCAAAGGCCTCTCCTTTTGTCCCCGACTAAAAACACATGATAGGTTTTGCCGCACATGTAGAGTTGTACAAATTCTTTCGTAAGTTAAAAATTATAGACTACTTTGATCAACATCATACTGATACTGTTGATTCATCTATAGTTTAAAAGACCGTCTACATGGATTCCACCTTCAAAACCTAACGTTATGATCTCTGCATAGAGAATGTGGTTCTTCAAAAAATAGATAGTTTATATAAAACTAATAAGACAAACACTTTTTACAACTTTACTGCCCCTCAAAAATTGGCCCTTCGTGGTCTATTGTCCAATTCAAACATTATAATTAAGCCAGCTGATAAAGGTGGTTCTATAGTTGTGCAAGATAAGGATGCCTATGTGACAGAGGTCCTTAGACAATTAAATGACGTTAGAATACTATCAAAAGATTTTTGATGATCCAACAGAGAATTTACGGAAGAAAGTTGACACTCTGCTTTTTTATTGGCAAAGAAGCGGGTTACCTTACTCCCAAAGAGATTCAGTTCCTCACGGTTCCATTCCCTATTTTGCCCACTATATATATGCTTCCAAAAGTTCACAAATCTTTACTCAATCCGCCTGGTCGACCTATCGTGTCTGCGATTGGATCTTTATTTGAACCGTTGTCAAAATTTTTGGATATTATTTAAGGCCCTTCGTCACCCAAGCACCCTCATATGTTAGAGATTCCACTCATATAATACAAATGTTACGTGATTTTCAGGGTCCTTATGATCAAGTTATCTTAGCTACTTTTGACATCAGGTCATTATATACTAATATTCCTCAATCTGCTGCATTAGATATAATAGCAGACACTCTTATACAAAGGCCTAGACCTACTAGGACCCCAACCTTTTTTCTTACTCAGCTAGCATCTTTGGCCATGACCGAAAATTATTTTTGCTTTAGAGGTATTTTCTACAAGCAGGTAAAAGGCGTCGCAATGGGGTCCCCCATGGCCCCAGATGTGGCGAATCTATACGTCACTAATTTCGAGACTAAGTTCTTAACCTAACATCCATATAAAATCTAATATCCTCCTTTGGAAACGTTATATAGATGACGTTCTTGTACTTTGGAATGGAACATTACCACTATTACAATCTTTCCACACATGGCTGAACACACTTGACACACACTTGCAGTTTGAAGGAAATTATAGTTTGGATGAGATTTCTTATTTAGATATTTTAATCAAGAAATCAGCTACAGGTTTTTCTACTACGTTGTACCGCAAACCCACGGACCGCAATACGCTTCTTAAATATGATAGTTTCCATAACCCATCTCTAAAAAAGAATCTCCTATCAGTCAGTTCCTAAGGATCAAAAGGTTATGTACAGATGACGCTGATTTTGAAACACAAGCTGAAGATATGAAGAATAGATTCTTGCAACGAGGGTATCCCTCATCATGTATAAGAAAGGCTTATTATAGGGCACGTAACACCGATCGCGTTACCCTTTTAAGTACAAAGACACGCGATCCTATGGATAAAATTGTTTGCGCCTTAACTTTTTCTTCACATTCTAAAGCCATTGTTAACATTCTTAAACAAGAATGGCATCTCCTCACTACTATTCCATCTTTCGCTACTAAGCGCTTGATGATAGCGTATAAACGGAGTTCTAATCTGAAGAATTCACTCGTTCCTTCTGCACTATCCATAGTGAAACCTCCCCTCACAGTTAAGGGCCACTATAGCTGTGGCAATTGTTCAGTGTGCACACATGTCATCACAGTCAAAAAAGATTTCATTCATGTTCCCTCAGGTATCAGGACACTTTCTTAATCATTTTTCAAATTGTAAGACCACTCATGTTATCTATTTAATTCAGTGTCCCTGTAATAAACTATACATTGGTAAAACTTTAAGACAAATTCGCACCCGTATAATTGAACACCGGAGTAATATACAAAGAAAGCAGTCAGATAAACCCCTAGTGGCTCACTGGTTAGATAATAACCATAGCATCAGTGACATCAAATTTGTAGTTCTAAAAACAGTAGTTCCCCATTGGAGAGGTGGCAATATAGACAATACTCTCCTGAAGTTTGAACAACGTTTTATCTATGAGTTTAAGTCCTTAGAACCATATGGTTTGAATCAAGAAACTGATCTTACAGTAATTTTTATATTTATTATTTTCATAATCGTTTATTATCCATTATTTATCTAATTTATTGTTTAATTTTATTACTACGTTGTCAGCATTACTAATTAATAATGTTGAGATTAGATCGAATTCCCATCTTAACATTTTATTTCATTTTATATTTCATGTGTAAGATACTTTGCCTAGGTTTTAATTAATTAATGTTTATTTATTAATAATGTTTTACATTTACTGTTCCATATGTTACACATGTTGTAGTGCTATGGAATAAGTCCTAGTAAGGTATCTTTAAGGCACCTTTTAAGGTTGTAAATATAAATTTAATTACTTAATATTCATGTAACTTCATAATATGGTTCTATTTAATTTTTTACTCTTACTCGGGATATACAGTTAAAGATCGTTCAAGAATTGATCCACTGTTTGGAGCAAAGTTCTCTTCCACAATTACATTTAAACCCCCCTTTTTTATTTCATTCAAATTAAACGTATTTATTTAATTGTTCATGTATAATCTTGAAGTTCTCATATAAAAGGGGAGGTATAACTTTTTATTATGAGTATCTTCTTATTTTCATAATTTTAAAACATGATTGATTCGTTGTAACTCTGCCGGTCTCATTCAATAGATGAATATGACGAACGGTGCTAGAGTCTAGTGCTCATGCTTCTGTATGCTCTATATTATTTTCAAAAAGTCATTTCTTTCCCCCTCCCTCCCTTCCTTTCCCCCCTCCCCTTCCTTCTCCCCTCCCCCTCCTCCTCCCTCTCTTTCCCCCCCCCCTTCCCCCCCTTTCCCCCCCCCTCCTTCTCCTCCCCCCTCCCCCTCCCCTTTTCCTTTCCCTCTCTTCCCTCCCCCCCCTTCCCCCCTCCCCCCCCCCCCCCTCCTTTAACCTTATTAATATGCGGCTAAATTTCCATTGTAACATTTTATTTTTCATGTGTAAGATATTTTGCTAAAGTTTTAATTATTTAATGTTTATTAATTTTTTACATTTACTTCTCCATGTGTTACACATGATGTAGTGCTATAAAGTATCTTAAAAGCACCTTTTAAGGTTGTAAATATAAATTTAATTATTTAATATTTATTGAACTTTATAGTATGGTTCTATTTAATTTATTATTCTTACTCGGAATACACATTTTTAAAGATCGTTTAAGAATCGATCCACCGGTTGGAGCAAAGTTCTCTTCCTACAATTACATTTCGTTTCTGTCACTCTGTTTCCAAACTCAGGTGAACTTAATTTTGGCGCCAAAAGCAGCGTTCTTAAGTTAGCCCGGTTGAATGTTTTTCTTTCAATGCTTTGCGATCCGCATGAAGAGTTCCTGTGACTTGCACTTCACGTTACTTTGAGTGGCCGGTTTTGTGAGTGTACCATGAAGTTCTCTATTTATTTCACATAATCTTCCTTTCTCTAGCAATTATCCTTACACATGTGTTGTGTCTTCATAATATAGTTGTAGAACAAACGCGATTGTTTCTACCGACTCGCACAACAAGAACGAGAGATAGACATCTACAATACACATTCCCGTGGTTGAGCATTTGAACGGTATTTCAAATTAAACATATTCATTCATTTGCTTATGTACAATCATGAAGTTTTCACATAAAAGGGGAGGTAATACTTATGGACCGTTTATAATTAGTAGCTCCTTATAATTTTAAAACATGATGGGTTCGTTGTTAATTCGCCGGTCTCATTCAATAGATGCACATGATGAACGCTGCTAAAGTCCAGTGCTCATGCTTTTGTTTATTTTCATAAAGTCTGGTCTTTAGCACAATTTTCTATCTTTCTCCCTTCCCCTTCCTTTCTCCCCTCCCCCCTCCCCCCTCCCCCCCCCCCCCCCCCCTCCCCCCTCCCTCTTCCCCTCCCCCTCCCCCCCCCCCCCCCCACCCCTCCTTCCCCCTTCTTCTTCCTCTCCCACCCTATTTATTTATATGTGACCAAATATAAATCTAATTCTACCAGTGGGTATTTTAATGTATTTAATTATACAATAGTATACCATTTTGTTCTATCCACTTCATACAATAATATTCCTCTATTTGTCACACATTATTCTCCTTAACCGTCATGAGTTTATATGGTGCATTATTTCTATGTTATTTGCTATGTTTTAGACATGTTAGTATATATTTATTTATCTGTTACTATTATATTTATATATTATCTTTGTTTCTCACTTGTTTTTTCCGTTTTTAAGCTACAATTGTTCAAATATAGTGATGATTAGTATATTTTAACTCATTTATATCTTTATTCATTTATGTTGTGTTCTTCAGCCCTACGTTTGTCTGTGTTATTTTAACTGTTTTACTATACAGAGCATTTTATGTGGTTATTAATTTTGTAGTTTAACATCATGCCTATTGTTTTTATTTGTTTTTATCTGTTTTTAATTGTTCTTATTTTGTTTTAATGTTTGTTCAAGTTGTAATCCCCCTGAGGAAGGCGTTGCCGAAACGCGTTGGGGTCCCTATCAAATAAAGACTCAACTGTTCATCCAACGTCTCCTGCTCCTTGTGTCGTCTTATATTGCTCGCAGGAGGCCTGCTCCTCCTTGTGTTTCCGGTATTTCGGAGCTATGTTCTCTCCATGGACTGAGGTCCTCAGCTATAAGGAAGATGATTTACGTGCCTTAATCCCTGAGGCCCCTTTTTATACGGAAGAGGAGGGCCTCCCTAATTTAGAAGAAGAATGGAGAGACTGTGTCTGGATGACACAACGTTTAATCAGAGAAGATTTACACGCAGCTTCTTTATTGGAGTATTGTAAGAAGAAAATTATTCCAAGAGGACTACGTGTCCAAAAAAAACCTGGCATGTTTAAGGACGATGTTACATTTATGTCTAACTGGATAAAAATTTTAAATAAATGCTCATTAGATTTAATGATTTTGTTAATTAACACATCTAAACGTAGGGCTGATATTTTAAAACCACAGGTTGAACAAAAGATTGACATTTTGAAAAAGAAAGATGTACAATTCGATATAGAGAAGAGGAAGTTTGATCAAAACACAGCAGAATATAAAAAAGGTGTTAAAGACAAGAAGATCAAAAAACTAAAGAGAGATGAAGAGGATTATAAAACAAATATGGTATATTATTGGACTTATAATAATTCTGACTCTAAATCAAGAAAACGTAGTATTTCCTTTAGAAGGAATGATTCACCTAAACAAATACGGAAAAATACCCATAGAGATAAGGTAAGAAATAGATCTAGGTCTCCATCCATGACTCCTGAAATTGAGAGACACATTAAAAGGACCAGACATCACTCACAAGATCAAATTAATCCATCTGCTCCTCTATTTTCTACTGAACCTGGCCAAGCTAAGGACAACACTCACGCAAAAAGACGGGATTTTCAAATGGACAAATTATGGGAAAAAGGCAAAAGAGATCTTTCCCCAAGGTCCCCACAACGTCGTCCGTACAGACCCAGAGAGTCACCGAACAAACAGTACCCACAACGAATGAGGACACACAGCCAGAGCCTAATGGCAAAAAGACATCTCGATTGGGATCTTTAGATGTGGTAATTAATCTTTCAAAACATCCTTTATCAGAAATGGAGTTGGAGGTTCTCAACAAAGGCCTCTCCTTTGTCCCGACTAAAACACATGATAGGTTTGCCGCACATGTAGAGTTGTACAAATTCTTTCGTAAGTTAAAAATTATAGACTACTTTGATCAACATCATACTGATACTGTTGATTCATCTATAGTTAAAAGACCGTCTACATGGATTCCACCTTCAAAACCTAACGTTATGATCTCTGCATATGAGAATGTGGTTCTTCAAAAAATAGATAGTTTATATAAAACTAATAAGACAAACACTTTTTACAACTTTACTGCCCCTCAAAAATTGGCCCTTCGTGGTCTATTGTCCAATTCAAACATTATAATTAAGCCAGCTGATAAAGGTGGTTCTATAGTTGTGCAAGATAAGGATGCCTATGTGACAGAGGTCCTTAGACAATTAAATGACGTAGAATACTATCAAAAGATTTTTGATGATCCAACAGAGAATTTACGGAAGAAAGTTGACACTCTGCTTTTTATTGGCAAAGAAGCGGGTTACCTTACTCCCAAAGAGATTCAGTTCCTCACGGTTCCATTCCCTATTTTGCCCACTATATATATGCTTCCAAAAGTTCACAAATCTTTACTCAATCCGCCTGGTCGACCTATCGTGTCTGCGATTGGATCTTTATTTGAACCGTTGTCAAAATTTTTGGATATTTATTTAAGGCCCTTCGTCACCCAAGCACCCTCATATGTTAGAGATTCCACTCATATAATACAAATGTTACGTGATTTTCAGGGTCCTTATGATCAAGTTATCTTAGCTACTTTTGACATCAGGTCATTATATACTAATATTCCTCAATCTGCTGCATTAGATATAATAGCAGACACTCTTATACAAAGGCCTAGACCTACTAGGACCCCAACCTTTTTTCTTACTCAGCTAGCATCTTTGGCCATGACCGAAAATTATTTTTGCTTTAGAGGTATTTTCTACAAGCAGGTAAAAGGCGTCGCAATGGGGTCCCCCATGGCCCCAGATGTGGCGAATCTATACGTCACTAATTTCGAGACTAAGTTCTTAACCTTTCATCCATATAAATCTAATATCCTCCTTTGGAAACGTTATATAGATGACGTTCTTGTACTTTGGAATGGAACATTACCACTATTACAATCTTTCCACACATGGCTGAACACACTTGACACACACTTGCAGTTTGAAGGAAATTATAGTTTGGATGAGATTTCTTATTTAGATATTTTAATCAAGAAATCAGCTACAGGTTTTTCTACTACGTTGTACCGCAAACCCACGGACCGCAATACGCTTCTTAAATATGATAGTTTCCATAACCCATCTCTAAAAAAGAATCTCCCTATCAGTCAGTTCCTAAGGATCAAAAGGTTATGTACAGATGACGCTGATTTTGAAACACAAGCTGAAGATATGAAGAATAGATTCTTGCAACGAGGGTATCCCTCATCATGTATAAGAAAGGCTTATTATAGGGCACGTAACACCGATCGCGTTACCCTTTTAAGTACAAAGACACGCGATCCTATGGATAAAATTGTTTGCGCCTTAACTTTTTCTTCACATTCTAAAGCCATTGTTAACATTCTTAAACAAGAATGGCATCTCCTCACTACTATTCCATCTTTCGCTACTAAGCGCTTGATGATAGCGTATAAACGGAGTTCTAATCTGAAGAATTCACTCGTTCCTTCTGCACTATCCATAGTGAAACCTCCCCTCACAGTTAAGGGCCACTATAGCTGTGGCAATTGTTCAGTGTGCACACATGTCATCACAGTCAAAAAAGATTTCATTCATGTTCCCTCAGGTATCAGACACTTTCTTAATCATTTTTCAAATTGTAAGACCACTCATGTTATCTATTTAATTCAGTGTCCCTGTAATAAACTATACATTGGTAAAACTTTAAGACAAATTCGCACCCGTATAATTGAACACCGGAGTAATATACAAAGAAAGCAGTCAGATAAACCCCTAGTGGCTCACTGGTTAGATAATAACCATAGCATCAGTGACATCAAATTTGTAGTTCTAAAAACAGTAGTTCCCCATTGGAGAGGTGGCAATATAGACAATACTCTCCTGAAGTTTGAACAACGTTTTATCTATGAGTTTAAGTCCTTAGAACCATATGGTTTGAATCAAGAAACTGATCTTACAGTTTTTTTATAATTATTATTTTTCATAATTGTTTATTATCCATTATTTATCTAATTTATTGTTTAATTTTATTACTACGTTGTCAGCATTACTAATTAATAATGTTGAGATTAGATCGAATTCCCATCTTAACATTTTATTTCATTTTATATTTCATGTGTAAGATACTTTGCCTAGGTTTTAATTAATTAATGTTTATTTATTAATAATGTTTTACATTTACTGTTCCATATGTTACACATGTTGTAGTGCTATGGAATAAGTCCTAGTAAGGTATCTTTAAGGCACCTTTTAAGGTTGTAAATATAAATTTAATTACTTAATATTCATGTAACTTCATAATATGGTTCTATTTAATTTTTTACTCTTACTCGGGATATACAGTTAAAGATCGTTCAAGAATTGATCCACTGTTTGGAGCAAAGTTCTCTTCCACAATTACATTTAAACCCCCCTTTTTTATTTCATTCAAAATTAAACGTATTTATTTAATTGTTCATGTATAATCATGAAGTTCTCATATAAAAGGGGAGGTAACACTTATTATAATTAGTATCTTCTTATTCTCATAATTTTAAAACATGATTGCTTCGGTGTCAATCTGCCGGTCTCATTCAATAGATGAATATGACGAACGGTGCTAGAGTCTAGTGCTCATGCTTCTGTATGCTCTATATTATTTTCAAAAAGTCATTTCTTTCCCCCTCCCTCCCTTCCTTTCCCCCCTCCCCTTCCTTCTCCCCTCCCCCTCCTCCTCCCTCTCTTTCCCCCCCCCCTCCCCCCTTTCCCCCCCCCTCCTTCTCCTCCCCCCTCCCCCTCCCCTTTTCCTTTCCCTCTCTTCCCTCCCCCCCCCTTCCCCCCTCCCCCCCCCCCTCCTTTAACCTTATTAATATGCGGCTAAATTTCCATTGTAACATTTTATTTTTCATGTGTAAGATATTTTGCTAAAGTTTTAATTATTTAATGTTTATTAATTTTTTACATTTACTTCTCCATGTGTTACACATGATGTAGTGCTATAAAGTATCTTAAAAGCACCTTTTAAGGTTGTAAATATAAATTTAATTATTTAATATTTATTGAACTTTATAGTATGGTTCTATTTAATTTATTATTCTTACTCGGAATACACATTTAAAGATCGTTTAAGAATCGATCCACCGGTTGGAGCAAAGTTCTCTTCCTACAATTACATTTCGTTTCTGTCACTCTGTTTCCAAACTCAGGTGAACTTAATTTTGGCGCCAAAAGCAGCGTTCTTAAGTTAGCCCGGTTGAATGTTTTTCTTTCAATGCTTTGCGATCCGCATGAAGAGTTCCTGTGACTTGCACTTCACGTTACTTTGAGTGGCCGGTTTTGTGAGTGTACCATGAAGTTCTCTATTTATTTCACATAATCTTCCTTTCTCTAGCAATTATCCTTACACATGTGTTGTGTCTTCATAATATAGTTGTAGAACAAACGCGATTGTTTCTACCGACTCGCACAACAAGAACGAGAGATAGACATCTACAATACACATTCCCGTGGTTGAGCATTTGAACGGTATTTCAAATTAAACATATTCATTCATTTGCTTATGTACAATCATGAAGTTTTCACATAAAAGGGGAGGTAATACTTATGGACCGTTTATAATTAGTAGCTCCTTATAATTTTAAAACATGATGGGTTCGTTGTTAATTCGCCGGTCTCATTCAATAGATGCACATGATGAACGCTGCTAAAGTCCAGTGCTCATGCTTTTGTTTATTTTCATAAAGTCTGGTCTTTAGCACAATTTTCTATCTTTCTCCCTTCCCCCTTCCTTTCTCCCTCCCCCCCCCTCCCCCCTCCCCCCCCCTTCCCCCCCCCTCCCCCTCCCTCTTCCCCTCCCCCCTCCCCCCCCCCCACCCCTCCCTTCCCCCTTCGACTTCCTCTCCCACCCTATTTATAAATATGAGACCAAATATAAATCTAATTCTACCAGTGGGTATTTTAATGTATTTAATTATACAATAGTATACCATTTTGTTCTATCCACTTCATACAATAATATTCCTCTATTTGTCACACATTATTCTCCTTAACCGTCATGAGTTTATATGGTGCATTATTTCTATGTTATTTGCTATGTTTTAGACATGTTAGTATATATTTATTTATCTGTTACTATTATATTTATATAATTATCTTTGTTTCTCACTTGTTTTTTCCGTTTTTAAGCTACAATTGTTCAAATATAGTGATGATTAGTATATTTTAACTCATTTATATCTTTATTCATTTATGTTGTGTTCTTCAGCCCTACGTTTGTCTGTGTTATTTTAACTGTTTTACTATACAGAGCATTTTATGTGGTTATTAATTTTGTAGTTTTGCATATATATTTAACATCATGCCTATTGTTTTTATTTGTTTTTATCTGTTTTTAATTGTTCTTATTTTGTTTTAATGTTTGTTCAAGTTGTAATCCCCCTGAGGAAGGCGTTGCCGAAACGCGTTGGGGTCCCTATCAAATAAAGACTCAACTGTTCATCCAACGTCTCCTGCTCCTTGTGTCGTCAGGAAATACTTTATCTCCAGGAACAAGCAGGAATGTAGTCTTCACATATGGGTATCGTCGCTACTAATGGAGCCTGCGCGGGAACGCTCCCCAGCATCCAATAGGAAAGCTTTTGTGAGCATCCCACAGCGCCTGCGTGCTGCCGTCCCGCCTTTCCCAACTGTCCCTCTCCAGTTCTCTTTCCGTGGAGCCGACAGGTCGCACATCCTGTCACCACAGAAAATTCCCTTCTTATACTTCTTTTTTGTGGTCGCGTCTGCCTTCCCTTGACGCTATACCGGTACCGCCGGTTCTTCTTATCTTTTTTCTAAAAAAAAAACCCCTTTGTTTCTGGAGTCTTTCTCCAGTAATTTTCTTCTCGGGTGCCATGCGCCATTTTGGGCACTAGGCCCAATTTTTTCCCTCAAAATGGAAAAACCCGCTTTGGGTTTTAAAAAGTGTTCTAAGTGTGGCGGTACCATCTCCGTCACCGACACCCATGAGTGGTGCCTCAAATGTTTAGGTCCTGACCACTCTATTTCAGAGTGTGTTGCCTGTGGGATGATGTCGAAAAGGGGCCGGCAAAACCAAGCTGTTAAGCTTAGCACCCTTTTTCCCTCCAATGTAGCCTCCGTGGCATCGACGTCTTCCAGGGCTTCATCTTCCTCCCATGGATCTTAGGTAACTAAACATAAATCTAGCCTGTCCTCAAAGGGTAGATCTCCTTCCAAACATCGAGATGCCTCTGGCGCTGCCCTTGAGGGACTTTCACCGGCAAAATTGCCCCGGCAGGAGGCTTCGGCTTCCAAAGCACTAACGGAGCTCCAGGATGTTCTCGAGGCTTCAACCTCGACAGAACTACTGGTGCCATGCTCTGGGGTTCCAGCCGCTTTATCCGGCACCGATACCCAAGCATTGGCAGCATCGATAGACTAGAGATTCTTGGCTATTGAACGCAGTCTGGCGGCTCTTCTCACGGCCTCGATGCCCCTGAAACCGCTTCAGACAATTCAACCGGTACCGGCACCAACTGCATCGACATTGGCAGGTATTCTACCAGGACCGAGTCATGAGTCTCTATCCGGCATCGACAAGTCGGTACCGGACCTCTCTGATGCCGACTTCGATCGGTACCGGTACCGTGCCTTGCACGATCACCCAGATCAGAGATACTTCGAATCCTCGGATGAGTCTGAAGACTCTGAAAGCTCTGCCGATACCAGAGTACTTCTTCCCGATGATTCCTCTTCTCCTCAGCGTAGGATGTCTCCACCAGAGGATATGTCCTTTCAGGATTTTATCTGAGATGTGGCCCGAGGTCTTTCCATCACAGTGGCTCCTGAAAAAGAGCCTAGGGCAAAGGAATCCTACAATACCCTAAAGGTCCCAAGGAGGCAGCTACCTTACCTATTAATGAGATCTTGCATGTTCTTATGTTAAGGATGTGGGAAACATCTCTGACCACATCATCTCATTCTCAAAGACTCGACACCATGTATCGAGTTCCTCCTTGTCCTGGGTTTCAGAAGACTCAATTACCACACCATTCCATGGTGGTGGAATCAGCCATGAGATGGATAAAGAGTGCAAAAAGGCATGCATCTAATCCTCCAGGACGTGAGTGGAGGACTCTTGACGCCTTTGGACGTCGATCCTTCCAGGCTTCCATGCTTTCTGCTAGGATCAGTTCCTATATCTTGTATATGGGAATGTTCCTTAAGGAAGTCACAGGAGACTTAGAGCCCTCTCCTTCCTGATGATAAAAGGCAAGATTATCTTGCTCTTGTTAAACATGCTCAGGATGTTTCCAAGTTTGTGAATCATGCAGCCTTTGACTGCTTTGAATGCATAAGCAGAACCTCTGCTATTGCCATAGGTGCACGTAGAATTGCCTGGCTCCAGGCATCTGACTTGGAACTCTGCGTACAGGACAAAATGGGAAATATACCTTGCACAGGAGAGAATCTCTTTGGCAAGAATTGGCAGGAAAAAGCTAATGAGATAGATGCTGACAATATCACTTTGGATAGATTGTCCAAATCTACAGCTGATCCTGCGAGGAAAAGATCCTCTAAGAAACCATTCTTCAGCAAGAAGAAAACGTTTTATCCCTCCTATACCCAGCAGGGACAACGTTCAGGTCAGTCTGCCCAAAAGGGACAGCAGCAACAACCTAGGCAAAAAAGGAAGCCAAAAGCAGCTAAGCCTCAACCGGCTCAGCAGACTCAGCCTCCACAGGGGCTATGACTCCTGTCTAGAGAACTTTGCCTTCCTGGCCCTAAACGGCCCAGAACCCTCCACCATCCTAGGAAGGTTATGTCATTTTGTCCCCAGATGGTGTCACATAACAGCAGAAAATTGGACTCTGTCTATTGTACGAGAGGGGTACAAGCGTCATTTCCTCAGCATGCCCCCTCCTACAATAGTAAGACAGTTCAATTCTCAGACCTCTCTCAATGACCAGTTAGGTTAAGAAGTCACTATGCTCCTTGCTCAAGGAGCAATAGGAGAGGTGCCCATTCCCCAACGGGGTACAGGGTTTTATTCCCCCTATTTCCTTATTCCAAAGAAAACAGGAGGACACAGACCCATTCTAGACCTCAGAATTGAACAAATTCCTGTTCAGAGAGAAGTTCAAAATGATTTCTCTAGGAACTCTGCTGCCATATCTTCAGAGTCAGGATTGGCTTTGTTCTCTAGATCTCAAGGATGCGTACACTCATGTTCTCATCCATCCAACTCACCAAACGTTCCTTTGATTCCTGTTTCAAGGAAAGCACTACCAATACAGGGTTCTTCCTTTTGACCTGGCCTCTGCACCAAGGGTGTTCACAAAAGCATGGCTGTGGTAGCAGCATTTCTCTGCACCCTGGGAATATTCATCTTCCCTTACTTAGACGACTGGCTTATTCGAGCCCCTTCAGAGCCAGAGGCCAGGGTTGCTCTGTCTCGCACAATGCGCATCCTTAAGTATTTGGGACTTGTAAACTTCCCAAAGTCCAACCTCGCTCCCACTCAATCCCTAGAGTTTATAGGAGCTCTTCTGGATACCAGACAGACAAGGGCCTTACTTCCACAGCCCTGCTGCCTTTGCATTGTACAGTTAGCTTCCCAAGCAGTGCTAAAACCTCACCTCACTGCTCGGGAAATGTTACAGTTGCTAGGCCACATGGCATCCACCATGCACGTGGTTCCTTATGCTCGCCTCCATATGAGGGCAGCCCAGTGGACCTTATCCACTCAGTGGACTCAGGTCTCAGGTTGCCTGTCAGACAAAATAGCAAACTCAGATCGCCTTATTTTGTCCCTCCAATGGTGGCAGTCACCCAAAAACCTTTTGGTGGGGTCTCCTTTTCAGCAACCCCCACCCCAAGCCACTCTAACAACAGATGCTTCACAGGTGGGTTGAGGAGCCCACCTGCACGGCCTCTTTACCCAGGGTACCTGGACTCCACAGGAGGCCTATCTCCATATCAACCTCCTGGAGCTCAGAGCAATCTTCCTTGCTCTTCGAGTATTTCACACCCAGCTCAGCTACAAGACAGTCCTAGTTCAAACTGACAATCAGGTAGCCATGTTCTATGTGAACAAGCAGGGCGGAACAGGCTTTCTGTTACTGTGCAACGAAGCTTTGCGACTATGGGTCCTCACCAGAGAGCATCAGATTCATCTCCTTGCGGTGTATCTTCCAGGCATTCAAAACTCTTGGGCAGACAGACTCAGTCGAGTTCTGCTTCCACACAAATGGTCTCTTCATGCAGACCAGGTGGCCCAAATTTTTCAAATTTGGGGAACCCTCGATATAGACCTCTTTGCAAGTCCGCTGAATGCCAAGCTTCCCCGGTTCTGTTCCAGAATTCTGGCTCGAGGTTGTCAGGCCAGGAATGCTTTCCTCCTTTATTGGGGTCAGGACTTCCTGTATGCCTTTCCACCCTTTCCTCTAATTCCCAAAACCCTGTTCAAGCTTCAGAGAGACAGAGGTCATATGATCCTCATAGCTCCACGTTGGCCACGGCAAATGTGGTACCCTCTGCTCCTACATCTCTCTCAAGCTCCGCCTCTGGAGTTAAGATCTGCTCCAGATCTTCTTTCTCAAGAGGACGGGATGCTGTGGCATCCCAATCCCCAGTCTCTGCATCTCAGGGCCTGGTTGCTGAAAGCCTAGAACTTCGCGGTCTTAACCTTTCCCAGCAGGTAAAGGATATCCTTCATGCTTCCAGGAAACCTTCCACAAGACGCTCTTATGCATTTAAGTGGAAAAGGTTTACCATATGGTGCTCACAGAAGGGTCTTAACCCTCTTGCGATACCTCTGGTATCATTACTGGAGTACCTCCTTCATTTATCAAATGCAGGGCTTAAGACCAATTCAGTGAGAGTCCCATTTGAGTGCTATTGCAGCTTCTTTCAAGCCTCTAAATGGACAACCTATTTCCTCTCATCCTCTCATAGCGAGATTTATGAGAGGCCTTCTTTTAACGAAGCCTCCAATTAAGCCACCACCGGCGGCATGGGACTTGAATCTGGTACTTGGGCAGCTCATGAAACCGCCCTTTGAACCATTAGCCACTACCTCTTTGAAATTCCTTTCCTGGAAGGTTATCTTTCTCATTGCAATCACATCAGCACCAGTGAATTGCAAGTGTTGGTGGCTGATCCTCCTTATACATTGTTCCATCATGATAAGGTAGTCCTTAGGACTCATCCACACTTTATGCCAAAGGTGGTTTCGCCCTTTCATTTGAACCAAGCGGTTTACCTTCCTGTATTCTTTCCAAGGCTTCACGCCTCAAATGCAGAAAGGAACCTTCGTACTTTGGACTGTAAAAGAGCTTTGGCCTTTTACTTGCAAAGGACACAGCAACATAGAAAATCCTCTCAACTCTTTGTTGCTTTTGATCCTAGTCATTTGGGACTTCCAGTCTCCAAGAGGAAACTGTCCAACTGGATTGCACAGTGTATATCTTTTGCCTATGAGAGTAAGAACCTTCCTCTTGAAGGCCATGTCACAGCTCACAATGTGAGAGCCATGGCAGCCTCAATGGCTCAACTTCACTCTGTGTCTATTGATAACATCTGTCGAGCAGCTACTTGGGCTTTGTTACATACCTTCACAGCCCATTACTGCTTAGACAAGGACTCCCGCCAGGATGCCTTGTTTGGTCAGGCTGATCTTCAACACCTGTTCCAGACTTAATCAACTCCTACCCACCATCCTTGGTAGGATGCCAGAGATCCATGGGGGGAAGTGGAGCCCTTTCAGAAGGGCACACAACTTTCTGGGGCCATCTCCCTGGCATCTGCAGCTAAGGAGTCTCCATATGTGAAGACTACATTCCTGCTTATTCCTGGAGATAGCATAGTTACTCACCTGTAACAGATGATCTCCGGGAACAGCAGGAATTTTATCTTCACAACCCACCCACCTCCCCTAGGAGTTGTATCTCTCTTTCTCTTTCTCTCTTTCCCTCTCTCTTTTGTCTCAGCTATAAACTCAATTGGAGAGAGGCAGTTGGGAAAGGCGGGAAGACAGCACGCAGGCACTGTGGGATGCTCCCAAAAGCTTTCCTGTTGGACGCTGGGGAGCGTTCCCGCGCAGGCTCCATCGGTACTGACGATACCCATATGTGAAGACTAAATTCCTGCTGTTCCCGGATATCACCTGTTAAAGGTGAGTAACTATGCTTTCACTGAAAGGGTGGTGGATGCTTACAACATACAGGGGTGTCCCACACGGAGCGGTGGGTTTACCCCTAAAACAGACATGAGGAGGGGTGGCCTGCACAGAGAGGGAGGTGCACCTACTCTTGCCATCTTACTGGGAAGACTAGATGGACCATACTGGTCTTTATCTGCCGTCATTTACTTTGTTACTATGATTGACTGCCCTTCATAGTTTCGAGATGGGTTTGTTACTGCAGGGAGATGAATACAGTTTGCATGGACGTTTCGAAGTGGTCAATGTGAGTAATGAAGGAGAAGAACATCAGAAAGATAGCAGGGGTAACCAGTGTGAAGTGCATGATGAACCAGAGTTTGTATTTCAGGCGTTGTTCAATGTGGAGCCAGTGGTATTGTATCAGATGTGGAGAAAGATGATCATAACGGGGAGCATGAGCAAGGTTACGAACAGCAGTATTCTGGATGAGTTGAATACAACAAAGTTGATACTGGGGAAGGCCAAGATAGATGATATTGCAATAATCATGTCGAGAAATAACAAGAGAAAGAAGGAGAATGGTAAGAGAAGAGAAAAGGACGAATGGCACGGATTTGGCGCAAAGTAAAAAAAGAACTACGGACAGTAGAGGGCAAGTGAGCATGGAATGATAGAGAGGAGTCGAGAATGACTCCTAAATAGCGGATGATGTTAATCAGGGGAATGGGAATGCCAGGTAAGGAGGGGGCAATAGCAGGGGAGGGACCACCAAAGGTAAACCAGATTGCAGCAGATTTTCTTTGGTTTTAGGTGGTGAAAGTTGTCAGAAAACAAAGTTAGCATAGCGGAAAGTCAAGAGTTAAGGGGCAAAAGATCAGGAGATGAACTGGTATGATGAACAAGGTCTGCATGAGCAGAAATACCATGTTGCTGGACTAAGAGTGAAAGGGATGAGGAAGATATTGAAGAACAATGGAGCCAAAACCGAATCTTGGGGGACGCCACAGGAGAGCAATCAAGAGGAGGAACAAGAACCAACAGAAGCAGAGAAAGACCGAAGTAATAGAAAGGAATGGAACCAGCTGAGTACAGTACTGCAAAGCCCAAGGTCATAAAGCCGGGAGAAGAGAGTAGAATGATGAACTAAACCAAAAGCTGAAGAAAGATCAAGAGAAACTGCCACCGAAGACTCACCACGATTGTGAGTTCAGTGCAGGTCACTGAGAAGAGAGAGAACATTCTCCGTGCTGTGCCCAGGACGAAAACCAGACTGACGTGGGTGAAGTGCATTGACAGAATCTAGGAAACCCGAGAGTTGGGAGAAGACAAGCTTTTCCAATAGTTTAGATAAGAAAGGAAGAGTAGAGATAGGGTGGTAATGTGTGATAACAGAGTCGAGAGTAGAGACAAGGACAGTATCCTGAATTCAAGAAATCATCGGACCAACACAGAACATCTTTAAAAGAAGAAAAGGGACTATAGTAGTTGGTCTGGAAGGGCAGACTGGATAGGGCCATATGGTCTTTCTGCCATCATGCTTCTATGTATCAGGGATCCCTGCTATGAAATTCTTTGTCAGAAACTCTGAAAAGAACTTTGTTATAAATAATTCAGATGACAAATATTTACTTGTTAAGGAGAGCTTTAATTATTTAGAGAGCAGAATGGGGAGAAATGCATTTTTTTATGAAATTATGATGTTTATTTTGGTGTATTCAGTATGTTTTTTATTAAATAAATTATCAGATTGGTATTTTATTTTTATTCACTTTAGACCCAATAACTGAGTTAAGAAACTTGCAAGAACTGTAATGAAATACAGTGCAGTCAGTGAATGTTTAATTTCTATTCATCTACGGGGAATGCCCATCAACACAGCTATTAGTCAGGTATATCCTCCAACAACAGCTGCCAAAGAGGAAGAAGTGGACCAGTTCTATGAACTGCAGAACATGCAAGCCAGGATATCCTGAAAGTCATAGGTGACTGCAATGCAAAAGTTGGTAACAAAGAAGAAGGCAAAGTGTTTGGAAAATATGGACTTGGCAACAGAAATGAAGCTGGAGAAAGACTGAGAGAATTCTGGAAAACCAATGATCTAATCATCTCAGACACCTTCTTCCAGCAATACAAGTGGCGACTGTACACATGGACTTCACCCAGTGGATTGAATAAAAATCAAATTGGCTACATCTGTGGAAGTCTACGTTGGAAAGCTCAATAACATCAACAAAGATGAAACCTGGAACCGAATATGGTACAGATCATCGACTACTAGTATACAAACTCAAGCTAAAGTTGAAAAAGAGCAAGCCACTCATGAATATAGCAAAATATGAACTTGAGAATATGCCATCGGAATTTAAAGACTGCCTGAAAAAGCGATTTGCTTTTTTAGATACAAATGACAGAGCACCAGAAGAGTTATGGGATGACATCAAAAAAGTTGTGTTTGAAGAAAGTGAGAAATCTTTACAAAAAGTGAAAAAGCAAAAAATGGTCAAAATGGATGACCAAAGAAACTTTGAAAATTGCCTAGAAACACAGAGAAGGTAAAGCCAGAGGAGAAGGGAGATAATCACAGAACTCAACAGAGATAATCATAGAACTCAATAGAGATGTCCAATATGCAGCAAAACTAGACAAGGAGAAATACTAAAATGACACATGCAAGGAAATAGAATCAGAAACTATTAGAGGAAGAACAAGATCGGCTTTCCTAAAGCTATGATTGTTAAAGAAAAAATTTCAGCCTCAAATTGGAATGCTACAAGATGCTCAAGGATCCATGTTGAATGATGCTGAGAAGATTAAGAAAAGGTGGAAAGAATACACAGTCATTATACCATAAAGATCAAGTGGTCCGAAAGCAATTTCATCCTGTACCATTGGTGATGAAAGAAGAAGTCAAGGCAGCATTGAAAGCATTATCAAAGAACAAACCATCGGGTATTGATAGCATTTTCATTGAAGTATTACAGCAAGCGGATGCGGCTGTTGCCATACCTAATGTACAAGGCTCTGCCAGGAAATTTGGAAGACGACAACATGGCCAACTGACTGGAAAATATCCGTATTTATTTATACTAATGATGAAGAAAGGTGATCTGTCTGACTGGAAATTATTGTGCAATTGCTCTGATCCCACATGCCTGTAAGATTCTACTCAAGATCATCCAGTGGAGACTACAGCCATACCTGGAATGAGAACTGCCTGAAGTGCAAGCGGGGTTCAGGAAAGGGCAAGGAATGAGAGACATCATTGCAGATCCGAGATGGATCCTTGAAGATAAAAGAATATCAAAAGGATATCTATATGGTTTTTTTTATTGATTATGGCAAGGCTTTTGACTGAATAAACCATGAGAAACTCTGGGCCACATTAAGAAGCATGGCTATACCAGAACACCTGATAATTCTCTTGCACAACCTTTACATTGATCAAGAAGTAACAGTTCAAATGGAACAAGGAGAAACAGAATGGTTTAATCTCCAGGAGCAAGCAGGAATGAGTCTCCACATATGGGTACGTCAGTACCGACGGAGTCTGCGCGGGAACGCTTCCCAGCGTCCAATCAAGAGCTTTTGGAAGCATCCCAGCACACCTGCGTACTGCCTTCCCGCCTTTCCCAACTGCCTCTCCTCAGTTTTCGTTTTTCCGCGGAGCCGGCAGGACATCCTCCTGTCACCGCAGAAAATTCCTGTTTTTATTTTTTAGTTTTCTTGTGGTCGCGGCTGTCTTCCCGACGCCACCGGTACCGCCGGTGTTTTCTTTTCTTTTCTTGAAAAAGTTTTCCTTTTCCACAGGATATTTTTTCTTCATAGTGTCCCACGGTCTCTTAGGCCTTTTAGGCCTCTTCTTTTTCCTTCATGGAACCGCCAGACACTGTCTCCAAGAAATGTTCACACTGTGGCGGTACAGCTTTATTTTTAGACCCTTGAAGTTGGTGTCTAACCTGCTTGGGTCCTGACAACAGTTTGGTAAGAAGAGATTTTCAACATCGAGGCTCCCTCGATACACGGTTGCCCTGCAACTTCGGGGCACCGTCCCCTTCTTCGTCCACACAGGATCAGGTAACCCACAAACAGTCTGTTAAGACTAGCCAGTCCTCGAGTGGTAGGTCTCATGCGCAGCATGTAGACGGCTCCGGCCTTGCCCTCGAGGGGCCCACTGGCTTCAAAACCCCGGCGGGAGTCTTCAGTCTCCAAAGCCTATAAGGGGTTTCAGGTTGTTCCTGGGGTTCACCCCCCACAGAACATACCTAAGCCGTGTACGGTGGTGGCATCCGCTTCGAGCGGTACCGATACCCCGGCATCGACACTGGTGTTGGATGAAACACTCCTCACCAGGGATCGTCATCTGGCGTCCTCGGTACCTTCGGGACCGGTGGATACCCTCCAGATTGACGTTCCATTATCGGTACCAACACCGATACTCCAACCGACGTCGGTACCCTCCAGATGTGCATCGGTAGCCTCGTTCCCTTCGATGCCGAGTCTGGAATCGATCTCCAGTCTGGAGGACTGGGTACCGACTCGCCTTGGTACCGGCTCTCGACGGTACCGAAGGCTCGGTTCCGATGATTCGGATCCGCAACTCTCGGTTCCCCCGACGCCGATTGAGTTGCCACTGGTTGCCCTTGCTTCACTGGTATCAGACACAGTACCGAAGTTGGTACCGATGTCCTCATTACCTTCACGGTCGGTGCCTTCCATGCTTCGCTTATCAGGCTCTTTTCCCTCGATGCCGAGTTTGGAATCGTTCTCTAGTCTAGAAGACTGGGTACCAATAGATTTTGGTACCGACACCGATCGATACCGGTGCTTCGGTACCGAGGATAGCGGCCGGAGGTTTTCGGTTACCTCGGTACCGATTGAACTGTCACCGATGACTGCTCTGATGTCTTTGTCAGGTTCGACTCTGACATCGGTACCGGTATCAGCATTGGTATCGGTACCCACAGTAGCATCGTCGCCAATTCCTGCCATGCTTTTTTCAACAGGATCACTCCATTCTATACCAAGCTTGGAGTCTATACCTGGCATGGACGATGTGGTAAGGATGGGGGCTGCTCCTGACAGCCAGTACCAGCATCCATCTTTTAAGCATTCCACACTGCACTCTGCAGGATCTTCTATTCCTATATATTTGGATAACTCTGTAGATGCTCAGGCTAGTTCTTTAGATCTACCCTGTCCAAGGGAGATTCCTGTTTGGGATACCTCTTTTCAGAGTTTCCTCCTGGATATAGCAAGATCTCTTGCCATTCCTATTCCAGGACATGATCCTGCACAAGGCTCTGTTTCTGCCAAAGCAAAGGACAACATAATGCTTCCTTTGCATCATTCCTTGCAGGATCTCCTTCTAGGAATGTGGGTAACACCTTTAAGGGTACCCCCACCTCCCAGGGTAACTGATCTTTTATATCAGGTGCCCCCCTCTCCAGGGTTTCAAAAGACTCAACTTCCTCATCATTCCATAGTAGTGGAATCAGCAATTAGGCGGGTAAAGAGTAAGAAAAAGCACTCTTCTTATCCGCCAGGTCGTGAGTCTAAGACACTAGATGCCTTTGGACGTCAAACCTTCCAGACATCTATGCTTTCTGCAAGAATTCTCTCATATATTTTTTATATCAGTCTTTCTCTTGAGGAGGTCACAAAGGAGTTACATCTTTTGACTCCTTTCCTTCCAGATTCTAGGAGTAAAGGCTATTCTTCACTGCTTAAGCATATCCAGAATATTTCTTGGTTTCTTTCTCGTGCTTCCCTAGACTCTTTTTAGTCTGTTAGCAGAACTTCTGCTATTGCTATAGGGGCACGACGTAGAGCCTGGCTCCAATCTTCAGACTTGGACAAATGGGCACAACAACGTTTTGGACATACTCCTTGCACTGGAGAAAATCTTTTCAACAAGGAGTCTTTATGTCAGGTTACTCAGATCTCCAGGAACAAGCAGGAATGAGTCCTCACATATGGGTACGTCGGAACCGACGGAGCCTGCGCGGGAAAGCTCCCCAGCTTCCCAGAAAGGAAAGCTTTTGGGGCCTCCCACAGCGCATGCGCGCTGCCTTCCCGCCTTCCTGACCAACTCTCCTCAGTTCTTCTTTTTCCGCGGAGCCAGCAGGTCGTGTTCCTGTCACCGCTGAAGAAGTTGTTATTTTAATTGGTTTCTTTGGCCGCGTGTCTGCCTTCCCCGATTCCGGACCGGTACTGCCGGTCTTTTTTCTTTATTTCTTAAAAAAAAAAACAAAAAAAAAACCAAAACAAAAACCATATCTTATTTTTCCTCACTTGGTGTGTTTGTTCTGTGAGGCCTCTAGGCCTTCACAGAATTCTCCCTCATGGAGAAACAAGCCTCTGGTTTTAAAAAATGCACCAAGTGTAGCGGTACTATATCAGTCACAGACACCCATGAATGGTGTCTTAAATGTTTGGGGCCTGACCACTCCATTCCGGATTGTCCATCCTTCTCTCTGATGTCCAAGCGTGGCTTACAGAACCGAGCAGCCAAGTTTCATATGCTGTTTTCTACAGATACTCCAGCATCAGCATCCTCCAGGTCTTCCTCTCCTGATGGATCTCAGGTAACCAAACATTCTTCCGGCAGGTCCTCAAAGGGCAAATCTCCCTCTAAGCATCGAGAGGCCCTTGGGCTTGACCCTGAGGACCCTGCCCCAGCCAAACAACCCCGGCGGGAAGCTCCGGCTTCCAAAGCTCCTCCTATGGGGTTACAGGTTGACATCGATGGCACGGCCTCGACCGATCACCTGTTAGACTGCTCTGGGGTACCGGCCCATACCGGTACCGATATCCAGGCAGTCGTGGCGTCTATGGATAATACCGTTCAATCCATGCAGCAGTCCATAATGGCTTTTATTAAAGCTGCAACGCCCTCGGTACCGCACCAAGCGGTTCCGCTTCCGGTTCCGGTACCACAACCGATACCGGTACCCAGAGCATCCACTTCCACCAGGATACCGGTTCTGGTTCCCGGTTCCGGGGTTTATCCCGATACCGATCCGGTTCCAGGTACGCCCGATGTGGATACCGGTCCATACGCGTATCGATCTTTGGAAGCTAATAGACGATACTTCGAGTCTTCTGATGATTCCGATACCTCAGAAGACTCTGCTGAAGTATCTCTTACTCTTCCTGAGGAGCCCTCTTCTCCAAAGAGGAGAATGTCTCCTCCAGAGGATTTGTCCTTTCAAGACTTCATTCTTGAACTAGCCAAGGGGCTCTCAGTTTCAGTAACCTCTGAAAAAGAACCTAGAGCAAAAAAATTAGATATTTTGGGATACTCTAAGGTTCCCAAAGAGGCAGTCACCTTGCCCATCCATGAAATTCTTCAAGAACACATGATGGACTTATGGGAGACTCTCACCCTATCTCCACATTCTCGTCGTTTGGACACCATGTATCGTGTCCCTCCTTCTCCTGGTTTTCAAAAAACTCAGCTTCCTCACCACTCTATTGTGGTACAGTCAGCTCTGAAAAGGATAAAGAGTACCAAAAGACACTCTTCCACTCCCCCAGGAAGAGAATGTAGGACTTTGGATGCTTTTGGTAGGAAAATCTTCCAAGCCAGTATGCTTATTGCCAGAATCAATTCATACAGCCTCTATATGGGCATGTTTCTGAAGGAGATTGCACTGAAGATGCGCCATTTCCTCCCCTTTATCCCAGAGGATAGGAAGGAGGAATTCCTTCTTTTGTTAAAGCATACCCAAGATGTTTCAAAGTTCTCCAACAGAGCTGCCTTTGACTCCTTTGAGGGTGCTAGCAGAGCCTCAGGCATTGCCATAGCTGCTCGCAGAATTGCTTGGCTCCAGGCCTCTGACCTAGAACCCTGGGTCCAAGATGGGTTGGGCAATCTGCCCTGTACAGGTGAAAATCTGTTTGGCAAGGAGTGGCAAATCAAAGCCACTCAAATGGATGCAGAGAATGCTGCTTTAGATAGACTTTCTAAGTCTACCTCTACCCCTGCCAAGAAAAAATATTTTAAGAAGCCTTTCTACAAAAAGACCAGATTTTCCACAAATACTGGCCAACAATCTTCCCAAGTTCGCTTTGCTCCTAAGCGTCAGCATTCTAAACAGGCCAGGGCAAAACCTGCAGGGACTGCTACAGTTCAGCAGTCCCAACCTCCTCAGGGTTTTTTGACTTACTTCTAGAGAACTTAACTTTTCTGGCTCTACAACAGCCAGAGCCTCTCACCATTACAGGAAGGTTAACTCATTTTGCTCCCAGATGGGAGCAAATCACATCAGAACAGTGGACCCCCTCTATCATCAGAGAGGGCTACAAACTACATTTCTCCAGCCTTCCTCCCCATACCATGGTGAGACATTTCAATTCTCCCCATCTCTCCTGCACCTGTTGGGTCAGGAGGTGACCACCCTTCTTGCCCAAAGGGCAATAGAAGAGGTTCCTCTTCTTCAACAGGGGTCAGGGTTTTACTCCCCTTATTTTCTCATTCCCAAGAAAACAGGGGGATACAGACCCATTCTGGATCTGAGAGAATTGAACAAATTTCTATGCAAGGAGAAATTCAAGATGCTCTCTCTAGGTACTCTCCTTCCATACCTGCAGAGTCAGGATTGGCTTTGTTCTCTAGATCTAAAGGATGCGTACACACATATACTCATCCATCCATCCCACAGAAAATTCCTACGGTTTCTGTTCCAAGGAAAACATTTCCAGTACAGAGTACTCCCCTTCGGTCTAGCCTCTGCTCCAAGAGTGTTCACCAAATGCATGTCACTAGTGGCTGCATTTCTACGCACCCTGGGAATTTTTGTTTTCCCATACCTGGACGACTGGCTCATCCGAGCTCCATCTCAGTCCGAGGCTCAGACTTCCCTGGACCACACCAGACGCATACTGCAGTATCTGGGACTTGTCATCAATCTGCCAAAGTCTCAACTCACCCCTGCTCAGTCCCTAGAATTCATAGGGGCCTGGCTAGATACCACCACTGCAAGGGCCTATCTTCCTCAAGCCCGTTGCCACCGTCTAGTGCACTTGGCCTCTCAAACCCAGTCCAGAAGCCACTTGACTGCCAGGGAGATGCTACAACTGCAAGGCCACATGGCATCCACAGTTCATGTGGTGCCTTATGCTCGCCTGCATATGAGAGCAGCTCAATGGACTTTGTCCACCCAGTGGACTCAAGCATCAGGAGCTCTCTCAGACCAAATAGCAACCTCAAAACGTCTCTCTTGGTCTCTCCAATGGTGGATGTCCACCCAAAATCTGTTGTTGGGGGCCCCCTTCCAACCTTTGTTACCCCAAGCAACCCTCACAACAGATGCCTCCCAAATGGGTTGGGGAGCTCATCTCCAAGACCTCTCCACTCAGGGCACTTGGTCTCCACAGGAGACCACCCTTCATATCAACCTTTTGGAACTGCGAGCAATTTTCCTTGCTCTCAAGGTCTTTCATACCCTCCTCAACAACATGACAGTCCTTGTTCATACCGACAATCAAGTAGCCATGTTTTACATAAACAAACAAGGAGGGACTGGCTCTCTGTCACTTTGCAACGAAGCTCTAAGATTGTGGGCCTTCGCCAGAGAGCATCAAATCCATCTCCTGGCAGTATACCTCCCAGGAATCCAAACCTCTTGGGCAGACAGACTCAGTCGAGTTCTGCTTCCACACGAATGGTCCCTGCACATGGTCAGGTACTCAGAATCTTCCAGGAATGGGGAACCCCGGACATAGACCTATTTGCAAGTCCGTGGAATGCCAAACTTCCCCGGTTCTGTTCCAGAATTCCGTGTCAGGGAGCTCAGGCCAAGGATGCCTTCCTCCTTCATTGGGGTCAGGAATTCCTCTATGCCTTTCCACCCATTCCTTTGATTCCCAAGACTCTGTTCAAACTTCAGAGGGACCAAGGATCTATGATCCTCATAGCTCCACGCTGGCCACGCCAAGTGTGGTACCCTCTACTTCTGCATCTCTCCCAAGCCCCCTCCCTGGACTTGGGAGCTGCCCCAGACCTTCTGTCTCAGGAGGAGGGGACTTTGTGGCACCCAAACCCCAAGTCCCTTCACCTCAGAGCTTGGTTACTGAAGGCCTAGACCTTCAAGACTCCAATCTTTCTCAGCAAGTGAAGGGTATCCTCCATGCCTCTAGGAAACCTTTCACTAGGCGTTCTTACGCTTTTAAATGGAAAAGATTTTCCATTTGGTGTGCTCAAAAGGGTCTTGACCCTTTAGCACTACCTTTAAATTCTTTACTGGAATATATCCTGTATCTCTCCAATGCAGGCCTTAAAACGAATTCAGTAAGGGTCCATTTGAGCGCTATTGCAGCATCCCTTAAACCTCTCAATGGACAACCTGTTTCCTCTCATCCTCTTATTGCAAGATTTATGAGAGGCCTAACTTTAAGCCTCCCATTCGCCCTCCTCCGGTAGCATGGGACTTAAACTTGGTTCTTGGTCAGCTTATGAAGCCACCCTTTGAACCCTTAGCCACTACCTCCTTGAAATTTCTTTCCTGGAAGGTTATTTTCCTCATTGTAGTCACCTCAGCTCGCCGTATCAGTGAACTGCAAGCCCTAGTGGCTAATCCCCCTTATACAAGGTTTCATCATGATAAGGTGGTCCTTAGGACTAATCCCCACTTTATGCCTAAAGTGGTCTCCCCTTTTCATCTTAATCAAGAGGTATATCTACCTGTCTTTTTTCCGGCTCCTCATGCATCCAGTGCAGAGAGGAACCTTCATACTCTGGATTGTAAAAGAGCTCTTGCCTTACCTCCACAGGACACAGCAACATCGAAAGTCTTCTCAGCTTTTTGTTGCTTTTGATCCTTCTCATTTAGGACTTCCAGTCTCTAAAAGAACACTGTCCAATTGGATTGCTCAGTGTATCACTTTTGCTTACCAAAGTAAGAACCTTTCTCTGGAGGGCCATGTCACAGCTCACAATGTGAGAGCCATGGCCACCTCTATGGCTCATCTTCACTCTGTATCCATCGATCAGATCTGTCGAGCAGCCACCTGGGCCTCGGTTCATACCTTTACAGCCCATTACTGTTTGGACAAGGACTCCCGCCGGGATGCCTTGTTTGGTCAGGCTGTCCTCAGACACCTGTTCCATTCTTAATCAACTCCTGCCCACCTTCCCTGTATGGATGCCTGAGATCCATAGGAAGATGAGGAACCCTTCTGGGTCTCATACCCTTGGGGGGGGTTCTCCCCGGCATCTTAGCTAGGGAGTCCCCATATGTGAGGACTCATTCCTGCTTGTTCCTGGAGATAGCACAGTTACTTACCTGTAACAGGTGATCTCTGGGAACAGCAGGAATTAGTCCTCACAACCCACCCACCTCCCTTAGGAGTTGTATCTCTCTCTCTTTCCTTTCCTCTCTCTATTGTCTCAGCTTTAAACTCGAACTGAGAAGAGTTGGTCAGGAAGGCGGGAAGGCAGCGCGCATGCGCTGTGGGAGGCCCCAAAAGCTTTCCTTTCTGGGAAGCTGGGGAGCTTTCCCGTGCAGGCTCCGTCGGTTCCGACGTACCCATATGTGAGTACTAATTCCTGCTGTTCCCAGAGATCACCTGTTACAGGTAAGTAACTGTGCTTTATCCACTGTTTTACCTGTTCCTAAGGTTTGTTCTACACCTTCTTCTGTCCCACTAGGTAGGAAATCTCCTACCAAACTTTCTTCCCACAGGAGAAGAAGGTTTTATTCATTACGTGCCCATCATACAAATGTTCTCCAACAGGGGAGGCATCGTCCTGGTCTGAAGAATCCAACCTCTCACCAGGCTCAGCAAACCCAGCATCTGCAGGGTTTCTTATCAATCATCATCAGATGCTTGTGACTCTTGGGGTTAGCATCTACAGTTGCTTCTTCTCAATGGAGGCAATCCACCGCTTCATTCTAACCCCTACACATGGATCCCTTTCCAAAAGATATCAATTTTTTCTATATTTCTATGAGCTGTCAGGATATTCATGCCTATAGGTCACAGGTTTCTCCTCTTTTTCCTGCTAGGGAAAGAGGTCTAACCACTATCAAATGATAGTTCCTGTGCCAGCATGTATCATTCCTTTCTATAGACTTCCTACTTCGTAAGTCTTCTTCAGCTCCATTCTCTTCACCCTCTTAACAATATTTTCCCCTGTAAGAGGGAATTACTTACTGGGAGGCTTCTTCTTCAGCCTCTCTACTTTTCTCACTTTCCAGTGCGGAGTTTTACCTCCTCTGCTCAATCTTGCTTTGGGGCAGCTTATCAGACATGTCCAGAGTTTCCTACTCCTGTTCTGTCTGTTCTTTCTGTTTTTGAACAGTAAGATTCTTTCTGCTGTCTTGCTAACAACTGCCTATGCAGTAGCTTTAATGTTTGGACCACTGGTTCTTGTCCACAAACAACCAGATTGTCCTCCACTAACATTCTGTCTAGTCTTAGTAGTGGCTCCAAGTCAGTGCTTCATCTCTCTTGGAGATCATCTCACTACAAGCTTTCTAGATTGTCTTCTATTCTGCCATCTTCATTTTCCTGAGTTTGGCAGCATAGCTGGCAGAGATACTGGCTCTCTAACAGCCAGTTCTATCTCCTCATTCTCCTGCATCATGCTCTCTGCAATCTACAGAGAAGCTTTCCACTATGGGCCCTTGCTAGAGAGCATGGTTTTTTTTTTTTCTCCAACAGCTATCCTAGCTGGTTAGAAAAGGCTTTTCAGTCATGTCTCCCATGACTAGAAGGTTCTCCCTTCTTTTACTATCTCCTTTTTTGATATAAAGGACATAGGCCTTCTCTTACGTGAAAGCTCAAGGAGTTGCCAGTTCCCTGCTTTGGTCCATAGTATTCCCAATCGGGGATATGCTCGTCCTCATGGTAAGAACGCATGATACCTTTGCCCTTAAGCAGGTCAACATGGTATCTCATCTCTAGGCGTCTTCTGTCTACTTACCATGCTAGAGTCCTGGAAGACTCGGGACTTGCTGGCTGCACATTGACATTGTCCTTTGTTTTTCACGTAACAGTCCTGGTTATTTTTCACTAACTAGCATTCTTGCAGATCATGACCAGGAGGAATAGATTCTCTATATGTCTTCTCAAGTAGGTTCCACCTCCTTGTTGTTAGATGAATCTTTCCTCTCCACATATCCTATGTGATCACTGTGCTGTAGGCATATCTCTGTCTGTTTAATTGCAGACACCCATATGTAGGCCTACATATCCATATTTATTTTTTGTGTGTATTTTATGCCCTGCCATATCTCACTATAGATATATTCTTATATGTCTGTCTATCTATCTATCTATATCTGTCTATCTATCTATATATATATATAATGTATCTGTTGAGATATTTTATTATAGATAGATATGTATCCACATACTTATCTATCTCACTGTCTATCCTCATATAGCTATATGATTCTGACAGAGGGTCTTTACCCATACCTATGCTATCTAGCAGGTTTGGGGTTCTACACACACAACCACTCCTGTGGTAGTCAACAATTTTTATACCATAACCTAACGGTTTAGGTACCTCTGAAGCTCTCCGTGCCCAATATCTCTCCTAGCTTACCCCAGTTAGGAGAGACATTGTGGATCTTCAGTTAATCACAGGCTTAACGCCTCAGGCATTTGTCCTCTCTTTTTGGGATACAAGGAGTTCCCACACCCTTTCTCCCCACAAGGACTGTGCCTGTTTGTCCAAATCGGTTAGCCTTCTCTTTTTGCTCCTAAGAGTGACTCACTCTGCCTCCAAAAGAGCTAGGGTTTTTCTCATAAAGCCTTCCGCTGAAGGCCCACCGTTTTTGGACTACCCCAGTTTCCCTACTGGGGTTACCTGTTACCTTTCAAGATTCTGACCTCCACTGGTTTTCCTACAGGATTATTACCTCCACTTACAGTAAGGTCCTCTTCAAGGTTCCTCTACTAGGTTCCCAGTAGATCCATGAACCTCCATACTTCTGTGAAATCCTGTCAGGGGAGGTCCATATTGCAATATCCTTTGCAATATCATTGATGACAATCATCATCCACACATGGACTCCATCTCTGCAGTCCTATGCTAGGTTATCTGTTCCACAGCATCCTTCTTTCTTCAACTCCTAGGATAATCAAATGATCAAAGGATAATCAAAGGATAATCAAAGGATAATCAAATGATCGCTCAGAATGTACCCCAGTGTAAATAAAATGTAGATATGTTCTGCCTGAAATCAGGTACCAGTGTGATATAATGTATAGAATTAAGAATGTACATAGTTTCCCCCAGTTACTTCCAAGTTGATCTCCCTGTTTATTGTAAATACAACTCAAAGTTCCTTGTGTTGTATAGTTGATGTTAAATGTAAACCGCTCTGATCTGAAATAGAGCGGTATAGAAGAACTGTTAAATAAATAAATAAATAAATAAACTCCTACCCTCCATCCTCAGGATGCCTGGTGTTCTGGGAGATATCATGTTCCAGCCTATGACATGCTGGGACTCCAGGCATCTCAGCTTGGGAGTCCCCATATGTGAAGATTCATTCCTGCTTGTTCCTGGAGATAGCACAGTTACCTGTAACAGGTGATCTCTGGGAACAGCAGGAATAAGTCTTCACAACCCTCCCACCTCCCCAGGAGTTGTATCTCTATCTATCTTTCCTTTCCTCTCTCTCTCTTTGTCTCAGCTTTAAAACTTAACTGAGGAGAGGCAGTTGGGAAAGGCAGGAAGGCAGCACGCAGGTGTGCTGGGATGCTTCCAAAAGCTCTTGATTGGACGCTGGGAAGCGTTCCCGTGCAGACTCCTTCTGTACCGATGTACCCATATGTGAAGACTTATTCCTGCTGTTCCCAGAGATCACCTGTTACAGGTAAGTAACTGTGCTATATCAGCAAAGGTGTACGACAAGGCTGCATACTTTCCACCTACCTGTTTAATTTATATGCAGAACAAACCACCAGAGAAGCTGGACTGTAGGAAGGTGTGAAGATTGATGGAAGTCTCATCAACAACCTTTGCTATGATGATGACACTACAATGCTGGCTGAAAGTGAAGCCAGTCTGAAACATTTGCTATTCAAGATCAAGGAACATAGTTTTTAAATGGGCCTGCACCTTAATGTAAAGAAGACAAAGGTCCCGACAACTGGCAAAATCAATAAGTTCATTGTTGTTGGAGAAGAAATTGAAATAATGGACTTAAATCTGCTTGGATCAATAATCAATAAAGAAACAACAAGCAGTCAAGAAATCTGATGATGCATTGCTCTTGGCAGAATGGCTATGAATGACCTAGACAAGATTCTCAACAGCAGAGATGTCTCTCTCCAAGATTCTCAAGAGCAGAGATTCAACTTGCCCAAGCCATGATACTTTCAGTACATGTTATGGATGCAAAGGTTGGACAGTTAAAAAGATAGGAAGAAAATAGATGCCTTTGAATTATGGTGCTGGCAACAAATACTGTGTATACCATGGACTGTCCGAAGAACAAACCAGTCAATACTAGAGGAAATCAAACCAAAGTTTTCTTTAGAAGCTCAGATGACAAGACTTCGACTTTCAGACTTTGGACAAATAATGCGAAGAGAGAGATCATTAGAGAAAGACGACATGCTTGGCAAGGTTGAAGGTCAACGCAAAAGAGGAAGGCCGGCAATGAAATGGATCGCTATAATAACAGCAGCTATGGATGTCACCCTATCAACAATGAGCCACCTGAAGACTGAACACAGTTTAGGACAGCTATCCAGAGGGTTTATTTATTTTATTTATTTATTTAACAGGTTTTATATACCGCTTTATCATTTCAATCAAAGCGGTTTACATTGAAACTTAAAACTTGGTAATGTACATTAAACAGGGACATTGATTTGCCATGACATGACACCGACTCGATGATACTTAACAAAACAACACAACAACAAGGGAGTTGAAAGTGGGTTAACAAATTTTAACTAAACTAAACAAGGCACAAATCTTCATCCTTGTGTGCCCCTCCAGTTAACTTTCTGGCTCATAGAACCCCCTCCCCACTGAGATTTAGATAATTAAACTAAACAATCATGGCCTTTCCAGCATCCTTCCCAGATCAATTCTTTAAAAATGTGTACTTTGGCAGCGTACTTTTTAAATATTAAATTTTTTTTCATATGCATAAACATTTTGGGGGCTGTTAGAAGCTCTGTTTGTGATTTTGTTGTTGCTAAGTGCCATTGAGTCAGTGTGCATTCCTGACACTCTTTTGGATAGTTGTCCATGTTTTGACTGTCTCCTGGGTTTTCTTGGTAAGATGCAACAGGCCTTCTGTGCATAAGCCTACAGCACCTTGTATGAGATATGTATAATCAGGCTATATATATGTGTAAATCACATTCACATGTAAATGGACATTTTAGAAAAGGTCCGTTTTACATGTGGATGACCATGGCATGTCAGAGGCATGGCTTGAGAGGCAACAAAAGTCTACATGTGTATTCCCCATTTCGTATAGGGCAGGGGTGGGCAGTTCCGGTCCTGGAGGGCCACAGACCAGTCAGGTTTTCATGATGTCCCTAATGAATATTCATGGATCTATTTCCATACAATGGAAAGCAGTGGATGCAAATAGATCTCATGAATATTCATTAGGGACATCATGAAAACCTGACTGGTCTGCAGCCCTCCAGGACCGGAATTGCCCACCCTTGGTATAGGGGATGCATGTGTAAGCTTAAAATTTATTTTTTATTTAACTAGGCTTTTCTACCAGTCAAAGCGGTTGTACATTCAGGTACTGTATATGTATTTTTTTTTTCCCTTGTCCCCGAAGGGCTCACAATCTATGTATTTGTACCCGAAGCAACGGAGGGTTAAGTGACTTGCCCAAGGCCACAGGGAGCACCTGTGGGACTAGAAACCCCAGTCCTCATTCAATATTCACTTCCCTTTCCAAATATCCTCTAGCAAGATTTGAACCCCTGGTCCTCCGGCCCAAGGTAACTTGCCCCAACCACTAGGCCACTCCTCCTCTGGATGTAAACCTGCTCGCTAACGCAAATAAGCATTTAAAAAGTGCTCATTCAATATTCACTTCCCTTTCCAAATATAAATGAAGTAAAAATAGAGTCCTCTAGGCAAATTTATTGGGTTTCTTGGGGTAGGTAAATAAAGAAAAAAACAGAAGAAAAGAAAATAAACTAGTTGAGACAATGTAGCACAAGATAACAGAAACCTGCTTCACAGCCTTAGTAATAGTATCAAACTTACCAGTGTATTATATCAGTAAAGACCATTGTTACTATACTGTACAGCTCTTCATTAAATCAACTATTTTCATTTAAGTTCAGATTTAAACCTTTTTGCTATACCTTTTAACCTCAAAGATCCTTTTAACAATAATTCTCTCTGGTTCATTTTCACAGTGCCTATTTCTAAAATGGGGTCACCCTCATGATATTAATGTACTGCAACCATTACTACTAGAATTAGGATGTATTGGGGTACCCTAAATATATACAAATGTAAGTGTCAAAACTGAGCTCACATTTTGTTGGGACCCTTCCACTGAAATGCTGCAGCAGAAATGGGTTCCTGGGTCTTTTTATTTAAGCAGTGAAAAATTATAACACAGTATCAACTTGTTCATAGTAACAAGGGTGTAAAAATACAATTCAAAGAATTAGACATAATCGTAAAAAAAAGATAACAAAGAAAAGATAGCACCCTATCAATAGACCACAATAAAGGCAGGGGATAGGGTAAGAAAACAAAGGGAAAAATTAAAGAGGAAGATTTCAAATAAACCAAAGTCATAGGCACAAATACTCCAGAACCCAACTGAAGGCATCTAGCACCCCCACACACCACCCTCCCTGAAGACCCAAGAGTCACTGCACTGAAATCTTCTTGAGGTCAATGAAGCCACAAAGCTGTTCTGGAGAGAAAAAAAACATATTTTACATTCAAATAAGTAACAAAACATTTGCAGGAATAACGCAAGCAAAAGGTCTCTCCCAAAGCAATTGTCTTGACTCATGGAGAAAAGTAAGCGTCTCTTTTCCTGGATAGGACGACTGGCATCCGGATAGATCCTAATCATTTGACCCAAAAACGGTATATCCATCTTTTTAAAATACAAAGATAGTATTCCAGATAAGTCCAACTCAGACAAAACTTAAGAAAGTTGCCCTCTCCTTAACTTCAAGCAGTGATGTTTCTAAAAAGTTATGCAAATCTTGCAAATGAACAGATTCTATAAATGACTGTGGTAGAGGCTGAGATGGTAACTTTCCCCTTGGCAGGAAATAGATTTTATTTACAGGGAGAAAAGCACTTTCAGGAATCTGTAAAACGTCCTCGAGATGTTTTAAAAAAAATATCTACTGGGAGCATATTCACCACTTTGGGGAAATTTAAAATCTGCAAGTTCAAGCAATGCATTTTATTCTCAAATTGCTCCAATTTTAGATGGATTAATCTTTTATCTTTCACAACTGGTCAATAAGTGCTTTAGATTCTTTAACTTATGTCCCAATTAAAGATAATGTCTCTTGAGTCTCCTTAGCCAGAGTTGCTTGCTGAGAGGAGATCTGTTCAACTGTTTGAATTAAGGCAGAAATGTCCAGAGAACACTTTGCAACAGTCCCATCAAGTTTGACCGACATAGTCCAAATAGAGTGTAAAGATATCTCCACTGGGGCCTCCTTCGTTGCTCGATCTGAGAGAGCTCCCAACTTGCTTTTCCTCTCCAGTGTCTGGTAAGATCTTGAAGACTCTGCAACTGCAGCTCCTGCCTCCATATAGACCAAGCCAACCTCTGCAGCGTGCTCGGGACTAGAGATTAACAGTGTGGAGCAGAGGTGGAGTTCCCAGCATTTCCTCCCATTCCATCCTCGGTGGAGTCAGTCGCCAGAGTGATAGAAATTAAACTTGGACCAAGCTCAGCAGGGAACCTAATAGATGCTGCCGAGTCAGTGAAGATGGTGCTTGTCCAAGCATGGGCACCCCCCCCCCCCCCATCAAGAGACCAGTGATGCCGAGCTCTCCACAGCAACTTCCAATGCCAGAATCTTCAGGAGGTGAGCTTCAATTTTCTGCTGGCCCACAGTGGAAGCAGCAGCCTTATCGACTTGGCCTGGTCTTTCCCTCGACGTTTAGGAGCTATAAGCAAACGTTAAAGGTAAATGATAGCAGAGCAGCTCAACCGAAAACCACCTGAGGTGCCACCATCTTGACCCCCCCCCCCCCCCCCCCCGGGGAAAAAAAATGTTCTCCCTGGGTCTTTTGACTGTCAGAGATACCTGTCTTCCTGGGTTAATGAACTGAAAAAGAAGGAAAACATTAGCTATACTGAACTTCTAGTTAAGGTCTTTTGTTAAACTCTGTGTAAGTGTCCCCTAACTCATACTGGAACCTTAGCATACTTTGTGACACTCTCTACCAAGAAAATAAACATGCATAGTTCCATTTTGATTAGGATGTTTAGGTAAGAATTGGGATGTTCACAGTTCCCTGAGTATTTTACTAAAAGCTCAGCTGAACACAGAGCCTTTTCTAAAATACAAATAAAGACGTTGACAGATGCATATATGTGTGCCAGCATGTACAGTGGGAGAATTGATTTTATAAAGCTACATGTCCTAAAAAGAGGCATCACATGGGACTTCATACATGTATGTGCCAGTAAATGCACAAGTAAATGTTGCGCAACTATTCTAAAATGACCTTTTTAATATCTTTAACTAAATAGTAAAGTGAGAATAGGCTTGTGCCTCAGTCACTCCCCTCAGGCAGCTTGCAGGTCTTATTTGGCTGTGCTGGCTTCATCAGATCTGTAATCTATGCTTAGTTTCTGACTTAGGTAGCGCCCTCTGCAGTGGGGTTTCACAATGGATCTCTCACTTTGGCTGGCTGCGTTTCTCTTTCAGGCTGGCTCTGGTCTCTCTCGTAGGGTTGCCAACGTTTTGAAAGAGAAAAACCTGCCTCCTGTGGCTAGCCATGCTCCGCCCATGCCCACCCCACCCCACTCTTGCCTTGCCTCCTGTCCCACCCCCCCACCCTTGCCGCACCCCCTGTCTTGTCCTGTCCCATCTCCTACCCCCAAAATATAATTGCTGAGAGGGCAATGTGCAAACCAAACAAGTAAGCTTGCTACGTATTCTTAAACAGAAATTCCGTACTGCATTGGTTGTATACACATAATACAGATAGGCCTCCATCAATAAATGAGCGAAAAATGAAAAAAGAAATATATATGAGAGGGAGGAGTGGCCTAGTGGTTGGGACACAGTACCTCAGGCCAGAGGGCCAGGGCTTCAATTCCCACCTGGGGACAGCAATCTCAGGCCGGAGGGAATGGGGTTTCTAGTCCTATAGGTACTCCTTGTGGCCTTGGGCAAGACATTTAACCCTACGTTGCCTCAGGTACACATAGATTGTGAGCCCTTTGGGGACTAGGGAATGTATCCAGTACCTGTTTGTAGTGATTACATAATGTAAACCGCTTTGATTGAAGGATAAGGCGGTATTGAAAACCAGTTAAATAAATAAATAAAATAAAATATAGGCAAAAATTAAACTAAAACCTCAGAAAGCCAGACGCTGCATGTAGTGCAACACAAGAGAAATAGAAATGCATTTTACAAAATAAAAGACAGCGGATAGCAGGACTGGCATTAGGAGGGATGCAACCTGGCAATTGCCCCAGACCCACAAGCCACAGAGAGACGCAAAAAGGCACAGCTTGCTAGTGAGCTTTAGGCAGTGCAGTGTGTGCCTTTGAGTAAGTGCCCACTCCTGGCGACCCAGAAGCTCCTGGGTTTTCCTGGTAGTAGATTGCCAGGCTTTTTTCTGAAGCAGTGGAGAGAGAAGTGACTTGCCCAAGGCTACAAGAAGTACCAGTGGGACTTGAACCCTGGTCTTTTGGTTACCAAGTCAGTGCTCTAACCACTAGGCTACTCCTCTAGTTCCAGCCCCCTCCCAGCATCAATTCCCTTCCAGTCCCAGCACCAACCAGCATGAGCTCCCTTTTAGTCCCAGTCCCTCCCAGCATCATCACTTCTACTCCAGCCCCCACCTCCTTCAGCATCAGTCCTCCTCTAGTATTATCTCCCTTCCAGTCCCCCCATCCTCCAGCATCAACCCATTTCCAGTCCTTTTCCAGTGCTAGTGCTACGATCGGTGCTGTCAGCGGCCATGGTGGGCATGAGTCAGCCCTGGGCAGTGGCAGCAGCATTTAAAAAGAAAAGTAAAGCCGCATGATGGTGGCTGAGTGGAACCACAGGGCTAGGCTCAGGCAGCATATGGGGTCATGCAGGCGTTGGGGAGAGCTGCAATTACCATGGCTGCTCCAGCTTAAGGCCTGCAGTACTTGTGGCTACTCTAGAGTGTTAGACTGCTGTGAGGATTGCGGCAGCAGCGCCCGGGAGTGGCCACAAGCACTACAGGCCTTAAACAGGAGCAACGACTGCATGACCCCATATGCTGCCTGAGCCCAGTCCTGTGGCTTCACTTTTCTTTTTAAATTCTGCCACCGCTGTCCAGGATTGACTTGGGCCCGGCAGGGCCATGCTAGGGTTTCTGGCACTCCCCTGCAACCTATAAATCAGCGTCCCTCCTTCATTATTAATGTTGGCTACACCCCACCCTTCTTTTTCCCCAAACTCCTTTGTGAACTCTTTTCATGTGATGCTAGTATTTCTCCTTCAAATCCAGTTTTGTAAGAAAATTGCAGTGAAAGGGCAAATGCATAGCAAGAATAAAAATAACTACTTAGCAGTAAATACTTAGGACCATTCAAACAGGCTGTGGGAGCCCAAAAAAGAATCTGATTCTGGTCATCTCACTGACAACACCATAAACATTCTCCAGTATCAGGCATATAGGTGAACTAATATAAAACCCTACAAAGGTCACCGAAGATCTACAAGGCCAAATCTGCCATACCATACCAGCATAAACTTCCAAAACTCGTACAAGGGGCTTACCCAGAAAAAAGCAGCACTATAAATACTGCAACGGGCCCTAGCACATCCATACACCTATTTGAAAAGCTGTCCTATCTAACTATGTACCTCCTTTCCTTTTCTTTGGCATTGGCCTTTATTTATTTATTTTTTTTTGCATTTTTATGTCTTAAACTACCCTGATGTAACAAAGGGCGGTATAACAAAGAAATTACTATAGTACCGTATAGATCCCTATGTACAAACTCCATGTTAACAGAACACATGGCCTCAGTCACAGACTCAGTACACAGACCCTCATCAAGTACAGAATAAGTGACTACAACCTAAAGTAAAAATAAAAATATGCAGACAAAAATTAAACTGAAACCCCAATAAACTAGACTCTGCATGCAGTGCAACATCAGATAAATAAGAGATGCAGTTCCTCATACTGTGTGAAATATTTATCTATTTATTTGTGCTTATATGCCGTCTTTCAGGAATCAAAGCGTTTACAATGAACCCAAGGAGAAGAACAAATACATTCAACAATAATTATACAAGGCACATCAATAACAAGGAGTGGTTGGGGATAAAGGACAAAATAACTTTAAATATTAAACAACTGAATTAAATTAACTAATTACCTGAGCCGAAATTTTAGCATTAGACTGATCTGATTTTAATAGACAAGTTAAAGGA
This sequence comes from Ichthyophis bannanicus, assembly GCA_033557465.1. Classification (NCBI taxonomy): domain Eukaryota; kingdom Metazoa; phylum Chordata; class Amphibia; order Gymnophiona; family Ichthyophiidae; genus Ichthyophis; species Ichthyophis bannanicus. The sequence continues at coordinate 49,652,032 of CM066037.1, read as the reverse complement.
GTAGTGTTAAAAAAAGAGGTGCTGACTTAACTTGGAGAATTTGGATATACGGACTAGTCTTGAGAACTTGTGTTAAGTAATTAATTCACCGAAGTAGTCCCTGAACAGAAATGTTTTTAGAAGCTTGCGGAAGATAATTGGATCCTTAGCATCTTATAAAACTAGCACAAAGTCCAATCTCTAAATTGAAAATACAATTATTTTTTCTACCTTTGATGTCTGACCATTTTATTCTCTGATCAGTCTGAGGCTTCTGCTTTCCTGTCTTCTCTTAGCTCTCTTTCTATGGGCTATAGTCCATCTACCATTTCTTGTCTCTTCTTTTATTTTCTTCACTTTCTTCCATCAGCCTATTTCCAGTTCCAGTAACCCTCCCCAGTATCAGCCCCTTTTCCAGTCCTCCCCTCCTAGTACCTTCCAATGTCAACTCCCTTGCATTCCCAGGACTGCCACTGTTGTCCATTCCCTTTCATTCCCCCTCCTTCCCCACTGTCCAGGCTCTTCTAGTCCAAATACTATCCCAGGTATCAGCTCACTTCCAGTCCCATTGCCACTCCCCCCCCTTGTCAGTTCCCTTCCAGTCACCCTACCCTCTGTCCATCCCCCTCCAATGCCATCCCCACTTGTCAGCTCCCTTCCAGCCTCCCCCATTACCCAGCTACATACCAGTCCCATCCCCATATCTCAGCTCCCTTCCATCCCCCTCCCTTCCCTAGTGTCATCACCCTTCCAGTCCCCCTCCAGTACCATTCCCAGGTATCAACTCCCTTCCAGCCATCTCCTTCCCCCCCGTGTCAGCTTCCTTCCAGCCCCCACCTTCCCCCGTGTCAATTCCCTTCCTGCCACATGCTTCCCTTCCCCCATCAGACCCCTCCCTGCCACCTTCTTCTCCCCTCCCGTGTCAGCTCCCTGTCTGTCCTCCACATTCCCCAGCATGTCGGCTCCCTTCCAGCCATCTCCTTCCCCTCCCCCCCGTGTCAGCTCTCTTCCAGCTCCCACCTTCCCCCGTGTCAATTCCCTTCCTGCCACATGCTTCCCTTCCCCCATCAGACCCCTTCCTGCCACCTTCTTCTCCCCCCCGTGTCGGCTTCCTTTCTGTCCTCCACATTCCCCACCATGTCAGCTCCCTTCCAGCCCCCTCTTTCCCCCCTCTGTCAGCTCCCTTCCAGCCATCTTGTTCCCCCTGTGCCAGCTCTCTTCCAGCTCCCACCTTCCCACCCAATGTTAGCTCTCTTCCTGACACATCCTTCCCTTCCATGTCTGCTCCCTTCCAGCCCCCACCTTCCCCTACTACTACTACTGAACATTTGTATAGTGCTACAGCACTGCACAGATACATGTAAAAGACGGTCCTTGCTCATCAGAGCTTACAATCTAGTCACGACAGACAACACAGTAGCTGATACATCTAGGGGAATCTAGGGGAATGATGAGGAAACACAAGGGAGATCAGGTGAGTTAAGATCCAAAAGCAGCAGCAAAGAGGTGAGTTTTTAGCCTGGATTTGAAAAGGGTCAGAAAAGGCGCCTGATATACAGACTCAGGTGGTTTGTTCCAGGCATAAGGAGCAGCAAGTGAAAGGAGCAAATTCTGGAGTTAGCAATAGAAGAGAAGGGCACAGATAGAACTGATTTGCCAGAAGAGCAAAGTTCCCAAGGAAGGGTGTAGGGAGGGATAAGAGAGGAAAGGTAGTGAGGAGCTGCAGAGTGAATACACTTATAGGTCAGCAGGAGAAGTTTGAACTGGATGTGGAAACGGATAAGGAGCCAATGAAGTGACTTGAGAAGAGGGGTAATATGAGCATGACAAGGCTGTCAGCTCCCTTTCAGTCATCTCCTCCCCCCTCCCCCCCATGTCAGCTCCCTTCCAGCCCCCACCTTCCCCCACCCCCGTTGACAGCTCTCTTCCTGCCACATCCTTCCCTCCCGTGTCTGCTCCCTTCCAGCCATTTCCTTCTCTCCCGTGTCAGCTCCCTTCCAGCCCCCGCCTTCCCTCCCCCCATTGTCAGCTCCCTTCCTGCTACCTCCTTCCCCTGGCAGCCACAGCTCCAGTGTCTCACAGAGCTGCAGCTATGATAACGATAATCATTTAAAATAAAACCAAAACCGGTGCAGAGCCTTCCAGCCTCTGATATGGAACCCTGCTGCTGCGTCTCGCCCTCAAAAGGAAGTTATGCTAGAGGAGAGGGACGCAGCAGCAGGGGTTCCATAACAGAGCCCGGAAGGCTTTGCATTAGTTTTGGTTTTATTTTAAATTATTATTGCTATCGCAACTGTGGCTCAGTAAGATGCAGGAGGTGCGGCTGGATTGGAGGAGAGGGTGAGCCTTTGGGGGGGAGGGGGACAACGAGAGAAATGAAAAGCCAATTTTTCTGCTCTGGCCACTCCCGGTCCCGCAGCCAGAGCAAAAAGCCGGCTTTTCAACAGCCAATTTTTGCTGTCTGCCAGTTGCCAGCCTGGCCATATAAAAACTGTCCGGTTGGCAAACCTTCTCTCTCGCCTTTGATCTAGTCTTAATCTCACTGGCTACTTCTACTGGCTAAGGTTCCTAGTCACTTTTGTAGCTGGACATTGCTTCCCTGATCAGCTCTATCGGTTTACTTACTGGCAGTCTTTAGCACTCTGGGTCTGTTCACACTATGGCTGCCTTAGGGCACTCCTGCAGCTCTTGGTCCTTCTTTCAGCATAGCCTCTCATTGGATTAGTCAGTTTACTCACTCGCAGGAACTGGACTTCCCCAGCTGGACCCCTGGCCTCGTCTGCAGCTTGCTCTTTTTTCCCTGGCAGCTCGTCAGTTCAGTGCAGCCTCTCACCTTCATGGCTCTGGGCGCCTTCACAAACGGGAAGCTGCGTCTCTCTTTCAGACTGGGCTCTTGGGCTCATGCAGCTTCCTGCTGACTCTTGGCTGCTTCAGGGGATTCCTTTTATCTTCTACAGGCACTTTCTTCCTGGCTCTTGGACTTCCTTTGAACTTCTGCCTCTTCTCTTTTCCACATGCTGCTTGCTTCAGTTTCTTCTTATTTTTCTTCTTCAGTGTCTCTTCTGGCCTTGCACTGTATGTACCCAATTCTTTTCTCTATTGGCAGTTAAATAAAAAGAGAAACAAAAAGGAAAATAAGGTGATACCTTTTATTGGACAAACGTTATACATTTTGTAGACTAATTTTTGAAGGTTAAAACCTTCTTCCTTAGGTCAGGACAGTATGAGCTACAGATATTAATATCTTATATATATATGTGTGTGTGTGTGTGTGTATTGTATATGTGTGTGTATATATATATATATATGTATATACACATACACACATACAGGGTGGCCCAAAACAAAGTTTACTTAAATAGTTTACTTATTTACCTTTTTTAACTACAGTATATAGCGTCATAATTTCGACAATTTCCGGTCGCCATCTTTTTTTTTTTTTAAATTTGTCAATCGTTTACATCTGTCTTTTTGAATTTTTAAATAACTTATATGCTACGAGATGTTCTCACTTTTTTTGGGCCACCCTGTACATATATATGTGTATGTGTGTGTGTATATATATATATATATATATATATATATGTATATGTGTGTGTGTGTGTATGTATATGTGTGTGTGTGTGTGTATATAAGAACATAAGATATGCCATACTGGGTCAGATCAAGGTCCATCAAGCCCAGTATCCTGTTTCCAACATTGGCCAATCTAGGTCATACGTACCTAGCAGTTTCCCCAAAAGACACAGGTTCCACAATGCTTGTATTGGGTCAAGCATTGATATCCTGGGTCCCTTCTTAATAATGGTTTATTGACCTTTCTTCCAGGAACTTGTCCAAACCTTTTTTTAAACCCAGCTACACTAACAGCCTTTACTACATCCTCCGGAAACAAATTCCAGAGTTTGATTACACATTGAGTGAAAAAATATTTTCTCTTATTAGTCTTAAATAGGTTACCCTGTACCTTCATTTCATGTCCCCTAGTCTTTCTATATTCTGATAACGTAAACAATCGATCTATATATGTATGTATAGATGTGTATGTATGTATATATGTGTATATACAGTATATGTATGTATGTGTATATACATGTAGGTATGGAGTGGAGGAGTAGCCTAGTGGTTAGAACACTGGCTTGGTAACCAAGCAACCAGGGTTCTATTCCCACTAGCACTCCTTGTGGCCTTGGGCAAGTCACTTAACCCTCCATTGCCTCGGAAGAAAGGCCTGGCAATCTACTTCCAGTGACACTGCCAAGAAAACCCAGGAGCTTCTGGGTTGCCAGGAGTCAGGACTGACATGAAGGCACAAATTGCATTGCATTTGCATGCCTCTTTGAGCAATGGTATGGAGCTGGTGCCTCTTTGAGCGATAGTGCAGCTCTCAGCAGTTAGCTCCTGAGCTGCCAGAAGGTGCCATCTCTGTTGGCCTTTCTACATGATGGCCTGAAGAAGGAACTTTCCCTTAGTTCCTTGCAGATTCATGTCTGGTGGCTAGTAAGCCTCTAGTCTTGCACCTGGACGTCTCACGCTTTCTCCAGTGGGTTTAGCGTCTGCATCCTCACCTCCGGTCTGTGATCACTTTCTGGTGCTCAAGGCCCGGATGCTGGTGCCCTTTGAGCCACTGAAGCACGCTATTTCGAAGGATTTTATACTCAAGATGGTCATCTTGGTTAGGATTTGTTCCGCAAGGAGGATGTCCGAGCTGCAAGGTCTGTTTTCCAAGGATCTGTATCTGTCCTTTTCAAAGGAGGTAGTTTCCATTCGGCCTGTGCCTTCCTTCTTGCCTAAGATGCTTTCTCCCTATCACATGAACTAGGTGGTTTACCTGTCCTCCTTCTCTAAGGAGCAGTGTCATGGGAAGGATAAGGATCTTCACCTTGTAGAAGTCCACTGGGTGCTTTTCCAGTACTTGGAGGTTACAAATTCCTTTTCTAAGTCCAACCATTTTTTTGTGCTGTTTGTTGGCCTGCTCAAGGGTGACATGATGGCAAAGTCAACATTGGGGCACTACATTAAAGAGGTCATTTCCTTGACTTATCTGTTGTGGAACCTGCCGATTCTGAAGGGTTTGTCCGTCCATTCTACCTGAGCACAGGTGTCCTCATTGGCAGAATGGAGCTTGGTAGCCTTTGCAGATATTTGATGGGCGGCATCGTGGGCATCACTTTCCACTTTTGTCAAGCATTACTACTTGGATGTCCATGCATGGGCAGACACGGCCTTGGCTCAAGGGCTTTGCAAGCTGCTGTGTTTTCTTCCCGTCCAGTGGTGCTGTAGCTTTGGTACATCCCACTTGTCTGGACTGGTCTAGCAGGACGATATGGAAGGTGACATTGTACTTACTAGTTAATGTCCTTTCCTTGAATCCTGCTAGACCAGTCTAGGGCCTGCCCTTGAACTGTAAGATATGCCATACTGGGTCAGACCAAGGTCCATCAAGCCCAGTATCCTGTTTCCAACAGTGGCCAATCTAGGTTGTACGTACCTAGCAGTTTCCCCAAAAGACACAGGTTCCGCAATGCTTGTACTGGGTCAAGCATTGATATCCTCGGTCCCTTCTTAATAATGGTTTATGGACCTTTCCTCCAGGAACTTGTCCAAACCTTTTTTAAACCCAGCTACACTAACAGCCTTTACTACATCCTCCGGTAACAAATTCCAGAGTTTGATTACACGTTGAGTGAAAAAATATTTTCTTTTATTAGTCTTAAATAGTTTACCCTGTATTTGCTCTGTTCTTCTGCTGCAGTACCCTTGGGTTTACTATTACTTTTATACTTGGCTCTGCAGGTTCATCTTCTACTGACAACCTTCTGTTTATGCTTTCCTGTACATAATTCTCAACTGTTGATTACTCCTTGTTGCCTATGATTTTTTTAATGTATTTATTTATTTAACTATTTACTTATTTATTTATTTATTTAACTAACTAACTAACTAGGCTTATATTCTGCTTTTCACCGGATCAAAACCGTTTATATTGAACAAAATTTCTTTTTACATGGAACAGATAACTATAATGTTATCCTGTTCTATGTATTTAAGAAATTTAACAATCAATAGTATTATGTATAATCAGATAACTTCCTAATTACATAATATATCTAATATATATGGGGGGGGGGGGGTTGTTTTTTTTTTTTGTGCCATCTAGTCAGTGTTGACTCATAGCGACCCAGCTACCTCTGGGATTTCTTGGCAATGTATCACTGGAAGTAGATTGCCAGCCTTTTCTTCCGAGGCAGTGGAGGGTAAAGTGACTTGCCCAAAGTCACAAGGAGTGTCAGTGGGAAATGAACTCTTGATCTTCTGGGTACTAGGCAATTGCTCTAACCACTAGGCGGCTACTCCACATATATATGTCTTAACATATGTTATGTTAACATATATATATGTTAGTCAGCTATTTTCAATCATCCAACTATTTACAATTACAATAGCTATACCTATTGGTATGTTCTTTAACTATTTACAGATGTAGGTCCTGTCCTGCGTGTGTCTGATTATATTGTTATCATGTCAGTGGGTAGATTAGATGGTGGGTCCAAAGTGGTCAGTGAATAAGTGGGTTTTCAAATGTTTGCGGAAAGAGGGAAGATCAATGATGCTCCTTAGTGTGTCAAGTAAAAAGTTCCAAAGGGATGGTGTGGAGAGTTCAAATGCACTTTGGCAAGTATGTTGATTGAATTTTGTTTTAGATTGAGGTATTTTGAGCTTGTTGGATGTGGCAGATCCTCATGGTCTGATTGTGATGAACCTCTCAAGGAGGGATTGTAAGAGAGTAGGAAGATGTGAGTGTAGTACTTTGTGGGTTAGGAGCAAGGGCTTATATTTAATTTTGCTTGTAAGGGGCAGCCAGTGGAGCTGTTTTAGGATGGGGGTGATGTGGTCAAATTTAGCAGCATTCTGTATTGTGATTTAGGTTGTGTGAGGCTTGCCATGTTTCTCCTATAGGTTTTGGGATGAATACTGAAGGGACGTCTGGTGGCTGAGGCGAATAGAGGCATGGGAGTGATACCATTGAAACCTGGACTTTTCATTGGTTCTTTGTCTCCACCTAGCTAGGGAGTCCTATGTGTGTGACCTAATGAACTTCTTCTTGGAGAAAGTGAAGTTTATTTGTATAAGGTATTCTCTGAAGATAATGCACCAGTCACACAAATCCTACCTCCTTCCCTTTGGAGTTGTCTCTACCCCCTCTTCTCTACAGCTCCTCCTCCCATTAAAAGTTTTATATGGAACTGAGAGTAGATGCAAGGCCGCAGCAGTGAAGGTTTATACTTTTTTTCTAGAAAACTCATAGAACCTGTCAGTCTGAGCTTTTAGCATAAAAGTGAAATTGGAAATGTATTTTCTGATGTTTTATCTGTAAATTGACAGATATTTGTGGAATAATAAAAAGGCAAGTGCATAGCAAATATGTATTCAGGATAGTGAATCTTTTTCTGTTTCAGAAAGAAAGAGCCTATTCTTTTTGTGGAACGATAGAATACATGGCACCAGAGATTGTCAGAGGCGGAGATACTGGACATGACAAGGTGTTATATTTTTATTCCTTTGTGCAAAGTTTTTCTAAGCATGTGAGTGGAGGCTTTTTAATACAAAATGATTCCTTCTGACAGGGCTTCCTCATCCTGTAGCAGTATTGTTTCTGATTATTTTAATTTTATTTCCTTCCCTCGCTGGTCCTTAAGAATTGTTTTTCTGTAATGCAGTGTCACATTTTGTTGTTGAAATCTTCAATTTTTAATCTTGTCCCCAGTAGGAATGAGAAGATATTTTCAGCTTTTCATAGGTAATCTGTTCTGAACATTTTAGATATGCAAAAAATTGTAACTAATAAAATAACTTAAGAACAATTGTATTTGTATACATCTTAGGCAAGTAACCAATGGACATCAGAAATTAACTATATGAGAATGTACCACACAATCTCCTGTATAATAGTAACACAACAATACGAAAAGTACAGTAACATACATTCATATAGAAAATGCATACAAAACTACCCCACAGATTGTATGCATAAAAAATATGCATTGTGACAGGAAGGCTTGCATTTTTATGCAACCCATGTGTAGGTGTGTTGGGAATCCATTAGAATCCCAAGGCATCTTACCTCTGCCCAAAGACAGATGACAAAATCACCCAAAAATCCAATTAGTAATGGAGTCTGTGGTGACGAGGCTGCAGCAGGACCTGGGAAAATAGCCAGAAATGAAACTTTTCATCTGAGTGGAGGAATAGCTCAGCCAGGCATACGTATAAAACTGCAGGCAGAGAAAAAACCCACACTTGCAGAACTACTGAGTTCAGACCACACCCAGGCTCCATGGCAACACAGGGTGGAGATAGGAAGCACCGGTGGGTGGAGCCAGAAAGGGGAGGAAGCTTACACACATTTAAGCTCTCAGAAACAGAGAGGGAGAGAGCAAGGCACAGTGCTAGTGCGGGAACAGCAGCAGCAAAGCACGGTCCAGGTGCAAAGCACAGTGCAAGGCACGGGAACAGAGCCAGCCACAGCAGCAGTCACGAGCCGTCCAAGGGAGAGGGACTAAGGAAGCGGACTACAGGCCAGCTGGAAAGAAAGCTCACAAACCAGGCTGAAGAGAACAGAATCTTCAGGGGTGAAAGGCAGAGAGTGTCCAGGGACAGACACAAGAGAAACTCTCAAAGCAGCCGGTATACAGGAGACTGCTCTTCAGAGTGGAGCCCCTGCTGTGAAGACACTGCAGCACGGTTTGAAGGTAGGAGGGATAGCCTTGGGAGAGCAGTGGATTCTAGCTCAGACACAGAGGAAGCCCTAGAAAACTCTGAAGGAGAAATTACCCTTTTTAAAAGGCCTGTGAGAGAAAGACTGTTCCCAGAAGCAAGGTAAGACACATAGAACCTTTGAATGTTTTACTCAGAGGTAAAAAGCCTTGCAGCCATTTTAGAGACTCAGAGGAGAGAAAGAAATCTCATTGGGAAAAGCTGTTTACACTGTTAAAGAAAGTTAAGCCACAATTCTTAGAAGCAGATACAAACCCAGAACCTTATGAGCCTGATTATGAAGATATGGAAACGGAGCCCAGTATAGTGGAGCAGGACTCTGCTGATTCTTTAATGGATTGCTCTTTGTGTCTAAAGTCAGAGTGAAAGGAGGCCAACGGTTTTTAAGCCAGAAAAACCAGGAGCCAAAGCAATTAATGGTCCTGATACTCTGAGGGCTGGAAACCCGGGAGGTAAAGAGAATTGCTAATGAGAAAGCTAAGAGGAATGTTCAAGTGTGAAGTGAATGTGTTGAAGAAATAGCTGTGCTGTTTGTAATACAGACAAGCAGGAAAAAGGCTGTTTTAAAACCCTGAACAGTTGAAGGGAACTGAGGTGTGCTAGACGGTAATAGGAAGCAATAAGCACTGGTTTCAACTGTGGCAGGTGAAGAAAGAAAAATACTTTTCTGTTCTATGTAAAGCTGATTGAAGCAAGTTTAATTTGTCACTGCAATGTTTGTATGATACCTTTTTGGGTGAAGAAATACCCTTTCTTTGTGTTGTCCTGTTCAAAACTTCCCAAGAAGAATTGTTTGCAAAGTTTAAACCACAAAAAGAATAAATTTCTTGTATTCGCCTCTAAAACCACTCGGACTGCTTTATTTGCCCACAACTACAATTCCAGAAGCCTTAGCTCTGGGCTAGAGCATAAAAAGAGACATTAGATGGCACGCTGCCTCCTATAGGCAACCGCCTAGACGGGGTGCAGCACCACAAGTCTTAGAAACCAATAATGCCTCAGCTATATCAAATACAGCCATGAAGCACCCATGAACACCAGGACGCTGTAGACATGTCTGGGTCTTAACAGATAAGAAAAAGCATTATGTCATCTGCTTACAGCTTACAAATGTCATGTGCATGCAAGACTGAACAAAGTGGCCACAGAGAAATAGTAAATAAAACCGCTGACAAGGCAAAGACTTGTGGTACACCCTATGACTTATTGGTCCAATCAGAGATTTGATCCCTCACTTGTATTTACTGAATGCAACTGGTTAGGAAAGAAGTAAACCACTTCAGAATATTTGGACCAATCTCCAGTGTAGCCAGCCAGGCAAGCAAAATAAAATGGTTCACTGTATCAAAGGTGGACATAATATCTAGGAACAACAACAAATAAACTCTTCCATTTACTGCAAGACCCTGCAAAAGGGGATCCAACATCAAAGAGCAAGAATGTGTCTATATTATGGCCTGTAGGGCAAACAGATAAGTATGTAGTAGACATGTGCATTAGTTTTCATATGAATGGGAAAATCCTGTATGAGGCATTTGAGCCAATCATGCTGCAAATCCTTGACAGCACCTAGAGAAACATATCCCTGCCTGAGTTTTGTAAATCCCATGTGTCAAGTCACAGTAGGACTAGAACACCCAGCTCAGCACAGACCACAGAGAACCATTTTGTCTTTGACTTTCAGAGAGTTAGGAAGGGTTGCTGGGTGTTAAGATTGGAAAGGAATAGAAAAAGAGCTTTAAAAAATCAGCACCTTCAAGTCTGTCTTTGAGGGTGTAGGAACAGGCTCCTTGGGGCTCAAGATTTCAAAGCAGACAAACACAAAGAGATTGAAGACTGACTTGGAACTACCGAGGAAGGGATGATTGCCTCTTGAAAGCATAAAAAAAACGATTGAAGAACCCCCCCCCCAGAGCAGAGTATTCTTGCCTCCCTTGATGCTGCAGTGTTTGTCTGCTGTTACAACTAGATGGTTGAACGTTTTGGTAGGCGTAGGCAGGGTGTAGCTTTCTGGGATGAGGGAGATAAGGAAAGCCAGAGAAAGTCTAGGAAAATTCTGCTTTAGTTTCCTATTTCAATTGCTTTTACTGTCCTACGCATTGGAGGAAGGTGTGCTTGTGCTGTTTACTTTGTACAACAGAATCAATGGCAGTGATAGAAGGACAAGTTACTGTATCTAATCTATTCCATTGCACAACTGGAAGATACCGTCTTGTTCACCTATTATCTGCAACAGCAGCCATGGAGTGGCAGGGCACCTTACTGTATTTCTGGAACTTTCCATCCAAGATCCAATTTGTTTGGGCTATGCATCACCTCTAATTTTGCCGGAGAATGGAGCAATGATGCATCCCAACATCAAGTCCCTAGTCCCTCATAGCTTGGATGTTGAGAGGTTAATTTTGTCCATTCTCAACCTACCTCTTGGTGTTACCAATGTTCTTTTGACATCCAGGTGGGCCTTGATGAGAAAGTCTAATGCTTTTAAATGGAGGAGGTTTGCTGTCTGATGTGGGGAACAGTCTGTAGATCCTTTCACCTATCCCACACATATACTCGGTAAGGGTTCACCTCAGTGCAATTGGTGCTTACCATCATGGTGTAGAAGGTAGACCTATAGTATCTCCAGGAACAAGCAAGAATGTAGTCTTCACAAATGGGTATTGTTGGTACTGACGGAGCATGTGTGGGAACGCTCCCCAGCATCCAGTTGGAAAGCTTTTAGGAGCAATTCACTGCACCTGTGTATCTGCCTTCCCAAGTCCTCTCCTCAGTTCTTCATTTTCTGCAGAGCCAGCAGGTTGTTTTCTTCCTGTCGCCACTGAAAAATGTCATTTTTTGGTATAAATATGTGCTCTGTCTTTCTATCAACTCTGTACCTTTCCTGATACCGGCCCCAATATTTAATAATAGTAACAAAAAGCACAACGTTCATTCCCCCCTCACATATTACATTGCAGAATAACAACATCAAACTAAAATCTGAAATACGTTACTTAGGCGTTATACTGGACAAACACCTCAGCATGGACACACATGTAAGAAATATAACGAAAAAAGTATACTTTAAACTGAAAATATTAAAGCAACTCCGCCCCCTATTGCACTTACAGGATTTTCAACGAGTCATACAAGCAATTATAACCCCCCATTTCGACTTTGCAAATCAAATTCTACTTGGAGTCTCTAAGCAAGCCTTAAAAAAACTTCAATTAGTACAAAACGCAGCAGCAGCAAGGACCATTACGAAGGCCCCACCTTTCCAACATATAACCCCGATATTAGAATATTTACACTGGCTCCCGATTCAAAGCAGAATAGAATACAAAACTCTCTTAACCACCTACAAAGCCATAACTAAAACAGCACCACTGACCATAAATAATCTCATCAAAACAGAACCCACCCATAATCTCCAAAGGAGGGACCAGTTAAATAAACTAACACCACCAAAAGAATTCATTAGGGCCAAAAAATCCACAAACAAGAAAGCCTTCTCCCATGCAGCCCCCATCTTGTGGAACACAATCCCAATAGAATTAAGACAATTACCTGAAATCATGGAGTTTAGGAAAAAACTTAAAACACACTTATTTACAATGCACTATGGATCCGTGATGAGCTCACCTCTCACCTCTCAGCTAGATAAAGGATAACCCTACGCCAGATAATACATTACTCAACAAAGGAACGAAGTACTGTACCCCTAAAACAATGTATTGAAGACAAATAACCCTGTATATAGTTTAATCCTGTTTCATTTGTACATAGTTCACTAATTGTTAACTGTAATATCTAAGTTACAAATTGTTGTATGTAAAAACAGCTTGCACTGTTTATTGTTGTTCTATGGGAACCGCATCTGATCAATGGAAGGAGCGGTATATAAAAAATCTGTTAATTAAATTAAATTAAAATATTTCTTTCTTTTTAAAATATTTTAATTTCATTTTTCATTTTTTCCAATTTTGGTGGTTTCTACCACCAAATTAGGCCTTAGTCTTCTTTTCTTCCACCACGATGGAAAAACACATCAGTGGGCTTAATAAATGTACCAAGTGTTCTGGTACAATATCAGTCACCGATAAACATGATTGGTGCTTAAAATATTTGGGTCCAGACCATTTACCGACTGAGTGTCCTTTGTGCCAAAAAGAGGCCTAAAGAATAGAATCAGGCAGTATGGTTCTCTGTTTGCCCTGGACTCAATTTCAGTGGCTTCCACATCGTTGAGGACCTTGGCCTCCTCTGTTGGTTCTCAGGTCTCCTCAAAGTCCAAACATAAAACTAGTCTAAGTCATCAGCATCGAAGCTTGATACCAGTCCTCTAGGTAAGTCCCTTCATCATCATCGGGATTCACCGAAGGGTGCCTCTGATGCAGACAGGCCTGCCAAACAGCCCTGGCAGGAGGACCAGCCCTCCAAAGCACAACAGAGGCTCCAGGACTCTAATGAGGCCTTGACCTTCTTAGAGCTACTGGTTCCATGCTCTGAGATGGTGGCTTAGAGCCCCATGCAGGATTCCTCCCAGGCATCGGCCTCCTCCCTCGGCCAGCGCATCCTGGTTGTTGAGAGGAGTTTGGCAGCACTCTTGGCAGCCTCAGTACCATCTGTATCGACAGCTCCAGCGGTGCAGGCATCTGCATCCAGCCCATGGCCAATGCCTCCGGGGCCAATGCTGGACTTCAAGCCTGCATTGGGGGACCCTCTCCCTCTGATGCCTTCTTTGGAACAGACAGGCATCGTTTCTACCTAACAGGTTCCTGCTGCCGCACCGATCGATCATCTGTATCGACATTGGGCCTCAGCATCGACATGAGACCATCGATACTTTGACTTTCTGTCAGAATCAGACTACCTCCTCCGATTCCAATGATGCATTGGAGAATTCCAGGGTAACCCAGGATCTCCCTTCAGATCCATCCTCTCCTCATGAACTAACTGTGTCTGTTCCTGTCAGAGGACATATCTTTTCAAGACTTCATTTGGGACATGGCAGCAGGCCTGCAGATTACCGTGGCATCAGAGACAGAACAGAGGAGTTGGAAAACTTCCAATACCCCTTGGTGTCAAAGAAGCAGCCACATTACCGGTACATCGTATCCTGCAGGATCTAATGTTATGTATGTTTTGAGGCCCCGCTAACAGTTGCGCCTCTCAGTAAACGACTCGATACCAAAAGCCTCAGCTACCACACCACTTCATGGTGGTGGAATCGGTGATGCAGCGCATCAAGAGTTCTAAGAATCATTCTCCCATGCCTCTGGGCAAGGACTCCAGAACTCTCGATGCCTTTGGCCGATGGTGTTTTCAGGCATGCTTGCTTACTTCTAGGATTACTTCCTACATGCTCTATATGAGCATGTATCTCAAGAATATCTCCAGTGATCTGGAGAACCTTGCTCCTATCCTTCCTGATGACAAATGTGATGCATTACAGGCCTTAATTGGGCAAAATCAGAATACATCCAAATTTCTTACCAGATCATCTTTCGATGCCTTTGAGTCATCCAGCAGAGCTTCAGTAGTCTGCATTGGTGCTTGCAGAATGGCCGAGCTACAGACATCTGACCTTCAGCAGTGGGTTCAGGATAAATTGGCCAATATCCCCTGCTCTGGAGAGAACCTCTTTGGAAAGGGTTGGAGAGAGATGATCTCACTCTCAAAAGCCTCTCCAGAAAGATGTCAGACCCTTCTAGGAGAAAGATTGATCCAAAGAAACCTTTCTATGCTAAGAAGAAAAGATATTATCCTGCTTATCCACCTGTGGTTGCTTACCAACCTCAGCAGCGACAGCAGAGCCCTCCCCATCCCAAAAAGCCTAAGACGCCTAAGCCAAAACCAGCTGCACAGCCAGAGCTAGCACCTGTTTTTTGACTCTTTCCTAGAGAGCATAGCTACTCTGCCTCTGCAGGGTCTCCCCCCCCCCCCCTACACATAGCAGAGGCAAACTCTGTTCCTATGCCCACAGGTGGCACCTTATCACATCAGAGCAGTGGACTCTCAACATTGTGCAAAGGGGCTGTCTGCTTCATTTTGATAGCTTGACCCTTCCCCACCACCACCACAAGGGATTATCCTGCAAACAAATCTCCTATCAGTTGAGGTGTCCACCCTGTTAGCTCAGGGGGCTGTAGAAAGGGTTCCACCCATCCAGGAGGGCAAGGGCTTCTACTCTCCTTACTTTCTTATCCCCAAGAAGACAGGAGGGTTCAGGCCATTTTAGATCTAAGGAACCTTTACAAATTCTTTGTTCGAGAAAAATGATTTCCCTCAGTACCTTCGGAGGAACGACTGTCTGTTTTATAGACCTCAAGGAGGCATACACACATTTGCTGATTCACCCTCAGTACAAACAGTATCTGCGTTTTCGGTTCCAGAAAATCCACTATCAATATCGGGTGCTCCCCTTTGGGTTAGCCTCCGCATTCCAAGTGGTCACAAAATGCATAGCAGTGGTTGCTGCCTACCTTTCGTACTTTGGGGATCTTTGTCTTCCCCTACTTTGACTGGCTGATCATGGGAGAATCCTCACAAGAGGTAAAACTATTTCTTCATTGCTCCATCACTGTGCTCCAAGATTTGGGATTTGTCCTAAACTTTCAAAAATCGCACCTGGTCCCATCCCAGCGGCTCAAATTCATCAGAGCACTTCTGGACACTCATCAGGCCCAAGCGTTCCTTCCATAGGTTTGCTCATCCCGCCTCAATGAGCTAGCCAACAGAAGGGGTCACAGTACCATAACAGCTTGAGAAATGCTGCACCTTCTGAGGCACATGGCCTCCACAGTCCATGTCGTCCCCTATGCCCACCTGCATATGCAGCAAGTCCAATGGACTCTATCATCTCAATGGACCCAAGCAACTGGGCATCTGTCAGACAACATCTACATCACCCCTCCACTTATCAACTCCCTTCAATGGTGGTACTCTCCTCAAAACCTACTCAGAGGATCACCTTTTCAGATGTCTCCACCTCAGTGCACTCTGACAATGGATGCTTACAAACTTGGGTGGAGAGCACATCTAGACAGTCTCACCACACAGGGGCAATGGACACAACAGGAATCTCAATTGCAGATCAACCTCCTGGAGCTGTGTGCTCTCATGAATGCCCTTCAGGTTTTTCAACCCTAACTTTCAGGCAAACAGGTGGCAATGTTCTATGTGAACAAACAGGGAGGATTGGGTTCCTATCCCCTCTGCCAGGAAGCCCTTCATCTCTGGTTCTTCTCCATTGCACATCGCATCCATCTCAGGGCGGTATGTCTCCTGAGTGAACTCAGTCTCCTTGCGGACAGACTCAACCATACTAATGACCTTCAAGATCATAAACGGACTCGCCCCATCTTCCTTATCCGATCTCATACTGATAACCCCCCCTAATAGATCTAGAAGATCTCATGCCGCCAATAAACTAGTAGTCCCAAAAGAAATGACCAAGTGTTGCCAAAGCACAACGAACAGGGCTTTTAAGCTCGCCGCACCTAAATGCTGGAACACCCTTCCACACAGTATCCGTGATATCACCAATCTAACCCAGTTTAGAAAAGCCGTGAAACATTACCTCTTCCTCTTACATTACCCGGATGACAGCACCACTGATCACTCACCATCCAGCTAGGCAAAGCTACGCAAATGTCCAATCAATTCGCATTGTACAGATGTAAATAGTTACCCCTGTTTCTTTCCAAGTTCCTATTCCTGTTATTTGTAAACACAAATCAAGTCATTTGAAATGTGTATGTAAAATGTTCCATGTAAACCGCACTGATGGAAAATAGCGTGGTATATAAGAAAATGTAAATAAATAAATAAATAATAAAATAAATATCCTACCTCCTCACGAGTGGACTTTAAATTGGGAAATGGCATTTTGGATCTTCCACATGTGGGAGACCCCCAGAATAGATCTGTTCACCACCCAGGAGAAGGCACAACGTCCACTG
The DNA here is from genome assembly GCA_033557465.1 of Ichthyophis bannanicus. NCBI lineage: Eukaryota > Metazoa > Chordata > Amphibia > Gymnophiona > Ichthyophiidae > Ichthyophis > Ichthyophis bannanicus. Next base: position 49,635,326 of record CM066037.1, on the reverse strand, counting down.
ATTTGCTCAAGTCTTCCCTCCCACCACAGCCAGGCAACGGATGCCTTCCTTCTCCATTGGGGAAAAGGACTACTCTATGCATTTCTGCCCATCCCCTTAATACCCAAGACCCTGTTCAAGCTGAAGGACGACAGGGCTCCATGATCCTAATAGCCCCTTACTGGCCCTGTCACAATGGTTTTCTCTGCTGACTCGTCTGGCGCAGACTCCACCTCTCATGCGCCCAACCTCCTCTCTCAGGATCATGGGATGCTTCTCCATCCCAATCCACAAGCCCTGAAAGCATAATCTTTGCTGACCTCAACCTTCCACACTAGGTCAAAGACATCCTGCAAGCCATCTATCAGATGCTCTTAAGCCTTCAAATGGCAAAGATTCACTCTCTGGTGTACCCCAAAACATATTGACCCCTCTGCCTGCCCGGTGCAATTCCTTTTACAATATTTCCTCCACTTGTCTTCGGCAGGTCTCAAGACTAACTCAGTCAGAGTTCATCTGAGTGCCATCTCAGCCTATCATAGGCCAGTGGACAGGCATCCTATTTCTTTGCAACCCTTGATGCAGTGATTTATGGGGGGTCTCCTGCTGTCCAAGCCACCTATCAAACCACCACTGGTGACCTGGGACCTCAAGGTGGTCCTAGCGCAATTTCTAAAGCCTCCTTTTGAGCCTTTAGCCATCACTTCTTTAAAAGTCTTGTCTTGGAAGGTAATCTTCCTCATCACCCTCACCTTAGCTTGCTGCATCAGCGAACTGCAGGCTTTAGTGTCAGATCCTCCGTACACCCGGTTCCACCATGACAAGGTGATTCTCCGTACTCATCCACACTTCCTTCTGAAGGTGGTCACACCCTTCCACCTCAACCAAACTGTGGTACTACCGGTCTTCTTCCCCAGACTGCATGCCTCTAGGGCTGAAGCAGTGCTATGTACTTTAGAATTGCAAATGTGCACTGGCTGTCTACTTGGACAGAACCCAGAATCACAGGAAATCCTCTCAATTATTAATTTCCTTTTATCCAAATCACCTTGGCCTGCCAGTTACAAAGCGCACCCTATCTTAACTGGATTGCGGACTGCATTTTTTTGCCTATGCTCAAACGGGACTTTCCCTTGAGGGTCACGTCATAGCTCACAACGTATGAGCCATGGCAACCTCAGTTGCCAACCTTCGTTCCATTTCCATTGATCAAACCTGTCCAGCAGCTACCTGGTCCTCCATTCATACTTCGCTGCATACTACTGCTTAGACAGGGACTCTTGTCGGGATGCTGTCTTTGGCCAGGCTGTCCTCCAGCACCTTTTTGGGACTTAACTGCAATTCCTACCCTCTATCCTGGACTTCTCCTAGCACCAGACCTCCCTGGCGATGGTCTTGCCACATGCAGTTGAGTCCAATGGGGGCCACTCTTTATCCACACCTTCTCAGCTCTATCCTTTAGCCTCAGGGATACCACTGCTTCCATCTCCAGTCTAGTACCTCAAAGGTAGTGAGCCCCATATGTGAAGACTGTATTCCTGCTTGTTCCTGGAGATAGCGTTGTTACTCACTTTTAACAAGCGATCTCTGTTAACAGCAGGAATCAGTCTTCACAACTCACCCTCCTCCCCTACGAGTTGTAGGGTATTCTCTTTTTCCTTTATCTCTCAGCTACAAACTCAACTGAGGAGAGGACTTGGGAAGGCAGATGCGCAGACGCAGTGGATTGTTCCCAAAAGCTTTCCAATTGGACGCTGTGGAGCATTCCTATGCGGGCTCTATCTGTACCGGTGATACCCATATGTGAAGACTGATTCCTGCTGTTCCCGGAGATCACCTGTTACAGGTGAGTAACATCACTATCTCTGTACAGCCTTTAGTTGTTTGCTTCATGTGGGGGTTGCTTATTCTCAACCCCCCTGCAAGCCTCCTTCAGGGGTTTGGGACCTCAGTGTGGTTTTCATGCAATTGATGAAAACTCCTTTCAAGCCACTCAATCCCTGCCCTCTGAAATTCATGACCTGGAATATCTTAATCCTAGTGGCAGTCATTTCAGCGGAGACAGTGAGCAAGCTTCAGGCTCTAGTAGTTCATCTACAGTACACAAATTCTTTCACAAAAAAGTGGTACTTTGTACTCGTTCCAAGTTACTTCCAAAGGTGGTTATGGATTTTCATCATAACCAGTCAATCGTCCTTCCACCATCTTTCCAAAAATCTCATTTTTGCACAGGGGAAGCTGTGCTGCATATATTGGACTGCAAAAGAGCCTTAGCTTTCTACTTGGAGTGGAGGAAAGCCCATAGAAATTCCAGCCAGCTTTTTGTTTCTTTTGACCCCAGCAAACTAGGGGCTGCCCTCTCCAAATGCATTTTGTTAATTTGGCTTGCAGACTGTATCTCTTTCACATATGCCCAGGCAGGCCCAAGCCTTGAGACTCATGTCATGGCTCATAATATCTAAGCCGTGGCTGCATTGGTGGCCCACTTGAGCTCAGTCTCCATGGTGGACTTAATTAACTTTCACTTCTCACTGTTGTTTGGATGGGGATTCCCGACGCTACAGCAGATTGTCAGTCAATATTGCAGAATATTTTCAGGGAGTAGAATCTAACTCCGCCCCCCCCCCCCCCCCCCAAGCTGCCTTAAAAATAAAAAAAAATTCTGAAAAGGTCTATTACCATAAAAAAAAATGTATTCTTGTTGGCTTAAGTTGAGTTTTATGTATTCTCTCCCTTTTTTTTGTTCAAGGCAGCCCGTAGATAGAGATTCCTATATATGAGGACTTTTTTTTCCTGCTTGTCCATAGAGAAAGCGTAGTTACTCGCCTGTAGCAGATGTTTTCCGTGGACAGCAGAAGTCCTCGCAATACTCCCTCCTTCCTTTGTAGTTGTATTCTCTTCAGCTCTTCATAGCACTGAGGCTCAGATGGCACCATGGCAGCAGGCATGTACGTTAAAGCTTCTAGAAGGAGCTGGGAAAGCTCCCGCATGGGGCTCCATCAAATGATATTACCCATATATGAGGACTTTTCCTGCTGTCCGCAGAAGACCTGCTACAGGTGAGTAGCTAGGTTTTATCCTAGCTTGATAACCAAATTCCTGGCCTTCATTGCTGTACTTCTCCAGCTTCCAACTATGTGGTGACCAACAACTAACACTAAACTTTGTGTGAACACCTTTGAGCTTATGCTTTAAATCCTAGCAACTTTGGAATACCGAAGGGCTCACCCCAAAGAGAAAGGTGGAGGTGAACACAAAGGGCCCGATATTCAGTTGTGCTGGCTATATGCCTCAAAAGCGCATAGCTGTTGCCGCTGGATTTTAACCCCAAATATTCAGTCATATCCGGCCACTGGACTTGAATATCCGGGTCTGCTGCAATGCTCTGCGCGGCACAGAAGCTAACTAGGTAGTGGTAATATTGAGCTGCTGCCTAGTTAGCTCCCATGGCTAAAGATAATCAGTTTTCACACATTCATCTTTACCTGCAAGTTGCTAACCGGGCAGCAGTTTGATATCACCACTGCCCGATTAGCAAAGCCCCAGAACGCCCACGACACGCCCTGAATCTACACGGATAACGTCAGGGCGTGTAGCGGCAGAACCGGGGATCTTCCTCTGCACTAACTGTGTTAGTGCTGATGAATATCCCTGTGTTAGCATTTACACGGTTTGCAGGTTTTAAAACCACCTAAACGTCATTCAATATTGGGCCCATACAACCTAGGCCAAGGGCCCCTGGTTTTCCCTGCCAAGTTGCCATCTGCTTGTGACAGAGTTTGTTTTATTACATTCCATTTAATATTGTTCATTCTTGATTGCAAAATATTTGCTGTTAAGACTGGTTCTAGGAAAATAGGAATTCCTTATGAATATTATTGCTGTACTGGAGGAATAGAATGTACTGCTTATCTATATTTTTGTAGGTGGTAATTTTATAACTATCCACAAGAGTGAAAGGTACGCACACGCTTTTCAGTGTGTGAACTCTGTTGGATTTTCATACTTTTGCTTTGAAATTTACCCCGAGAAAACCATGTGCATAAATTTACATCTACTGTTTGGTTTGCATAGTTTTTCTGGGGTAAAACAGAGGCATACTTTTGAAACTCAAAAGTAATGTGCCTAACTAGAAACCCTGCTCTCAAGAACATTGCCTCAACCAGCAGGTAACCTTATGTATACACACATCTTTACATGCACACGGGACAGACCATTTTGTACATGGCCATTTCTGCAGATAAAGCATTGACTTTGAAAATTACACTCTTAGTAGTTGAATATCATTTTGATATTCTGGGTTATTGCCTCATAGCTAGTTGTCGTGGCATTTTTGTCCTTATGTGCTACAACACGTAATCTGTTTTCCAGGCAGTGGACTGGTGGAGTTTGGGCGTCTTAACATATGAGTTGTTAACAGGAGCGTCTCCTTTTACTGTTGATGGAGAGAAGAATTCTCAAGCTGAGATCTCTAGGTAAACAATGGAGCATATAACTGTTTGTTCTTTGCTGAAAAATATAATGCTACAAAGATTTAGTTTAATACACTTTAAAAAGTAAAAAGGAAAACTTGTTCACGAGCTTTTAGCCTATGATGATGACAGTTGGTTTTTGACATTAAAAATGGGGATGCTAACTGATAGACTGTGAAAAATAGATTTAACTTTTTCTTGAAAGATGATGATGTAGATGAGGCTGTAAAAAGAGAGGTGAAATATACATTCTCCAGGACCAAGCAGGAAGTCAGTCCTCACATATGGATGTCATCGACGCCGATGAAGCCCCAGCATAGCATTTCCCCAGCTTTCTATGAAAGCCTTTGGGAATGCAGGCACGCATGCGTGGTTTATTTATTTATTTTTATTTATTTTATTTCAATTTCTTATATACCGCACTATTCAGAATCAGCACGGTTCACAAAGAACACAAAAGACCAGAACAACAGGCTGTTCGGTATTACATATAACAGGAGTATCAACTTGGAAAACATGGGAGAACTATATACATAGAATATATAATCTGTTAAATCGATAACATGATGGAACTATTTACACAAGTTTGTGGTGTGACTATTATATTGCACTTCATACAGGGTAGTACTTGATAAATAGGTTGAATTTAAGGGCCTTTCTGAATTGGGCTAGGTCGGTTATGGCACGGATGTCAGGTGGTAGGGAGTTCCAGCATTTTGGGGCGCAGAACATGAAAGCTCTGTTCGCTGTCGATCGGCTGCATGTTGTTATGGCTTTTGGCATTATTAGAGTGTTTAGCGCCATTTGTCTTCTAGATCTGGTTGGTGGTACAGTTTGTATGAGCTCGGTAAGTGAGTTGGCTGATAGACCATGGATGGCCTTGTATGTGAGAATCAAAGTTTTGAACATAAGCCTGCCTTGTATCGGGAGCCAGTGGAGCTGCTTGAGGATAGGTGTAACATGATCACTCCTGGATGCTCCTTGTAGAACCCTTGCAGCAGAATTCATAGCAAGCTGTAAAGAACTCAGGGTGGATTGTGGGAGTCCTTGTAGAATAGAATTGGCGAAATCGAAATGTGGTAAGATGAGTGCTTGGTAGATGGTTCTGAAGTCCTCTGGGTCAAGTAAGGAACGTAAGTACCTGAGTGTGCATATCTTGAAGTATACAGCTTTTACAATATTATTTACGTGTGATTTCATATCGAGACGGTGGTCCAGCGTGACTCCGAAGTATCTTATTGTTTCCTTAGTGCATAGATCAGCTCCCTTAACACGTATATGTGATGGTGGAATGAAGTTGGGGTCTCTTGTGATAAAGAGAACCTCAGTTTTCTTGTGCTGGATGCGGAGGTTCTGTGAGAGGAGCCACTCTGAGACTGCGTCGAAGCAATTTATTATAGGCAATAAATCTGTTTGCATTGTGGAAAATGGCATGTAAAGTAGGATATCATCTGCATATATCATACATTTCACATTGAATGATCTGATGATATTGCAGATAGGCTGCATATATATGTTAAACATGAGAGATGAAAGAGAGGACCCTTGCGGAACGCCTTGTTTTTGATGGAAGAGATTAGATTCTCCTGTTGCAGATTTTACATATTGCATTCTAGTATCCAAGTAAGATTTACACCATTCAAGTGCTGAGCTACCGATGCCTTTTTCCTTCAGTCGTGCAAGGAGTATCTCATGATTTACCGAGTCAAACGCTGCTGCTATATCCAAGAAGATTAGCACAACGCCTTGTCGGATGTTATCTATGCTAGTGAGTATATTATTGAAGAGGGTGGTAATAAGTGTTTCAACGCCATGATATTCTCTGAAACCATGTTGAAAATGGTCTAGCGGGGCTGCGGAATCTATGTGGTCTTGAATTTGACGTTGCACCTCTTTCTCAAAAATCTTTGCTAGGAGGGGGATACTAGCAATAGGCCTGTATGAGTCAGCCCTTTTTGGGTCTAATTTGGGGTTTTTTAGCAGTGGTCTGATGGATGTGATCTTTAGAGCGGAGGGGAAGGACCCGTTTGTAAATGAAAGGTTCATGATTCTTGCAATGAAAGGGCTAAATGCACTTCGGAGATCTTTGATCCAAAAGGCTGGGCAAGGATCGGTTTGAGCGGTGGTAGTGTTGAGTGAGGTGATTGTGTCTTCAATGTGTTTAGCCGAGGGTGTGGTAAACGCAGATAAGGAAGTTTGGCAGGTTGTTTCTTGTATGTTAGTTTTTGATAGCTCATCCGTCTGTAGAAGTTTTGATTACAGGTAATCAGCAAATTCTTGCGGGTGGATATCTTCCTTTTGTTCGGATAATGGTTCCTTTGATAGTGATTTTACTAAGTTGAAAAGATCACGAGGTTTGTTCAATGATCTTTTGAGCGTATCAGTGTGATATTGCTTCTTTTTGGTTGTGATTGCTGCGCGGTGAGTTGCTAAGTGGAGATTGTAGGCTGTTTGATCATCGATGGAGTGTGATCGGCGCCAGCGTTTTTCGAGTCGTCTTAAGTGCGTAAGAGAAGATCGCAGGTCAAGAGAGAACCATGGAGCAGAGGTTCTTTTCCTTGATATGTTCTTTTTGTATGGTAGATGAGCAACGGCGTTGAGGCTGTTGTTCCAGGCTTCAATTGACTCATCAAGGTTGAGTGTTGTGTTGTTGAGGAGTGGTTGGGTACTTGTTAGTATAACTTCCTTGTTGAAAGGCCGAAAGCCTCTTGTTGGGGCTCTTGGTGTGTTGTCTAGTTTTCTGTTGTTTAAAGGGTGAATGTTGCTCAAGGGAATTTGTAGGTTTATAAGTTTGTGGTCTGACCAGGGTACATCAGTGATAGACTTTACAATGTTGCTATTTTGTGCAGAAATAAATTGTGGAGCGAAGACCATGTCGAGAATGTTTCCTTTGTTCCCTTCCCGCCTAAAGGTGCCATCTTACCTCAGTCTCTCTTTTTCCGAGAAGCCCACCGGACGTGTGTCCTGTCATCCCAGATAAAAGTTTGATTTTTTCGGCGATTCTTGCTATTTTTTTCTTCCCGGTTTGACGCCGGTTCCCCTCCCGCCGGGTTCGGTACACCGGTATCGAGCCTGATTCTTCTTTTTCGGTTTTTGCCCTTCGTGGCTGGCGTTCGCGCCCTTTTTTTGCTTTTCCCTGGAAGGCCGGTCCTTTGACCTCGCGGGGACTCTTTTTTCCCCAATGACTTCCAGCGGTTTTAAAAAGTGTGATCGGTGTAAGAAGTTGATGTCTCTCACCGACACACACGACTGCTGCCTTCGGTGCCTCGGTCCTGATCACGACCCTAAGACGTGTGGACCATGTGGGAAGATGTCTTCCAAGGCACTTCAAAGTCGCCAGCAGCAGAAAGAAAGGCTTTTCTCGGACTCAGCCTCCGGCCGGGCCCGGACCTTGTCTGAGGCCTCATCTCGCGATTCGGATCCCGAGCACCGTTGGGGCTCCTCGGACAGGGGGTCCCCTGACCGGGAACATAAGAGGAAGAAGCGGCTCGTGAGGGCATCGGAGGAGGAGGTCCCTGGCTCCTCGAGGGCCAGGTCTAAGACCCCCGACCGTCGCCCCGGGCCTGTGGAACAAGAGAAGCCTGACAAAGTTCCTCGCGTGGAGCCGGAGTCTGCTGGACACGTAAGCCCTGTGGTCCTCGAGGACTCTCCTCCCAGAGAGCCGCCGGGGCCTGAGTCGGTGGCTGCTGCGTTTCCCAAGCTGAGTCTCAGGATGACAGCCTTGGAGTGCAGACTGTCTGCCTTCATGGAGCAGCAGCGGGCACTGATGGCCAGCCTGTCTGGCGCATCTGCCCCGACCACTGGGACATCGACTTCGAAGTCGACCCCGGAGACCGAGCTGATACTCGAGTCCATGATGGCTCGAGGTCGACCTCGGTCGCGGTCTCCCTCGACCTCCCGTTCGGGACCAAGGGCGTCGACGCCGGTGCCTCGGTGTCGGGGCGGGTGCTCCAGGGCCCCGCGGGGTCGGATCCTGACTCCTCGTCGGACGAGTCCGCCTGGGAGACAGAGGATGAGGAGTCCCCCGACACATTCAAGACTCTGTGCATCCCGTCGGACTCACTGCAGTCTGAGCCCCGGAGTAGATCCCCTCCGGAGGATACCAAGTTCTCGGAGTTTGTCCGGGATTTGGCCACCACGTTGGCTATCCCGGCGGACCCTGAGGAAGAGCCTCGAGCCGAAGAGCTCGAGGCCCTGCAGTACGACTCTCCTCCGAAGGAGGCCTTTACTGTCCCGGTTCCTCCGATGCTGGAATGGCTCCTCTTCCGGATGTGGGAGGCACCGGCCTCGGCGCCGGTTCTAAGCAAGCGGGTCAATTCGATTTATCGACTCCGGAAGAGCCCTGGCTTTCAAAAGGCGCAGCTACCACACCATTCCATGGTGGTGGAATCGGCCATGCATCGCCTGAAAAGTCAGAAGATGCACTCTGCGGTGCCCCCCGGCAGGGAGGCCCGGAACCTCGATGGTGTAGGTAGAAAGTGCTTCCAGGGCTCGATGCTTGCTTGCCGTGTCCAGTCTTACCAGCTGTACATGGGCATGTACTTGCGAGACCTGGCCAAGGAGCTGGCCGGGTTCTCCGCTGGTCTCTCCGGGGAGCCCTTGCAGAGATTCAAGTCCTTGTCCTCGGGGATTCGGGACTGCTCGAAGTTTGTCCCGTGCCGCCTATGATGGCTTCGAGGCTTCGGCCCGAGTTGCGGCAGCCGGCATCACGGCTCGATGCCAGGCAAGGCTGCAGTCATCGGACCTCGACCCATGGGTTCAGGACAAGTTGGTCGATGTCCCTTGCCGAGGTGAGAACCTTTTTGGCAAGCCCATGGCCGAGAAGGCCGCACAGCTCGAGACTGAGCACCTTACAAGGACAAGGCTGTCTAGGAAGACCTCTGCCCCTTCTCACAAGAAGAAGGCCTCGGGTAAGAAGCCCTTTTACCCGAGGAAGGGCACTGCCTACAAACAGTACCCTCAGTATCAGGCTGCCCAAGCTGCACCCCAGGGTCAGCAAGCCAAGGGGCAGGGTAATGGGCCCCGTAGGCAGAGGACCCCCAAGCCTCCGGCCCCTGCTCCCACTGAGCAGGGTGGGGGTTTTTGACTCCTTGAGCGTAGCCTCTCAGTCCCTGCTCTCCCAACCCTGCACAGGAGGTCGCCTCGCCCTCTTTGCCCACCAGTGGCCCCCACATAACTGGAGACATTAGGGTGTTGAACATAGTCCACAGGGGCTATGCACTACATTTTCACCAACTGCCTCCGCCATACTTTCCAGGGGAGCCTCTAAGGCCTCCCCTGCACACAGATCTTCTCCTCCAAGAGCTCCAAGGTCTGTTGGTGGACAGGGCAGTGGAGCCTGTGCCTCCCACTTGCAAGGTCAAAGGGTTCTACTCCAGGTATTTCCTGGTACCCAAAAGAACCAGTGGCCTTCGACCTATTCTGGATCTCAGGAACCTAAACAAGTTCCTAGAGAGAGAAAAGTTCAAGATGCTTACTCTTGGAACACTTCTGCCCTACCTCCAGCAGGGAGATTGGCTATGCTCCTTAGATCTAAAGGATGCGTACACTCACATCCTCATTCATCCAGACCACAGAAAGTACCTCAGGTTCATTGTGGGAGGAAACCATTATCAGTACAGAGTACTGCCTTTTGGCCTAACTTCCGCTCCCAGAGTCTTCACCAAATGCCTGGCAGTGGTGGCGGCCTACCTGAGAAATCAAGGCATCTTTATCTTCCTCTATCTGGACGACTGGCTCATCAGAGGTCAGACGTGCCAGGAGGCCCGACAGGCCACCCTCAGAACTATTGCTCTTCTTCAAAGCTTGGGATTTGTAATAAACTTCGCAAAGTCCACTTTGCTCCCCTCCCAGAACCTGGAGTTCATAGGGGCAAGGCTAGACTCTGTCCTGGCAAAGGCATTCTTGCCAGCAAACAGGGCCCAAAGACTGATGGACTTAGCAAATCAGTTTCTCAGCGGGTCAGTGGTCTCCGCCAGACTCTGCCTGAGGCTTCTTGGCCACATGGCTTCGACAGTTCATGTAACCTCCAATGCCAGGCTCCATATGCGGCCTGCACAGTGGTGCCTTCGGAGTCAGTGGTCACAGGCAGCCTCAGAGACAGAATAAGGGTGTCCAGACCATTTCTGGACTCCCTCAGCTGGTGGCTGCACCCACCCAATCTACTAAAAGGGGTGCCCTTTCAAATTCCCGGGTACAGAGTGGTACTGACCACAGACGCCGCCCTGCAGGGCTGGGGGGCTCATTGTCTGAACAAATGCACCCAGGGCCTGTGGTCTCCTTGGGAGGCTGCACAGCAGATCAATCTCCTAGAACTCAGGGCTATTCGATTGGCACTCAAAGCTTTCTCTCCTGCCCTAGCTCATCAATCTGTCCTGGTTCAGACAGACAACCAGGTAGCCATGTTTTATGATGAACAAACAAGGCGGAACTAGGTCCAGACTGCTTTGTCGGGAGGCACAGGACCTTTGCTCATTCGCCCTCAAGAACATCATGCTCCTCAAGGCTGTGTACCTTCCCGGCCAGGACAACTACCTGGCCGACAGGTTGAGCAGAATTTTGCAGCCCCACGAGTGGCAGCTGCATCCTTTGGCGGTTCAGAAGATCTTCCTGAAATGGGGTCTTCCTTTGATAGATCTGTTTGCCAGTCCACTGAACAAGCAACTGCCAAAGTTCTGCTCCAGGCAACCGCATCCTCTGCGGATAGCAGCAGATGCTTTTCTGATTCCCTCACAGGGCCTCCTGTATGCGTTTCCTCCCATGCCCTTGGTGGCCCGAACTCTGTTCAAGATTCTTCAGGACAAGGCCTCAGTCCTGCTGGTGGCTCCCAGGTGGCCGAGACAGCCTTGGTTTCCACTTCTGCTTCAGCTGGCGGTGGATCCCCCACTGCCTCTGGGGTTGCAACCTGACCTTCTCTCTCAGGAGCAGGGTTCCCTTCTGCACCCCAATCTCAAAGCTCTCAATTTGATGGCCTGGAGGCTGCAAGGGTAGTTTTGGCTCCCTGGGGCCTACCTCAGGAAGTTGAGGTTGTCCTAGCCTCTAGGAAGCAGTCCACTAGGAAAACCTATGCTCTCAAGTGGAAAAGGTTTTCTGTGTGGTGTCGGCTACGTACAGAGGATCCTTTCTCCTGTACTGTACCAGTGGTGCTTCAGTACTTACTGCACTTGTCCAATCAGGGACTTAAGTCCAATTCTGTTCGGGTCCACCACTCACTGGTGGAAGGACATTCTCTGTCGGTTCACCCCTTGGTGTCCCGCTTTCTCAGGGGCTTGCTTTTGCTCAAGCCTCCAATCCGTCCTCCTACTCCTGAGTGGGAGTTGAATGTGGTCTTGCAGCAGCTGACTCGCCCACCCTTTGAGCCGATGGCTACTTGCCCTCTACGCTTCCTGTCCTGGAAGACACTCTTCTTGATAGCCCTTACCTCGGCTAGGCGAGTGAGTGAGCTTCAGGCCCTGGTCTGTGATAGGCCTTACACTCGCTTCTATGGGAACAGGGTAGTCCTTAGGACTCATGCAAAGTTCCTCCCAAAGGTTGTCTCCTCCTTCCACCTTAACTAAGAGGTGGTTCTTCCAACATTCTTCCCTAGGCCTCATGCAAGCCAGGCTGAAGCAGTCCTGCAAACCCTGGACTGTAGGAGGGCCTTATCCTTCTACCTTGACCGTACGCAAGGACATAGAAGGGCTACTAAGCTCTTTGTTTCCTTTGACCCTAATAAGTTGGGGTTGGCTGTGTCCAAGCATACCTTGTCCATCTGGGTGGCTGACTGTATCACCTGGGCTTACAAGGCGGCTGACCTTCCTTTGCAGGGTAGGGTCACGGCCCACCATGTCAGGGCAATGGCGGCCTCAGTGGCTCATCTCCGCTCTGTGCCCTTGGTAGACATCTGCAGGGCTGCATCTTGGTCTTCAAGCCAGACTTTTGCAGCCTATTACTGTCTGGAGAGGGAGTCCCGTAGGGACAGTGCTTTTGGCCAAGCAGTACTCCGGAATCTCTTTGAGGTTTAGGCAACTCCTGCCCTCTGTTGGGCTACCGGTGGAGGGTGTGTCAGTGAACAGCCTTTCTTTGCTGCTGGGACTAGAGGAAGTTCTCTTGTTCAGCCTGGGTTCCTCGGTAGCCCAGAGCTAGGGAGTCACCCATATGTGAGGACTGACTTCCTGCTTGGTCCTGGAGAAAGAGTAGTTACTCACCTGTAACAGGTGTTCTCCAGGAGCAGCAGGAATCAGTCCTCACAACCCTCCCTCCTCCCCTTGGAGTTGCAGTTGTACATAGTTTGTTTTTCATTTTTGTGTGCTGTTCTTAGCTGTCATTTGACTGAGGTAAGATGGCACCTTTAAGGCGGGAAGGGAACCGCGCATGCGTGCCTGCATTCCCAAAGGCTTTCATAGAAAGCTGGGGAAATGCTCCGCTGGGGCTTCATCGGCGTCGATGACACCCATATGTGAGGACTGATACCTGCTGCTCCTGGAGAACACTTGTTACAGGTGAGTAACTACTCTTTGTGATATTGTCTGTCTGACCTATAAATAAAGGGGGGCATTTTCAAAGCATTTTAGCCGGTTAGCAGACCTTTTCAGCACATTAACCACTGAATAGCCCCACAGACTGCCAAAAATATGTGCAGTTAAAACCAGGGCGGTCTACTGCTGAAGCAAGGGCAAAGACGGCCACAGTCTAGTTAGTGGTGATATTGAGCTGCTAACCAGATAGCTAAGCTGCCTAAAGTCCTAACTTTGAGTTGGTTTTTGCTACCTGGTTAGAGGCTGAATATTGCCACTAACTGGATAAGCAACTTTGCTTTCTGACGAGCCCGGATATTCGGCGGCAGAAACCGGACGTTTCCTCCACTGAATATCCGTTTTTAAGTAAAACAGCGGCAGGTAGGCATTTAATTAGCCTAGCTGCTACCATTGAATATTTCCCCAAAATGTTTAGAAAACAGGTGAAACTGACGACTCCTGACCTTGCTCTGAAAGATAACATTTTTTCTTGAATAAATAAAATAGAAAGGTTAAGTTTAAAAAAAAAAAAGTTCATCCTTTTTAATATTTTTTGTAGGTATTATACCTTATTAAAGATAATAAGTTCAGCAAGTAGCCACCTCCTAGCTAGTCTGAAACTGCTTTATTCATCCATTTGTCAGTTGTTGGTTGCATTGTTTATGGCTCTGTATCTTATAGTGTTTGAAGGTAAGACATTTAAAGGACTAGCTCAATCCCAGCATTTTGGGCCAAAGGATACAAACAAGATTCAGATCCTGTCCTGAACACAGACCTTGCTTGTTGGCAGATGGGCAGCTAACTGAGCCCAACAATGGAGAGAGCTGTATTTTATTCTTTTGGCAATAGATATTGTGGTGACTCTACTTTGTGGGTGGGATTAGTAGGGAAGGTACTTTTTGGGTTGTTAATGATAGTTGTTCTTAGACATCAGGCCAAGCAGTCAAGGTTTCATGCAGTAGAATGTCCCGCAACAGCAGGACGATTAACTTGCTAAAGATCTGGAGGGATAGAAATAGTAACCAAAAACAATAAAATTGTGAGCATCGATTTCCCTTTTCCTCTTCTTCACTTGAAAGTAGGTGAGATAGATCAGAGTACTGATGAGAGAGGAGGTGTGATTGCTGATCTACAGAAAACAAGCAATGATGTGCATTAACCCTCAGCTGCTTTTCCACTGCAAATAATTTAATATGTTTGAAGAGGACTTTTTTGTACAATTTTTCATTTGATTTTTTTTTCCACATCTAGTTTCTGTGCTCAAAATTTACTGCAAATGTGTGAAATCTGTTCTTAATAAAGGCATGCTAGCTAGAGGAATCCCACGGGATCCAGTGAATTGCTTTGACTGCTATAGCATGTCCAGTTTCTATGTGGTTATAATCGGAGTTTTAACCTCATAAATAAAACTGATTATAAATCTTGGCTCTCCCCTCCTCCCTCCTTTGGCTGTGATCTTTGTAGACAAAATCACAGTTCACAGAAGCCTGAGGGAGGTAGGGCTTCCCAGTTTAGCCAGTCAGCAAGGTATTTGGCCTGGAGCTGCACAAATGGCTACCTTTTAATCTAACCACACAAGTTTGTAAAGCTTTGTCCTTAAGTAAAGCATGTTTTGCATACAGAAAATGGCTCTTATAAATTTATCCAAGGGTATATATACGTGCATAGAAACAAGGACTACTAAAAGATTGTGCCTAGGTTTACATGTACTATGCATAGTTGTTCCTGAGGGCGTAGTTTGGCTGTAACTGGGTCAGAGATGCAGTGTATATCCATATTTTATAAAACAGATGTACCATAAAAGCACCTTCAGAGCAGGTGTGAATTTGTGCATCATTAGGATAGTTCTGAGCAGCTATGTTGCCTTTATAAAACATTGTCAAAGAAATTTTGCCTTGAGTCTGATATTTATAACATCCCGGAGACAGAGCTCAAAAACAAATTGTGTATGTAAACCCTAGGACATATTTATATAAAATGATAATATACACTTAAAATATATTTTTAGTTGTTAAAAAGGTGCAGTCATACAAGCCCACTCATGGAAGTTATCCACTTTTTAATTTAATTTAAAAATGTATATTCTGTCTTCACTATTTGGTAGAACATTCAAAACAGTTTATAAAGTGCCATGAAATGATTGAAATGATAAAGCGGTATAAAAACCCCCCTAATAAATAAATGTACAATATAACAGATACTAAAAATAAAAACAGGAAAAGAAAGTCCTTCATACATAAACATGTGCCACCTTCTGACTTCCTACAGGTATCTTCCCCAGCTCATGACTACACACTTTCTTTAACCCTTTCATCGCTGTTGTTGCCATATGGCAACCTTCAAATTTTCCCCCAAATTTTTCACCGGATTCTATGTTTCCAAAAAATCCGCACACTGTGTGCGAAACGTGATGTGTATCTGTGCTTGACATCTGAAAAAAACTGTTATTTAAACTCACACCCAGCAGTAAATGAAACTGATGCCAAGACTGTTTTGTAATTTTCAGCCATTCAGGACTGTAGTTGCCATATGGCAACAGTAAATATTGTTTCTTAGACATAAACTTTAAAAAAACAAACTTTATATTCTGCATCATTTAGCTCAAAAAAAATTTCAGTTGCAAAACAGTTATGTGGATGCGAAAGAGTTAAATAAGAACATTTCAAAATCATATCAAAAAGCTGTATAGTCAACTGCCATGTTCAGTTCCACTGATAAACAGTTCCAGAAAAATGTACCCTTCTTAGTTTTTACAAGTCTAGAAAACTTGACATCTGGAACTGAAAAGTTAGTTTTTAACTTTATCTTTCAAGTATTTCTTTTTATTTCGTAGTATTTAGCTCACGCTTTTCCAGTAGTAGATCAAGGCGAGTTACGATCAGGTCCTGTAGCTATTTCCCTGTCCCTGGAGGGTTTACAATCTAAGGTTGTACCTTAGGCAATGGAGGGTTAAGTGACTTACCTAAGGTCACAAGGGTCTGGAGGCTGATGGGCTCTAACTACAGAGGGATGAATGTACATGCTCCCCCCCCCCCTCTCCCGCAGATAGCCAGAAACCGTGCGCTGGTAATGTGGCCCAGACGCGTGTTACTGGCACAGGGCTTAGTAAACATGCTCCTAAGTGCACAAAATAGCACATCCAAAAAACAAATTCAGAAAAGTACCTATTTTATAAAGGCCAGGACCTGCTGATATTAACATGGTAAAATACTCCCAAAGGAAGATGTATTTTCAGAGGATTCATAGCCCACTCATGTGGCTATTCCAAAGCAGTTCCATGGTTTACAGACCAGTAAACCATGTGATTGCCTCTAAGTGGGATATTCAGCAGTTAGCGCTGCTGAATATTCCCGGATACTGCCTTTCAGGGGCGGTACCCAGGGAGAACCTGTCAGTGGTGATAGTCAGCTGCTGCCTGGTTATCCCTCAGCGGAGAAAGTTTAGGCACAGCAACCGGGCAGCGGCTCAATATTGCTGCTGCCCAATTTGCTTCTGCGCCGTGTGCGGATATTCAATACCGGTGGCCAGATATGGTCCCGACATTGAATAGTGACAGCTAGATGCTGTACTTGTGCTAGCCGCTGCCACCACTGAATATCAGGCCCCCACTTTTTTAATATAATTATCACACACCAAAAAGACACTACATGTAGCATATATATTCATTTCAGTATGTAATACCAACAATTAAGTGTAAGAGAGTCCAAAAGAATTCCAAACAGTTTTTGCACTTGGACCTTAGAGCTCATTCTTCTATATTTTTTCCAGTCTTGAAGATTGTCATACACCTTCATTCAGGCATGACCCTTATATTCCTGTTGTGACTGCTTCAGGAGGACCATTATAGAAATGCTCAAGCTAATAACAAGTGGGGATAAAAAGGAGAAAAATAACTTTACAGGAACACGGTGACTAACCTACAAACTGTTGGTTCCAGGTGTCAAGTGTGACCATTTTCCAAGGCTATTAATAGTGGTGGTTTGTAGGGTGGTCACTGTTTCTTTAAAGTATTTATCTCACACAAAACTAGTGTTTATAGATTTGTTCCACACATAGTTTATATGAAAAAAATTTTGGAATTCAAATCATTTCCAGTCACTTTGCATGTTGTGTATCTCTGTATGTACTTCTGTTTTTGTATGTCTCTGCATATGTGTGCGCATACTTTTGTTGACTCTAGTTATCTGTGACTGGAGAGGGGAAGAAAAAAGAGGGATAGCTTGAAAAGAGGAATTTCCTAACTATGAGCTGCAGATGCTGAAACGTCCTCTCCCGTACAAATGCATTGAGACATTTTTGGGGGACTTTATTTTTCTGTATCTCCCAGTCTGGGCCATTTTTTAACTCAATGGAGGGGACATTCCAAGGCATTTGCACAGTTTGCAGACCTGCGAATTGTGTAAATGCCGCTAAGCTGGTTACTCAGCAGCATTAACACAGTGCTGCTGAACATCCACGGGCGCCGGTTAGCATCGGGGCGTGCAGGAGGGGGGGAGGGGGCGTTGTGGGGCAGCACCCGTCGCTATCTGAGCAGCAGTGGTATTGAGCCACTGCCCGGTTAGTGACACATGGCTAAAATAAGGCACAGCAAAGGCCGGCCTTACTGTAGCCGCAGAAGCTAACTGGGCACTGACTCAATATGGCCGCTGCCCGGTTAGGCCAAACTAGATATTCAGTGCCAGTGAGCGGATATGGCCTCAGCATATCTGGGAGTGCTAGCCACTTCTGTTTCACCAAATTTGATCCCATCCCATTCGGTTAAGGCAGTGTTCTCAAGCCAATCTTTGAGTACCCCATAGCCAGTCTGGTTTTCAGGCTACCCAAGGAATATGCACAAGATAGATTTGCATGTACCGCCTCCATTGCATGCAAATCTGTTTCATGCATATTCATTGTGGATATCCTAAAAATCACACTGGTTAAGGGGGTACACCAGGACTGGACTGGGAAACACTGCATTAAGGTTTCTGAGAGTTATTTTGCCGCTAGACAAACTGATATTCCCCACTCCTTAGGTTTAATTTAATTCCAGCATTCTGTTGGGTTGGAAATAATAAAAAGCCTGGAAGAGCAATGCATTCCAATTTTAATTTAAGTTTTTATTGAAATTGATTTTGTTCCGAGGTAAAAAGGGTACATTCTTTTCTAAGCAAAACTGAGAGAGTGCAGGAAAACAGGTGCAGCAGAGCTCAAATAACAGAGCCGCATGGTGCTGGAAAAGGAGCTCTTAGTCTGCATCTGGAGGAGGGGAAGTTAGAGGATAGAGGCCTGGTGGGTTCATGGAGGCTGACTGAAATGTGAATGAGGTTATCGTGGGTTACTGAGAGAGGGCAGTTGAGGCTGGGATGGAGACTTTATGGGGGGCGGGGGGCGGGTTGTTTCATTCTGAGAGACACCCTCCTGAAAGTATCACGTAGGGGAATTCTTGCCCTCCCTAAAAAAAAGGGTTGAAAACAGCTTAACTTAATAATTTTCTCCTACACAGGAAAACTAGTTATAACTACAAGAATCAACAGTATATCAAATTGTTTGACACTGATTTGCTTCATTCCAGAGATGTGTATAAGTGTTGTATAAATCTTAATTTAACTACAACATATAACTTGTCTGCAGGAGAATATTAAAAAATGACCCTCCATATCCTCCAGAAATAAGTTCCGTAGCTAAAGATATAATTCATGGTCTCTTGATAAAAGACCCTCAAACAAGGCTGGGCTGTGGTCCAGATGGTTCTGATGAAATAAAAAAACATCCCTTCTTCAAGGTAAGAAAATGTATATACATATGCATGCTTTTTGTCTAAGATTTGGCATTTGACTCTGTTAAGACATGCTAATGTGAGAGTAATTTTATTAAAGGATGCCAAGGTGAAAAGTCTAAAAAAAGCCTATTCTATAAATGTAGCAAGCACAACTTGCCTTTTATAAAATAGGCACCCAGGATCAGCCTCAACAGCACATAAATTAATACTTGTGCTGAATAAGGTGTAAATTTGTGCTTATACGTGGAGTAAAAACACATACATTGTAATTTCACCTCTACGGTGTCCAAACCATGCTCGTAGAAATGTTATGGGCCTGATTTTCGAAAGGCATTTACATGGTTTACAGCCCAGTAAACCATGTAAATACCTTAAATCGCGATATTCAATGGCACTTACATGGTTAGAGGCATTGAATATCCCCTTCTATGTGACCCAATACTCTCCAGTTAGCATCGGGGTGTGTCGGCATTCTGGGGCGGGGTGGAGGCGGTGACGACGAACGATAACAGGGCAGCAGCAATATTTCATGCTGCCCTGTTAGCTTCAGCAGCTTCTGTTGTGTGCAGCGATCCCCTGGTATTCAGTGCCATCGCCATGATATTGAATATCTGGGTTAGAGGTTGGCGGGGAGGGCTATGCAATGACAAGGCGCATAGCCCTTAGAAAATGAGCCTAGCTCAATATTGGGCCCTATCTTTTTAGCACATGTGTTTATAAGCATGTAGGCAAAAATGCAATGTGTGTCTTTGAGTCAGTGCTGACTCCTGGGTTTTCTTGGCAGTATGAGCAGAAGTAGATTGCCAGGCCCCTGTTCCGAGGCAGTGGAGGGTAAAGTAACTTGCCCAAGGTCACAAAGAGTTCCAGTGGGAATTGAACCCCGGTCTCTTGGGTACTGGGCTGTTGCTGTAACCACTAGGCTAGTCCTCCACTATATGCACACACAGACAGACACACACACACACAATGTTATCAAATCCTTTTCCGTATCCCCCTGCTAGACCAGTCCAGACAAGTGAGTTGTGTTCCCCTACCAGCAGATTGGTGGAGACAAAGAACCAATGAAAAGCCCAGGTTTCAGTGACATCACTCCCATGTCTCTATCTGCCTCAGCCACCAGAGATCTCTTCAGTATTTCTTTGTCTCCAGCAGATGGTGGATGGATTTTTTCCTCTCTGAAGATTGAGAGGAAAAGATTGATTAAATGCTCGGTAACGAACACCTTGAGGGTTACCCTCTCACTTGAGCACAGTGTGGGAGGCTCCACACAAACCAATCCCCTCCGAACTGCCCTAAACACCACGGCGAGAATAATTCACAATGCAAAGAAGCGGGACCACATCACCCCAATTCTGAGAGACCTTCATATTCTCCCCATCGAAGCAAGAATCAAGTACAAAGCTCTTCTACTCACCCACAAAACCATCCACCAAACACAAGGCACCCCACTCCGCACCCTACTGCCTTGCCCAACCCACAGCAGAACAACCAGACAATCCTCCAACAGCTCCATTGCCGTCCCCCACAAAAGAACCAAGGCAACACAACGGACCTGCAACAGAGCCTTTGAACTCTATGCCCCATCCCTCTGGAACTCTCTACCAAACCACATCAGGAACAACGGTGATCTCCCATCATTCAAAAAGCAGCTAAAAACCATCCTATTCCAAGAACATCTCTGAATAGGAATCCCCCCTATTTCTCTTCAAGAACTCCAGACCAGTAACTCTGCTATCCTGTCAGTCTCTATGTTCATCCCAAAATGATCAATGTTGAGCCCCCGGTAATGGGCCCCCCCCCACTATTGATCCCCCCCCCCCCTGTTATATGTCCCACCGCTTTGACCCGGTGAAAAGCAGGATATAAATACAGTTAAATAAATAAATATGAATAAATTAATAAATAAAAATAAAGTTAAAGATCATCTGCAAACTTTCCTCCCTTTTCTTCCAGAAGATAAAAGGGAGGACTTTCTTACCTGGCTTAAGCATGCCCAGGATGTTTCCAAATTCTCTAACCGTGCAGTCTTTGACTCTTTTGAGGGGGCCAGCAGAGCCTCGGCCATTGCCATAGGTGCACGCAGAATTGCTTGGTTACAAGCTTCTGATTTGGAACCCTGGGTCCAAGATGGATTAGGAAATCTTCCTTGTACAGGTGAAAACCTGTTTGGCAAAGATTGGCAAGCAAAGGCCACCCAAATGGATGCAGAAAACTCTGCTTTGGATAGGCTTTCAAAGTCTACCTCTAATCCTGTCCAGAAGAGGTTGTTCAAAAAGACATATTTTTCCAAGAAGGGAAGATATTATCCTGTTTATGGTCAGCAGACATCTTCTGCAGGTCGTTTTGCTGGGAAGCGCCAACAACCTAACCAGGCCAAGTCTAAGGCTGCAAGGCCTACTGTAGCCCAACAGCCTCAGCCTCCTCACGGCCTTTGACTTGCAGCTAGAGAACTTAGCCTTTCTGGCTCTAAAAGAACCCGAGCCTCTCACCATTCCAGGAAGGTTAGCTCACTTTGCTCCCAGATGGGAGCAAATTACAGCAGAGCAGTGGACCCATTCCATCATAAGGGAAGGGGTACAAACTTCATTTCTTCAACCTTCCTCCTCACATCATGGTGAGACAGTTCAATTCTCCAACATCTCTCCTCGACCTTCTGGGTCAAGAGATTTCTACCCTTCTTGCCCAAGGGGCAATAGAAGAAGTGCCTCTTCTTCAACAGGGCTCAGATTTCTACTCCCCCTACTTTCTGATTCCAAAGAAAACAGGGGGTTACAGACCCATATTAGATCTCAGAGAATTGAACAAATTCCTATGCAAGGAGAAATTCAAGATGATTTCTCTAGGTACTCTCCTTCCATTCCTTCAGAGTCAGGATTGGCTTTGTTCTCTAGATCTCAAGGATGCGTATACCCATATACTCATCCATCCAGCACACAGAAGGTTCCTTCGGTTCCTTTATCAGGGAAAGCACTATCAATACAGGGTGCTTCCCTTTGGTCTGGCCTCTGCTCCAAGAGTGTTCACAAAATGCATGGCAGTAATAGCTGCATTTCTACGCATTCTAGGAATATTCGTATTCCCATATCTGGACGACTGGCTCATCCAAGCTCCATCCCAGTCAGAGGCCCAGACTTCCCTAGCCTGCACAATGCGTGTCCTGCAGTATCTGGGACTGGTTATAAACATTCCAAAGTCCCAACTCACCCCTACTCAGTCTCTAGAGTTCATAGGGGCCTTGCTGGATACCACAACTGCAAGGGCCTATCTCCCCCAGGTCCGTTGCCTACGCTTAGTGCAGTTAGCCTCTCAGATTCAGTTAAAAACCCACCTAACTGCTCGAGAGATGTTACAACTGCTAGGCCACATGGCATCCACTGTGCATGTGGTCCCTTATGCTCGCCTTCACATGAGGGCAGCTCAATGGACTTTGTCCACCCAGTGGACCCAGGCATCTGGAAGTCTGTCAGACAAAATAGCAACCTCCAGGCGCCTCTTTTGGTCTCTCCAGTGGTGGAAGTCCACTCAAAATCTGTTGCTGGGGTCCCCCTTCCAACAGTTGTTACCCCAAGCAATCCTTACAACAGATGCCTCTCCAAAGGGTTGGGGAGCTCATCTTCAAGACCTCTCCACCCAGGGTATTTGGTCCCCACAGGAGACCTCCCTACATATCAACTTCTTAGAGCTCAGAGCAATCTTCTTGGCTCTCAGAGTCTTCCATACCCTGCTCAGCTACAAGACAGTCCTCATTCACACGGACAACCAAGTAGCCATGTTCTATGTGAACAAGCAGGGAGGAACTGGCTCTCTGTCGCTTTGCAATGAAGCTCTGAGATTGTGGGCCTTCACCAGAGAGCATCAAATTCATCTTCTGGCAGTATACCTTCCAGGAGTTCAAAACTCTTGGGCAGACAGACTCAGTCGAGTTCTGCTTCCACACGAATGGTCCCTTCATATGGACCAGATAGTCAGAATCTTTCGAATTTGGGGAACCCCGGACATAGACCTCTTTGCAAGTCCGTGGAATGCCAAACTTCCCCGATTCTGTTCCAGAATTCCACGTCAGGGAGATCTCCAGGAACAAGCAGGAATAAGTCCTCACATATGGGTACGTCGGTACCGACGGAGCCTGCGCGGGAAAGCTCCCCAGCTTCCTAGAATGGAAGCTTTTGGGACCTCCCACTGCACATGCGCACTGCCTTCCCGCCTTCCTGAACAGCTCTCCTCAGTTTCTCTTTTTCCGCGGAGCCAGCAGGTCGTGTATCCTGTCACCGCTGAAGAAATTGTAGTTTTTTGTTTTGTTTCTTTAGACCGCGTACCTGCCTTCCCATACCGATACCGGTATCGCCGGTCTTCCTTTTTTCTTTCTTGAAAAATTATTTTCTTTTCTTTTATTATTTTTCAGCACTTGGTCACTTCAGTTAGGCCTTCAGGCCTACTTGAATTCTCCACATGGAGAAGCCAGCCCCTGGATTTAAGAAGTGTACCAAGTGTACTGCTGTAATATCAGTCACAGACACCCATGAATGGTGTCTTAAATGTTTGGGGCCTGACCACTCCATTCCGGACTGCCCTTCCTGCTCCCAAATGTCTAAGCGTGGGCTGCAGAACCGGGCCAACAAATTCCATGTGCTGTTTGCTTCAGAGAATCCAACATCACAGTCATCCAGGTCATCATCTCCGGATGGATCTCAGGTAACCAAACCTTCTGTGGGCAAGTCCTCAAGGGGCAAATCTCCTTCAAAGCATCGAGAGGCTCTTAGTTTTGAGGACCCTGCCCCAGCCAAACAGCCCCGGCGGGAAGCCCTACCTTCCAAAACGCCAATACAGGGGCTACAGGTTGACATCGATGGCACGGCCTCGACAGATCACCTGTTGGACTGCTCTGGGGTACCGGCCCATACCGGTACCGACATCCAGGCAGCCGTGGCGTCTATGGGCAATACTGTCCAATCCATGCAGCAGGCCGTCATGGCTTTCATTAAAGCTGCAACGCCATCGGTACCGCTTCCAGCGGTTCCGGGCCCGGTTCCGGTATCGTCCGCCATGCCGGAACCCAGGCCTTCCTCTTCTAAACGCAAATCGGTACCGTATGGGCTTTCGCTCCATACCGCTTCCATACCCGGTACGCCCGATGTCGATACCGATCGGTATGCGTATCGTGCGTTGGAGGAAACTAGAGAATACACCGATTCCTCTGAGGATTTTGGCTCCTCTGATGAGTCTGCAGAGCTCTCCCTTGACCTTCCTGAGGAACCTTCTTCTCCAAAAAGGAGAATGTCTCCTCCAGAGGATTTGTCCTTTCAGGACTTTATTTTAGAAATGGCTAAAGGCCTTTCTATCACTACCTCCTCTGAAAGGGAACCAAGGTCAAAAAGATTGGATATTTTAGGATACTCTAAGTCTCCTAAAGAAGCAATTACTCTGCCTATCCATGAAATCCTTCAGGAACAATTGATGGATTTCTGGGAGAACCCTTTAACTCTGTCTCCTTATTCCCGTAGGTTGGACACCATGTATCGGGTCCCTCCTTCTCCTGGTTTTCAGAAAACTCAATTGCCTCACCACTCCATTGTGGTAAAGTCTGCAATGAAAAAGATCAAGAGTACTAAAAGGCACTCTTCTACACCTCCAGGAAGGGAATGTAAGACACTGGACTCTTTTGGTAGGAAAATCTTCCAGACTAGTATGCTTATAGCCAGGATTAATTCCTACAGCCTCTATATGGGCATGTTCCTAGGGGAACTTGCCAAGAAAGTATGGCATTTTGCCCCCTTTATCCCTGAGGATAAACAGGAGGACTTCCTTTCTATCGTTAAACAACTTTCAGATGTTTCTAAGTTCTCCAACAGAGCTGCCTTTGATTCCTTCGAGGGAGCCAGCAGAGCTTCTGGCATTGCTATTGCAGCCAGACGTCTAGCTTGGCTCCAGGCTTCTGATCTGGAACCCTGGGTTCTAGATGGCTTACGGAATCTGCCCTGTACAGGTGAGAACTTATTCGGTGCAGAGTGGCAAGTTAAGGCCACTCAAATGGACGCTGAAAATGCCACCTTAGAGAGACTTTCTAAGTCCACTTCTACTCCCACTAAGAAGAAGTCTTTCAAGAGGCCTTATTATAAGAAGGCCAGATATGCTTCCAATACTGGCCAGCAATCTTCTCAACCTCGTTTTGCGGCTAAACGTCAGCAAACGAAACAAGCAAGAGCAAAGCCTGCAGCAGCTACTGCAGCTCAACAGGCTCCACCCCCTCAGGGGTTTTGACTTGCCCCTAGAGAACTTGCCATTCCTGGTTCTGGACCAACCAGAACCTCTCACCATACCTGGAAGGTTAGCTCACTTTGCTCCCAGATGGGAACAAATCACAACAGAGCAATGGACCCTCTCTATCATCCGAGAGGGTTACAAACTTCATTTCTCCAACCTTCCTCCTCATCACATGGTGAGACCCTTCAATTCTCCATCTCCTCTCCTAGCCCTGTTGGATCAGGAGATCTCTTCTCTGCTTGCCCAAGGGGCCATAGAAGAGGTTCCTCTTCATCAACAAGGGTCAGGTTTCTACTCCCCCTATTTTCTCATTCCAAAGAAGACAGGGGGATTCAGACCAATCCTAGATCTGAGAGAATTGAACAAATTTCTGTACAAGGAGAAATTTAAAATGCTCTCTTTGGGCATTCTCCTTCCATACCTTCAGAGTCAGGACTGGCTTTGTTCTCTAGACCTGCAGGATGCGTATACACATCTACTCATCCATCCATCCCACAGAAAATATCTTCGCTTTCTGTTCAGGGGAAGTCATTACCAATACAGAGTACTTCCCTTTGGTCTCGCCTCTGCCCCA
This sequence comes from Ichthyophis bannanicus, assembly GCA_033557465.1. Classification (NCBI taxonomy): domain Eukaryota; kingdom Metazoa; phylum Chordata; class Amphibia; order Gymnophiona; family Ichthyophiidae; genus Ichthyophis; species Ichthyophis bannanicus. The sequence continues at coordinate 49,609,784 of CM066037.1, read as the reverse complement.
AGAGTCTTTACCAAATGCATGGCAGTCGTAGCCGCATTTCTCAGAAGCATGGGGATTTTCGTATTCCCATATCTGGACGACTGGCTCATTCGAGCTCCAACTCAGTCGCAGGCGCAGATTTCCCTAGACCGCACAAGGAGCCTTCTGCAGTATCTGGGACTGGTGGTAAACCTTCCCAAGTCTCAACTCAGCCCTACTCAGTCTCTAGAATTCATAGGGGCCCAGTTGGACACCACCACTGCAAGAGCCTACCTTCCACTGGTTCGGTGTCAACGTCTGCTGAGCTTGGCCTCCCAAGCCCAGTCCAGTACTCACTTGACAGCCAGGGAAATGCTACGCCTCCTGGGCCATATGGCCTCCACAGTACATGTGGTGCCCTACGCTCGTCTTCATATGAGAGCAGCTCAATGGACCCTGGCCACCCAGTGGACTCAGGCGTCGGGAGCACTCTCAGACCAAATACAAACCTCAAACCGTCTGTCTTGGTCCCTCCATTGGTGGATATCCACCAAGAATCTGTTGTTGGGGGCTCCCTTTCAGCCCTTGCTACCCCAAGCAACCCTCACAACAGATGCCTCCCAATTGGGGTGGGGAGCCCATCTGCTAACTCTCTCCACTCAGGGCACTTGGTCTCCACAGGAGGCCACCCTTCATATCAGCCTCCTGGAACTGCGAGCAATTTACCTTGCCCTCAAGGTCTTCCATACCCTCCTTGCCAACCTGACTGTCCTGGTTCAGACAGACAATCAGGTGGCCATGTTTTACATAAACAAACAAGGAGGGACGGGCTCTCTGTCGCTTTGCAACGAAGCTCTCAGATTATGGGCCTTCGCCAGAGAGCACCAAATTCATCTGCTAGCAGTGTATCTTCCAGGAGTTCAAAACTCTCGAGCAGACAGGCTCAGTCGAGTTCTGCTGCCACACGAGTGGTCCCTACACGTGGACCAGATAACCAGAATCTTTCAGGAATGGGGGACCCCGGACATAGACCTCTTTGCAAGTCCGTGGAATGCCAAACTTCCCCGGTTCTGTTCCAGGACTCCGTGTCAGGAAGCTCAGGCCACGGACGCCTTTCTCCTCCATTGGGGTCAGGCGTTCCTATATGCCTTTACACCCATTCCGCTGATTCCCAAGACTCTGTTCAAACTCCAGAGAGATCACGGCTCTATGATCCTCATAGCTCCACGCTGGCCACGCCAAGTGTGGTTCCCTCTGCTTCTACAGCTCTCCCAGGGATCCTCCCTGGACTTAGGAGCTGCACCAGACCTTCTGTCTCAGGAGGACGGGACTTTGTGGCACCCAAACCCCAAATCCCTACATCTCCGAGCTTGGTTACTGAAGGCTTAAGTCTTCAAGACTTTAATCTTTCTCAACCTGTGAAAGATATCCTTCATGCCTCTAGGAAACCTTCCACGAGGCGGTCTTATGCTTTCAAATGGAAACATTTTTCCATTTGGTGTGCTCAGCAGGGCCTTGACCCTCTGGCACTTCCTTTGAATTCCCTCTTAGACTATCTCCTGCATCTTTCCAATGCAGGCCTTAAGACGAATTCTGTAAGAGTCCATTTAAGTGCTATTTCAGCATCCCTGAAACCTGTAAATGGACAACCTATCTCCTCTCATCCTCTTGTTGCAAGATTCATGAGAGGCCTGACTCTCACTAAACCTCCCATCAGACCCCCCCCGGTCGCATGGGATTTGAATCTAGTGCTTGGTCAGCTTATGAAGCCACCTTTTGAGCCGTTATTTTCTACCTCCTTGAAATTTCTTTCCTGGAAGGTACTATTCCTAATTGCAGTCACTTCCGCTCGTCGCATCAGCGAACTGCAGGCTCTAGTGGCTAATCCACCTTATACAAGATTTCATCATGACAAGGTGGTCCTTAGGACGAATCCCCACTTTATGCCTAAAGTGGTCTCGCCTTTTCATCTTAATCAAGAGGTATATCTACCTGTATTTTTTCCAGCTCCTCATGCCTCCAGTGCAGAGAGGAACCTTCATACTCTGGATTGTAAAAGAGCTCTAGCCTTTTACCTTAATAGGACTCAGCCACATCGAAAGTCTTCTCAACATTTCGTGGCTTTTGATCCTTCACATTTGGGACTTCCAGTCTCCAAGCGTACACTTTCCAATTGGATTGCTCAGTGTATTTCCTTTGCTTACCAGAGTAAAAACATTTCTCTGGAAGGCCATGTCACAGCTCACAATGTGAGAGCCATGGCAACTTCTATGGCTCATCTGCACTCTGTTTCCATTGATCAGATCTGTCGAGCCGCTACCTGGGCCTCGGTTCATACCTTCACAGCCCATTACTGTTTGGACAAGGACTCCCGCCGGGATGCCTTGTTTGGCCAGGCTGTCCTCAAACACCTGTTCCATTCTTAGACAACTCCTGCCCACCTTCCCAGGATGGATGCCTGAGATCCATACGAAGATGGCGAACCTTGACAGGGGATCCCACGCATCTAAGCTAGGGAGTCCCCATATGTGAGGACTTATTCCTGCTTGTTCCTGGAGATAGCACAGTTACTTACCTGTAACAGGTGATCTCTGGGAACAGCAGGAATTAGTCCTCACAACCCACCCACCTCCCCTAGGAGTTGTATCTTTTATCTATCTATCTTCCTGTCCTCTCTCTATTGACTCAGCTATAAACTCGAAACTGAGGAGAGCTGTTCAGGAAGGCGGGAAGGCAGTGCGCATGTGCAGTGGGAGGTCCCAAAAGCTTCCATTCTAGGAAGCTGGGGAGCTTTCCCGCGCAGGCTCCGTCGGTACCGACGTACCCATATGTGAGGACTAATTCCTGCTGTTCCCAGAGATCACCTGTTACAGGTAAGTAACTGTGCTTTCAGGCCAAGGATGCCTTCCTTCTTCATTGGGGTCAAGACTTCCTGTACGCCTTTCCACCCATTCTTCTAATTCCCAAGACCCTGTTCAAGCTTCAGAGAGATCGAGGGACTATGATCCTCATAGCTCCACGTTGGCCACACCAAGTGTGGTACCCTCTACTTCTGCATCTTTCCCAAGCTCCCTCCCTGGACTTAGGGTCTGCTCCAGATCTCCTGTCTCAGGAGGGAGGAACGTTGTGGCACCCAAACCCCCAATCTCTCCATCTCAGGGCTTGGTTGCTGAAGGCTTAGACCTTCAAAATTGGCATCTTTCTCAGCAAGTAAGGGATATCCTTCATGCTTCCAGAAAGCCTTCTACCAGACGTTCCTATACTTTTAAATGGAAAAGGTTTATCATTTGGTGTGCTGAGAAGGGTATTAACTCTCTAGCAATACCTTTGAATTCCTTACTAGAGTATCTCCTGCATCTTTCCCATGCAGGCCTCAAGACGAATTCAGTAAGGGTCCATTAGAGTGCTATTGCAGCATCTCTCAAGCCTCTTAATGGACAACCTGTTTCCTCTCATCCTCTTATTGCAAGATTCATGAGAGGCCTTCTTTTAACTAAACCTCCCATTAGACCACCTCCAGTGGCATGGGACTTGAATCTGGTTCTTGGTCAGCTCATGAAGCCACCCTTTGAACCCTTAGCCACTACCTCCTTGAAATTTCTTTCCTGGAAGGTTATCTTTCTTATTGCAGTCACCTCAGCTCGCCACATCAGTGAACTGCAAGCCTTAGTGGCTAATCCACCTTATACAAGGTTCCATCATGAAAAGGTAGTCCTTAGGACCAATCCACACTTTATGCCTAAAGTGGTCTCGCCTTTTCATCTTAACCAAGAGGTATATTTACCTGTCTTTTTTCCAAGTCCTCATGCATTAAGTGCAGAGAGGAATCTTCATACCCTGGATTGTAAGAGGGCTCTTGCCTTTTACTTGCAAAGGACACAGCAACATAGAAAGTCTTCTCAACTCTGTGTTGCCTTTGATCCTTCTCATTTGGGACTTCCAGTCTCTAAGAGGACACTGTCAAATTGGATTGCTCAGTGTATTTCTTTCGCCTACCAGAGTAAGAACCTTTCTCTGGAGGGCCATGTCACAGCTCACAATGTGAGGGCCATGGCAACCTCTATGGCTCATCTAAATTCTGTGTCCATCGACCAGATCTGTCGAGCGGCCACCTGGGCCTCGGTTCATACCTTCACAGCCCATTACTGCTTGGACAATGACTCCCGCCGGGATGCCTTGTTTGGTCAGGCTGTTCTCAAACACCTGTTCCATACTTAATCAACTCCTACCCTCCATCCCTGGTTGGATGCCTGAGATCCATGGGAGGAGGTAGAGCCCTTCTCAGGGTCTCACAACCTTGGGGATCTCCCGGGCATCTCTAGCTGGGGAGTCCCCATATGTGAAGACTCATTCCTGCTTGTTCCTGGAGATAGCACAGTTACTTACCTGTAACAGGTGATCTCTGGGAACAGCAGGAATAAGTCTTCACAACCCACCCACCTCCCCTAAGAGTTGTATCTCTCTATCTATCTTTCCTTTTTTCTCTCTCTCTTTGTCTCAGCTTTAAAACTCAAACTGGAGAGAGGCGGTTAGGAAAGGCGGGAAGGCAGCACGCAGGCGCTGTGGGATGCTCCCAAAAACTTTCCTTTTTTGGGACGCTGGGGAGCGTTCCCGCGCAGGCTCCGTCGGTACCGACGTACCCATATGTGAAGACTTATTCCTGCTGTTCCCAGAGATCACCTGTTACAGGTAAGTAACTGTGCTTTCCTGACATTGCCTTTCAATTTTCCACCTTGCAGCTTCATGTTATGCCCTCTAGTTTTGCAGCTTCCCCGTCTTTGGAAGAGGTTTGTTTGTTCTTCGTTCCTCTTTAAGTATTTAAAGGTCTGAATCATATCTCCCCTATCCCTCCTCTCCTCCAAAGTGTATATATTTAGGTCTTCAAGTCTCTTCTCATAAGGTTTCTTACACAGGCTCCAAATCATTTTGGTCGCCTTCCTCTGAACACTTTCCAGTCTTTTTACATCTTTTGCAAGATATGGTCTCCAAACCTGAACACAGTATTCCAGGTGAGTCCACACCTAAAACTGTATTTGCTCTGTTCTTCTACTGCGGTACCCTTGGGTCAGCTATTATTTTTATACTTGGCTCTGCAGATTCATCTTCTACTGATAGCTTTCTGTTTATGCTTTCCTGTACATAGTTCTCTACTGTTGATTACTCATTGTTGCCAACAAATGAGGTTGTGTGAGGCTTGCCACTTTTCTCCCATATGCTTTGTGATGAATACTGAAGAGATCTCTGGTGGCTGAGGCAGATAGAGGCATGGGAGTGATGTCATTGAAATCTGGGCTTTTCATTGGTTTTTTTGTCTCCACCAATCTGCTGGTAGGGGAACGCAATCCATTTGTCTGGACTGGTCATTAACTGGTAAGTAAGGAAAGGACATTAACTGGTAAGTAAAAATGTCACCTTTCTGCCTGTAAAAAAGGCTTTACATGTGGAAAATTATATAGATAGTTACCGTTATAATCATTCCTAAAGCAAGATTAAACCTCCTGCTTGAAAAGAAGGGAGTATAAGGCGTGTTTGATGCAAGGGAATTATCATAGCATTGCAGAGTCTTTTGCATTTAAGTCACAGATTTATATTGAGTTCAAGCTGGTAGTAACTTCTGTGAAATTGGTAAGTAATCTCATAGTTGCCAGCTTGAGAAAACTCCATGCTTTGCTCTTGTTGCGTACCTAGAAAGAGCAAAATCCATCAGAACGTCTACATGACATTTCATCTCCATTTGACTCCTACAGTTTTTGTGTTTCAGTGGCAAAGTATTTACTAGATAATTGGTTAGTGTCATCTATCAATTCTTTTACAATCAAGTTTGTATTCCTCTGACCAGCAGAGATAGACATCAAATTAGAGTCACTGAAATAGCTTCAAGAGTATCTGCAAAGCATCTACCTGGTCCATGTTAGATTCCTTCACTTCACACCACACCACACCTGGACCAGTCTTCAATCAGAGACGTTGCATTTGGGCAAGGGTCACTGAACAGTCTGCCCTTATGCACTATTCAGGTCTCCCATCAACATACAAATGGCTTCCTCCTTTCTAGCGGGACAGTTATCCTAGAAGCCAAATCAGTCTTGAGCTTAGGAGGTGTCCGCTTTACATCCTGCTGGTCGATGGAGAAAGCAGATGTGCTTACCTGCAACAAGAGTTCTCTGTAGGAAGCAGGATTAATCAAGCACACAATCCTACCCACTTTCCTGAGAGTGATTATGAGCTTTAAATTAACTTAGGAGACCTGGGGGGACTGCAGTGCATGGGAAGAGTCATGCAGGCTGAAAACCTTTACATGGGCTCTGAACTTTAGAAAAGCGGTTCTGTTCTGACCCCATTGTATGATGTCGCCCACTTGTGCATCTGATTAATCCTGCTATATATGAGAGGAAACTAAGAATGTAAGAACTGCCATACTGGATCAGACCAAAAGTCCATCAATCCCAGTATACTATTTCTAAGAGTGATGAATCCTGGTTATAAGTATGTGGCAGGATCCCAGAAAATAGCTAGATTCCATGCTGCTTATTCGCTTTGGCTATTTTTACGGCTGCAATGTCCTAGAAATTCACTAGTGGGTTTAAAAGTATTCCAGGTGCTCGAGAACCGAGTATATTATGGATGCTCATAATTGGTGCCTACAGTGCTTGGGATCCGACCATAAGCCGCCTTTTTGTAAATTGTGTTTACAGATGACAAGAGGCGGCCTTCAGGGTCGTGAAAAGCAGTGCAAAAAAATTGTTGGAGCTGAGTTCTATGAGCAAGTACAAGCTGAAATTGACAGAACATGCAAACAGGATATCCTGATAGTCATGGGTGACTGGAACGCAAAAGTTGGCAACAAAGAAGAAGGCAACGTGGTTGGAAAATATGGACTTGACAACAGAAATGAAGCTGCAGAAAGACCAACAATCTATTCATCTCAAACACCTTCTTCCAGCAACACAAGTGGTGACTATATACATGGACTTCACCCAATGGATTGTACAAAAATCAAATTGACTACCTCTGTGGAAGTCAACGATGGAAAAGCTTTATAACATCAACAAAGACAAAACCTGGAGCTGACTATGGTACAGATCACCAACTACTAATATGCAAACTCAAGCTAAAGTTGAAAAAGAGCAAGCCACTCACAAATGTAGCAAAATATGACCTTGCGAATATACCTCTGGAATTTAAAGACTGCCTGCAAAATTGATTTGCTGCTTTTGAAGTAAATGACAGAGCTCCATAAGAGTTATGGGATGACTTCAAGAAGGTTGTGTTGGAAGAAAGCGAGAAATCTCTACAAAAGGTGAAAAAGAAAAAGGGTCAAAATGGATGACCAAAGAAACTATGCTAGAAAAAAAGACACCTGCAAAGAAGTCTTTCTACAATAATAAGAAATTATTTTCTTCTTATCTTCCTGCTTCTCAGTACCAGAGTCAGGCCCCACAGAGGAGGCAGCAGCCTCCTAAGCAACAAAAGAAGCCACAGGTGGCTAAATCTCAACCAACTCTGCAGCCACAGTCTGCACCTGGATTTTGACTCTTTCTTAGAGAACATTGCCATCCTACCTCTGGAGGATCCCAACCCTTTCCACATAGCAGGCAGACTGTGTCACTACGTCCTCATCACCTCAGAGCAGTGGGCACTCACCATATTTCAGGAATGATACAGACTTCATCTGCAAACTCTGCCCCCCTCCACATTCACGGGGGAATATCAAACGCAACGCCCACTCACTGCTATCCTACAGGACGAGGTGTCCTCTCATCTGTCTCAGGGCGCCATAGAAGATGTCCCAACATTCCAACAAGGAGTGGGCTTCTACTCTCCCTGCTTTCTTAGAAAACAGGAGGGTACAGGCCAATTCTGGACTTCAGAAATCTCAACAAGTTTCTAGTCCACGAAAAGTTCAAGATCTTTCTCGGGACTCTACTTCCCTACATCCAAAGTCAGGATTGGCTCTGTTCTCTAGATCTAAAAGAAGCATACACACATATCCTCATCCATCCAGGAAACAGGAAATATCTACACTTCACCTTTCAGGGAAAACTTTATCAATACAGAGCTTCCCTTCGGACTCACCTCTGCCCCAAGAGTCTTCACAAAGTGCATAGTGGTCGTGGCCATGTATCTAAGAACTCTGGGAATATTCGTCTTCCCTTACTTAGATGACTGGCTAATAAAAGCAGACATCTCCCACGGGATACTGCTTTTCTTGCATTATACCATCACAGTAGTACAACACTTGGGATTTGCAATAAACTTCCCAAAATCCCAGCTCACTCCAACTCAGAGACTAAAGTTTATCGGAGCCCTACTAGACACCCAACAGTCAAGGGTGTTTTTGCCCCAGCTTCGTTGTGCTCAGGTAGTCGAACTAGTGACCCATCTGCTCCTACAAGACCATCTGACAGCCTGACAGATGCTGTAGCTCCTTGGGCACATGGCCTCTACAGTACATGTCATTCCAAATGCCTGACTACATATGCAGACAGCCCAGTGGACTCTTGCCTCCCAGTGGAAGCAGGCCTCAGACCATCTCTGGGACAGGATTCAAGGCACTGCCCATCTAACCACATCTCTTCAGTGGTGATGTTCTCCAGAAAACCTGCTCTTAGAATCACCTTTTCAGATGCCTCCCCTTCAATGCTCCCTGACGATGGATGCCTCCAAACTGGGTTGGGGAGCCCATCTGGGCAACCTGATTGCACAAGGGCTCTGGACAACGCAAGAATCACAACTCCAGATCAATCCCCTGGAACTTCATGCTATCTCATATGCCCTCCGGGTGTTTCAACACCATCTCAGAGCACAAGTCCTAGTCAGGATGGTCCATCAGGTTGCCATGTGCTATGTGAACAAGCAAGGAGGAGCAGGCTCTTGGGCCTTCTGCGAGGAGGCGATATACCTCTGGTCCTTTGCCATTGCTCATCAAATACAGCTTCAAGCGGTGTACTTCCCGGTGGAGTCCAGTGTCTTGGCAGACAGACTGATTCGCATCTTTCTTCCCCACAAATGGTCTCTCCATCCGGACACAACGTTCTACATCTTTCAGACCTGGGGAACTCAAGACATAGATCTGTTCACGACTCCACAAAATGCCAGCCTCCTTGCTTCTACATAAGAACGCCGACATTCACCAACCAAAGCCTCCCATCTACACTGGGGTTAGGGTCTGCTTTATGCTTTCCCTCTTATACCCCTCATTTTCAAGCTTCAGTCCAACAAGGGTTTCATGATTCTCATAGCCCTTCACTGGCCGCGACAACTGTGGTTTCCACTTCTACTATGTTTGGCTCAGACTCATCCTCTGCGACTGGGATACATGCCGGATCTCCTCTCCCCGGACAATGGCTCACTACTCCATCCCAATCCACAGTCTCACAGCTTGGTTGCTGAGAACATAGCTTTACAAGGCTTTGACCTTACTCAAGAGGTTAAGGAGATCCTTTTGGCTTCTAGAAAGCCTTCCACCAGACATTCATATGATTTTTAGTGGCGTAGATTCTCTGTCTGGTGTTCCTAGAAAGATCTCAATTCCTTTTATGCGCCAGTGGAGTCACTCCTCCAGTATCTCCTCCACCTGTCTTCGACAGGTCTAAAGACAAACTTGGTAAGACTCCACCTTGGTGCCATTGTGGCCTCTCACCATCTAATTGATGGTCAGCCTATCTCCACACAACTGCTGGTAGCACGTTTCATGAGAGGTCTCCTGCTGTCCAAACTGCCCATTAAGCCACCTCTGGTAGCTTGGGACCTCAACATAGTTCTAGCGCAGCTTCTCAAGCCACCCTTTGAACCATTAGCCATGACCTCACTTAAGTTCCTCTCTTGGAAGGTGATCTTCCTAATTGCCCTCACTTCAGCTAGATGCATTAGTGAGTTTCAGGCTTTGTGATGATCCACCTTATACCCGTTGCCACCATGACAAAGTAGTCCTTCGGACTCACCCACACTTTATGCCAAAGATGATGTCTCCCTTCCATTTCAACCAGTCAATTTACCTTCTAGTTTTCTTTTCTAAACTGCATTCGTCTAGAGTGGAAACCACTCTGCACACTCTTGACTGCAAACTTGCCTTGGCTTTCTATCTCTAAAGGACTCGAGATCATTGTAAAGCCTCTCAGCTGTTTATCTCATTTGACCCCCAATCACATGGGCTTACCTGTTTCTAAGCGTATGCTCTCCAGATGGATAGTGGACTGTATTTCGTTTGCCTATGACAAAGCAGGACTCTCCCTGGAAGGGTATGTCACTGATCAGAACGTTCATTCCATGGTCACCTCGATGGCAAACCTATGCTCAGTAACCATCAACGAAATTTGCAAAGCAGCAACTTGGTCTTCCATCCATACCTTTGCTGCACATTATTGTCTGGATAAGGACTCCTGTTGGGATGCCATGTTTGGTCAAGCTGTACTCCAGCACCTCTTTCAGGCTTAGATGCAACTCGTATCCTCCATCCCAGACTTTGAAGATACCAGAAATCCATGGGGAATCCATGACCACCTCATTCCTACTCCAAGGCGAACCTCTACTGGTTCTGAGGTCACTTCATCTGGCATCTGGGAACTAGGGAGTCCCATATGTGACAACTACATTCCTGCTAGTTACTGGAGATAGCATAGTTACTCACCTGTAACAGATGATCTCCGGGAACAGAACATAAGAACATAAGATATGCCATACTGGGTCAGACCAAGGTCCATCAAGCCCAGTATCCTGTTTCCAACAGTGGCCAATCTAGATCATATATACCTAGCAGTTTCCCCAAATGACACAGGTTCCACAAAGCTTGTACTGGGTCAAGCATTGATATCCTGGGTCCCTTCTTAATAATGGTTTATGGACCTTTCCTCCAGGAACTTGTCCAAACCTTTTTTAAACCTAGCTACACTAACAGCCTTTACTACATCCTCCGGTAATAAATTCCAGAGTTTGATTACACTTTGAGTGAAAAAATATTTTCTCTTATTAGTCTTAAATAGGTTACCCTGTAGCTTCATTGCATATTCCCTAGTCTTTTTATATTCTGATGACGTAAACATTCGATCTACATTTACCCGTTCCACTCCATTCATTAATTTATAGACCTCTATCATATCTCCCCTCAGCCATCTCTTTTCCAGGTTGAAGAGCCCTAACCTTTTTAGCCTCTCTTCATAGGAGTATCCTTCCATCCTCTTTACCATTTTGGTGGCTCTCCTCTGTACCTTTTCTAATAACGCTGTATCCTTTTTAAGATACGGCGACCAGAATTGCACGCAATATTCAAGGTGTGGTCGCACCATGGAACGATATAGAGGCATTATAATAATCTTTGTTTTATTTTCCATTCCTTTCCTTATGATACCTAGCATTCTGTTTGCTCTCTTGGCCACCGATGCACACTGGGTGGAGGGTTTTAACATGTTATCCATGATGACACCTAAATCTTTTTCCTGGGTGGTGGATCCCAATGTGGAACCTTGCATCGTGTAACCATAGTGTGGGTTGTTCTTTCCTAGGTGCGTAACTTTGCACTTGTCCACATTAAATTTCATCTGCCATTTGGATGCCCAGTCTTACAATTTATCAAGATCCTCTTGCAATTTTCCACAATCCTCTTGGGTTTTAACAACTTTAAATAATTTTGTGTCATCTGCAAATTTGATAACCTCACTCCTTATACCCTTTTCCAGGTCATTTATGAATATGTCAAAAAGCAGCGGACCCAGCCCAGATCCCTGGGGTACTCCACTATTCACCCTTTTCCATTGGGAAAATTGGCCATTTAGCCCTATCCTCTGCTTTCTGTCTTTTAACCAGTTCCTGATCCACAATAGTACACTGCCTCCTATCCCATGACTTTTTAGTTTTGCCAAAAGTCTCTGATGAGGGACCTTGTCAAAGGCTTTCTGAAAGTCCAGATACACTATATCAACTGACTCCCTTTGTCTACCTGTTTATTCACATCTTTAAAAAACATAACAGATTAGTAAGACAAGATCTTCCTTGTCTAAAGCCATGTTGGCTGTCTCCCATTAAGCCATCACTATCTACATGCTGAGTAATTTTGTTCTTTATGATGGTTTCTACCATTTTTCCCGGTACTGACGCAAGGCTTACCGGTCTGTAGTTTCCCGGATCACCCCTGGAACCCTTTTTAAAAACTGGTGTTACATTGACGATCCTCCAATCTTCAGGTATTACAGATGACTTTAATGATAGTTCACAGATTACTGCTAGCAGGTCTGCAATCTCATATTTCAGTTCTTTCAACACCCTTGGATGTATACCATCCGGTCCAGGTGATTTGCTACTCTTCAGTTTATCTAATAATTGTAATACATCTTCCTGGTGTAGCGATATTTCTTTCAATTTTTCCACAGTATCACCTTTACATACCACTTCAGTGATGGGTAACATCCCTACATCTTCTTCAGTAAAGACCGAAGCAAAGAATTCATTCAGTCTCTCCGCTATAGCCTTGTCCCCTCTTACTGCCCCTTTTACCCCTCTATCATCTAATGGTCCAACTGACTCTCTCACAGGTTTTTTGCTACGAATGTACTTGAAAAAGTCTTTATTATGCGTTTTTGCTTCCACAGCAAGTTTTTTCTCAAATTCTCTCTTTGCCTGCCTTATCAATGCCTTGCATTTAACTTGCCAGAGCTTGTGCTGTTTCCTGTTTTCATCATTTGGCTCTTTTTTTCCAGTTCCTGAAAGATGCTTTTTTGGCAACAAAAGCCTCTCTGACCTCACCTTTAAACCATGCTGGCAGTTTTTTGGACTTCCTTCCACTTTTCTTAAAGCGTGGAATACAGCTGGTCTGGGCTGCCAAGATAGTATTTTAACAACACCCAAGCTTGATGTAAGTCTTTAACCTTTGCAACTGCTCCTTTTAGATTTTTCTTAACTATTTTCCTCATTTTATCATAGTCTCCCTTTCAAACGTTAAAAGGTAGTAATGTGGATTTCCTTACCATCCCTCCATTAATTAAATCAAACGCGCCGATCATGCTGTGATCACTATTGCCAAGTGGCCCCAACACCCTTATCTCTTGCACCAGATCTGGTGTTCCACTAAGGACTAAGTCCAAAATGGTTTCCCCTCTGGTCAGTTCATGAACCAGCTGCTCCAAAAAGCAGTCATTTATTTCATCTAGAAACTTTATCTCCCTAGCATGTCCTGCCGTGACACTGACCCAGTCAATACCGGGGTAATTGAACTCATCCATTATTATTACTGTTCTGTAACGTTTGTTAGCTTCCCTGATTTCTTTGAGCATTTCATCATCCTTTTGTTAATTCTGGCCAGGCAGTCAATAATATACCCCCACTGCCATTGCCTTCCCCTTTTTACATGGAATTTCAATCCATAGAGATAGGGAGGAGTGGCCTAGTGGTTGGGGCAAGGTACTACAGGCCGGAAGGTCGGTGGTTCAAATCCCACTGGAGGACAGCATCCTTGGGCCGGAAGGACTGGGGTTTCTAGTCCCGCAGGTGCTCCTTGTGGTCTTGGGCAAGCCACTTAACCCTCCATTGCCCATGTTCCCTGTAAGTATTAGTGTATGTGTCTCATATCCCCTCGTGTTAAATGTATCCCCCAACCGCTTTGACCCGGTGAAAAGCGGGATATAAATGCAGCTAAATAAATAAATAGAGATTCTACAGCGAGTTTTGTTTCCTGTAGAACTTTAATCCTTTGTGACTCAATGCCTGCTCCAACATAGAGCGCAACCCCTCCACCAATTTGATCAGCTCTATCATTACGATATAGTTTGTACACAGGTATCACAGTGTCCCACTGATTGTCCTCCTTCCATCATGTCTCTGAGATACCAATGTACCTCTCTCTTCCTTATGTCTTCCGCTACTCTTGCCTCCAGAGAAAGAACTCGTTCCCTGAGAGCAAAGAGCTCCTTGCACTTGTGCACATGTAAGACCTCTCACCAACTGGGAGAAAATCATACATCTGACACTCATTGCAAAAGACTGGAAAGCCCCCATCTCGCTGCTGGACTACGTCTTCTTTTTAAGGTTGTATTTAGATATTTAAGTTATTTACTTACTAAGGGTTGCTGGGGATACTTATACTAATAAAACTATATCTAATACGTTTAATGTACTTTGTTCACCTGAAATTTAATTAATCTCAGATCCTTAATGTATGCTGATGAGAATAAACAGCTGTATCTGAGAGTAAATATGGTACCTCCTTTCCTTTAAGAGGTTTAAACACCTATGAAGCTACGATTATCCCAGGGGTAGTTGGGTGTTGGGGAGGGAGGGAAAAAAGACCTATTAAAAGCTGGCTGCTACACAGTACCCTGTCCTTTGCTTCTAAGGTAATCTGTGACCAATCTACAGGGGGAGTCCCACAGCTCTTGCTTGGATAGAGAGAGTCTTCGGTTCTAAATCTAACCAGAAAGCTCTCTTCTGTGTTTTAAATTTAAACTGAAAACTCTTTGCTGCTATTAACTCAACTGAAGAGAGGGAGTTGGGAAGGCAGGAAGTCAGTTGCGCAGGCACAGTGGAGTTCTCCCTAAAGCTTTCCAATTGGACGCTGGGGAGCGTTCCCACGCGGGCTCTGTTGGTACCGATGTCACCCATATGTGAAGACTAAATTCCTGCTGTTCCCGGAGATCACCCGTTAAGTGTGAATAACTACGTTTTATCTTCCATTGCCTCGGAAGAAAAGGCCTAGAAATCTACTTCTAGTTATATCTTGCCAAGAAAACCCAGGGGCTGGTGTGTCACCAGGAGTCAGCATTGACTTCAAGGTACTTAAAAACAAAACCAAAAAAATAGCCCTGTGCTACCTCTGTAGTAATATTCCAAACAAACATGTGAAAAACATGAGTACATGTGGTCAAATTGAAACTTATCTCAATTCATCTGAGATAATACCATGTTTCAAAAGACACTTCTAAATCAGGGATGTCACTCCTCTCAGATCCTGGTCCAAAAACTGAAAAATTCTGCAGAGGTTTCTCAACAAATTCTGTGAAGAATTGTCGAGTTTGCGGACCAGAATGTGAGAGGAGTGACATCCCTGGTGCAGGAGTGTCTTCTGAAACAGATATCATGTCAGAAGATGCGAAATGTTTAAACTTTTGATGACATGTACTTGAGTTTTTCGCATGTTTGTTTGGACTGCTACTACAGAGTTTGCTCTGGACTATAACAGAAACTAAAAGATGTTTTAACTGAACTTGGATCGATTATAATTATGAAATTGGTGATGAAGTGATACTGTGCTTCTATGTATGATACATAAAAACAGGCTCTAGTTTTCTAAGTGCCTGCTTTTGTGCTTGTGAATCACCAGGCATTTTTATGAGTGCCTACTTGAGCATGTAAAGTGCTGTTTGACATTTTCAGAATGCTTATGAAATTACCCCGTTTAGGTATACTTTTATCAGTGGCAAGTAAAGGCATTTCAGGGGTGAAGTTGGGGCAGGGTTTGGACTTGGCATCATTGTGGATTTTCAAAGTATGTGCACAGATTTACTCAGATTTTGTGGGTGCTAAATAGTAGATGTAAATGTGTGCAGGGGTTTTTTGCTGGGTTCATTTTCAAAAAGAAAGTATGTACACATTTCTCCTTTAAAAATTGGTGTATTGGTACAGTATATGTGTGTGTTGGCTGCGCTAGTTAGGCAGGCATTTACAAAATTGTCCCGCCCATAAAATTAGCTCTAGGTTAGCAGAACATAATTGAAAGGGGAAATAAGAAACAAATGGTAACATTAGGATGCTTCTGCTACAATAACACATTTATTCACTGTGCATTTTGGACAAATAATGCATTAGTTTAACAAATACTTGCTTTCACTATATTACAAACTGTCCAAGATATGTATAAAGGCAGCAACTGTCTGACTTCCTTTTGCAAGGACAGTACTCACACCCAAAATACATATTTTGAGGTTAACTGAGTTTAGATTCCAGGGGGATATTTAGATGCGTTTTGCAAAAAAGTGAAAGCACTTGTTGCGGAGGCTGTGCCAGCTCATAAATCCACATTCTTTTTTGTGCATGAATAGCCAAACAAAGAGAGACAGAGCAAGCTGAGAGGAAGCCAAGGCCACTGCATCCAAAGAGCATAAGAACATAAGATATGCCATACTGGGTCAGACCAAGGTCCATCAAGCCCAGTATCCTGTTTCCAACAGTGGCCAATCTAGGTCATAAGTAACTAGCAGTCTCCCCAAAAGACACAGGTTCCACAATGCTTGTATTGGGTCAAGCATTAATATCCTGGGTCCCTTTTTAATAATAGTTTATGGACCTTTCCTCCAGGAACTTGTCCAAACCTTTTTTAAATCCAGCTACACTAGCAACTTATATTACATCCTCCGATAACATATTCCAGAGTTTGATTACACGTTGAGTGAAAAAATATTTTCTCTTATTAGTCTTAAATAGGTTACCCTGTACCTTCATTGCATGTCCCCTAGTCTTTCTATATTCTGATAACGTAAACAGTTGATCTACATTTACCCGTTCCACTCCATTAATTTATAGACTTCTATCATATCTCCCCTCAGCCGTCTCTTTTCCAGGTGGAAGAGCCCTAGCCTTTGTAGCCTCTCCTCATAGGAGTAGCCTTCCATCCCCTTTACCATTTTGGTGGCTCTTCTCTGAACCTTTTCTAATAACACTATATCCTTTTTAAGATACGGTGACCAGAATTGCACACAATATTCAAGGTGTGGTCTCACCATGGAACGATATAGAGGCATTATAATATCCTTTGTTTTATTTTCCATTCCTTTCCTTATGATACCTAGCATTCTGTTTGCTCTCTTGGCTGCCGCTGCACACTGGGCCGAGGGTTTTAACATGTTATCCACAATGACACTTAAATCTTTTTCCTGGGTGGTGGATCCCAATGTGGAACCTTGCATCGTGTAACCATAGTGTGGGTTGTTCTTTCCTAGGTGCATAACTGTTGCACTTGTCCACATTAAATTTTATCTGCCATTTGGATGCCCAGTCTTCCAATTTATCAAGATCCTCTTGCAATTTTCCACAATCCTCTTGGGTTTTAACAACTTTAAATAGTTTTGTGTCATCTGCAGATTTGATAACCTCACTTGTTATTCCCTTTTCCAGATCATTTATGAATATGTCAAAAAGCAGCGGACCCAGCAGAGATCCCTGGGGTACTCCACTATTCACCTTTTTCCATTGGGAAAATAGGCCATTTAGCCCTACCCTCTGCTTTCTATCTTTTAACCAGTTCCTGATCCACAATAGTACACTGCCTCCTATCCCATGACTCTTTAGTTTTGCCAAAAGTCTCTGATGAGTCACCTTGTCAAAGGCTTTCTGAAAGTCCAGATACACTATATCAACCGACTCATCTTTGTCTACTTGTTTATTCACACCTTCAGAAAAATATAACAGATTAGTAAGACAAGATCTTCCTTGTCTAAAGCCATGTTGGCTGTCTCCCATTAAGCCATGACTATCTACATGCTGAGTAATTTTGTTCTTTATGATGGTTTCTACCATTTTTCCCAGTTCTGACATCAGGCTCACTGGTCTGTAGTTTCCCGGATCACCCCTGGAACCCTTTTTAAAAATTGGCGTTACATTGGTGGTCCTCCAAACTTCAGGTATTATAGATGATTTTAATGAAAGTTCACAGATTACTAATAGCAGGTCTGCAATCTCATATTTCAGTTCTTTCAACACCCTTGGATGTATACCATCCGGTCCAGGTGATTTGCTACTCATCAGTTTATCTAATAGTGGTAATACATTTTCCCGGTGTAGCGATATTTCTTTCAATTCCTCTTCAGTATCACCTTTAAATACCACTTCAGTCATGGGTAACATCCCTACATCTTCCTCAGTAAAGACCGAAGCAAAGAATTCATTCAGTCTCTCCTCTATAGCCTTATCCCCTCTTACTGCCCCTTTTATCCCTGTATCATATAATGGTCCAATTGACTCTCTCACAGGTTTTTTGCTACGATTGTACTTGAATAAGTCTTTATTACGTGTTTTTGCTTCCGTAGCAAGTTTCTTCTCAAATTCTCAAAGAAGAAAAAGACTGGCAATGCCAACTTCCCTCTCCCACTCTCTCCTGCCCAACAGGCATACACTTTTTAAACAGTGTCTGTAGCACCAGCAGCAAGATGGAATTGTAAAGATGCACAATCCTCTTTCAAGCCGTTTCTCCTGGATGGATGAGAGGAGGGTGCTGAGCCTGGGAAAGTTGTGTTTGCTGAATCCACGCTGCTGCCACTGGGGTTTGGACAGTTTGTCTGAGATGAGAGAAAGCAGGGGTTTGTTACGTGCTGCTGAAGGAAAGAGAAATGCATTATTGTGTTGTTGCAGCTTGTTTGTTTCATGTTTTTTGCAGAATTAACAACAATCCACATGTTTTTTTTTAAGGGGGCTGAGGGGTGGAATTTGCCAGCATCTTCCTCCTGCTCCTTATGGCTCTGATCAGGCCGGTGCCATATGGTATTTTATATGAGTGAAACAAGAATTACCCTGAATTGAAACTAAAGTTAGTATTTCAGGCACTGAACTTTGTTCAACAGCTTCTTGCCGTGACAGCTGGCTTGTTTATACTGTGTTTTATAGGCAACTAGCTGTTTAACAGGTGGGCCCAGCACTACTAAAGAAAGCTCTTTGTTGCTTCTTTCCCCCCGTAGCTAAAACCATATACTGTACGTTTCAATTGATTTTCCCCACTCGGTGTTCTTTCTCTAAAGAATGAACTCCAAAGAAAAAGCACAATGGCTCAATTTTTATTGCCATTTATAGTGCTAAAATTACTGCTAACATTATTTTCAAAGTGTAGTTGTATGCAGCTGAAATATTTCTCTTCAGTCTATTGGCATTGTGTGCTGTACTGTTTGTTCTCTAGCTTTTCAAGTGTTTTATTTTATAAGGATGGACAATTTAATTTTAAATGGAAAAAATATATAAAGTGGATTTGCTATTTTTATTTTAGAATATAAACTGGGTTGATTTGGCTGCCAAAAAAGTACCAGCTCCATTTAAACCCATTATCCGGGATGAATTAGATGTTAGTAATTTTGCGGAGGAGTTTACAGACATGGATCCCACGTATTCTCCTGCAGCCATGCCTCTGAATACAGACAGGATATTTCAGGTAATTGTAGGGGACTGCAGGAAATGAAATATAATTTGTATGTGTGTATATATATTTACTCATACATACATCTGAAATATCCTTCCTTTCATTTCTGATCTGCTTTTCAAGCTCTCAATAGAGGTGCAAACAGGTGGAACAGAGGAGAAATGGAAATCTTAGGCCTATACACAGAGATCATGAAAAAGCAGTGGATCTCAGTCTTTTTGCTGTTTCTAAATTCAAGAACAATCTCTGCAAAAACAAATTAAACTCGCTTCAGAGTAGGAACAGAATAAAACCTCCATCAGCCAGTAGATGTTCCTAAAACATGTTTATAAAGTCCAAATAAATTGAAAGGAAATAAGTTCCTATCGAATAACACTCACCATAGGAACAGAAGCAGGTTTCTGCTGTGTGCGTGATTGACTTGAAACCATATGTATAATAATGGGAAAAAAGTTTGTGAATGCCAGGTATTACAAGTTTTTAGCATGAATACCCTACTTTAACTGAAACAAGTCTTCTGCAATTAAACGGGAATAATAAATGAATACCATTTTCATGAGAAACAATTTATAAATTAGGACCAGTAAGACTAATTCAGAATAAGTATGTGAAATAATAAGTGAGCTCCTAGTTTCATTAGCACAGTTAATTGACTATTAGAATCAGGTGCTTAAATATTTGGGTAACAAGCAAGCCACCCTACAAAGTGAGTAAAGCTGCATGACTGAGTTTGGGCATCCCGTCCTTTATAAAGTTCCAAAAGATTTTGAGTTTGGTCTTCATCATAAAAATTACTGAGAATTCACCATGTCATAATCTAAAGAAATTTCAGAGGCCTACTCAAATGAATAATGCAGTGAATAATTGATGCTTAACTCTCTGGACTGGGTTACTAGACCATTTCTTAAAACTTAGAGCCCGGGGAGAGCCGGAGAAGCAGCGTTTGTGCCCGGAGGCGGCAGGCACTTGGTCCCGCGGCCCCGACGTCATCGGGGGCCTCCCTGTAAAAGGCGTGCAGCTGAGAACAGCATTGGGAGAGCCGGAGAAGCAGCGTTTGTACCCGGAGGCGGCAGGCACTTGGTCCCGCGGCCCCGACGTCATCGGGGGCCTCCCTGTAAAAGGCGTGCAGCTGAGAACAGCATTGGGAGAGCCGGAGAAGCAGCGTTTGTGCCCGGAGGCGGCAGGCACTTGGTCCCGCGGCCCCGACGTCATCGGGGGCCTCCCTGTAAAAGGCGTGCAGCTGAGAACAGCATTGGGAGAGCCGGAGAAGCAGCGTTTGTGCCCGGAGGCGGCAGGCACTTGGTCCCGCGGCCCCGACGTCATCGGGGGCCTCCCTGTAAAAGGCGTGCAGCTGAGAACAGCATTGGGAGAGCCGGAGAAGCAGCGTTTGTGCCCGGAGGCGGCAGGCACTTGGTCCCGCGGCCCCGACGTCATCGGGGGCCTCCCTGTAAAAGGCGTGCAGCTGAGAACAGCATTGGGAGAGCCGGAGAAGCAACGTTTGTGCCCGGAGGCGGCAGGCACTTGGTCCCGTGGCCCCGACGTCATCGGGGGCCTCCCTGTAAATACTCTGCAGTTAGGCACAGCCGGAGGCGCTGCTGGGGGCAGCGATCGAAGGGGCACGATACAAGGGGCGTTTAGGCCCCTTGGGAGCCCCTTGGAGCCTCGCAGGAGTTTTGCAGGAGCAGTATATAGTAAGTTCTGCCAGCCGCATAGACAGTGATGGGGAAAAGGAAGAAGAAAGTGATACCAGAGGCGAAAGCTGATCCGGTGGTGGGTCCTATGGACAAACATCTGCAGGCAAAGGTAGGAGTGGATGCGTCTCTGGATCCGGATTTTCTGGCCTTTTGCTCATCAGTGGCGTCTCTAAGTTCTCCGGACAGATCTCCACCTTCTCCTCCAGTTTATATCTCTCCACCCTCTTTGACAATTGTGGGCGAGCATGCTAAGCAAAGTACCCCAGTGGTTTCACGGGGGAAATTAACACCTGTAGCTTGGGTTTCTACTCCAGGTGTCAGTGCGGAGGTTCCTGAGAACCAGGTTACTCTGCTTGACATATGGAGGAGTATTACCCGTATAGAGAGTATTCTAACCCCCACCGTCTCACAGCTCTGTAACTTCTCTTCGGAGGTTAGTGACCAGCTGTCAGACGTAGAAGAGCGTCTAGGGAATATGTCCTCTCAGCTTAATAAATGTGAGACTCAGTGTGCAACTCTTAAAGCTACTAGTGTTTCAAGTATTAAGGAGAGTTTGTATGTTCATCATAGGATGGAAATGTATGACAATTTGTTTAGAGCTAAAAATATTTGGTTGTTAAATTTTCCTATATGTCATTTGCTATCTCCAGATATATTATTTCGGAAGTATCTTAAAGAGTCTTTGGGTCTGGCGTCTGCCGACTCTATTATGGTTTCTAAGTTATACTATTTGACTGGGCGGAAGGTATCTGCTGGCACACCTGGTGAGTATGATACTCTCCAAGGTGGTGCTGACATTGACCTTACCAAATTTCTAGAAGACTCTCAGGATACTATCCTTACTCGGGCTACTTTGGTAGTCACTTTTGTTTCTGAGTATGATAAATCAGCTGTGTTTAAATTGTACTTTAAAAAGCCAGCCGTGCCGTTCTGTGGTGCTAAGGTGCAGATGTTTCCTGACGTCTGTAAGGCCACTCAACTTAGGAGACAGGCCTTTTTAGCTTTGAAACCTAAGGTAGTGGCACTTTCAGCTAGTTTTTTTCTTCGTTGCCCCTGTAAGTGTTTAATTACATTTCAAGGGTCTAAATATACCTTTGTTGATCCTTCTCAACTGCAGTTATTTTTGGATAATAAATGAGTGTGCATACTTTGTTAGGAGAAGTGGGGATAATGGGTTTGAGCTGCCTTAGTAGTAGGATTTGGTATCCTGAATGTTTGGTTATATAGTTGCTTTTATTTCTCCCCTTTATAGTGGGCTAAGTATATGATATGCTGATGTGTTATTATTTTCCTATTATTATTCGGAGGGTTTCTCCTTTGTTATGTTTTTGGAATGACATTGGCATTTTGATTGCTTATGTACTTTCTTTGTAAGTATGTTTAAAATTTCATTAAAAAAAAGAAAAAAAAAACAAAAAAACTTAGAGCCCCACAGTTAGTCTGCAAATAGAAAAAAGTTGAGAACTATATTGACTTTACCAGGAGTGGTAATTATGCCAAGATCACCCAAATAGCAAATCATAAAATCATCCACAAAGTCACAAAGAACCCCAGACTAACTCCTAAAGATATACAGACCTCTTTTTCAGTAACTAATGTAAAGGTTCATAGGTCACCCATCTGGGAAAAAAACTAAAAAAAAAGAGTGTTTATGGGAGAATAGCTAGGAATAAATCATTGCTCTCTAAAAAGAATATTGTACTTGCCTCAGGTTTGACAAAGAGCATCTGGATAAATCTACAAGACTTCTGAAATAATGTTCTCTGAGTAGATGAGTCAAAAACTGAACTTTTTGGTCACAATAATAAATCTTCAGTTGGGGCAAGCCAAACATTGCCGTCCAAAGTAAGAACCTCATCCAAACCTGTCAAGTATAGTGTGGGCCGGTTTGGTGGCATCAGGACCTGAATGGCTTCCCGTAGTTGATGGAGCTATGAATTCTGCTTTATAGCAGAAAATTCTAGAAGAGAACATCAGGCCATGCATCCCCCAACGGAAGCTGAGCTAAAAGGGAGTCCTAGATCAAGACAACAATTTTAGACATTCAATTAAATCTAGCACAGAATGGCTGAAGAAGTGGTTTGATGAAGTCAGTCAAAGTCATGACCTAAAGCCTATTGAAATGTGGCAAGATACAAAACAAGTTGTTTATGCATAGAAGCTCTCAAATGTGATAAAGTTGGAACTGTTATTTCCTCAAGGATGATGTGAGACTCAACAGCTCTTACAGGAAATGTTTTGTTGAAATTATTGCTGCCCAAGGAGAGGCCACCAGTTACTGAATGAAGGGCCTAGATACTTCTTCACACATAGATATTTGTCAAATCTTTTTGTTGAATAATCAAAACATGTGCTTGCTTATTTCTTTCTATATTTGTTGTTATTGTTAAGTGCCATCAAATTGATGTTGACTCATGACAACCCTGTGGATAGTTGTCCTAAACTGTGTTGAGTCTTCAGATGGCTGATTATTGATAGAGTGGCATCCATAGCTGCTGTTATTGTATCGATCCATGATATTGCTGGTCTTCCTCTTTTGCATTGACCTTCAACCTTGCCAAGTACATCATCTTTCTCTAATGATCTTTCACTTTATATGATATGTCCAAAGTATGAAAGTTGAAAAAAAAGCTTAGATTTGATCTCCTCTAGTACTGATAGTTTTGCTCCTATCTTGCTTCTTCACCCTCCACTTTCACGTTCATGTGAGGTTATTGAATATACCATGGCTTGGAGAAGTTGAATCTTTTATGCAGAGATTTGTCTCTATGCTTGAAAATCTTGTCTAGGTCCCTCTAAGCTGTTCTGCCAAGAGCAGTGTGTCATCGACTTTCTTGACTGCTTGTCGTTTTAGATCCAAGCAGGTCAAAGTTGTCTACTATTTCTGTTTCTTCTCCATCAAGGATTAAATTATTGATTTTTCCATTTGTCGTCTTCACATAAAGGTGCATCCCATTTTAAGACTGTTCCTTGATCTTAATAAGCAGATGTTTCATATCATCTTCATTATGGGCCAGTAATGTGCTATCGTCAGCATAGCGAAGGTTATTGATGAGTCTTCCACCAAACATCATACCTTACTTGTCTTCATATAGTCCCGCTTTTATGATGATTTGTTTTGCATATAAATTGAAAAGATATGTGGAAAGTATGAAGCTTGTCATACAGCTTTGACGATTTTAAACCATTCTGTTTCTCCTTGCTCGGTTCGATCAGTTGCTTCTTGATCATTGTAAAAGGTTGTGCATGAGAATGATCAGGACTTCTGGTATATCCATGCTTCTTAATATGGCCCAGAATTTTTCATGATTTTATTTATTTTATTTGGCTGTGCTTTATAAACTGCTTTGACCTGGCGAAAAGCATTATAAATCAACTCAGAGTACATCAGATACATAGAACATCAAACTTACATACAATAGTTGTAGCAGTGATTTATTTCTATGATTGTGAGTACGAAAAGGCATGTGGGTGTGATGGGTTTGGGTATGACTATGTCACTGCTCCAAAGTGTTCAAGAGACAGATGAGTTTTCAGCTGTTTTTGGAATGTGAGGAGTTCTGGGGTACTTCTGATCTTGTTGGGAGAGAGTTCCAGAGGGTTGGTGCATATAGTTTGAAAGCAATTGAACGGGTGTGCTGGGTGCTCTTTGTTTTTGTGTGGAGGATGTTTTTGTGTGGATGTTCCTTTGATTTGTTGGCTGGCTCTGTTTAATTGGAAGGTATGGAGAAGTGTTTGGAGGTGGGAGGAGGCGTATCCATTTAGGACTTTGTAGATCATCATAAGGGTCTTGTATTTGCTGCGACTGTTTAGCAGGAACCAAAGGAGTTGCTTAAGGATGATTGTAATATGGTCATGTTTTGGGGCTGCTAGTAGCGTATGTGCTGTAGTGTGACGAGCTGTGCGTAGTGGTAAGGTGGATGATTGTAGAAGTCCTTGGTACATGGAGTTAGTGGTCAAAGTGTGGAAGGATTGATGCATGAAGTGCTGATCTGAAGTCAGAGGGGTCTGGGATTGGACGAAGGTGTTGTAGGGTACGGATTTTGTAGTAGATCATATTCACAGAATTCTTCATCTGTTTAAAAGTGAGGTTTATGATTTGTGGAATAAAGGCCTTGCTGTATCAATAAAAACACATGTAAATATTCTTTTAGGATTTTTTTTCTGTCCTTTCAAGGATCCATCGTGCATCCGTAATTATGGCTTTTATTCCTCGCCCTTTCCTGAATCCTACCTCCACTTCGTGTAGTCTCATTTCAGGTATGCTTGCAGTTTCCATTGAATGATCTTGAGTAGAATCTTGCTGGCATGTGGGATCAGAGCAATTGTGCAATAATTTCCACAGTCAGTCAGATCACCCATAAGTCAAATTATGGAAGTTATTTATTCATTGGGTTCTTTTTCTCTCTTTTTAGGATTTAGATTAGTATCTAATCATATTTTGAGTATACATTGTGCTAAAATATAGAGCATCCTATGGGGTTCACAAATGATTGTTGAAATTTATATGGGTCTATATTACATCTATAGATAAATATCTACTGTATATCTAATACTTACATACATTGAGTCAGTTGTAATTATTTGTATGGAACTCTGCGTGCCTGTGGAATCTTTTTTTTATGTCTTTCATTTAAAGTGTGCTGAGAAGAGCTAGGATCTCAAGACGGTGCATTCTTTTTAATCACTTTGGTCAGATTTGAGTGAAAGTTTTAGTGAACTACTATTTCCAGTTCAGAAATCTAGCCAGTTCCTTCACACCAGTGTCTAGTAGAAATACATTTTGGGGAATAATTTTTGAAGGTTCCAGTTTATATATGGGACCAATAAACTAAGGGGGGTATATTCAGCAGTGATAGTGGCTAACGCTTGTAAAGCGGCAGCAGTCAACACTAAACTGTGACTCTGGATATTCCATGCTGGAACCATATCCGGCCCTGCATTTACTACACAGGGTAGATACTTACTGCACGGGCCCACATTACTTGCCCCCCCTCCCCCCCCCCGGCAGATAATGCTGGTGGACCTACAGTATCTGCCAAGGCATATAATGTGGGCCCAGTGCTAAAAATAAAAACAAAATGCAGTTCCCAAGTGCCACAATCTAAACATCTGCCCCCCTCCAGAACATAACCTCCTGATCCTGTCTGACCCTCCCCTCCAATAGGAACTCCTCTCTCCCCAAGAAGAAACCTCACCAACAGCAATCCCGGCACCCCCCGGAACCTACCCAAGTGTCCTCGTGTTAGCCTGCTGGGCTGGGGCTCTGCTGTCGCCCCAGAGCCAATGAGATTCAGATTATAGATAGGGGTCACAGCTTCCAGTCTTGTAGTACTACTGCTAGGGGTCAATCTGCCATATTAGGGTTATGCAGGCTTTTCACTGTGATGCTATTTTAGCTCACAGCAACCGCTAGCACACATTAAGACCTGTGCTAAATGCACTTTAGTGAACATGCCCATTAGAGTGGAATAAAGATCGGTTGGTATTTTTTTTTAATCTTCTGTAGTCCTGTTTTATTATATTGTATACTTATTTTATCCATAGACAAGTAGGATAAATGCAGATACACTTGATGGTGATGTCGTCTGAGGGAGCCTGTGTGCCTGGAGCCACCCCGCAGCCTATGAGAAGTATTTTTGGTTCTTCTCTGTGACTGTGCTCTTCCCCAGAAACCGTTGTAGTGAGTCTGATTAGTCTGCGAGCCTGTGCTGCCAGCCCTCCTCTGCTGCTCTGCCTCGGTCCCCTCAGGGGAAAACTAATCTCCTCACAAAAGAAGGAACAGAAAGAGGACAGCACAAAGAAATCCCACATAACATTTGTCCCTGCAGCAGTACAAATTAACCTGATGCGCTCTCGTCAGTGGTATCTCAGCCTCAGCAGTGTTTTCCTTTATGGTGTCACAGTCTTCAGTTAGCGTCTCCCCTGCTGCTGAAAACCCCTCTGGGCCAAGCACAGGCTTTCACAAGGGAACTTGTATGAGAACAAGCAGCAGCCACACACTCAGGAGCAGCTTCCCTTCCAGTGATGACATGATCACTCGGAGCTCAAGGCCTCCAATTTCGGGACTGGTGATTCACTCCCTCATCAACATTTGTTTCAACAGGGGGTCTTCCCACCCATCCGTGGCCAGAGCTAAAGCTTCCTACATCTTCCTCAGCTGCAAAGAAAAGGCCAACAAACCATAAAATCGCCCCTGCACAAGTCAGCCCAGACTCAGGTTGACCATGGAAAGAAAAAAGCTAAATCTTAAGGAGGAAAATCACAGAATAAACCTCTCACAGCCCAGAGAACAAAAAGAGAAGAAAAACTGTGGGGACTATGGCACAGATTTCAACCTTGCCCAAAACAGATTCAGGGACCAGGTCCTCCTGCTTTACGCCTCTTCTTTCCCTACAGCCACTGCTACGTAGTGATTATGCAGTCATTTTTCAAGCTGTTCTATAGCTTCTCACAAAATCTGTTCAGGTTTTGGCAATTCTACGTAACCACCCCACTGGGACTTCAGGTCCTCAGTTTCCACCTCATGCCACAATGTTCTGGCTGCAGATCACTTGCGGCACCTTCCAGAAGCCACGCAATTGCTATCGCCCCTTGAGTCCCAGAAGGACTGGCCACAGACTCCCTACATTTGCCCAGATTTCAGTGGATATCCATCCCCTCAAAGCACAATTTGTTCCCACCAATGGGATCTCAGAGATGCAGAAATCGCCTCCACTTCTCCAGATCACTCGTCATCCCTTCTGGAAGAATACAAACAGCAAGACTCAGAAGATGAATATGCCTACCCCAAAGTCTTGCAAAAATTTCAAAAGCTCTCACTTTTAAGTACAACTCCAACCCTGGGAAACAAGGGGAGGATTTCCACTCTATCCATCAGTCCTGTGGTGCAGCGAGGGAAGTGATTGCTTATCAGTTCATCAGGTCATCCAGGACTTTCCGTTTCTATATGAAAAATGTCTTCCTACATCCAGGTGACTAGAACTCAAATACAAGGTATTTCAAGTACCAGGACATGACCACATTCAGCTTCCGCACTAGTCAATTGTTTCTGAAGCAGCTCTCAGATGAGAGCAAATCTCCAAGTTAGAAGCCTTTGCCCCTCCAGGTAAGGGACCATAGGATGCTAGACAACTTGGGCAAAAAGATTTACCAAAGCACTATGCTTACAATGCAAATAATAGCATATTGACTTCAAATCCTTCATTACCACCATTTGCTCGCTGAGCAACTTGAAGGTCAGCAGGACCTACTACATCTCAGCCTCCAGGAGTCAACCTGTCATCTCATATGACATGTGACACGACGGCTCATGCAGCATCCACAGCTATCATAGTGCATCAAACCACGCAGCTCCAAGCTTCTGAACTCAAAGAAAAACCTCCATGACAAGTTAGCTGATGCTCCCTGTGTGGGGGATCATCTCGTGGTGCCAAGGTCAAGGATGCAGTAGATTAAATAAAAGATAGTTCTTCTACAGTTAAGGAACTATCCACAAATGACTTCCTCGATTCAGTACTGCAGGTCTCAACAATCCCAATAAAGAAAGCCATATTGCTACCAGTATTTTCAGCACTTCTATTCAAAAAGATGGTATTTTCCATATTCCAAGACACAGCCACAGCATTCACAACCTCAGAAATATAGATAATATCAGCGGCCAAGAGAGAAAACCATGGGAAAGTCAAACCCCAATTTTGATTACCCTCCAGTACGAGGGAGAATTCTGAGCTTCGGGGAGACTTGTCCACAAATTACTTTGGATTGCTGGAGTCTCAACATAAAAAAACCATGGGAATAAAATAAACTTTATCAAATTCTCACCAAGTAGAGACCCTGTTGCACCATTCAATATCCCTTTGGCCCACAGATTTCTTCTGCAGAAGAAATAACCACTCTTCTTCGGAATAAAGTGATCAAAGAAATCCTGTGAGATCAAAAGGATCAAGAATTCTACTCCAGGCTTTTCTTTATTCCCCCAAAAATGGGAGGCCTCAGACCAATTCTGGACCTATGCAATTTCAGCCATTACATCAAGAAAGAAAAATTGATACTGACCCTCCTAGACAGGAACGATCGGCCAACTTCCCTGGACCTCAAAGATGTCTATATCCACATACCCATCCATCCCCAAGTATTGGCAATTCCTACGTTCCACCTTCCAGATTCATCATTACCAATAGTATGTCCTTCCCTTCAGATGTTTGTTGGCTCCAAGAGTTTCCACAAAATGTCTGGTAGTTGCCACTGCCCAACTGCATAGGAAACGACACTGTCTTCCCATACCTGGACGATTGGCTCATTGTAGGTGCCACAGCAGTACAAGTCCACTAATCCTTGCAAGACACCACTGTATTTCTTCAATTTCTCAAGTTCTTAACGTAGAGAAGTCCAATCTGGTGTTGGCACAGTCCATTCTTTTCAATGAGCCTACCTTCCAAAAAATAGAGCAGACACACTGATCTGGTTTAAGCATGGCCCTAATCTGGATGACCGGGGAAAGCCGACAGTTGCCCAAGAGCAGATGGTTCGGAAGAATGTATCCTTGAAGGATACTACCAAAAGCAGAGAGGTTCCACAAAAGAGTAAAGTAGCCCAAATGCCCTCAAGTATGGAACAGACAGAGCTTAAAGATCCCAATTTACCCATGTCTAACAATAGCCAAATTAACATGAATAAAATACTTTCTCTAAAATGCTTGTATGCAAATGCTAGAAGTCTAAAGAATAAGATGGGAGAGTTAGAATATATAGCACTAAATGAAGGTTAGATATGATTGGAATATCAGAGACATGGTGGAAGGAGGACAACCAGTGGGACACTGTGAAACCTGGGTACAAACTATATCGTAATGATAGAGCTGATCAAATTGGTGGAGGGGTTGCGCTCTATGTTAGAGAGGGCATTGACTCAGAAAGGATTAAAGTTTTGCAGGAAACAAAATCTGCTGTTGAAACTATATGGATTGAAATTCCATATAAAAGGGGGAAGGCAATGGCAGTGGGGGTGTACTATCGAGCACCTGGCCAGAATGACCAAATGGATGATGAAATGCTCAAAGAAATCAAGGAAGCTAACAAATGTTACAGCGCAGTAATAATAATGGGTGATTTCAATTACCCCGGAATCGACTGGGTCAGTGTCACGTCAGGACATGCTAGGGAGATAAAGTTCCTAGATGAAATAAATGACTGCTTCTTGGAGCAGCTGGTTCATGAACCAACCAGAGGGGAAGCCATATTAGACCTAGTCCTTAGTGGAACACCAGATCTAGTGCAAGAGATAAGGGTGTTTGGGCCACTTGGCAATAGTGATCATAGCATGATCGCCTTTGATTTAATCAGTGGAGGAGGGATAGTAAGGAAATCCACAGTACTACCTTTTAACTTTCGAAAGGGAGACTATGATAAAATGAGGAAAACAGTTAAGAAAAAACTAAAAGGAGCAGTTGCAAAGGTCAAAGATGTACATCAAGCTTTGGTGTTGAAAAATACTATCTTGGAAGCCCAGACCAGCTGTATTCCATGCTTTAAGAAAAGTGGAAGGAAGTCCAAAAAACTGCCAGCATGGTTTAAAGGTGAGGTCAGAGAGGCTGTTGCCAAAAAAGCATCTTTCAGGAAATGGAAAAAAGAGCCAAACGACGAAACCTGGAAACAGCACAAGCACTGGTAAGTCAAATGCAAGGCATTGATAAGGCAGGCAAAGAGAGAATTTGAGAAGAAGCTTGCTGCAGAAGCAAAAACGCGAAATAAAGACCTTTTCAAGTACATTCGTAGCAAAAAACCTGTGAGAGAGTCAGTTGGTCCATTAGATGATAAAGGGGTTAAAGGAGCACTAAGAGGCGACAAGGCGATAGCGGAGAGACTGAATGAATTCTTTGCTTCAGTCTTTACTGAGGAAGATGTAGGGATGTTACCCATGACTGAAGTGGTATTTAAAGGTGTGGAAGAATTGAAGGAAATATCGATACATCGGGAAGATGTCTTACAACTATTAGATAAACTGAAAAGTAGCAAATCACCTGGGCCGGATGGTATACATCCAAGGGTGTTGAAAGAACTGAAATATGAGATTGCAGACCTGCTATCAGTAATCTGTGAACTATCATTAAAATCATCTCTAATACCTGAAGATTGGAGGATCGCCAATGTAACACCAATTTTTAAAAAGGGTTCCAGGGGTGATACGGGAAACTACAGACCAGTGAGCCTGACGTCAGTACCAGGAAAAATGGTAAAAACCATCATAAAGAATAAAATTACTCAGCATGTAGATAGTCACAACCTAATGGGAGACAGCCAACATGGCTTTAGACAAGGAAGATCTTGTCTTACTAATCTGTTATGTTTTTTTGAAGGAGTGAATAAACAGGTGGACAAAGGTGAGTCGGTTGATATTGTGTATCTGGACTTTGTGAAAGCCTTTGACAAGGTCCCTCATCAGAGACTTTTGGCAAAACTAAAGAGTCATGGGATAGGAGGCAGTGTACTATTGTGGATCAGGAACTGGTTAAAAGATAGAAAGCAGAGGGTAGGGCTAAATGGCCCATTTTTCCAATGGAGAAAGGTGAATAGTGGTGTACCCCAGGGATCTGTGCTGGGTCCGCTGCTTTTTGACATATTCATAAATGACCTGGAAAGTGGAATAACGAGTGAGGTTATCAAATTTGCAGATGACACAAAACTATTTAAAGTTGTTAAAACCCAAGAGGATTGTGAAAAATTGCAAGAGGATCTTGATAAATTGGAAGACTGGGCATCAAAATGGCAGATGAAATTTAATGTGGACAAGTGCAAGGTTATGCACCTAGGGAAGAACAGCCCAAACTATGGTTACACGATGCAAGGTTCCACATTAGGAACCACCACCCAGGAAAAAGATTTAGGCGTCATTGTGGATACCATGTTAAAACCCTCGGCCCAGTGTGCAGCGGCGGCCAAGAGAGCAAATAGAATGCCAGGTATGATAAGGAAAGGAATGGAAAATAAAATAAAAGATATTATAATGCCTCTATATCGTTCCATGGTGAGACCGCACCTTGAATATTGTGTGCAATTCTGCTCGCCGTATCTTAAAAAGGATATAGCGATTTTAGAAAAGGTTCAGAGAAGAGCTACCAAAATGGTAAAGGAGATGGAAGGATACCCCTATGAAGAAAGGCTAAAAAGGTTAGGGCTCTTTAACCTGGAAAAGAGACGGCTGAGGGGAGATATGATAGAAGTCTATAAATTAATGAACGGATCGATTGTTTACATTATCAGAATATAGAAAGACTAGGGGACATGCAATGAAGCTACAGGGTAAACTATTTAAGACTAATCAAAGAAAATATTTTTTCACTCAACGTGTAATCAAACTCTGGAATTTGTTACCGGAGGATGTAGTAAAGGCTGTTAGTGTAGCTGGGTTTAAAAAAGGTTTGGACAAGTTCCTGGAGGAAAGGTCCATAAACCATTATTAAGAAGTGACCGAAGATATCAATGCTTGACCCAGTACAAACATTGTGGAACTTGTGTCTCTTGGGGAAACTGCTAGGTACATATGACCTAGATTGGCCACTGTTGGAAACAGAATACTGGGCTTGATGGACCTTGGTCTGACCCAGTATGGCATATCTTATGTTCTTACCTCTGCAACTGTTTGCAGTATTCTCGGGCTCTTGGGGCACATGGCTGCCTTGGTATGCTTTATGGTTTATTTAAAAACTTGATATACCGCCCTTCTACAGTATATCAGAGTGGTTTACAATAAAAACATTAAGAGCAAAAAAAAGGAATGGCAATTAAAATTATGTAAAGTAAAGCATTAGCTACACTTAAAAGGGAAATGGGGAGGGAAGGGAAGGGAAAATGACAACATGCTCCAGGTATGAAAGTCATTAAGGTCATGAAAAAGTCTGGGTCTAATGTATTCTAGGTAGTATCAGGGGTTAGGTTGAAGGCTTGTTGAAAGAGATGGGTTTTGAGTACTGTTTTAAATTTCAAAAAAGATGATTCAAGATGTAGGGTCTGTGGAAGCTATTTCCATAATGAAGGACCCAGGAAAAAAATGTAGTTTCATATGCTATCAAGATGAGCCTTTGATAGAGGAGGTAAGTAGAGACCATGTGCATGCAAGGAGTGAAGAGAACGAGTAGGAGCATATGGAATAATGTAAGAAGAGAGATAAATGGAATGGTCCAACAGTGCCTCTACTTGGCAAGTATTTGAAAAAGGGTATTTTGTTCCCATGGTTTGCTATGTTGAGAATCCAGCAATCCAAAGGATCCTCTGTAATAGGAGGAGAAAGAGAAGGGCTGACAGGAGGAATGTGATGTCAGCTCAGCCAGAGAATGTCGTCGTAAATCTGCTGGGAAAAACACAAGGCACAATAAGGCAGATACAGGACAGTAGGCATACTCAGAGAAACACAATGCTAGTAGCTGGATAGACAGAGCAGGAAGCAGCTGCTGTGATTTTGAAAGTGCCAGTAGTAACGCTTCACATGAGAATGCTTCAGTGGCATCTCAAGAGAAATTGGCAGTAACATCATTAGTCGCTCAACACAGCCATTACAGAAATATTTCCCATTGCATTGGGTGCCACAGGCTTGATAAAGAAGAATTTCCAAGCACATTTTGACAAACTACCCATACATCTTACAAACTCCAGCAGGAGGCTGTCTTTGGCACGATGCAAGTACTACGCCGAGCCTTAGCAGTAAATTTGAGAGACTGAGATCATACTCCACATACCCTGGCTTAGAAGTGAGGTTCATGACTGTCATGGTATGCACAAAACTAATCAATACACAACACTGCACCAAGGGAAAACAAATTCTACTACAACCAAAGCAATCCCTTGAATCTGCCTAAACATTTCTGTAAAGACATAAATACATTAAACCAGTATACTCTAACAACATAGAGTATATTGGTTTAATGTATTTATGCGCAAAATTAACCCATTTGGAGAAACTCCCTCATTACTGTATGTGGGCAATAAGAGAGGAGCATATGGAACCAAAGATCAGTTAATGTTAAATATGTATGCATCAATTTCCATACCTATACATATGTTGGCTGTAAATAGTTTTTCTTTACAAGCTAGTTCGAAAGCTCCAACATTTTATTCCTTGTAAATAGTTAATATGTATTCAAATAGTTATTATGTTCAAATGGTTACTATGTTCAATGTCACTGTTATGTTTCAGTTATCTGTAAACCGCCCCTGATCTCTGGAAGGGGCGGTATAAAAAGCTTGCAAATAAATAAAATAAATAAATAAATAAAATAAGGCCATCGTGGCCAGCGCAAAGAAAAGCAGAAATCTCAGTATAGCATGGATTGATTATAAGAAAGCTTTTGACAGAATCCCACACTCTTGGATAATAAATTGCCTTGAGATGTATCCCTGTTTGATAGAGTACATTAAATTCACCATGACAGTGTGGCAAACTACCCTATTTTTGAAGTATGCAGATAGTCAGTACATCGTTCCTAACATAAAGATTCAGTGAGGAGATTCCTTGTCGCCACTTTTGTTTTGTATGGTGCTTAATCCAATGAGTACTCTCATTAACTCTTTGGGATATGGAGTTGGCCTGAATCCTAAAGAAGGTAACAACCCAGAGGTAACATCCCACTTACTATTTGTAGATTTTTATTTATTTATTTTATTTATTTAGACAGTTTTGTATACCGCCTTATCCTTCAATCAAAGCGGTCACAACACAATTGGAGGATACATTTAACACGCAGGGATATGAGACACATACACTAATACTTACAGAAGCTCCATAGTTCCAGTGACCAACAATTAGAAGAGCAACTCCGTGTAGTGGAAAGTTTTTCTGATAACATTGGGAATACTTTTGGCCTAGACAAATGTGCTAAGGCAACCTTCTTTAGAAGAAAATTGAGTAAAACAGAAAACATCTCCTTGACTGAAGGCTATGACATCAAGGAACTTGAACAGGAAGTCGTATATAATATCTTGGAGTAGAAGAAGAAATGACACTCAAGCAGAAATTACTGAGAGAAAAGAGCGGTAAAAATACAATAGAAGGTTAAAATCATTATTTAGAAGTGCCTTAACGTCACAGAGTAAGATACAGGTCATCAGTTGGCCTCTTAAAGATCTTGAAAAATTGGATTTGTGAACAAAAAAACTCCTCCATGTCCATGAAATAATTTACAAGAATCAGTGTATGCCAAGACTGCATTCCTAGAGCTGAAGGAAGGCTAGGCCTCCTAGAGATTGATTATGCATACAGAGCTACTATCATAGGCCTCCAGACCTACCTAATGGCATGATCGGATCCAAATACACAAAAAGTGCTGAAATTTATTTATTTAACTGTGTTTATATATCGCTGATCTATGAGTCTAAGCAGTTTACATAAAACAACTTGGCCTGGAGTAGCTTACATAGAACAGTAGTAACTTAGGGGTTATTCTTTGGCACGAATAGCTATTCGTGCCCTTCCTGCCAGCATCTGACTTCCCCGCCGGTTGTACGGGGAGGTTAGACGGAGGTGGGGAAGGGATGGATTCAGGGCGGAAGCAGGGCAGGCAGTGGGCAGTCATCGGCCCTGGACGTACAGGGCTGACAGCTTATTCCACCTTTGAGGTGGAATAAGTTCCCTGATCTTACAGGGGATGGCGGCACAGGACTCAAAAGAGATGGCAGGGAGCGGAGGAAATTCCCCGCAGCCCAACCCTGAACTTGAGAGGCTGGATTGGAGGTTGGCCAGCGGGGAAAGCATTTTTCTGTGCCTGTGCTGGGGATCGCAGCTTTACAATGGAGCCACAGTGTCATGGCAGCTGGACGCCATGGCGCCTCGGCTCCATTGTAGAGCCCTGACTGAGTTAGCCAGAGATAGGCCTGTATGTGCATGTCGGGCTGAATCTCAGTTAAGGCCTGCACATTTTATTTATTTAACCAGTTTTATATACCACATCCTTCAATCAAAGTGGTTGATAACACAACATGGGGTCTACATTCAACAGGAGGGGGGATGACAAGACATACACATAAACTATCGAGAGTTGGTTCAGTTCTCACTATGGAGTGCATACTGTTTGAAAGTTATATTATTTGTCCATATGAATCTACGAACAGGTGTGTTTTGAGGGATTTGCGGAAGTCCTTGAGGTAATTTTGGGCTCTTCATTCTTCGGGGAGGGAGTTCCACAGAACCGGCGCTGAGAGTGAAATAGCCCTTTTGGATGTTGCTTGTTTTATCCTATGGTAACCTGCAGGAGTGCGGAGTATAACTTTGAAAATGATCATTAGTGTTTTGAATCTCGCCCTTGCAATAATAGGAAGCCAATGCAGCTGTTGGAGTATGGGTGTGATATATTCGTATTTTGCAGTGCCTGTGATAATGCGTGCTGCCGTATTCTGAACTAGTTGAAGTGGATGGACAGACTGCTTGGGGAGACCCTGGTATAATGAGTTTCTGTAGTCCAGTAACGGGGTGATGACTGTTTGGCATACTGTGCGGAAATGTTCCTGGCTAAGGATTGGTTTAAGTCTCTTGATGATCTTTAATCGGTGGTATGCTTTTGCTGCAGTCTTATTTATGTGTATTGTAAATTCAGGTTCTTGTCTAAGATGATGCCTAGATACTTTACTTCATCCTTTATTGCTATTGTCCTATTTAAGATATTGATTTCTTGGGGTGGGTTGAATGTCTGGCTTCTGGAAAGGAACACTGCTTCTGTTTTATCAAAATTCACCTTTAGATTGTTAGTGAGCCAAACATTCATATCGTCGAGGCACTTGGTCATTGATGTTATATCAGGTGCGCTCAGGTCAACTGGGGGTATACACCATGATATCATCTTCATATAGGTGATATTGTATTCCATGTTGTTTGATGATGCTGCATATGGGTTGAATATATAAGTTGAAAAGGATTGATGATAGAGCCGATCCCTGAGGTATTCCTTGCGTTATGGGAAACTGAGATGATTTCTTCTCTCCGCATTTAACTTGCTGTGTACGGTTGCTCAGGTAGGAGGTGAACCATTTTAGCGTGTTTTTGCATAGTCCGATTTCTTGTAGGCGCTGCAGGAGTATGGAATGTGATACCGTGTCAAAGGCAGCTGAGATGTCGATGAAAATTAGTAGAAATCCATTTTTTGTTGTCTAGACCCCTCAGAAAGTTGTCAAAGAGGGAGATGAGTAGGGTTTCTATGTTGTGATGTGGTATGAAACCATGTTGGTGCATGTCCAGCAGAGCATGAAGATCGACGTTATCCTGTAATTGTCTTTGTACTACTTTTTTGATGATTTTTGAGATAAATGGTAGGCTTGAGAGAGGATTTTGGATCGTAGGTGCTCAGCATGTTGCCTTTGAGGATTGGTCGTATCATGGCTTGCTTAGGTATGTGTGGTAGATGTCCTTGTTGAAGGGACTCTTTCATGATTTTGTGTAGGTGGTGGCTCAGTTGGTTCTTGGCAGCTTTGATCTATTCCACTGGGCATGGGTCAACTGGGGAGGTTGTTATATTAAGGGAGTCCACTAAATTTTCTGCTGCGTCGTTGGTATAGTGAAATCATTCCAGATTTGGACAGATTCATCGCAGGTTTGGTGGGGTTCCATCACTGTTGGGTTGTGTTCTGTAGAGGGTATGATGTGTGCTGGATTGGAGTTCTTGTTTGTTATGTAGTTTGCAAATTCTTGGGGGTCTATTTGATGGACATTGTGGAAAGGGGTGTCTAGTGAGTTGTTGCACGATGCTGAATAATTCCCTTGGTTTGTTGGCTGATTTCATGATTAGATTGGTGTGGTGTCGTTGCTTGTGATCATTGATCAGGTTGTTGTATGCTAGTTGTTTAGCATTGTATAGGAGCGCGCCGCATCTTGTGACTTGCTTTGTCTCCATTTTCTTTCAAGTCTTCTGAGAGTTTGTTTTGCTTCTCTGACTTCATTTGAGTACCATGAGCATTGGTTTTCCTCCGTGTGTGCATCTTTTCCTTATTTGGAGCTGATGCGGCATTGGATATGGTGGTGTTCCATTTCTTTATGGTTTCATCTAATCCATTGTGTTCTTGTTGTATTTGTGGGATTATTTCCTTCAGGAAAATTTCCTTATGGTAGGCTCTGCTAGTTTTGTTGTCCCCTGCTGTGTGGTGTGGAGGGCTTTCCAGGAGTAAGGTGAAGGAGAGTACGTGGTGGTCCGACCATGGAACTGGAGTAGTCCTTGGGATTGTGACTTGATTCTGTTTTATTAGTTGTATTGGGATGAAAACAAGGTCCGGTGTGGTTCCATGTTGGTGTGTTGGCGTGTTAACCATCTGTTAGTAATCTAGTGATTCCATGGCTTTGAGAAATGCTCTGGTTTCTTTAGTGAGTGTGGAGACTAGGTTGTAGTCACCCAAGGCAATCAGCGGCTTACATTGGGCACTGTATGCACATATTGATTCCAGTATTGCTGAAAGATGATCCTTCGTGGCATTAGGGGGTCTGTAGGCGAGGCAAATGCTGACATGATGGTTGGAAATGATGATTGTGTTTGATTCAGTTGAGTTGCTGGTGACAATCGCTTTAAACTTGTAGCTTTTTCTGGCTAGTATTAGGGTTCCTCCTCCTCTCTTGTGTTCTCTAGGGCAGTTGAATGCTGCGAAGTCTGGCGGGTTAACTTGATTCAGTATGACTTGGTCTGTGTCCGTAAGCCAGGTCTCAGTGATGCATATGATGTCCAGCTTTTGGTCCAAAATGTAATCATATATAGTATTTGGTTTATTCCGGATTGATCTTGCATTTATTAGTGCGCATTTGATAGAAGATGCGAGTATGGGGTTGCTGGTGGGTGTTCGAGGCTGTAGGGAATGCATCTTGTTGAGTGTCTTGCGTGTTTGCTTGGGGCGTTGGTGAGCTTGCCAGCTGGTGTTCCATGTTTGATTAGGCAAGAAAGGGTATATAGGCAACTGTGTGGTTGGTAGGACTTTCTGTGTAAGACACGAATGCACATATAAGCCTGTTCGTGATTCTGATCCCTGCGGGGCTAGGCGTGCCCCACGGGATCAGAATCACGAACCCCTCTGTACGTCCAGCTCAGATCAGACGTACGGAAGGCCTGTACATCTCCGATGGAATGAGCCCCTTAGTGAATTACATGGAACAGTAAACAATTGTGGTGTAACATAATGTGGAAATATATAACATCAAACATCTAAAGCAAACGTCCAGAATCTGTCTCCATAGTCGAACTTGGACAAGTGTTCTTACGACTAGCAGGAATAAGTGAGAATCCACAAGCACACACAGGAAAGGAAGCAACACAATTTGCAAAACAGGAGAAAAAACTTTTCAAAGAATTAGATCAGGAAATGAGGAAAAACAAGTGGCAAATGCACAAATATAGTGGGAAATTCAGAATGTTACGCCAGGAGCCCTTTGTCAATCACAATCGGACACATCAATGGTTAAGGAGAGGTAAACGGAAACCAAAGGATGAGAGTTTGATAGTTGCAGCCCAGAACAGCGTATTACAGACTTTGTAAACATGGTAAGTGACAGCATAGTCCACAATACAACATCACTGTGCCAGAAAAGCACTGAGATAATGACCCTAAGAGATTTACAGAGAATGAAGAGTTTATGATCACCTGGGACATTCCCATTCCGACAGATAAGAAACTGGATGCAAGGAAACCCAACATAGTAGTAAAGGAGAGAAACACAAGAACGGCATTGATAATAGAGGTGTCTGTTCCGAGTGATTATTCTGTGAGTCGCATGGAGAGGCAGAAGATCCTGAAGTACCAATAAATGCAGTCCGAGACCAAGAAAATGTGGCAGAAAGATGCAGAAATATATCCCATTGTACTGGGAGCCACAGGCTTGATAAAGAAGAATTTCTAAGCATATATTGACAAACTACCCAAACGTTACATCTTACGAACTCCAGAAAGAATCTCTTTGGCACACTGCAAGTACTACACTGAGCATTAGCAGTAAATTTGAGAGACTGAGATCATACTCCACATAGCCTGGCTTAGAAGTGAGGTTCATGACTGTCATGGTATGCACAAAATTAAAATAAAATAAATAAATACCCTTAGAAACACCAATCTACACAAATACAAAAAGGTTTTTCTCAATCTATCAAAAAAACATCACATGATTCATTAAGGTATATATGACCTCAGGATAGCCTTTCCCCTACATATGGCGAAATATATCACCATAGGGTTGAATGGCAAACTTTACATCACAAGTCACAACCCTTTTAAACTTTAATTATGTTTTCCAAAAATTAATCCAAATCTAATTATATTACCCACATCCAAAAAAGTACTTTTAGGGATTCTCAAAATATATATATAAAGTTATTTTAAATCGTCTGAATTTTAGAACAGTACCGAAGCTCTCAAAACACTCAGCCACATACCTAAGAAAAGAGAGAAAATACTCTTCAAATTGATAGTATTATACAACATTACATAAGTATTAATCCACTTATCTGAGTGTTGTAGACACTCCAGTCCGTGCCAGCAGTCAGAAGTAAGTCTTCATTTCGGCTATATGCCACCAGAAATTTTGCAAATATCCTCCGGTATCGCAGAAACTATGAATGCCCAACAAAAGCTTCTGTTTCACCTAATAGGCTTCTTCAGGGTTTCCAGTAATGCCGTTCTCATAAAAATCACCAGGTACTATTCGCCAAGTTTTTCTTCAAACATCACTAACATCTGACATAACAAATGCCTCCTTGTACTTAGATCAATAGCGTCTGACGTCAATCACTTTTTAAAGAGAATTAAAACAAGCTGATTCGCTCACAAAAAGCTGACGTAGT
Source organism: Ichthyophis bannanicus (assembly GCA_033557465.1). Classification (NCBI taxonomy): domain Eukaryota; kingdom Metazoa; phylum Chordata; class Amphibia; order Gymnophiona; family Ichthyophiidae; genus Ichthyophis; species Ichthyophis bannanicus. The sequence continues at coordinate 49,569,235 of CM066037.1, read as the reverse complement.
TATTCAACAACAGCTTTATTCCCCTTAAACACTAACCCATACACTCTGACTAAATATATTGAATAAGAGGAAACACGAGAGGAACTTCAAAGCTACTGAGTTCATGGTCTAATAACTGATAATCAGATGAAAAGCGTCCATTTGATTTTATCATTTAACTCTTTAGGGTCTAATGTTTTGAGATCGTAAATCCATTTTTGTTCTTTCTGAAGTAATAGACGGCCTCTATCTCCTCTTCGTATGTTAGAGAACTTGTTCCAACACTGTGCATCGCAACTCCTCAAAAGTGTGACTGAAAGATATACAATGCTGGACTAGTGGAGTTTCAAGTCTAGCTTTAGTGCTGCTATATTTATGCTCCGCTAATCTAGTACGTAAAGGACGCGTAGTTTTTCCAATATAGATTTTAAAACAGGGGCACCATAAAGCATACACCACAAACAAAGTGTTACAATTTGGATGTTGCTTCAACTTATAATTTCCATTACTATATTGAACACAAAGCTGACTTTCCATAACGTTGCAATACAAACAGTGTCCACATTTTTTATGCTGGTAGGGTAGAGGAGAGATTGTCTGTTTAGGAACCTCTGAACAGAGTTGATCACTTAGGTTCCTACCTCTGCTATCTGCTATACGTAAAGTATTACCCGACAATTTAGGATGGGACAGGAGAATATTCCATCGTTTTCGAATAGAGGCAGCTATCCGATTTGAAAGACTAGGATAAGGCAATACACATGTAATGGATGATGCATCAGAAGGCGAAGTGGAATCTACACTTTTAGGCATTAATAGCCATTCCCGATGATTATATTTCGCTCGTTTATAAGCTTTTCTTAAAACAGAATCGGGATAACCTCGTTTCTGAAATTTTGATATCATATTCTTAGCTTGTATCTCAAATTCATTTTCAGACGAGCATATGCGACGGCATCGAAGTATTCCTATTCGTCTCTCCGGGCCAATCAAGGAATGTAGGGTAGTCAATCCCTTCTAGCAGCTCTGAGGACTGATAAACTGAAAAACTCTTTGCTGACAGGTCCTATAGCTCCCCCTGGTGTCAGAGAGAGCCAGTCTTTCAGTCCTCATCAGCGAAGGAGGATGTGTAGCTGACAGGCTCCTCAGAGAGACTAATAGGACAGGCGCTTGGCTTTACAACGGGTTTTAAAAAAATACCTAAATAAAAAATAAAAAAAAAAGACAAAAGATCCAGACTCTTTAGGAGGCGCTGACTATTTGGCTCTAGCAGGGCAGATCAGCTCAGCACTCTTACATTTCTTTTTATTGGGCAAGGTTAAATTCTGTCGGAAGCGCTGACTATTTGGTCCTAGCAGGGCAGATCAGCTCAGCACTCTTCCGTTTCTTTTGCTGATAGTCTATTTAAACGCTCAGTGCGTCTCCTTGATCTTTTCATCGGGGCACTCACAGCCTACTCCTACAAGTGCCGCCGTCTGAGAGTGCTTGGGTACGGACTGGGAGCCCCAGATCCCTCTTCCCACTCTCGGCTTGCTGCGGTTCCGTTAACCCGCTGGCGGCGGGCGGAGGATCCTGGCAGCTTAACCTCTTGCGGGGGAGGTTTTTTTCAGGTACGTGTTAGTGGCTAACTAGTGCTATGGCGGGAAAGTTTCTTTGAGCTTGTTAGGCACGTTGTTCCGTCTCGTCTTGCGTATCCCGTGTTCGTGCCGTTTCTCTCTCCCTTTTGTTCTTGTCGGCGATGTAGTTGTGTCCTCTGTTAGGGGTTGATGCTGCTTTTTAGTGCGGCGGTTTCATGGAGGCACCTAAAGGTTCGGGAGATGAAGCGTTAGTTTGCCCGCAGGCAGTTGCTGAGCGAGCGGGAACAGCGGCCATTTTGTGTCAGCCGTGCTCTGTTGCCGCGCTGCAGGAGCAGCCAGCGAAGCACAAGTCAAAGAAACGCAAGGCTCTGGCTGCTGACGGAGAGCTGCAGCGTTCTGATTCGGTGGAGCAGGGGTCTTTGGAGTCCTTTCTTGCTCCTGAGTTTCTTGGCTCTCCATAAGGCTTTTTTGGTGAAAAAGTCTCAGGCAGTGAGCTCCCCCTTTATTGCAAGTGGAGCACTGCTGAAACAGAGTGAGATCTCAGATGCTGACCCTAGGGAGGGGGTTTCCTCTTTGAGTTCAGCGTTAGAGGCTCCCGTGGCAGCATCTAGTCCTCTGGGTGAGGGGTCTCAGGTACCAGAGGATGGAGAGCTGATTTCAGAAGCAGGTCTGGAAGGGTGGCCTGAGGAATTAGAGGAGGGGAAGTTAGGGCCTGGCGAGGACCCTAATGTGTTCCTCGTTTTTAGAAAGGAGGAACTTGGTGCATTAATAGCGCATTCTCTGGCAGCATTGAATATGGTGGCTCCTCAGGTGCAGCAAGAACCCTTAGAGGATCCCTTGTTACAAGGTTTTAAGACTGAACAGCACTGTTTCCCCATTCACAGGGTTATCAAGCAGATGATTGATTCGGAATGGGAATGTCCGGAGGCCTCCTTGCAGGGGGGGTCGTGCGCTGGCTCATCTGTACCCCGTTCCCCAGGAAGAGAAGGACTTGTTGCGGATGCCTAAGGTGGATGCCTTAGTGGCAGCAGTTACCAAGAAGACTACCATCCCAGTAGAGGTGGGTACAGCTCTTAAGGATTTTCAAGATCGGCGGTTAGAGGCGCTCCTAAAGCAAACTTTTGATGCCAGTGCCTTGGCGCTTCAGGCTTCGGTTTGTGGGGCGTATGTGGCTTGGGCTTCCATCCGTTGGCTTCAAGGGGACGGGGCTGTGGAGAAAGACTCTTCTTCTTCAGCTGCGGAAGGGGCGAAGCTGGAGTCGGCTGCGGCCTACCTGGCGGATGCCTTTTATGATTTAGTGAGAATTTCAGTGAAGTCCATGGCTTCGGTTATAGCGGCTAGGCACTTTCTATGGCTCTGCAATTGGGCTGCGGATGCTTCGTCTAAGACTCGTCTCAGTAAGCTTCCTTACAAGAGTAAGCTGCTCTTTGGGGAGGCCTTGGAGAAGATTGTGAAGGATTTAGGAGATTCTAAGGGCGGGCGTCTTCCAGAGGATCGCCCGCGGGCCTCTAAAGTGCCTTCGGGGCAGAGGGGACCAGGGCGCGAATTTCGCAGGTTCCGTGGTTCCCGGTTTACGCCCTATCAGAGAGGCCGCTTTTTACCTCGTGGCCAGTCCTTTTGAGGGGCCAGAGGATTTGGTAGGAACTACTTCAACGCTCAACAGTCGGCTTCCAAAAAGCCGCAATGAAGGGACGTTGGTCCAGGCAGAGATTCCTGTAGGAGGACGTTTGCAGGGGTTTCTCTCTGCCTGGGCCAACGTCACAACGGACCAGTGGGTTCTAGAAATTATCAGAGAGGGTTATGCGCTGGAGTTTGCTCACCCACTGGTAGAAACCTTTGTAGCGTCTCCGTGCGTTTCCCGGGCGAAGAGAGCAGCCGTCAACGACACCTTGTTGCGCTTGTTGTGCCTTCAAGCGGTGGTGCCACTGCCCGTGGACCAGTGCGGCTTCGGTTGATACTCGATTTATTTTGTAGTACCCAAGAAAGAGGGTTCTTTTCGGCCGATTCTAGATCTCAAGCACGTCAATCGTTGTTTGCGGGTGCCACACTTCAGGATGGAAACGTTGCGGTCCGTCATCCAGTCGGTCAAGCAGGGAGAGGTTCTGTCGTCCATAGATTTGACAGAAGCGTATTTGCATATTCCCATCAGGGCAGAGCACCAGAAATTCCTTCGGTTTGCGGTTCCCATGGGTCATTTTCAGTTCCGAGCGCTTCCGTTTGGGCTGGCTACGGCACCTCGAACCTTCACCAAGGTGATGGTGGTGGTAGTGGTGGCGCTTCGAAAGGAAGGAATTCAGGTTCATCCTTATCTCGACGACTGGTTGATTCGGGCTCCGTCGGTGCCGGAATCCCGTGTGGCAACGGCTCAGGTAGTGCAATTCCTCGAGCAGCTTGGTTGGGTCATCAATCGGTCCAAGAGTCACCTGGAACCGGTGAGGCAACTGACGTACCTGGGCGCTTTCTTCGATACAGAGGCGGGATCCGTTTTCCTGCCGCCGGACAGAGTACAGAAGCTAAGGTCGCAGATTGCGGCTTTTCTGTGGGTATCGGCGCCGACGGCGTGGCGATATTTGCAGGTGTTAGAGTCAATGGCGGCGGCTTTGGACCTTGTGCTGTGGGCCAGAACCCATATGCGTCCACTACAGCAAGCACTCCTATCCAGGTGGTTGCCGCAGGATCATCCCCTGTCCCTGCGGTTGCCGTGTCCAGAGGAGGTGCGTTTCAGCCTGCGGTGGTGGATGGTGCCGGCCCATCTGCAGGCGGGGGTGTCCCTGGCAGATCCGGACTGGGTGTTACTCACAACCGATGCCAGCCTCTCAGGTTGGGGTGCACACTGTTTGGGGCAGATAGCGCAAGGCACCTGGACAGTGGAGGAAAGCCTTTGGTCGATCAATCGCTTGGAGCTCAGAGCGGTTCGGTTGGCACTGGTGGAGTTTGTCGGTCAACTCCGCGGCCGAGCGGTGCGGGTGTTTTCCGACAACTTGGTCACAGTGGCTTACATAAACAAGCAGGGAGGCACAGGCAGTGCGTGCCTTCTGGACGAGAGTCAACTATTGTTTCAATGGGCAGAAGTGCATCTCTTGGCAATCTCGGCAGCGCATGTGGCAAGGAAGGACAACATTCAGGCCAACTATTTCAGTCGGCATGCGTTGGATCCCGGAGAGTGAGAGCTGAACGCCGCAGTGTTTCACAAGATCACGGAGCGGTGGGGTCGACCAGTAATGGACCTCATGGCTACTCTAGCGAATGTCAAAGCGAATTGGTTTTACAGCAGGCGCAGGGAGCATATGTTGGAAGGTCTCGACGGCCTGGTGCAGCCTTGGCCGTCGGGTCAGCTCCTATATGTCTTTCCTCCGTGGCCGCTAATAGGGCGGGTAGTTTGGCGGATAGCACGGTACGACGGGACAGTGATCCTCATAGCTCCGGAGTGGCCCAGACTTCCATGGTATGCCGATCTCGTCAGGCTGCTGGTGGCTGCTCCGTTGGCGGTTGCCATCTCGAATGAATCTTCTGTACCAAGGGCCCGTGCTGATGCCACAGGTGGATCGGTTCTCGCTTATGGCCTGGCTCTTGAAAGGGAATGTTTGTGATGCAGGGGATACTCGCGGTCTGTGATAGCCACTTTGTTGCGGTCTCAGAGGCAGTCTACTTCATTGGCGTACATTCGCGTATGGCGTATTTTTGAAGCATGGTGTACGGACTGTCTCCTTACCCCTGCGGGAGGGAAGTTGCCGGACGTTTTGCAGTTTCTGCAAGAAGGCTTAGAAAGAGGTCTGGCCCTGAATACTTTTAAGGTTCAGCTGGCAGCGTTAGCCTGTTATAGGGGGAAGATACAGGGTCGTTCCATTTCGTCCCATCCGGATGTGCGTCGATTTCTGAGAGCAGCCAAGATTCTTTGACCTCCACTTCGTCAATTGGTTCCGCCGTGGGACCTGAATCTGGTGTTGGAGGCCTTGACGGGGCCGCCGTTTGAGTCCAAGTTGGCGGGTAATATCCGGGAGCTCTCCTGGAAAACAGCTTTCTTGGTAGCCTTGTGTTCCGTGCGCAGGATTTCAGATCTACAGGCGCTTTTGTGCAGGGAGCCGTATCTTCAGTTTATGGCAGAGAAGGTTGTTCTGCGACTGGTACCGTGCTTTCTGCTTAAGGTGGTATCTAGTTTTCACATGAATCAGACTATCTTCCTGCCTACGTTTTGACCTAGTGAGGGAAGCAAACGGGATCGGTTGCTGAAGACGTTGGATCTCGGGCGCGTGTTGCGGAGGTATCTCCAGGAAACAGAGTCGTTTCGGAGGTCCGACAGGCTGTTCGTGCTGTTTGGGGGTCCGGCTAAAGGCACGGCGGCGACCAAGGCTTCGATCGCTCGATGGGTAAAGCAGGCCATCCAAGCAGCTTACGAAACTAAGAACGTAGTGGCTCCGGTGGGGATCCGGGCTCATTCGACTAGGGGTCAGGCTACTTCGTGGGCGGAGTCGGCCTTAGTTCCGCCAGTAGAACTCTGTAGAGCGGTGGCATGGTCTTCCCTGCATACCTTTGCTCGGCATTACCAGTTGGATGTTCAGGCTCAGAAAGATGCCAGTGTGGGGGCCTCAGATATTGTAGCGGGGCTCGCAGGGCCCTCCCGTAGATGAGTACTGCTTTGGTACTGCCCTACATTCCTGGACTGGCCCGGAGAGACGAATAGGAAGGAGAAATTAGACCTTACCTGCTAATTGTCTTTCCTTGAGTTCTCTCCGGGCCAGTCCAGGACCCGCCCTCAGTTAGCTGCGAGAGGTGGAGCTGTTAGGATCCTCGGCCAACAGGTTCTACGCTTTGCGGTTTCCAATCCGGAGAACGGGGCTGGGGATTCTTCCTTACGGGGCATGGTCTAAGAACTTTTTGGAAAAAAAAACAAAAACTGCATGATACAGTATGAGAGGGTCAAGGGAGATGGATGAGTTTGATGTTGGTTGTTGAGTTTTGGTTTTAAATTAGCTTATTAGTTCCACTGCTTTGTTACTACCGTGTTTCCCCGAAAATAAGACCGGGTCTTATATTAATTTTTGCTCCAAAAGATGCACTAGGGCTTATTTTCGGGGTAGGGCTTATTTTTTTTTAACTTCAATTCCTAGCAGTTGTGGGCTTAAACAGACTAGAATAATTTTATAAAACCTGGCAACTGGCTTGAATGGCAACAAGTGGGGCAGAGGGTGTTTAAAGGGAGGCCAAGGAGTTTACTCGGTGGGAACAAGCGTCGGGTAAATATGTCACTCACCCCACTGTAGGAACTCGGATACGTATTTTTCTCGTCGCAAAGGGGAATTGCCGCATTCTATGTACAGACAAACCAAGATATCCAGGAGGGTCTCCACGCTCAAAGAATTCTCATTCCTCTGGGGTCCATCCAGGAGCAACTGCTCCAACTTCTTCAGCCGCACCTTCGCTGACATTTTCCACAGCAGTAAAGGGGGGAAAAATTCCTCCGACTGGACTTAAAACGCCGAAAGGTTGAGACACCTCCTCCGGAAAAAAAAAATCCCAGGGTAAGCAGTCGAGAATGAAACTCTATCCGCCGGGAGCAGCGGCGTTAGAGCGCCCTAGGCCGACCTTTGGCTCTAGTTCCCAACGGCAGCGCAGCTCTCAGGCCCAGCCGGTCCATCGAACACTTACTTCTCCAGCCTCTCCCTACCTCAAGAACACACACAGGCAGCCCTCCTCCATGATCTGCACTAGGGCTTATTTTCAGGGTAGGGCTTATATTACGGTAAGCACAGAAAAACGTGCTAGGGCTTATTTTCAGGGTAGGTCTTACTTTCGGGGAAACACGGTAGTAGACTGACTCTCTCTGACACCAGGGGGAGCTATAGGACCTGTCAGCAAAGAGTTTTTCAGTTTATCAGTCCTCAGAGCTGCTAGAAGGGATTAACTACCCTACATTCCTGGACTGGCCTGGAGAGAACTCAAGGAAAGACAATTAGCAGGTAAGGTCTAATTTCTCCATTGTGAATATGGCAAACTATGTTTCAGATGATCTGGATGAAAACTGGAATAATGTAGAAGAGTATTTTTATCTGTTGGTTTAGTATATACGGTTGTACTGAATCTGTCTCCATATTTTGTAACTTAAACATCCAAAAAATACACCATTGACTTTTAGATATTGATCTCAAATTTAATGTTGTTACTACAGCTATTTAGATAATCAAAAAATTCATTTAAAGTATCCAAATGCCTACTCCATAGGAGAAAAATGTCATCTATATACCGATGCCAGTGCAAAATGTAAGAAGCATATTTAGAGCAGTATATCCACTTGTCCTCAAAAGCATGCATATAAAGATTCGCTAATGATGGGGCAAAAGTTGCTCCCATAGCTGTACCAGAGACCTGTTGAAAAAATTCTTGTTTCTATATAAAATAATTCTTTTTCAATGCTAATTCAGCCATGGTTAATAAAAATTTTGTTGGAACTTTATGTGGTCTTGGTCTAACATTCCACACATGTGATAACACTTGCAGAGCCTCATCCTGAGGAATAGACGTATACAAAGCTACTACATCCAAAGTTGCTATCCAAGTAACTCTTATTCAGTGTATTTAGTCAGAGTGTATGGGTTAGTGTGTAAGGGGAATAAAGCTGTTGTTGAATAACTACGTCAGCTTTTGTGAGCGAATCAGCTTGTTTTTTAATTCTCTTTAAAAAGTGATTGACGTCAGACGCTATTGATCTAAGTACAAGGAGGCATTTGTTATGTCAGATGTTAATGATGTTTGAAGAAAAACTTGGCAAATAGTACCTGGTGATTTTTATGAGAACGGCATTACTGGAAACCCTGAAGAAGCCTATTAGGTGAAACAGAAGCTTTTGTTGGGCATTCATAGTTTCTGCGATACCGGAAGATATTCGCAAAATTTCTGGTGGCATATAGCCGAAATGAAGACTTACGTCTGACTGCTGGCACGGACTGGAGTGTCTACAGCACTCATATAAATGGATTAATACTTATGGAATGTTGTATAATGCTATCAAGTGGAAGAGTATTTTCTCTCTTTTCTTAGGTATGTGACTGAGTGTTTTGAGAGCTTCGGTACTGTTCTAAAAATTCAGACAATTTAAAATAACTTTATATATATTTTGAGAATCCCTAAAAGTACTTTTTTGGATGTGGGTAATATAATTAGATTTGGATTACTTTTTGGAAAACATAATTAAAGTTTAAAAGGGTTGTGACCCGTGATGTAAAGTTTGCCATTCAACCCTATGGTAATGTATTTTGCCATATGTAGGGGAAAGGCTATCCTGAGGTCATATATACCTTATTGAATCATGTGATGTTGTTTTAATAGATTGATAAAACCCTTTTAGTATTTGTGTAGATTGGTGTTTCTAAGGGTATTTATTTATTTTATTTGAGTTTACACTTTGGCAGTAGATTTTAGCAATGCGCAAAACCAACCCATTTGGAGAAACTCCCCCAAGATAAACCATTACTTTACCATCTGCAGTACACCAGTCCCTGAGTTGCTGGATCAACTTCAGTAACCTCTTAGCCATCCCTTCACATTCCTACATCCCAAAGAGGAGCTGACCACAGATGCATCCACTCAGGGGTAGAGACCACATGTCCTTCACCTCCGCACTCAAAGAATATGGTCTCATTTCAAATATTCACGTCACATCAGCATTCTTGAACTGAGGGCAATCTTCAGTGCCATGAAGACTTTTAAGCCCTGGGTGCAAAGGCAAGAGGTGCTAATCCAGATGGACAACCAAATTGCAATCTTTTACGTAAACAAATGAGTTGGAATAGGATCTCTTTGGCTGTGCCTAGAAGCAACCAAAATTTGCCACCTTGTGCATTTTATGCAGACTACCCTACAAGCAGTCTATCTGCCTGTAGGAAAAAATCAGCTAGCAGATTCTCTGCGCTAACAGATTCTCTGTGGGACCATTTGTGTGGACCCACACAAATGGTCCCTTTTCCTCTTCTGAGGAGCCCCCAAAGATTGATCTCTTCGCCACAGAGGAAAATGCCAAATGTCCTCTTTTCTGTTACATTCATCAAAGTGTTTCACGAATTGCCCATGATGCCTTTGCAATATCATGTATCATGAACTTGCTCTATGCCTTCCCTCCATTCCTCCTAATGCTGAAAGTATTTCAGAATATTTTCTCGGAGTCGGCTCGAGTAATACTTGCTGCACCATGATGATCCAGGCAAATCTGGTTTCTCCTCCTCCTTACCCTAACTGCTGCTCCCCCACAACCTTTGGGAAAGCATCCATCACTCCTCAGCCAAGCAAGGGGTTTGATACACTCCAACCTTAACGGCCTTTCTCCGACAGCTTGGAAATTTGATGTCCAAAAAAACATCCACAAGAAGATATATCAATTCAAATGGACAGGGGTTGCCCATTGGGCAACAGCTCACAAACAGAACCCCCTTTACATGCCCATCTATGCAAATTCTCTCCTATCTCCATCACCTCTCGTCAGAGTTGAAAGCCTCTTCAGTAAGGATTCATCTTGCAGCTATAGAAGCCTATCATGATCAAATTGAGGGGAATCCCTCTCCATAAATTTTCTAGTGTCAAGGTTCATGAGAGGCCTAATGAAAAGTAAACCTCCTATAAAACTACCCTCTCCTGCATGGCACCTCAATGTTGTTCTTGCACAGCTCATGCAAATTATGTACTATTAGATAAAGCTAGCCCCATCCATACTCGCATAACCTACCCTGTCTCTTCCTAACTAACCAACTTGTCCACTTTCACAAGATATCCATAGATCCCAAAGTGAATACCACGTTACACTAATGGAATGTTAGTTCATATGGCCTAAGGTTTTTAAGCACACTATTAGTCCCAGTTCTTTGAATATTTTTAATGTATCCACAACTCCCATTTGTCATAAAACCCCTAAATTTATGTTAATTGTAAACTGCTTTGACTTGATGATAAAGCGATATAGAAAAGGCATTAAATGCAAAACTCCTTTGAGCCAATTGGTTTCACCTTGCTCAAGCATCTCACCTGGAAAACCATTTTTCTGAAAAGCAAAATACAAGCATTGGTGCATTATCCTTTACACATACAATTCTACCACAATAGAGAAGTCCTCTATACTCATCCAGTTTCTTCCAAAAGTTGTCTCAGATTCCACTTTAATCAATCCATAGTCCTTCCAACTTTCTTCTAGGGGACCTTCATTGACAAGTCATAAATCTCACTGCACACCCTAGACTGTTGGCATGCCCTTCCCAACGACCCTCAAGCCACAAAGGACTTGAAGAAAACCTTTCAGCTTTCACCTATAACCCCAATGACCCAGACAAAGCAGCTTCAAAGTGAACTCTCTCTGGTTGACTAGCAGATTGCATTTTGTTTCGCTACACCCAAAAAAATCTGCAATCCCCAGGTCGCATTAGGGCTCATCAGTTCACAGCCAAAAAAGCTTCAGTTGCTGGTCTCCAGACAGCATCTTTTCAAGAAATATGCAGAGTGGCCACATGAGCCTCAACTAACACCTTTGCAAAGCATTATTTGCTGGATCAGGCTACATCTTAAGATTCAGCTTTCGGGCAGGTGGTTCTTTTACTACCACCCTTTTGACCCTTGGACCGAAAATAAATGTACCCTTGACTACGCCCCTCAGCTCTGAGTTCACCATTAAATGTGCCTACATTTACACTGCCTGCCCACCTTACTGCCTGTCACCTGCCCCTCTTGAGAAAAAGAAAGAAAAAGAAGTTAAGTTAATCAATCAGCAGATGCTGGAAGAGTCCTTAGAAACAAAGAGATACTGAGAAAACAAATCTTTACAACTTTCCAATGGACTGAGGCAGCAGGCTCACTATAGCAGTTTTTGGGAAAAACAGGAATTGTGGCAGAGAAGTTTAAATGACTTTTCGTAGGCTGGAGGAGAGCTCTGGACACAGGCTGTTGGATATCATCACCATAAAGTGTGACTGCATTTCCCTGCTGCCTACGGAGAATCCCCATTACAAGTAAGCTATATTGCTTTGTAGAATACATGCATGTGTGCCAATTCCTACCGGAATATACATGCACAAAGTTTCTGCAGCATTGGAATGAGTGTAACTTTTACAAGAGCTTTCGGATAGGTTATTTTATAAAAGTGCATATGTTGCCTTTATAAATTAGGTACATAATTTGCTCCTATGTGCCTTGATAGCTTAGGTGCCACCTTTAAAATTTAGAGAGCCAGTGCATTAAAGAGTTAACATGTGACTTAGTGCATGCTGTTAGTGCACAGCCATGGTAATAGTTACCAAGTGGCTTGACTCCTAGCACATACTTATTCACGTGTTAACTAGATAGTCTGGAATGGGGCGAGGAATGAGCATGGACTGCGCCTTGCAGTTGGTGCAAGGTAAATTACCACATGTTGACTGTTACCATAGCAGATAAAGCATAGTTACTCACCTGTAACAGGTGATCTCCGGGAACAGCAGGAATGTAGTCTTCACATAGGGGTATCGTCGGTACCGACGGAGCCTGCGTGGGAACGCTCCCCAGCGTCCAATAGGAAATCTTTTGGGAGCATCCCACAGCGCCTGCGTGCTGCCTTCCCGCCTTTCCCACTCTCCTTCGTCAGTTGAGTTTATAGCTGAGACAAAAGGAGAGAGAGAGAGACAACTCCTAGGGGAGGTGGGTGGGTTGTGAAGACTAAATTCCTGCTGTTCCTGGAGATCACCTGTTACAGGTGAGTAACTACACTATCTCCAGGAACAAGCAGGAATGTAGTCTTCATATATGGGGACTCCCCAGCTAAGAGATGCCAGGGAGATGGCCCCAGGAAGGAATGGGTCATGCTTCCTCCCATGGATCTCTGGCATCCAAACCCAGACGGCGGGTAGGAGTTGCATTAAGTCTGAAAGAGATGCTGAAGAACAGCTTGGCCAAACAAGGCATCCCGACGGGAGTCCTTGTCTAAACAGTAGTGGGCTGTAAAGGTGTGCAGTGAAGCCCAAGTTGCTGCTCTGCAGATGTCGTCTATAGACACAGAATGAAGGTTAGCCATAGAAGCTGCCATGCCTCTCACATTGTGAGCTGTGACATGGCTTTCGAGAGAAAACCCTTTACTCTTATAAGTGAAGGATATGCACTGTGCAATCCAGTTAGAGAGAGTTCTTTTGGAAATTGGAAGTCCCAAATGACTAGAATCAAAAGCAACAAAAAGTTGAGAAGATTTTCTATGTTGCTGAGTTCTTTGCAGGTAAAAGGCTAAGGCTCTTTTGCAGTCTAAGGTATGAAGATTCTTTTCTGCATTGGAGGCATGAGGCCTCGGAAAGAATACAGGAAGGTAAATCGCCTGGTTTAAGTGGAAAGGCGAGACCACCTTTGGCATAAAGTGAGGATGAGTCCTAAGAACAGCCTTATGGTGAAATCTTCTAATGCGTCATGCAGACGTGATTGCAATTAGGAAGATGACCTTCCATGAAAGGAATTTTAGAGCTGTAGTGGCTAAAGGCTCAAAGAGTGGTTTCATGAGCTGCCCGAGAACAAGGTTCAGATCCCATGCCACCGGTGGTGGTCTAATGGGAGGTTTTGTTAGTAGAAGACCTCTCATAAATCTTGCTATAAGTGGATGAGAGGAAATAGGCTGTCCATTTAGAGGCTTGTAAGAGGCTGCAATAGCACTAAAATGGACTCTTACTGAATTGGTCTTAAGACCAGAATCTGATAAATGAAGGAGATACTCCAGTAATGATTCCAAAGGTATCGCAAGAGGGTTAAGTCCCTTTTGAGAACACCATATGGTAAACCGTTTCCACTTGAAGGTGTATAATCGCCTTGTGGAGGGTTTTCTGGAAGCCTGAAGGATATCCTTTGCCTGTTAAGAAAGGTTGAGATCCTGAAATTCTAGGCTTTCAGTAACCAGGCCCTGAGATGCAGGGACTGGGGATTTGGGTGCCATAGTGTCCTGTTCTCCTGGGAGAGAAGATCTGGAGCGCATCCCAACTCCAGAGGTGTAGCCTGAGAGAGATGTAGAAGCAGAGGATACCACAATTGCTGTGGCCAACGTGGAGCTATGAGTATCATATGACCTTTTTCTCTCTGAATCTTGAACAGTGTTTTGGGGATGAGGGGAGTGGGTGGGAAGGCATAGAGGAAGTCCTGACCCCAATGAAGAAGGAAAGCATCCCTTGCCTGACAGATTTTCGCAGGAATTGTGGAACAGAACTGGGGAAGTTTGGCATTCTGTGGACTTACAAAGAGGTCTATGTCTGGGGTTCCCCAGATTTGGAATACTCGGGCAATCTGGTCTGAGTGGAGGGACCATTCGTGTAGCAGCAGTACTCGGCTGAGTTTGTCTCCCCAAAGGTTTTGAATGCCTGGAAGATATACCACGAGGAGGGGAATTTGATGCTCTCTGGCGAGGGCCCATAGTCGTAAAGCTTCGTTGCATAACGACAGAGAGCCTGTTCTGCTCTGCTTGTTCATATAGAACATGGCTACTTGATTGTCTGTCTAGACTAGGACTGTCTTGTAGCTGAGCTGGGCTTGGAATACTCGGAAAGCAAGGAAGATTGCTCTGAGTCTAGGAGTTTTATGTGAAGACAAGCCTCCTCTGGGGTCTAGAGACCCTGGGTGGAGAGATCGTGCAGTTGGGCCCCCCCATCCCAACTGGGACACATCTGTTGTTTGAGTGGCCTGGAACTGGGGCTGATGGAAAGGAGATCCTATGAGAAGGTTTTCCAGCGATTGCCACCATTGGAGGGACGAAATAAGACGTTCTGAGTTTCTTATTTTGTCCGACAGGCGACCTGATGCCTGTGTCCACTGAGAGGATAGGGTCCACTGGGCTGCTCACATGTGAAGACGAGCATAGGGAACCACATGTACAGTGGATGCCATATGTCCCAGTAGCTGAAGCATTTCCCGAGCAGGGAGGCTTTTACCACTGCTTGGGAAGCTAGCTGCACTATGGGAAGACAGCAGGGCTGTGGAAGGAAATCCCTTGATTGTCTGGTATCTAGGTGAGCGCCTATGAATTCTAGGGACTGAGAAGGAGCGAGATGGGATTTCGGAAGGTTTATGACCAATCCCAAGTAATGCAAACCTTGCATTGTGCGAGTAAGAGCAGAGCTGGCTTCTGGAGCTGTGGGTGCTCGAATGAGCCAGTCGTCTAAGTAAGGGAAGATGAATATCCCCAGAGTCCGTAGGAATGCAGCTACTACTGCCATGCATTTTGTGAAAACTCTTGGGGCAGAAGCCAGACCGAAGGGAAGAACCCTGTATTGGAAGTGTATTCCCTGGAAAAGGAATCAAAGGAACTTCCTGTGATCTGGAAGGATGAGTATATGAGTATAAGCATCCTTTAGATCTAGAGAACATAGCCAATCCTGACTCTGAAGGTATGGCAGAAGTGTTCCGAGAGAGATCATTTTGAATTTTTCTTGGAACGGATATTTGTTCAATTCTCTGAGGTCCAAAATAGATCTGTGTCCCCCTGTTTTCTTTGGGATGAGAAAATAGGGGGAGTAGAACCCTGTACCCTGTTGAGGTATGGGTACTTCTTCTATTGCTCCCTGGCCAAGAAGTATTTTACCTCCTGACTCAGAAGATTGGCGACAGGGGTTTGAGAATTGAACTGTCTTATGATTGTAGGAGGGGGCATGCTGTGAAAATGAAGTCTGTACCCCTCTCGTACAATGGACAGAGTCCAGTGTTCTCATGTTATTTGGTGGCAAACTGACATAATCTGCCAGGGATGGTAGAGGGTTCTGGATCTTGCAGGGCAGGAAGGCTAAATTCTCTAGAAAAGAGTCAAAGCCCCTGAGGAGGCTGAGCTGGCTGAGCTCTTGGGTCTTTTGGTTTCTTCTGTTGTCTAGTTTGTTGCTGTTGTCCCATTTGGGCAGCATGGACTGGACAGTGACCCTGCTGGGTATAAGAAGGATAAAACTTCTTTTTCTTGTTGAAAAAGGGTTTCTTAATAAATCTTTTCTTTGCTGGCTTGGCTGAAGACTTTGACAACCTGTCCAAGGTAATATTGTCAGAGTCAATCTCATTAGCTTTTTCTTGCCAATTCTTGCCAAAGAGATTTTCTCCTGTGCAAGGAATGTTTCCCAGTTTATCTTGTACCCAAATTTCCAAGTCTGATGCCTGAAGCCAGGCAAAATATGACGTGCACCAATGAAGATAGCAGAGGTTCTGCTGATGCATTCAAAGCAGTCAAAGGCTGCACAGTTGACAAGCTTGGAAACATCTTGGGCATGTTTGACCAGAGCAAGAAAATCCTGTCTTATCTCCAGGAACAAGCAGGAATAAGTCCTCACATATGGGTACGTCGGTACCGACGGAGCCTGCGCGGGAAAGCTCCCCAGCTTCCCAGAAGAAAGCTTTTTGGAGCCTCCCACAGCGCATGCGCGCTGCCTTCCCGCCTTTCTGACCAACTCTCCTCAGTTCTTCTTTTCCGCGGAGCCAGCAGGTCGTGTTCCTGTCACCGCTGAAGAAGTTCTTATTTTAATTTGTTTCTTTGGCCGCGTGTCTGCCTTCCCCGACTACCGGACCGGTACCGCCGGTCTTTTTTCTTTTTACTTTTCAAAAAAAAAATATATATATATTTTCTTTTCACTACTTGGTGAAATTTTCTCTCTTTAGGCCCCTAGGCCTAGAGAACAATTTTCCCTCATGGAAAAACCAGCTTCTGGTTTTAAAAAATGCACCAAGTGTAGCGGTACCATCTCTGTTACCGACACACATGAATGGTGTCTTAAATGTTTGGGGCCTGACCACTCCATTCCGGATTGCCAGTCCTGTTCCCTGATGTCTAAACGTGGCTTACAGAACCGAGCAGCCAAGTTTCATATGCTGTTTTCCACAGATACTCCAGCATCGACATCTTCCAGGTCTTCCTCTCCTGATGGATCTCAGGTAACCAAACATTCCTCTGGCAGGTCCTCAAAGGGCAAATCTCCCTCTAAGTATCGAGATGCCCCCGGGCTTGACCCTGAGGACCCTGCCCCAGCCAAACAACCCCGGCGGGAAGCTCCGGCTTCCAAAGCTCCTCCTATGGGGTTACAGGTTGACATCGATGGCACGGCCTCGACCGATCACCTGTTAGACTGCTCTGGGGTACCGGCACGCTTTTCCGGTACCGACATCCAGGCAGTCGTGGCGTCCATGGATCATACAGTTCAATCCATGCAGCAGGCCATACTGGCTTTCTTTAAGGCTGCGACGCCCACGGTACCGCAGCAAGCGGTACCGACCTCGGTTCCGGTACCACAATCGATACCGGTACCCAGGGCTTCCACATCGACCAGGATACCGGTTCCGGTTCCCGGTTCCGGGGTTTTTCCCGATACCGATCCGGTTCCGGGTACGCCCGATGTCGATACCGGCGATACACGTATCGATCCCTGGAAGCCAACAGACGATACTTCCAGTCTTCTGATGATTCTGATTCATCGGTTGACTCTCCTGAAGTATCTCTTGCTCTTCCTGAGGAGCCCTCTTCGCCAAAGAGGAGAATGTCTCCTCCAGAGGATTTGTCCTTTCAAGACTTCATCATGGAAGTAGCTAAAGGACTCTCTATTTCAGTAACCTCTGAAAAAGAACCTAGAGCAAAAAAATTAGACATTTTGGGATACTCTAAGGTTCCCAGAGAGGCAGTCACCTTGCCAATTCATGAAATTCTCCAAGAACATTTGCTTGAATTGTGGGAGACTCCTTCTCACCCTTTCTCCTCATTCTCATAGATTGGACACTATGTACCGTGTCCCTCCTTCTCCTGGTTTTCAAAAAACTCAGCTTCCTCACCATTCTATTGTGGTGCAGTCAGCTATGAAGAGAATAAAGAGTACCAAAAGACACTCTTCTACTCCTCCAGGAAGAGAATGCAGGACCTTGGATGCTTTTGGTAGAAAGATCTTCCAAGCTAGCATGCTTACTGCCAGAATCAATTCATACAGCCTTTATATGGGTATGTTTCTGAAGGAGGTTGCAGAAAAGCTGCACAACATTCTCCTTATATTCCAGAGGATAAAAGGGAGGAATTCCTTCTTTGGCTTAAGCATACGCAAGACATCTCAAAGTTTTCCAACAGAGCAGCCTTTGATTCCTTTGAGGTTGCCAGCAGAGCCTCAGGCATTGCTATAGCTGCTCGTAGAA
This sequence comes from Ichthyophis bannanicus, assembly GCA_033557465.1. Taxonomy (NCBI): domain Eukaryota; kingdom Metazoa; phylum Chordata; class Amphibia; order Gymnophiona; family Ichthyophiidae; genus Ichthyophis; species Ichthyophis bannanicus. The sequence goes on along the minus strand of CM066037.1, from coordinate 49,551,563 downwards.
TTGCTTGGCTCCAGGCTTCTGATCTAGAACCCTGGGTTCAAGATGGTTTAGGAAATCAACCCTGTACAGGTGAAAACCTATTTGGCAAAGAGTGGCAGATTAAAGCCACTCAAATGGATGCAGAAAATGCTGCTCTTGATAGACTTTCTAAGTCTACCTCCACTCCAGCCAAGAAAAAGTCTTTTAAAAAGTCTTTTTACAAGAAGGGCAGATTTCCTTCCACTTCTGGTCAACAGTCTTCTGCAGGTCGCTTTCCTACTAAGCGTCAGCAACCCAAACAGGCCAGGCCTAAACCTGCAGGGGCTGCTGCAACCCAGCAGTCCCAAGCCCCTCAGGGGTTTTGACTTAGTGCTAGAGAACTTAACCTTTCTGGCTCTACAACAGCCAGAACCTCTCACCATTCCAGGAAGGTTGGCTCATTTTGCTCCCAGATGGGAGCAAATCACATCAGAGCAGTGGACCCTCTCCATCATCAGAGAGGGCTACAAACTTCATTTCTCAGACCTTCCTCCCTACACCATGGTGAGACATTTCAATTCTCCCACATCTCTCCTCGACCTTCTGGATCAGGAGGTAACCTCCCTTCTGGCCCAGAGGGCCATAGAAGAAGTTCCTCTTCTTCAACAGGGGTCAGCTTTTTACTCCCCCTACTTTCTCATCCCAAAGAAAACAGGGGGATACAGACCTATTCTAGATCTCAGAGAATTGAACAAATTTCTGTACAAGGAGAAGTTCAAGATGCTCTCTTTAGGCACTCTCCTTCCATACCTACAGAGTCAGGATTGGCTTTGTTCTCTAGATCTCAAGGATGCGTACACCCATATACTCATCCTCCCATCCCACAGAAAATTCCTACGTTTTCTGTTCCAGGGAAAACATTACCAATACAGAGTCCTTCCTTTCGGTCTGGCCTCTGCTCCAAGAGTGTTCACCAAATGCATGGCAATAGTTGCTGCATTTCTGCGCACTCTGGGAGTCTTTGTCTTCCCATATCTGGACGACTGGCTCATCAGAGCTCCATCTCAGTCAGAAGCCCAGATTTCCCTGGACCGCACAAGGCGCATTCTGCAGTATCCGGGACTGGTGGTAAACCTCCCAAAGTCCCAGCTCATCCCTACTCAGTCCCTGGAATTCATAGGGGCCTGGTTGGATACCAACACTGCAAGGACCTACTTTCCTCAGGCCCGTTGCCAACGTCTAGTGCAGCTAGCCTCCCAGATTCAGTCAAAGAGCCACTTAACTGCCAGGGAGATGCTACAACTGCTAGGCCACATGGCTTCCACAGTACATGTGGTCCCCTATGCTCGCCTACACATGAGAGCAGCTCAATGGACTTTGTCCACCCAGTGGACTCAAGCCTCAGGAGCTCTCTCAGACCAAATAGCAAACTCCAAACGTCTCCTTTGGTCTCTCCAATGGTGGATGTCCACTCAAAATCTGTTTCTGGGGTCCCCCTTCCAACCTTTGTTGCCCCAAGCAATCCTCACAACAGATGCCTCCCAAACAGGTTGGGGAGCTCATCTGCAGCACCTCTCCACCCAAGGTACTTGGTCTCCACAGGAGACCTCTCTTCATATCAATCACTTAGAGCTTCGAGCAGTGTTCTTAGCTCTCAAGGTCTTTCATACCCTCCTCAGCTACCAGACAGTCCTCATTCAAACGGACAATCAGGTAGCCATGTTTTACATAAACAAGCAAGGAGGAACCGGCTCTCTGTCGCTTTGCAACGAAGCTCTCAGATTATGGGCCTTCGCCAGAGAGCATCAAATCCATCTCCTGGCAGTATACCTCCCAGGAATTCAAAACTCTTGGGCGGACAAACTCAGTCGAGTTCTGCTTCCACACGAATGGTCCCTGCACATGGATCAGGTACTCAGAATCTTTCAGGAATGGGGTACCCCGGACATAGACCTATTTGCAAGTCCGTGGAATGCCAAACTTCCCCATTTCTGTTCCAGAATTCTGTGTCAGGGAGTTCAGGCCAAGGATGCCTTCCTCCTTCACTGGGGTCAGGACTTCCTGTATGCCTTTGCACCCATTCCTTTGATTCCCAAGACTCTGTTCAAACTTCAGAGGGATCAAGGATTTATGATCCTCATAGCTCCACGCTGGCCACGCCAAGTGTGGTACCCTCTATTTCTGCATCTCTCCCAAGCCCCCTCCCTGGACTTGGGAGCTGCTCCAGACCTTCTGTCTCAGGAGGAGGGGACTTTGTGGCATCCAAACCCCAAGTCCCTTCACCTCAGAGCTTGGTTACTGAAGGCCTAGACCTTCAAGACTTCAATCTTTCGCAACAAGTGCAGGATATCCTTCATGCTTCCAGGAAACCTTCCACTAGGCGTTCCTATGCTTTTAAATGGAAGAGATTTTCCATTTGGTGTGATCAAAAGGGTCTAGACCCTCTAGCACTTCCTCTGAATTCTCTCTTAGAATATCTCCTGCATCTCTCCAATGCAGGCCTCAAGACGAATTCCGTAAGGGTCCATTTAAGTGCTATTGCAGCATCCCTTATGCCTATCAATGGACAACCTGTTTCCTCTCATCCTCTTATTGCAAGATTCATGAGAGGCCTAACCTTAACTAAACCTCCCATTCGACCTCCTCCGGTGGCATGGGACTTAAACTTGGTTCTTGGTCAGCTTATGAAGCCACCTTTTGAACCCTTAGCCACTACCTCCTTGAAATGTCTTTCCTGGAAGGTTATTTTCCTTATCGCAATCACTTCTGCTCGCCGCATTAGTGAGCTGCAGGCCTTAGTGGCTAATCCACCTTATACAAGGTTCCATCATGATAAGGTAGTCCTTAGGACAAATCCTCACTTTATGCCTAAAGTGGTCTCACCTTTTCATCTTAATCAAGAGGTATATTTACCTGTCTTTTTTTCCAGCTCCTCATGCATCCACTGCAGAGAGGAACCTTCATACTCTAGATTGTAAAAGAGCTCTTGCTTTTTACTTACACAGGACACAGCAACATAGAAAGTCTTCCCTGCTTTTTGTTGCTTTTGATCCTTCTCATCTAGGACTTCCAGTCTCTAAAAGAACACTGTCCAATTGGATTGCTCAGTGTATCTCTTTTGCTTACCAGAGTAAGAACCTTTCTCTGGAAGGCCATGTCACAGCTCACAATGTGAGGGCCATGGCCACCTCTATGGCTCATCTTCATTCTGTGTCCATCGATCAGATCTGTCGAGCAGCCACCTGGGCCTCGGTTCATACCTTTACAGCCCATTACTGTTTGGACAAGGACTCCCGCCGGGATGCCTTGTTTGGTCAGGCTGTCCTCAGACACCTGTTCCATTCTTGAACAACTCCTGCCCTCCTTCCCTCAATGGATGCCTGAGATCCATAGGAAGACGAGGAACCTTTCAGGGTCTCATACCCTTGGGGATCTCCCAGGCATCTTAGCTAGGGAGTCCCCATATGTGAGGATTTATTCCTGCTTGTTCCTGGAGATAGCACAGTTACTTACCTGTAACAGGTGATCTCTGGGAACAGCAGGAATTAGTCCTCACAACCCACCCACCTCCCCTAGGAGTTGTATCTTTCTCTCTCTTTGTCTTTCCTTTACTCTCTCTCTATTGTCTCAGCTTTAAACTTGAACTGAGGAGAGTTGGTCAGAAAGGCGGGAAGGCAGCGCGCATGCGCTGTGGGAGGCTCCCAAAAGCTTTCTTCTGGGAAGCTGGGGAGCTTTCCCGCGCAGGCTCCGTCGGTACCGACGTACCCATATGTGAGGACTAATTCCTGCTGTTCCCAGAGATCACCTGTTACAGGTAAGTAACTGTGCTTTATCATCAGGAAGAAGGGGGCTTATAAGCTCCAAGTCTCCTGTAACCTCTTTGAGGAACATCCCCATGTGTAGGATGTATGAGCTGATTCTAGTTGAGAGCATGGAAGCTTGGAAGCATCGACGCCCAAAAGCATCGAGAGTCCAAGACTCGCAGCTTGGAGGATTGGAAGAATGTCTTTTTGCACTCTTTAACCCGTTTTGGACTTCTCGCATATTCTTTCTCTGTTCTGGATGATTTATTAGATTTGTTACACTCAAACAGCTATGAAATACCGGCAATAATAAAAAATATTAAAACTTTGCAGAAAATAGAAGTTTCACATAGTGTATGTTTTTCATACACTGGTCCAATATAGTATATTGTCCATCTTCAGAAAAGATAGGATTCAGTTCCAATATTCATTGACATAAACATATTGTATGATACCATTGAAACTGCAGTTTTCATTTAAAACACTTTATTATGATATAATATAGTTTGTCAACAGTCCATTCTGATGGCGGAATATGATACACGTGAAAACACTTCTGATGCAGTGTGTCGATATTGCACCATTGGAACACCTAGAACAGAATGCTTCACAGCAATTAGTTTCGACAACATATTAGCCCAGCGTATGAAAATATACAAGGCTGATATACGCACCAATAATTCTGACACTAAGTAACTTACAATTATCTAAACCTATTTTCTAAAGTCTACAAATACTTTTATTTGCAAAATAGTAGCTATTACAGCATTATAAGCTACTTACTATTTTTTGTGATCTTTTTATGTTGAGCCACCAGTACCGTCAAAATCAGCAAACCGAATACCTATTAAACTAACTATATCTCAGATAAAAAATCTGTATATAACACTTTTTGACATAACAATAATAGCTAAACATAGTTCCATTGAATTTATAACCATTAATTAGTAAACAGTTGAGTAGTAAGTATGGAAACCTGTCAGACGGGTGCCTGGGTGAGAATGTTCACAGTCTTGGCAAAGGCATATATCAATATGGTTTGCAAGGGATTGTGGGAAATGCAGTCCATTCACACCAGACACAGCCGCTCACAATAATTAGTTGTGCTTGAGTGTAAAGCCAATAAGATATTTATTTATGGGGTTATTTCTCCCAACACAGATATGCTTGGTAGCACATAAAACAGGATACTTGCTTTCAGTGTTAAACTTAGAAAAACAAAATCAGGAAAACAACAGCTGAACTTGTCAGGCAATCAAATCAAAAGAATAAAGACCAGGATGGTAACAGAATGGTTTTTTCTGTAGACTTTAGCTAATATTTTCTTAGCAGTGCTTTAATCAACAAACAAAACCCACAAAGTAGGGAAAAACTGTTCTTTTCAGGTTAACTTCTTATATCTTCACACATAGACTCAGGAGTGATTCCCTCAGAGCTCCCAAGCAATTAGGTAAGGCTCAATTGCTAGCAGTTATCCAGCTGAAACCCCTTAGCTGGCTTACTTTCTACTGCGTGGCTCAAAATCCTACTCAGGAGCTTTTCTGAGTAGATTAAAGAACAAGTTTGTATTTCTTTGTGATGGTTGTTGTACTTTGTAACAGAAAATTACCAAAGGAGTTTAGACAGAGAGCAATCCATGTATTCACAACCTGTATCTACCACCTCTCCCCCTTCTTCAACAATCATGGGTTCAATATCATGGATTGGCACAGAGGAATTTCTCAATGGAGCACTCTCAGGAGAATACTTGTTTCCCTGCTGTCTTTCAAGGGTATAGCTAGGGCATAGATCAGTGTTCATACCTGAGCTTCCATTGCTGTTAGAGTTCCTCTCTAAATACTAATATATATGGGAAACCCTCTATTTTAATCAAGAGAAGATTCTGATTTTATGCCCTATGTGTGACCAAACTATTGCATCATTAGCATGTTAGTTGGATCCCTTGGTCTCAGTTCAAAATATTTTGCAATATGGAGCCACTTGCTCCGAAGCTGCAAAAACTCCGATTACATCAACGACCAAACATCGGGTTCAGGAATTTTTTAAAGATATTAACGCTTTTTTCTGGTCATACATTTAAAGGCTTAAATAGAAACCAAGACTTATTCAAGATAAGTCTTGGTTTCTATTTAAGCCTTTAAATGTATGACCAGAAAAAAGCGTTAATATCTTTAAAAAATTCCTGAACCCGATGTTTGGTCGTTGATGTAATCGGAGTTTTTGCAGCTTCGGAGCAAGTGGCTCCATATTGCAAAATATTTTGAACTGAGACCAAGGGTTCCAACTAACATGCTAATGATGCAATAGTTTGGTCACACATAGGGCATAAAATCAGAATCTTCTCTTGATTAAAATAGAGGGTTTCCCATATATATTAGTATTTTACCCCTCTGTATAGTGGACCACTAATCACCACTTCCTCTCTAAATAGCCTGGCCAGTATGTAGTCCAGTTCTTATGTCCAGCCTTCCAATCCAGATCCCTGGACACTGGGTCTCTCTTCACATACCTTCTGGCACGGGTCTTAGGGTCCCTTCCAAGTGCAGCCGTCTCCCTCACAGGTACCGTCTGGAGATTCCTAGCCCTGCAGCACCATTCCTCTGGCTTTCCCCAGTCCAATGGTGTATGCTGGCCTTTTGAATGTCTCCCAGTATACGTACTGCTCTGGACTCCTTTAGACCTCCCAAATGCTTTTCTCTTCTTTCTTCCAAAGGGTTTCTTGCGCGCTCTGTCCGTCCGCTCTGGCTTCTGCTTCTGATGATGATCCTCCAGATGATGAAGCTGTCCAAGATCATGAAGATGATTCTCTGTAGAATAAACTCTACCTTTATTTTGCTTAGATGAGTGCTCCACCCTAGCACAGCGCAGCTGTGCTGAATCAGGCCCTGCCCTTTGAGATGAGTGCTTAGGGATTACCTCATAGCCCTCCTGATTGAACACACGTTTCCCCACTTCAGCTCCTCTAATGGCTGTTGGAAACCTGGTGCATTCTGGGACTGGTAGTCTTTTATGGAAAAATTCTGTTTTCTTATTTCTACCAGAACTGACAGGTTGCTTGTTCAGAGTCACTTCACCTTTACTATAGCTCCTTCCTGAGCTATGATAAGCTTCCTTATCACAAACCTTATGTATGTAAAACATACTCTGGTGCAAAACGGGTCAACCTGCGCATGGCCGATTCCACTACCATTGAATGGTGTGGTAACTGAGTCTTCTCAAAGCCAGGACAAGGCGGAACTCGGTACATGGTATCGAGTCTGCGAGAGTGTGGAGATGTGGTTAAAGGAGTCTCCCACATTCTCAGCATGAGATCATGCAGGATCTTATGAATGGGCAAAGTAGCTGTCTCTTTAGGAGTTTTAGTGTATTAAAGAATCTCTAACTCTTCTGCCCTAGGCTCTTTTTCAGGAGCCACTGTGATTGCAAAGCCTCAAGCCACATCACGAATAATATCCTGGAAGGACATATCCTCTGGAGGAGACATTCTACGCTGGGGAGGAGGAGATGGATCCTCTGGAAGAAGTGCTCTGGTATCGGCAGAGTCATCGGACTCATCGGAATCGGAAGATTCAAAATATCTCTGATCCCGATGTTTGTGCAAGGCACGGTACCGGTATCGATCGAAGTCTGTATCGAGGTGTCTCGGTACCGATCCTTCAATACCAGGGATGGACTCTAAACTTGGCATGGGGGGAATACCTGCTGAGGCCGGTGCCGATGGTACCGGTACCGATGTCGGTACCGGTGCCTGTTTAACAGTCTGAAGCAGTTTCAACGATACCAAAGACGTTAGAAGAGCCGCTAGACTGCGTTCGATAGCGAGAAATCTTTGATCTATCGCTCCTGCCAATGCTTGGGTGTCGGTAGCGTTAGAAGCGGTCGGGACCCCAGAGCATGGCACCAGTAGTTCTGCCGAGGTGGAAGCCTCGAGAACATCCTGGAGCCCCGTTAGTGCTTTGGAAGCCGAAGCCTACTGCCGGGGCTGTTTTGCCAGTGAACTTTCCTCAAGGGCAACGCTGATGGCATCTCGATACTTTGAAGGAGATCTACCCTTTGAGGGCCAGCTAGTCTTTGCAGACTTATGTTTAGTTACCTGAGGTCCATGGGAGGAAGATGAAGCCCTGGAAGACGTCGATGCAACGGACATCGCATCTGTGGCAAAAAGGGTACCGAGTTTTGCAGCTCTATTCTGCAGGCCCCTTTTGGTCATCTTTCTACAGGAGAGACCCTCCAATGGAGAGTGGTCAGGTCCCAAACATTTGAGACACCAGTCATGGGTGTCGGTGACGGATATGGTACCGCCACACTTAGAACATTTTTTAAAACCAGTGGCTGGTTTTTCCATTGTAAAAGAAAAATGGGCCTAGTGCCCAAAATGGTGCCTAGCACCGAGAGGAAAAAGATTTCTGAAAAAGTACTTCAAAAAAGATATACCTTTTTTTTTTTTTAAATAAAGAAGAAAAGAGAACCAGCGGTACCGGTAGGCGTCGAGTGAAGGCAGACGTGACCACAAAAAACAAAGAAGTAAAAAATAATTTTCTGCGGTGACTGGGTATGCGACCTGTCAGCTCCGCAGAAAACAAAAAACTGACAAACGAGAGTAGGAAAGGCGGGAAGGCAGCACGCAGGCGCTGTGGGATGCTCCCAAAAGCTTTCCTATTGGACGCTGGGGAGTGTTCCCGCGCAGGCTCCGTTGGTACAGACGATACCCATATGTGAAGACTACGTTCCTGCTTGTTCCTGGAGATTGCAGATCACTTATTCTCCAGGACCAAGCAGGAAGTCAGTCCTCACAAAAGGGTGTCATCGGCGCCGATGAAGCCCCAGCGGAGCATTTCCCCAGCTTTCTATGAAAGCCTTTGGGAATGCAGGCACGCATGCGCGGTTCCCTTCCCGCCTAAAGGTGCCATCTTACCTCAGTCTCTTTTTTTCCGTGAAGCCCACTGGACGTGTGTCCAGTTTTCCCAGTTAAAATTAGATTTTTCAGCGATTTTTTTGCTCTTTTTCTACCGGTTCGACGCCGGTTCCCCTCCCGCCGGGTTCGGTACACCGGTATCGAGCCCGATTCTTCTTTTTCATTTTTTGCCCTTCGTGGCTGGCGTTCGCGCCCTTTTTTTCTCTTTTTCCCTGGAAGGCCGGTCCTTTGACCTCGCGGGGACTCTTTTTTCCCCGATGGCTTCCAGTGGTTTTAGGAAGTGTGATCGGTGTAAGAAACTAATGTCTCTCACCGACACACATGACTGCTGCCTTCGGTGCCTCAGCCCCGACCACGATCCTAAGTCATGCGGGGCCTGTGGAAAAATGTCTTCCAAGGTACTACGAAGTCGCCAGCAGCAAAAGGAAAGGTTTTTCTCGGACTCAGCCTCCGGCCGGGCCCGGACCTCGTCTGAGGCCTCGACATCTCAGGATTCCGATCCCGAGCGCCGTCGGAGCTCCTCGGACAGGGGGTCCCCCGACCGGGAACACAAGAGGAAGAAACGGCTCGCGAGGGCGTCATCGGAAGACGTCCCTGGCTCCTCGAGGGCCAGGTCTAAGACCCCCGACCGTCGCCCTGGGCCTGTGGAACCGGAGAAGCCTGCCAAAGTTCCTCGTGTGGAGCCAGAGTCTGCTGGACACGTAAACCCCGTAGTCCTCGTGGACTCTCCTCCCAGGGAGCCGACGTCGGGCCCGGCGCCGCCGGGGCCCGAGTCAGTGGCTGCTGCGTCTCCCAAGCTGAGTCTCAGGATGACAGCCTTGGAGAGCAGAATGTCTGCCTTCATGGAACAGCAGCGGGCACTGATGGCCAGCCTGTCTGGCGCTTCTGCCCCGACCACCGGGACATCGACGTCGAAGTCGACCCCGGAGACCGAGCCGATACTCGAGTCCATCGTGGCTCGGAGTCGACCTCTGTCGCAGTCTCCCTCAACCTCCCATTTGGGACCGAGAGCGTCGACGCCAATGCTTCCAGCGTCGGGGCGGGTGCTCCAGGGCCCCACGGGGTCGGACCCCGACTCTTCCTCAGACGAGTCGGCTTGGGAGACGGAGGATGAGGAGTCTCCTGATACCTTTAAGACTCGGTGCGTCCCTTCGGACTCACCGCAGTCTGAGCCCCGGAGTAGGTCCCCCATAGAGGACACCCGGTTCTCGGGTCCGGAATATGGCCACTGCCTTGGCTATTTCGGCGGATCCCGAGGAAGAGCCTCGAGCTGAAGAGCTCGAGGCACTGCAGTATGACTCTCCTCCGAAGGAGGCCTTTACTGTCCCGGTTCCTCCGATGCTGGAATGGCTCCTCTTCCGTATGTGGGAGGCACCGGCCTCGGCGCCGGTTCTTAGGAAGCGAGTCGATTCGATCTATCGGCTCTGAAAGAGCCCTGACTTTCAGAAGGCACAGCTACCACACCATTCCATGGTTGTGGAATCGGCCATGCATCGTCTGAAGAGTCAGAAGATGCACTCCGCGGTGCCTCCTGGCAGGGAGGCCCGAAACCTCGATGGCGTCGGTAGAAAGTGCTTTCAGGGCTCGATGCTTGCTTGCCGTGTCCAGTCTTACCAGCTGTACATGGGCATGTACTTGCAGGATCTGGTCAAGGAGTTGGCCGGGTTCTCTGCTGGTCTCTCCGGGGAACCCTTGCAGAGATTTAAGTCCTTGTCCTCGGGGATTCGGGACTGCTCGAAGTTCATGTCCCGCGCCGCCTACGATGGCTTCGAGGCTTCAGCCCGAGTTGTGGCAGCCGGCATCGCGGCTCGACGCCAGGCTTGGCTGCAGTCATCAGACCTCAAGCCATGGGTTCAGGACAAGTTGGTCGATGTCCCTTGCCGAGGTGAAAACCTTTTTGGCAAGCCCATGACCGAGAAGGCCGCTCAGCTCGAGACCGAGCACCTCACTCGGACAAGGCTGTCGAGGAAGACCTCTGCCCCTTCTCATAAAAAGAAGGGCTCGGGTAAAAAGCCCTTTTACCCGAGGAAGGGCACTGCCTACAAACAGTACCCACAATATCAAGCTGCCCCCCAGGGTCAGCAAGCCAAGGGCCAGGGTAATAGGCCCCATAGGCAGAGGACCCCCAAGCCTCAGGCCCCTGCTACCACTCAGCAGGGTGGGGGCTTTTGACTCCTTGAGCATAGCCTCTCCTCCACTGCTCTCCCACCCCTGCACAGGAGGTCGCCTCGCCCTCTTTGCCTACCAGTGGCCTCTTATCACCGGGGACAGTTGGGTGCTGGAGATAATCCACAAGGGATATACCCTCCATTTCCACCAACTGCCACCCCATAATTTCCAGGGGAGCCTCCAAGGCCTCCTCTGCACACAGACCTTCTCCGTCAGGAGCTTCAGGGTCTGTTGGTGGACAGGGCGGTGGAACCTGTGCCTCCCCACTTGCAAGGTCACGGATTCTACTCCAGGTATTTCCTGGTGCCCAAAAGGACCGGTGGCCTTCGTCCCATTCTGGACCTCAGGAACCTCAACAAGTTCCTAGTGAAAGAAAAGTTCAAGATGCTTACTCTTGGAACCCTTCTGCCCTACCTCCAGCAGGGAGATTGGCTATGCTCCTTAGATCTAAAGGATGCATACAACACACATCCTCATTCATCCAGACCACAGGAAGTACCTGAGGTTCATCGTGGGAGGAAACCATTATCAGTACAGAGTGATGCCTTTCGGCCTCACCTCCGCCCCCAGAGTCTTCACAAAGTGCCTAGCAGTGGTGGCGGCCTACCTGAGAAATCAGGGCATCTTTGTTTTCCCCTATCTGGACGACTGGCTCATCAGGGGTCAGACAGATCAGGAGGCCAATCAAGCCACCCTCAGGACCATTGCTCTTCTACAACGCCTGGGGTTTGTCATAAACTTCGCAAAGTCCACTTTGCTCCCTTCCCAGAACTTGGAGTTCATAGGGGCAAGGTTGGACTCTCTCCTGGCAAAGGCATTCTTGACAGAAAACAGAGCCCAAAGGTTGATGGCCTTGGCAGGTCAGTTTCTCAGCAGCTCCCTGGTCTCCGCCAGACTCTGCCTGAGGCTGCCTGGCCACATGGCTTCGACAGTACATGTGACCCCCAATGCCAGGCTCCATATGAGGCCTGCACAGTGGTGTCTTCGGACTCAGTGGTCACAGGCCACAGGCAGCCTCAGAGACAGGATAAGGGTGTCCAGACCATTTCTGCACTCCCTCAACTGGTGGCTGCATCCACCCAATCTACTGAAAGGGGTGCCTTTTCAGATTCCAGGGTACACAGTAGTGATGACAACAGATGCCTCCCTGCAAGGCTGGGGAGCTCATTGTCTGGGCAAGTGCACCCAGGGCCTCTGGTCTCCCTGGGAAGCTGCACAGCAGATCAATCTCCTCAAACTCAGAGCTATTCGATTAGCGCTCAAAGCTTTCACTCCTTCCCTGGCTCACCAGTTTGTCCTGTTTCAGACAGACAACCAAGTTGCCATGTTTTATGTGAACAAACAGGGCGGAACTGGGTCCAGGATCCTTTGTCGGGAGGCTCAGGACCTTTGTTCTTTTGCCCTCAAGCACAACATGCTTCTCAGGGCTGTGTACCTTCCAGGCCAGGACAACTACCTGGCAGACAGATTAAGCAGGATACTGCAGCCCCACGAGTGGCAGCTGCATCCTTCAGTAGTTCAGAAGATCTTCCTGAGATGGGGTCTCCCTTGAATAGATCTCTTTGCCAGCCCCTTGAACAAGCAGCTGCCAAAGTTCTGCTCCAGGCAACCACATCCTTTGCGGATAGCAGCGGATGCTTTTCTGATATCTTTGTCTCAGGGCATCCTCTATGCGTTTCCTCCCACGCCCTTGGTGGCCCGAACTCTGTTCAAGATTCTCCAGGGCAAGGCCTCGGTCCTGCTGGTAGCTCCCAGGTGGCCGAGACAGCCTTGGTTTCCTCTTCTGCTTCAACTGGCGGTGGATCCTCCACTACCTCTGGGGTTGCAACCCGACCTTCTCACACAAGACCAGGGTTCCCTTCTGCACCCCAATCTCAAGTCTCTCAATTTGATGGCCTGGAGGCTGCAAGGGTAGTTTTGGCTCCCTGGGGCCTTCCTCAGGAAGTTGAGGAGGTTGTCCTAGCCTCTAGGAAACAGTCCACGAGGAAAACCTATGCTCTCAAGTGGAAGAGGTTTTCTTTGTGGTGTCACCTACGTACAGAGGATCCTTTCTCCTGTACTGTGCCAGTGGTGCTTCAGTATTTACTGCACCTATCCAATCAGAGACTTAAGTCCAATTCTGTTCGGGTCCACCTCTCAGCTCTAGCAGCTCACCACTCATTGGTAGAGGGGCAATCTCTATCTGGTCACCCCTTGCTGTCACGCTTTCTCAGGGACTTGCTTTTGCTCAAGCCTCCCATCCGTCCTCCTGCCCCTGATTGGTAGCTGAATGTGGTCTTGCAGCAACTGACTCGCCCACCTTTTGAGCTGATGGCTACTAGTCCACTATGCTTCCTCTCCTGGAAGACACTCTTACTGATAGCCCTTACCTCGGCTAGGCGAGTAAGTGAGCTTCAGGCCCTGGTCTGTGATAGGCCTTACACCAGGATTTATAGGAACAGGGTAATCCTCAGGACTCATCCAAAGTTCCTCCCTAAGGTTGTCTCCTCTTTCCACCTCATCCAGGAGGTGGTTCTTCCAACATTCTTCCCTAGGCCTCATGCGAGCCAGGCTGAAGCAGTCCTGCAAACCCTGGACTGTAGGAGGGCCTTATCCTTCTACCTTGACCGTACGCAGGGGCATAGAAGGGCACCCAGCTCTTCGTCTCCTTTGACCCCAATAAGTTGGGGTTGGCTGTGTCAAAGCGTACCTTGTCCATCTGGGTAGCTGACTCTGTCACCTGGGCTTATAAGGCGGCTGACCTTCCTTTGCAGGGTAGGGTCACGGCCCATCGTGTCAGGGCGATGGCTGCCTCAGTGGCTCATCTCTGCTCTGTGCCCTTGGTAGACATCTGCAGGGCTGCAACTTGGTCTTCAAGCCAGACCTTTGCAGCCCATTACTGCCTGGAGAGGGAGTCCCGTAGGGACAGTGCTTTTGGCCAGGCAGTACTCCGGAATCTCTTTGAGGTTTAGGCAACTCCTGCCCTCTGTTGGGCTACCGGTGGAGGTTGTGTCCTTGAAATGCCTTTCTTTGCTGCTGAGACTAGAGGGAGTACTCTTGTTCAGCCTGGGTTCCTCAGTAGCCCAGAGCTTGGGAGTCACCCATATGTGAGGACTGACTTCCTGCTTGGTCCTGGAGAAAGAGTAGTTACTCACCTGTAACAGGTGTTCTCCAGGAGCAGCAGGAATCAGTCCTCACAACCCTCCCTCCTCCCCTTGGAGTTGCAGTTGTACATAGTTTATTTTTCATTTTTGTGTGCTGTTCTTAGCTATGTCATTAGACTGAGGTAAGATGGTACCTTTAGGCGGGAAGGGAACTACGCATGCGTGCCTGCATTCCCAAAGGCTTTCATAGAAAGCTGGGGAAATGCTCCGCTGGGGCTTCATCGGCGCCGATGACACCCATATGTGAGGACTGATTCCTACTGCTCCTGGAGAACACCTGTTACAGGTGAGTAACTACTCTTCGCCACCTCAAGACGTGGTGGTAAGTGTATGACATTGATGCACTTAACACAAAGTAAATTTATTTTCTCTGCATTAATTACATGGGCAAATACTGGGATCACCCACAGCAGTTAATACGGAAGATTTGCAGTTATTGCTGATAAGTACAAAGCCTTTTTTTATGTCTACTGCACTTTAGTTAAAAGTCTCCTTAGTTTAGTTTATTTGCTTGACTTGCTGCTAATCAGAAGAAAAATCTATGCAGTTTATAAAAAATTATCTTCCTTGTGAATAGCACATAACGTTTGCGATAGTAGCTGTTAAAAATAAGCATTGACATACAGTGTTTATTATTCTTTAATAAATAGGTCCCAAAGTGAGAAAGGAACAGAACATCTTTTGATCCTTTCAAAAAAAATAAGAAACATTTTGAGAAAATAAAAATACAGAAGCCGACTTCTGGATGTGAAAAAAGGAATCAATAATTTTTTTCTGTATGTCTCCAGGAGTTACCACTGATTTTCTCACTTGTGAGCAATGCAATATTTGAAAAGTTGACACATGAAGTAATATCCCGCCTCTATATCGTTCCATGGTGCAACCACACCTTGAATATTGTGTGCAATTCTGGTCATCGTATCTTAAAAAGGATATAGCGTTATTAGAAAAGGTACAGAGAAGAGCCACCAAAATGGTAAAGGAGATGGAAGGATACTCCTATGAAGAGAGGCTTAAAAGGTTAGGGCTCTTCAACCTGGAAAAGAGTCGGCTGAGGGGAGATATGAGGGGAGGAGTAGCCTAGTGGTTGAGGCAAGTTACCTCAAGCCAGAAGGTTGGGGGTTCAAATCCCACTAGAGGACAGCAACCTTGGGCCGGAAGGACTGGGGTTTCTAGTCCCACAGGTGCTCCTTGTGGTCTTGGGCAAGCCACTTAACCCTCCATTGCCCATGTTCCATGTAAAATAGTTATCTCTAAGTTATAATGCCCTGTTCAATGTAATTTCAGTTTGTTCAATGTAAACCACCTTGATATCCCTGTCCTCACTTGGTTTTAGTGGCTCTGTAATATCCTGGTTCTCCTATCTCTCCCATCGCTCCTTCAGTGTGTGTTCTGGTGGCTCCTCCTCCTCTGCTACCCTGCTCCCAGTTGGTGTACCCCAAGGATCTGTCTTGGGTCCGCTCCTTTTCTCTCTTTATACCCAGTCCCTTGGTGCACTTATCTCTTCCCATGGCTTTCAGTGTCGTCTGTATGCCGATGACTCCCAGATCTACCGCTCTACGCCTGATATCTCTACGGCAATCCAGACCCAGATCTCTGCCTGCCTTTCCGACATTGCTGCCTGGATGTCTCACCGCCACTTGAAATTTAACATGGCCAAGACTGAACTTCTCATCTTTCCCCCTAAACCCTCCCCCACCCTCCTCCTCCTCCTTTCTCAGTCTCTGTGGATAACTCTGTACTCCTTCCTGTTTCCTCGGCCTGCAATCTGGGGGTTGTCTTTGATTCCTCTCTCTCTCTTTCTCCACACACATCCAGCTCATAGCTAAGACCTGGAATTTCTTTCTCTATAACATTAGCAAGATCCGCCCTTTGCTTTCTGAACACACTACTAAAACACTTGTGCACTCCTTGATCACCTTGACTACTGTAACCTACTCTTTGCTGGTCTCCCTTTGAATCGTCTCTCTCCCCTTCAATCTGTTCAACACTCTGCTGCGAGACTAATTTTTCGCCAGCCTCGTCATGCCCATATTACTCCTCTTCTCAAGTCACTTCATTGGCTCCCTATCCGTTTCCGCATCCAGTTCAAGTTTCTTCTGCTGACCTATAAATGCATTCACTCTGCGGTTCCTCACTACCTTTCTTCTCTTATCTCTCCTTACAACCCACCTCGGGAACTCCGTCTTCCAGCAAACTGCTCCTATCTGTGCCCTTCTCTTCTACTGCTAACTCCAGACTTCTCTCCTTTCACGTTGCTGCACCTTACGCCTGGGACAAACTACCTGTGTCTGTACGCCAGGCACCTTCTCTGACCCTCTTCAAATCCAGGTTGAAAACTCACCGCTGCTGCTTTTGGATCTTGACTCACCTGATCTCCTTTTCTTTCCCCTTGCTTTCCCCCTGCTTACACCTGTGTTTTGTCTTGACTAGATTGTAAGCTCTGATGGGCAGGGACTGTCTCTTACATGTCTGTACAGTGCTGCGTATGACTGGTAGCGCTTTACAAATGCTCAGTAGTAGTAGTAGTAATATCATGAAAGGCGGTATATAAGAAATGTTAAATAAATAAATAAATAGATGTCTATAAATTAATGACTGGAGTGGAACGGGTAAACATAGATCGATTGTTTACGTCATTAGAATATAAAAAGACTAGTGGACATGCAATGAAGCTACAGGGTAACTTATTTAAGACTAATAAGAGAAAATATTTTTTTCACTCAACATGTAATCAAACTCTGGAATTTGTTACCGGAGGATGTAGTAAAAGCTGTTAGTGTAGCTGGGTTTAAAAACGTTTTGGCAAGTTCCTGGAGGAAAGGTCAATAAACCATTATTAAAAGGGACCCAGGATTTCACTGCCTGACCCAATACAAGCATTGAGGAAACTGTGTCTTTTGGGGAAACTTCTAGGAACTTATGACCTAGATTGGCCACTGTTGGAAACAGGATACTGGGCTTGATGGACCTTGGTCTGACCCAGTATGGCATATCTTATGCTCTTGATTCAGGCTAGGTAATACTTCTTGCCATGTGGACCCTGGAAATTAGGCACATGACCTAGCAGGAGTGATTTCTACTAAATGAAAACTGCTCCTGTGTTGAAACATTTTAGGAGAATTAAAAATACTTAGTATATATATGTTTTTTTATGATTATTTTAATTCTGGGCTGTAAACCAATAAACAGTGCAGCCTATAATTTCTGTCAACATGGTTGGCCGGATGGCAGAGCTTTTTACAAACACACAGTATCCTTAGATGTCATATCTAACCATTTTTAAAAAGTGTATTGCAATTAAGGTGCTTCCTTTAAACTCACGCTGCCAAGCAGAAATAGGATTTAAAGATAGTTTGCTGGGCTGGATGGTCTCATAGATTGACTGAGAGGTAGGCATTAGCCTTTTGGAGCTTGTGCTTATCAAAATAATTGAAATAATAATAGCTTCACTAGGGAGTTTGGTTCCCTTGATAGACTTGTAAAAAATAATTATTTTGCCAAATACTTTTTTCTCTCCTGATACAGACTCTAAACTGAAACATGGCCATGTTGGATTTTATATTGTTACAATTATTTTTAATGATTTGTTTTACATTTTTTAATGAATTTATGATATTTATAAAGGTTTTTAAATATATATTTTTGTGCTTTTTTCCCCCTTTATCATATGAGTGGAGGAGTAGCCTAGTGGTTAGAACACTGGCTTGGTAACCAAGCAACCAGGGTTCAATTCCCACTAGCACTCCTTGTGGCCTTGGCCTTGTGGCCTTAACCCTCCACTGCCTCGGAAGAAAGGCCTGGCAATCTACTTCCGGTGACACTGCCAAGAAAACCCAGGAGCTTCTGGGTCGCCAGGAGTCAGGACTGACTCAAAGGCACACATTGGATTGGATCATATACTACCTCTCTTTTGGTTTGTTGTAAATGTTTGTTTATAGATGTAACTGTTTTTACTTCATTGTTTTTTAGCTTACCAAAATAATGTTTTTCTAGTATTCTATGCTGTTAATTTGCTTACCATTTGGAGGTTTATAGAAGCTCACTTATTTCCTTTGGTTTTATTCTTTAGGGATATTCTTTTGTTGCACCATCTATTTTGTTCAATCGCAATGCTGCCATTTCAGACACTATTCCACATCACTTGAGTATTGAACGGCCTGGAGTTACAACTATTGCCAGAAGTGCTATGATGAAGGTAATATTCAGGAGGATATATCTATACAGTAACTGTAAACAGTCTGAAAATAAATGAATATACTTTTGTTAGTGAGAAAATCTACACTACTGTAACCTAATGGGAAACGTGTGGTTGTCTTCAATATCATGGGTTTGACTCGCTGACTAGATATTCAGGTACAAAACCAATAATCAGTAATTTATTAAGAAAATTTAAGAAAACAAAATAATTTTTGTTTTCAGAGCTCAACCTTTTTCCAATATGTGCTCTGATCTTATTTTGTATGTCTGCTAAACGTGTCCATTACAAAATGTAACAATTATTGTGACAGGACTCACCATTTTACCAGCATTATGAACTGGATCTAAAAGAAAAGCCCTTAGGAGAAGGAAGTTTCTCTATTTGTCGGAAGTGCTTGCACAAGAAAACCAGTCAAGAGTATGCAGTAAAAATAATCAGTAAACGGTATGCATTTTTATCAACATAACACAAAGATTCCTCCTTAGTCCCAACAGATTAGATGGTTCTGTTGATTGTAATATTTTACAAAGTAAAAGGGAATTTCAGAATTAGAAGAGTTTCTGATAAGTAGATAAAGTGAGATATCCTGATGAATTGTATTTGCATGTAGAGTCATGGATTTCTTCCAGAGCTTTCCTAAAAAGCTAAATATGCCCTGTGTGTTACCAAGCCTTAGTTTTTCTTTGATCTGTCAGTGGGAGCCGATGTCCTGTTGAATTGCTGGTTCCACCATTTTTCATTGCCAATTGCTTTGATTTCTAGACTGGAAGCCATCACCCAGAAAGAAGTAACAGCTTTAAAACTCTGTGAAGGCCACCCTAACATAGTGAAATTGCACGAGATTTATCACGACCAGGTATTTATTGTTCATTGGCTCATAATTTGTGTTTATTTTAAAGGTTTCTAGACCACCTTCCGACCATCAGCAGAACTCCCAAAGCACTGTACAAACTTTGAATTACAGTGCATAGCATATTCTGAGAACAAGCAGGATATGCTGTCCGTACAAGTGGGATGGTGATGTCCATCAGTGCCTCGGTCAAAGAAAATGTAAAAAAAATAATAATTTAAGAGCTTTTAGAGTGCTATAACATATATTAAGGGACTTCCCATGTCAGTGTTATTGTATGGGTAATACATAAAGCAAAATAATCTCACATAGGCACTACAGCCTGTCTTCACCTAGGGGTATGTTTACTGTTCGGCAGTAGCGGCCCCATTGATCTCAATGAGGCTGCGGCACCGATATCACACAGAAGCCGCTACCATCAAATAGTAAACATACCCACTAGTCTCTCTGTCTCTCATATAGCCCCCCTCAGCCATTACTGTGTGTGTGTGTGTGTCTCTCTCTCTCTCATAGCCTCCCCCAATCATCATCCACTGTCTCTCTCTCTCTCTCATAGCCTTCCCACAGCCATCATCCAGTGTCTCTCTCTCTCTCTCTCTCTCTCTCTCATAGCCTCCCCCAATCATTATCCACTGTCTCTCTCTCTCTCTCTCTCATAGCCTTCCCACAGCCATCATTCCGTGTTTGTCTCTCCTCATTGCCCCTTGCAACCATCATCATCACCCCGGGTCTCTCACCAGTCCTACCTTGCTGCACCAAAAACGTTGTGCTTACTCACTCTATCATGATCAGCTTTCCACAAACAGCTTGAGCCATATATTGCAGGAAGTTTGTGCTTATCTCACTGTTTCAAGTCTCGTGGGACATCACGAGGACTTCCCTCAGTGATATCTGTCTATGGAACGGTATTGGTCCTTTTTTTTTTTTTAACCAAGGAGCCATTTGATTTCTCATAAACTTTTTTTTTTTTTTTACTGCTCCAAGTAGAAGACTCCCAATGATTTCAGGAAGTTGCCGGAAGTTTGGCAGGATGATGTCAATCACAGACACCCATAAATTGTGCTTGATGTGCCTTGGACTTGAACAGAATATCCCTAACTATGTCACTTGTCAAAAGATTATTCAATCAAACAAACTCACTCTCAAACTTTTCATGCATCTATACAATTTAAACCATGTAGCTGGTAACAAACAGAGAAACCATCAGATCTCCGCTATAGGGGCCATATACAAGAGATAATTCTCCAGGAACAAGCAGGGAGTCAATCCTCACTTATGGGTGACGTCGACACCGATGGAGCCCTCGTGGAAGCATCTCCCCAGCTTTCAAAGAAAGCCTTTGGGAGATGCCACCATGCATGCTTGGTCCCCTTCCTGCCAAAGAGTGCCATCTTGCTCAGTCTCCTTTTTTTCCGCGGAGCCCTTCAGACATTTGTCTGGCTTGTCCCCGGAAAAAGTTGATTTTTCTCAACTGAGTTTCATACTCATCTCCAGTATTGCACCGGTACTCTTCCCGCCACTGACCTCGTTGCCTCAGGGTCGAGTTCAGATATATTTTTGTAGTTTTTGTCCTTTTCTTTTTCTGGCGTCTTCGCGCCTTTTTTCTCCCACTGGCAGCTTAGAGAGTCTTAAGCCTCGCAGGCGTACTTTTTTCCCCCATGGCTACCAGTGGCTTTAAGAAGTGTGATCGGTGCTCTAAAATTATGTCTTTGACCGACATACACGACTGCTGTCTCTGCTGCCTTGGGTCAGACCACGACCTGGCAGCCTGCAAAAGGATGTCCAGTAAGGCCCTCAAGAGCCGCTAGCAGCAGCATGACAAGTTTTTCCCCGAGTCCCCAGTGCCCCGATGTCTCGGGCAGGAGGCTCTGATGTCTTGGGTGAAACCTCCCAAACCCAAGCCTCGTCGTGGATCCTCACAAAGGGGGTCCCCCTCTAGGGAAACCAGGAAGAAGAAGAAACCCTCAAAAGTAGCGTCCTTAGACGGTTCCGACCAGCCGGGTGCTCCCTATATGGGCTTCCTTGATTTTGTCAAGGATATGTCAAAGGCCCTGGCATTCCCTACCGAGTCTGAGGAGGACCCTTGGGTGGATGGTTTGGAAATCCTCCAGTGCCAGGCTCCTCCGAGGGAGTTGCTCATGATGCCCATTCCTCCTATCCTGGAATGGCTGATGCTCCGGATGCGGGAGACTCCTGCTTCAATATCGGTGGTGAGCAAGTGGCTCGACTCGATGTACTGAATCCACCGGAGCCCGGGCTTCCAAAAGTCACAGCTGCCGCCAAACTCCATGGTGGTGGAGTCGGCCATGCGTCGGCTGAAAAGCCATAAGACGCACTCCTCGGTGCCCCCCGTCAGGGAGGCCCACACCCTGGATGCCCTCGGCAGAAAGTGCTACCAGGGCTTGAATGCTCATCGGCCGCATCCAGGCCTACCAGCTGTACATGAGCATGTACCTGAGACCTGGTGAAGGAACTCACCAGGTTCTCAGCTGATCCCTCTGAGGAACCCTTGCAGCAGTTCAAGAACCTGGCCAAGGCAGTCTGTGAATGCTCCAAATTCATGTCTCGAGCGGCCTATGATGGGTTTGAGTCAGCGGCTCGAGTTGCGGCGGCCGGCATCGGTGCACACCATCAAGCTTGGCTACAGTCGTATGACCTCAAGCAGGTGGTTCAGGACAAATTGGTTGATGTCCCCTGCCAAAGAGAGAACCTCTTTGGCAAACACATGACCGACAAGGCTGCCGAACTGGAGACCGAGTTCATGATGAGGACCAGGCTTTCTAAAAAGGGCTCAGGTAAAAAGTCCTTTTACCCGAGGAAGGAAGCTGCTTACAGAAACTACCCACCTTTTCAGGCCTCCCCAGCTCCCCAACAGGGTCAGCAGACCAAGGGACATAGGCGCATGGTCCTCATAAGCAGAAGGTTCCAAAACCCCAGGCACCAGCTCTGGCCCAGCCAGGGGGGGAGCTTTTAACTCCTTGAGCATAGCCCAATCTACCCCAAGGAGATCAGCAGCCCACAGGGTCTAGCCTTCTATGCTCAGAGGTGGTTGACTACCACCACCGACTCCTGGGCACTTTGGGTAGTCAGGGAGGGTTACCTCCTCCACCTGATTCAGACACTTCCCCCTTATTTTCCGGGAGAGCCCCTCAAGTCTCCCCTTAACTGGGACTTTCTACTGAAGGAGTTGGCAGGTCTTCTCGAGGACAAAGTGGTGGAACTGGTGCCCCACCATCTTAAGGGCAAGTGGTTCTACTCCATGTACTTCCTCGTCCCAAAAAGGACAGGGGGTTTAAGGCCCATCCTTGACCTGCACAACCTCAACAAGTTCCTGGTGAGGGAGAAGTTCAAGATGCTCTCCCTTGGAACATTGCTGCCATGCCTCCAGCAGGGAGACTGGCTATGCTCCTTAGAACTCAAGGATGTTTATACTCACATCCTTATCCACCCCCACCACAGGCAGTACCTACGGTTTGTAGTGGGGGGGGGGGGGTGTAGACATTTTCAGTATAGAGTGCTCCCCTTCAGCTTAGCCTCGGCCCCAAGAGTCTTCACAAAATGCCTGGCAGTCGTGGCCGCCTTCCTCCGCCTCCAGGGGCTCTCTGTCTTCCCCTACCTGGACGACTGGCTCATAAAGGGAGGAACGGCCTCAGAGGTGCAGCAGGCCACTGCACACACCATTCAGGTCCTGCAACACTTGGGGTTTGTTATAAACTACCCCAAGTTTCACCTACTCCCGGCACAATGCCTGGAGTTCATCGGGGCAAAGCTCAACACTCTCCAGTCGAAGGCCTTCTTGCCCAGGAACCGGGCCGACCGTCTCAGGACTCTGGCATGCGACATACAGTACCGTCCCTTGGTGCCCGCTTGGCTTCTTCTGCACCTCCTCGGGCACATGGCCTCCACAGTCCATGTCACCCCAGACGCTCGCCTCCACATGAGAGCAGCGCAGTGGTGTCTCTGGGACAAGTGGTCTCAGGCCACGGGTCGCCTCCGAGACAGTCTCTCTAACCTGCCAACTGGCGGCTTCCCTGGTCTGGTGGCAATCCCTCCAGCATCTTGAGGCGGGCATGCCTTTTCAGGCCCTAAGCCCCTCAAGGATCCTCACCATGGATGCCTCCCTGCTCGGCTGGGGAGTCCACTGCAGAGAGTTCTGCACCCAGGGCAACTGGTCACCAGATGAGAGCACCCAGCAGATCAACCTCCTGGAGCTCTAAGCCATACACTTAGCCCTGCGAGTCTTCTGTCACCACCTGCATCACCAGCCGGTGCTGGTCCAGACGGACAACCAGGTGGTGATATTCTACGTGAACAAGCAGGGGGGCACAGGGTCTCGTACCCTTTGTTGGGAGGCACTGGCCCTCTGTTCATTCGCAATCCAACAGGGTATCCTCCTGCGAGCAGTGTACCTGCCAGGCCAGGACAATCTTCTGACCGGCAGGCTGAGCAGAGTCCTCCAGCCGCATGAGTGGCAGCTGAACCCCAGGGTAGCCAGTGATGGACCTGTTTGTCAGTCTGGACAACTTCCAGTTGCCCCGCTTCTGTTCCCAGCAGGCCCACTCCTCCAGGGTGGCAGTGATGGACGTGTTCCTTGTTTCATAGTCAGAAGGCCTCATGTACGCCTTCTCTCCCATGCTGCTGATCGCCAAGACCTTGTTCAGGACCCTCCGCTACAGGGCCTCACTCATCCTGATAGCTCCTCGGTGGTCCAGGCAACCGTGGTTTCCCGTTGCTTCTCCAGTTGATGGTGGAGACGCCCATTACCTTGGAGACTGTCCCGGGACTCCTGTCTCAGGAGGGTTGCTCTCATATGCACCCCAACCTGGCGTCCCTGTCGCTGATAGCGTGGCTGCCGAGAGGGTGACTCTGGCCTCCTTCAACTTTTCGGTTGAGGTGGCGGACATTAAACTCTTAATATTAATTTTTATCTGAGATTTTATAGGGAGCCAGTATTATTTTTCCACATGAGTTAGTTATGCGCATACTATGACAGTTGTGAACCTCACTTCTAAGCCAGGGCATGGGGAGTATAATCTCAATCTCTCAAATTTACTGCTAAGGCTTGGAGTAGTACTTGCATCATGCCAAAAACAGCCTCCTGCTGGAGTTCGTAAGATGTAACATGTATGGGTAGTTTGTCAAGATGTGCTTGGAAATTCTTCTTTAATCAAGCCTGTGGCACCCAACATGATGGGAAATATTTCTGTATTTTTCTGCCACGTTTTCTTGCTCTCTGACTGCATTTTCTGGTATTTCAGGATCTTCTGCCTCTCAATGCCATTCACAGAATAGTTGCTTAGAACTGACACCTCTATTATCAATGCTGTTCTGGTGTTCTTCTCCTTAACCACTATATCCGGCTTCCTCGCATCCAAATGGAAATATCCCAGGTGATCATAACCTTCTCATTCTCTGTAATTCTTTTAGGGTCATGATCCCAATGCTTTTCAGGCACAATGATGCTGTAGTTCTTACAGTTTCCAATGAATGAGGCGCGCTACTTTATTATGTCTTTCTGATAAAAATTTTCTGCAGTTTCTATATAGGGATCTTAATGAGCGAGTGGAGGCATGCAAGATGAATAATGAAGCTAGTTAATCTGGTTGCCCAGTATGCAAGTCTTTATGGGCTAGCAAGAGGATTTTAAACATAATCCTGAAGGAGATAGGAAGCCAGTGGTGTTCTATGAAGATGGGGGGGGGGGGGGGGGGGGTTATATGATCGTATTTTCGAGTGAGTCATGATGCAGAGAGCCATATTCTGAATGGATTGTATGTGTTTTATTTTGAATGCTTGGAGGCCAGAATAAGTTGTAGTCCCATAGTCAAGCCATGAGATGATGATACTAAGAGTAAGGATTGAAAGAGCCTTAGGGTCGAGAAAAGGTCGAAGGGCATGGATGCGGCGTAACACGAAAAATGAAGTTTTAGCCAATGCTGCTGTCTACGCAGAGAAGCAAAGTTCCGTATCAATAAGTATCCCTAGATATTTGAAGGAAGGAATTGGAGTAATTGAATAATCAAGACATGGGGGAAATACGGTTGATAAGGATGATCCAGTCTGCCAAGTGGCTGTGATTTTAATGGGATTCAATTTTCGGACAGTTTGGATGAAGCCAACTGGTAATCTTAAGACAATGATTTAGGGGAGTAAGGTCTGGAGCTGCAGAGTCAGTATATGAGATAAGAAGAATGTCATCAGTGTAAATATAAAAGCTGATGCCTGATTCTTATATGAGGATGACAAGTGGACTAAGAAAAATATTAAATAACAATGGACCAAGACCGACCCCTGTGGAACATTACAGGTTAAAGTTTGGACAGAAGAAGAACTCTTGGCAGTGGTAACAACAAACGATCTGTTGTTCAAAAAGGAGGTGAACCAGGACAAAACAGGATCACGTAGACCTATATCAAATGAGCGGGCAAGGAGAATATCATAGTTGACCAGATGAAATGCTGATGACAGATTGAGAGAAACAGCAATGGCAATTTAACTTGGTCTATGGAATGACTAACTTTGCTAAATAAGGATGTTATAATTGTTCTGTACTATGTGCCAAGCGGAAACCAGATTGCCTGGGATGATGAACATGGATATGCTCAACATGAGATAGCAATTGGCTGAAGACATAACGAGCCCGCTGACCCCTAAATCCGGATATTCAGTGCTGCGGTGATGGCATTGAATATTCGAGTTTGGTGCCGAGTGGATTCACCTGCAGAATCTAACTGGGTAGCGGCGATATTGGACTGCTACCCGGTTAGCATCTGCAACTAAAACTAGGTGAGCCAAAAGCTGACCTAGTTTTAGGCATGGATCGCTAACCGGATAGCAGTCCAATAACGCTGCTACCTGGTTAGCAGCAGTCACTGCCTCCCCTCCACCCCGTAACGCCCTGATGCTAACTGGATAGCATCGGGGCAAGTAGGGGACTTAGATGGGGATATTCAACGGCACTAACCATGTATGTGCCATTGAATATCCCCATCTAAGGCATTTACACTGTTTACTAGGCTGTAAACCGTGTAAATGCCCTTCGAATATCAGGCCCAACATTTTGCTAGTATGGTGAGACAAGGAAGAGTGGACACAGGACAATAATTAGTTGAATCAAATGGATCAACAGAGAAATTCTTATGGATAGGGTGACTTATAGCCTTTTTTATAGGAACTCGGGACTGTCCCAGATGCCAGGCTGTGATTACCTTCTATGCTGTAGGAAGAAGTCCTAATGACTGTTCTGTAAGCCAATTGGGGCATATGGGATCAGACGGAGCGGTAGTCTTGTGAGTAGCTGTTAGTAGCTTTGATAAAACGGTATTAGAGACAGGTTGAAGATTGGACCATGTGTATGTGGGGACCGAAGAAGCAGGTGTGCGTGGGAGGGGGAGGCAGAGCATTGAAAGGTCTTTTGGATAGTAGTAATTTATCTCCAGGAACAAGCAGGAATGAGTCTTCACATATGGGTACGTCGGTACCGACGGAGTCTGCGCGGGAACGCTTCCCAGCGTCCAATCAAAGAGCTTTGGAAGCATCCCACCACGCCTGCGTGCTGCCTTCCCGCCTTTCTCAACTGCCTCTCCTCAGTTTTCGTTTTTCCGCGGAGCCGCAGGACGTCCTCCTGTCACCGCAGAAAATTTTTATTTTTTATTTGTAGTTTTCTTGTGGTCGCGGCTGTCTTCTCGACGCCACCGGTACCACCGGTGTTTTTCTTTTCTTTCTTGTAAAATTTTCAACGGGATATTTTTTCTTCATAGTGTCCCACGGGGTCTTAGGCCTTTCAGGCCTCCCCTATTTTTCCTTCATGGAACCGCCAGACATTTTCTCCACGAAATGTTCAGATTGTGGCGGTAAAACTTTATGTTTAGACCCTCGAAGTCGGTGTCTAACCTGTTTGGGTCCTGACAACAGTTTGGTGAGAAGACATCTTCAACATCGAGAATCCCTCGATACACGGGTGCCCTCCAACTTTGGGGCACCGTCCCCTTCTTCTTCCACTTTAATTCAGGTAACCCACAAACAGTCTGTTAAGACTAGCCAGTCCTCGAGTGGTAGGTCTCATGCACAGCATGTAGACAGCTCCGACTTTGCCCTCGATGGCCTTCTGGCTTCAACACCTATGAGACCTATGATGAAGTCCGATGACTTCCGCACCATCTTTCAAGCTCTAGTCACGCCACACTTTGATTATGCTAACATAATACTCCATGGCTTACCAAATATAACTATTAATCCTCTACAATTAGCCATGAACGCAGCTGCTCGTGTCCTCTGCGGATCATCAAAGTGTGAGCATATTTCCCCCATTCTAGAGAAGCTTCATTGGTTACCAATAAACTGTAGAATCCAATATAAGGCCATCCTTACCACCTTTAGGGCCTTCAATAATATTTCTCCAGATTCCATCTCTGATCTCATCATACACACAACAAATAACAGGTCCAGGAGATCTCCAGCTGTTGACACACTACTTATACCAAAAGTTTCCTTAAAAGCTAATCAATCATCCATCAATAGGGCTTTTTCGAATTATGCTCCTAGATGTTGGAACAAACTCCCTCCCAATATCAGAGCAATTAAAGACATCAAACAATTCAAAAAAGCCCTTAAACACCACCTTTTCATCGCACACTTCAAACACCTAAACACCCCTTCCCCTCCCCCATCCTTTTAACCTCATACCTACCCTAACTAACTGTATAGATTTTATATATCTCCAACATGTATTTTCTAGAAATATAAATGATTTCCCTGTTTACTTCCATGTTAATTTTCCTGTTACTTGTAATAGGTCTGTTATATCTGACCAATTGTTGTATTGTTTCAATGTAAACCGCACTGATGACAAATAGCGTGGTATATAAGAAAATTAAATAAATAAATAAAACCCCGGCGGCAGTCTTCGGTCTCCAAAGCGTATAAGGGGTTTCAGGTTGTTCCTGGGGTTCACCCCCCACAGAACATACCTGAGCCGTGTACGGTGGTGGCATCCGCTTCGAGCGGTACCGATACCCCTGCATCGGCACTGGTGTTGGATGAAACACTCCTCACCAGGGATCGTCATCTGGCCACCTCGGTGCCTTCGGGACCGATGGATACGTCCCAGATTGTCTTTCCCTTATCGGTTCCAACACCGATACTGCCACCGAAGTCGGTACCCTCCAGATGTGCATCGACAGCCTCGCTTCCTTCGATGCCGAGTCTGGAATCGATCTCCAGTTTGGAGGACTGGGTACCGACTCGCCTTGGTACCGTCTCGGGGCGGTACCGAAGGCTCGGATTCGCAACTCTCGGTTCCTCTGAGGCCGTTTGAGTTGCCACTGGTAGACCTTCATTCACCGGTATCGGACACGGTACCAAAGTCGTTACCGATGTCTTCATTACCCTCGCAATCGGTGCCTTCCATGCTTCGCTTCTCAGGCTCCCTGCCCTCGATGCCGAGTTTGGAATCCATTTCTAGACTGGAAGACTGGGTGTCAATAGATTTTGGTACCGACACCGATTGATACCGGTGGCTCGGTACCAAGGATAGCAGCGGAGGTTTTCAGTTCCCTCGGTACCGATTGAAGTATCACCGATGACTACTCCGATGTCTTTGTCGAGCCCGACTCCGACATCGGTACCGGTATTGACTTCAGTACCGGTATCCACAGTAGCATCGTGGCAAACTCCTACCGTGCTTTTTTCAACAGCATCGCTCCATTCTATACCAAGCTTGGAGTCGATACCTAGCATGGACAATGTGGTAAGGACGGTTGCTGTTCCTGACAACCAGTCCAAGCAACCATCCCTTAAGCATTCCACACTGCACCCTGCAGGATCCTCTATTTCTATATCTCTGGATAACTCTGTGGGTGCTCAGGCTAGTTCTTTAGATCTAACCTGTCCAAGGGAGATTCCTGTTGGGGATCCCTCTTTTCAGAGTTTCCTCCTGGATATAGCAAGATCCCTTGCCATTCCTATTCCAGGACATGATCCTGCACCAGGCTCTGTTTCCACCAAAGCAAAGGACAACATAATGCTTCCTTTGCATCATTCCTTGAAGGATCTCCTTCTAGGAATGTGGGAAACACCTTTAAGGGTACCCCCACCTCCCAGAGCAACTGATCTCTTCTATCAGGTGCCCCCCTCTCCAGGGTTCCAAAAGACTCAGCTTCCTCATCATTCCATAGTAGTGGAATCAGCAATGAGGCGGATAAAGAGTAAGAAAAAGCACTCTTCTTATTCGCCAGGTCGTGAGTCTAAGACACTAGATGCCTTTGGACGTCAAACCTTCCAGACATCTATGCTTTCTGCAAGAATTCTCTCATATATTTTTTATGAGTCTTTCTCTTGAGGAGGTCACAAAGCAATTACATCTTTTGACTCCTTTCCTTCCAGTTTCCAGGAGTACAGACTATTCCTCGCTGCTTAAGCATATCCAGAATATCTCTTGGTTTCTTTCTCGTGCTTCCCTAGACTCTTTTGAGTCTGTTAGCAGGACTTCTGCTATAGCTATAGGGGCACGACGTAGAGCCTGGCTCCAAGCTTCAGATTTGGCCAAGTGGGAACAACAACGACTGGGACATACTCCTTGCACTGGAGAAAATCTTTTCAACAAGGAGTCTTTACGTCAGGTTACTCAGTTGTCCACCGATTTACCTGTTCCTAAGGGTTCTTCTACACCTTCTTCTGTCCCAGTAAGTAGGAAATGTCCTACCAAACTTTCTTCCCACAGGAGAAGAAGGTTTTATTCCTCACTTGCCCATCATCAGGGCCGGATTTACCTATACGCCAACTACGCCGTGGCGTAGGGCCCACAGCTGGCAAGGGCCCACAAAAATTGAACAAATTGTTAGCTTTTTTAAAATTAAATTTAAAAAAAAAACGCTGGCTGCTGCCGCGGCAGCATGGACTGTCCCGCGGGGCCCCCTCTGCTGCCGCGGCAGCATGGACTGTCCCGCGGGGCCCCCTCTGCCCGGCTGAGCCCCTCTGTGCCGGCTTTGAGAGGCGCGAAGGGAGAGTGTCTCCCTTGCGTCTCTGTTAATCCCGCAGGGGCTGATTTCCCCTGCGGGTTTAACAGAGACGCGAGGGAGACACTCTCCTTTCGCGTCTCTCAAAGCCGGCACGGAGTGGCTCAGCCGGGCAGAGGGGGCCCCGCGGGACAGTCCATGCTGCCGTCGCGGCAGCGGCCAGCGTTTTATTTATTTATTTTTATTAAAGTTTACTTGAGCCGATGGGGGGGGGGGGCTGGGACTGGAAATGGGCTGGGGGGGGGGGTTAAGACTGGAGTTGGGCTGACATGAAGAAACCAGAAGAAAGTGGCTGGAGCAATTGCAGCTGAAAAAAAATGCACAAAAGGTAGAAAAATATCTCTTTATTTTGAATTTATTAATTGGAATATGTCAGCTCTGGTAAATGTGCATCATTAACGTCTGCACTTTGTTTAGTACAAGAGCAAATTAATGTATAGTTTTATTTCTACAGTGTTGTACATTCCAAGTTTGGCGCTTGGGATTCCCAGTTTAATTATGACGTCAGGGCCAACAGCGCGCAGCTGATCCGGCGTGCTCGTTTTTATCTTTTCTGGGGGCCCACAATTTTTGTTGGCGTAGGGCCTCACTCAAGGTAAATCCGGCCCTGCCCATCATTCAGATGTTCCCCTACAGGGGAGCCATCGTCCTGGTCTGAAGAATCCAACCTCTCACCAGGCTCAGCAAACCCGGCCTCTGCAGGGTTTCTGATCAGTCATCATCAAATGCTTGTGACCCTTGGGGTTAGAATCTACAGTTGCTGCTTCTCAACAGAGGCGATCCTTTACTCATTCTAACCCCTACACATGGATCTCTTTCCAAAAGACATCCATTTTTTCTATGAGCTGTCAGAATGTTCATGCCTATAAGTCACAGGTTTCTCCTCTTCTCCTGCCAGAGAAAGAGGTCTGACCACTATCACATGATAGTTCCTGTGCCAGCATGTATTTTTCCTTTCTATAGACTTACTACTTGGTAAGTCTTCTTCAGCTCTATTCTCTTCACCCTCTTATCACTGTAAGAGCGGAATTACATACTGGAGGGCTTTTCTTCAACCTCTCTAGGTTTGTCACTTTCCAGTGCGGAGTTTTCCTCCCTGAGTTTCCTCCCCTGTCTCAAATTTACTTTAAGGCAGCTTATCAGACATGTCCAGAGTTTTCTACTCCTGTCTGTTCTTTTTGTTTTAAACAGTAATATTCTTTCTGCTGTCTTGCTAGCAGCTGCCTATGCAGGAGCCTTAATGTTTGGTCCACTGATTCTTGCCCACAAACAACCAGATTTGTCCTCCTCTAACATTCTATCTGGTCTTAGTAGTGGCTCCAAGTCAGTGTTTTTCATCTATCTTGGAAATTATCCCACTACAAGCTTTCTGGGTTGGTTTTCTATTTCTGCCATCTCCATTCCCCTGGATTTGGCAGCATAGTGGATTGAGATACTGGCTCTAGCAGCCAGTCCTATCTCCTCATTCTCCTGCATCATGCTCTCTGCAATTCTACAGAGAAACTTTCCACTATGGGCCCTTGCTAGAGAGCATGGGGTTTTTTTCTCCAACAGCTATCTTAGATGGTTGGAAAAGGCTTTTCAGTCATGTCTCCCATGACTAGAAGGTTCTCCCTTCTTTTACTATCTCCTTTTGCCATAAAAGACATAGGCCCTCTCTTACCTAAGGGCTTAAGGAGTTGCCATTTCCCTGCTTTGGTCCACAGCATTCCCAATCGGGGATATGCTCTTTCTCCTTGCAGCTCGTCCTCATGGTAAGAACGCATGATACTTTTTGCCCTTAAGCAGGTCAACATGGTACCTCATCCTTATCTGTGTTCTGTCTACTTACCATGCTAGAGTCTTGGACGACTCAGGACTTGCTGGCTACAGATTGATATTATCCTCTGTTTTCATATAACCATCCTGGTTTTTTCACTAGCTAGCATCCTTGCGGATCATAACCAGGGGGAATAGATTCTCTATATATCTTCTCAAGTAGGTTGCACCTCCTTGTTATTAGATAAATCTTTCCTCTCCACATGTCCTATGTGAATACCATGCTGTAGGCATATATCTGTCTGTTTAATTACAGACACCCATATTTAGTCCTACATATTCATATTTATCTCCATATCTCACTATAGATATATCCTTATATGTCTATTCATATATCTATCTATCTATATTTATATATATATATATATATATATATATATATATATATATATATATATCTGACGAGATATTTCATTATAGATAGATCTGTCTCCACATACTATCTATCTCACTGTCTATGCTCATATAGCTATCTGTTTCTGACAGAGGGATTTTACCCATACCTCTGCTATTCAGCAGGTTTGGGATTCTACACACGCAACCACTCCTGTGGTAATCAACCATTTTTATACCATAACCTAATGGGTTTAGGTACCTCTGAAGCTCTCCGTACCTAATATCTCTCCTGGCTTACCCCAGTTAGGAGAGATATTGTGGATCTTCAGTTAATCACAGGCTTAACGCCTCAGGCATTTGTCTTCACCCTGAGATACAGGGGGTTCCCATACCCTTTCTCCCCACAAGGACTGTGCCTGTTTGTCCAAATCGGTAAGCCTTTCTCTTTTTGCTCCCAAAAGAGTTTGGTTTTAACCATACAGCTTTCGCTGAAGGCCCACCGTTTTTGTACTACCCCAGTTTTTCCTACCAGGGGTGCCTGTTACCTTTCAGGATTCTGACCTCCTCTGTTTTTCCTACAGGTTTATTACCTCCACTTTTCAGTGAGGTCCTCTTCACGGTTCCTCTACTGGCTTCCCAGTAGATCTATGAACCTCCATACTTCTATGAAATCCTGTTAGCGGAGGTCCATATTGCAATATTCTTTGCAATATCATTAATAACAATCATTATCCACACATGGACCCTTTTTCTGCAGTCCTGTGCTAGGTTAGTTGTTCCACATCTTCTTCTTTCTTCAACTCCTACCCTCCATCCTCAGGATGCCTGGTGTTGTGGGAGATAGCATGTTCCAACCTATGACATGCTTGGACTCCAGGCATCTCAGCTTGGGAGTCCCCATATGTGAAGACTCATTCCTGCTTGTTCCTGGAGATAGCACAGTTACTTACCTGTAACAGGTGATCTCTGGGAACAGCAGGAATAAGTCTTCACAACCCACCCACCTCCCCAGGAGTTGTATCTCTATCTATCTTTCCTCTCTCTCTCTGTCTCAGCTTTAAAACTTAACTGAGGAGAGGCAGTTGGGAAAGGCGGGAAGGCAGCACGCAGGCGTGGTGGGATGCTTCCAAAAGCTCTTGGATTGGACGCTGGGAAGTGTTCCCGCGCAGACTCCGTCGGTACCGACGTACCCATATGTGAAGACTTATTCCTGCTGTTCCCAGAGATCACCTGTTACAGGTAAGTAACTGTGCTTTGTGTTTAATGACGATGGACCCAGCCTGGGAGTAGCCAGGGACATCGTTGGTGATGAAAGATGAAAAACTGTAGAGAATAATTGTTTTGTAAAGGGAGTTGACTTAACTATCTTTGCTGTGGAATATTTTTGTTTAGTAAACAAGAGCTACTTATGATAAAAGCGAGAGATTTCCCCAAATTGACTAATGGTCGGTGTGTTTTTGTTACACCTCCATTGTCTTTCAGCCTTATGTGTTTGCTTTCTCAATAAAAGTAGTTTAGGTGAATACTGTGGATGTCAGTTCTGAGTTGAGGGCTTCAGAGGGGCCAAAGAGTTTAGTGTAGTGGATAAGGAAGTATTCCACAGGTTCATTTGTTCCTCTAGTGACAGCATGTCAAAATCATGAAGGAAGAGAATATCAGCTGTAGGAAAAGCTGCAAGGGTGATTGGAGTGATTTTTCTGATAAGTTTCAGGTGATGGTCTGCTAGATATGTACATAACATAGGAAATAGAGACAAATGATTAAAGTGAAAGTTATCAGAACATGATCTGTCCAAGGTAAAGTATACCAACAAAGGTAGAGGGGCTGTGTACTAATCTATTAGGATAAGTAATGTATTGTATGAGATGTAAGTCAGAAAGAAAAGATGCAAATGATTTATCGCGGAATCTAGAAAGGGTGTCATAATGTATGTTGAAGTACCTAAGATAAGAGCGTTTGGGGAAAAAGGTGACTATTAGTGCAAGGGTCTGCTGAAAGATATAGTCCCAAGCAGCAGTGGCTAATGAATGTGGGCAGTAAAATAAGACTATATCAATAGGTAAGGAAGTGCTATTGATAACAGACCAGGCGATAAGACTTCAGGATATAACAAAGAGTCAAGCGAAAACTCAGTGAAATCTAATGGTGTTTTGTAGAGTAGTGCCCCCTCTGCCAGTGCAATAATTACAAGGAACAGAGAGCAGAATATCCTGGGGGCAGGCATTGATGAAGGTACGGATCTTCACCTGATTTTACCCATGTTTCGGTGAGACATAGAATGTCTAATGTGTAAGAGGAGATAAGCTGCTCCACTAATGATGTTTTGGATTTTAGGGCCCTGTAGTTAAGAAGGTCAAGGGAAAGATCACATACCACTGTATGTACAGGCTTAGTATGAGGGTAATTTTCTGCAAGGTGAGAGGGATAACATGGAGTGAGATTACTCAACCTTCTTGTAGAGCATGGATGGGAGTTGAAGGGATAGTCAGCTGCAGGTCGATGGCCCCATAAAACAGGAATTGAAGTCATATTCCAAGTAGACAGAGAGCAAATAAAAGGGAGGGGAATGAGCTCATGACCAAATAGCCTAAAAGGAACATAGGAAAGGGAACCCCAAGCGATGCCCCCAGAGTCACCCCAAAGAGCTCGCCCAAGGAGCAGGACCTGCTCCTTGGATGCGCTGTGGTGGAAAACACCACTGGTCTCTTAGTTTTATACAGCTTGTCACCTTTGATCGAGTCTGGGAAATGGGCAGAGTCACGGCAGCGGCAGGGGACCCTGGAAACGAGCCCAGGAGGATAAGGGAACCTAAGAAAACACAAGAGACAGCAGCAAGTCATAACTATATAATTCAAGTC
This sequence comes from Ichthyophis bannanicus, assembly GCA_033557465.1. NCBI lineage: Eukaryota > Metazoa > Chordata > Amphibia > Gymnophiona > Ichthyophiidae > Ichthyophis > Ichthyophis bannanicus. Next base: position 49,516,497 of record CM066037.1, on the reverse strand, counting down.
ACAGGACTCAGATGTCATCTTCTTCGCTTATACCTAAGCATGCTTGACCCTCAATGGTCACATCATGGCTCATAATGTCAGAACCATGGCTGCGCATTAGCCCACTTAAGGTTAGCCTCTATCGAGAATTATGCAATACTGTGACACTGACATTGGTCCATTCATTTGGCCAGTCCGTCCTCCATACAGGACATGAGTCATTAACACTTATAGTACTAGGTATTTTCTTATAGGATCTTGATTACATGATTAGAATCGACAGGACTGGGGAAATAGATGGAACAACAAGAGGCTATACTGTGTTGATGGACTACATCACAGGGAAAAGGATCCTAAGCGAAAAATTCAGGCATTATGTGGATAGGCATTTAAACTAGGGAAAGGTGGTGACTGATGAAGAACAACAAGTCCAGGATGTCACTTCCAGCAAAAACATAACAACATTGGAAACAGCCACGCTATCAACTCACACATCAATGACAAGTAGGAAGAGGCGTGTAGAGCAAAATCAATGCAAAATAAAGCCAAGCCAGTCAACAAATGCTGGAAAGCAATGAGCATAAATGCTTGAAGCCTAGCCAACAAAGTTCCTGACCTGGAAGCCCTAATGGTGGAAACGGACTTGGACATTGTGGCCATTACAGAAACATGATTTAACGAGTCACATGAATGGGATATAGCCATAGCTAGCTATAATTTATTTAGGAGAGATAGAGAAGGAGGAGTAGCCCTATATATTAAAAGCAATATTAAAGCTGCTGAAATGCAGGGGACGTGAGGAAAAGAAGAAGCGCTGTGGATTGTGTTGGAAAGAGGAGATGGCACTATCATCCATACTAGTGTATTTATTTATTTAACAAATTTTGATATACTGCTTTTCTACAAATCAAAGCAGTTTACAAAGAACTAAGGGCCCGATTTTTATTTGGGCGGTGCTATGTGTCACGTCGGTGCATAGTCCACCAGCCGTCCGTCTAACCTGGATTTTCAATGCCGGAGTCATATGCAGCCTCTGCATTGAAAATCCAGTTCATGCCGCACAACCCGGAAGCCGCAGGAGCTAGCTGGGTAGCAGTGATTTTTGATGTTACCCGCTTAGCCCCTGCGCCTGAAAGAGAGGCGAGGAAAAACCTCGTCTATCTTTAAGGCACAGAGGGCTAAGCAGGTAGCATCGAAAATCACTGCTACCCAGTTAGCGCTTTCCTCTGCCCCTGCTCCGCCCTGGAACGCTCCCAACACGCCCGATGCTATCCGCATAGCATCTGGGCACATTAGGGACTTATCTGGGATTTTCGGAAGGCATTACCCATGTAGATGCCTTTCAAAAATCCCGGATAAGGCATTTACACGGGTAACTAGGGAAGTTACCCTTGTAAATGCTTTCGAAAATGCCACCCTAAATTTTTACAATGAGCAAATTATGAACGATATTAGAACTTTTACATTGAACATTTACTCACCTCCTGTGGTTACTTCCTTCCTTTAAGCATATAGCCCCTATGTCCCCCTCTTTTCTCAGCATTTGTTATAGAAACTAGAGTGCGAGCTAGCTTGTCCCTTCCTGACAGGGCGGATAGAGGCTGACGAGTTCAAGTGGTAGGTATTCCTGAGTTAGTGATGGTTGAATGAATTTTAGCATTGTTCCTGTTTGGTTGCCTTAATCCAGCTAACTGGACAGGGGTTGAGCAGAGAGGTGGTGATTCTGGTGTGATTTTCAGGAATGTGGTCCATGTGCTCTAGTGTGTGATTTCAGTTGCTGCAGTTATGTGTTGGCTTATATTGTTAAGGTGTGCTGAGGTTAGAGTTTGGAAATAGTTAGCTGTTGCTTTTGGTGTGAGGTTGTTTTTTTTCTGTTCGGTGTGCAGGATCTTTGCATAGTTTTTTAACTATGTCAAAGAGCTCCCGGGGCAGTTTAAGGAGCTCTGGATTATTTTAGTGTAGTAGTCTCTTTTTGCTTGGGTGGTGGTCCCTAGCACTGGCCCATCCTGTTTCAACTGTTTGATCATGAAGTGTTTCATGAAGTCATAATCGGACATTTGTTTGTCTGTCAACGTCATTGTGCAGTCCCCTGGGATGGCTGATAGGAGCACTTATTCTCCCTATATAATAATTCCTTTTGGTATCATCAATCTCTAATATGTATTCATTTTGTGCCTATAACTCTCCGTATGTTCATCCATCCTAATTTTTCTCCATTTCCTCTCCATTCTGTGCAATTTTTGCTTCTCTTCAGCAATATCTTTGTTATAGCATCTTGGTGTATATTGTCTTTCGACAGTCACCGTTCGAATTGGTGTGATTTTGTCAACTATCTCTCCAGTGATTCATTCCATTGTTCAGTGTTGCTAGCCAGACACCGAGTTATAAGTTTATCTAGCCTCCCTCCTCCCCATTCTTCTTTCAGTAAAATAACATCTAACTTTCATTAATTTCCATTTGGTTTACTTTGTTTACTGGCCATTGAGATAGAATCCATGAATGGTCAGTCCATGGCACTGGGCACAGATGTGTTTTGATATTAGAATTAATATTGCTCTATGTTACAAACAGCAAGTCTAATGTATGACCTTTCTTGTGAGTAGGTCACGTAACAACCTGACTTAATCCTAAGGCAGACATAAAACTCATAGAATCTTGTAACTGTTCATTCTACATGCAAAGTGGAGATTAAACTCACTTAAATCTTCTGGCATCTTCTAATGCTGTACTGAAAAAGAAATCATCAGCATCATACGATCAGCATCGTTAGTTACAGGAAGATATAGTAAGCATATACTCCAATCCTTAAAATTAAGACCTACAACCTCAAAGCTTTTATACTACTACCTAGTAAATGATCCTCATTAAATGAAGCAGGAATTCATAATAATAGCCTGCGGGACAAAGCTGATTTACTATTAGATGATGCACTCCCAACAGCCAGATTTCTGTGATGAACAAAATATCTAATTCATTATCCTAAATCAAATCTATTGTTAACACAGTTTTGGCCTTTGTAGTCCTAGTGGTAATTAGACCAAAACATAAATTATGCCTTCCATCTGACTTGCTTTAAATTTGAGCAGAGCCAGCAAAACTGAGTCAGAACACAGCTTTTTGTATGTTAGGGCCCTTAACAGCCTCTTCCCATAACAGCTGGTATAAGGTACATCTTTTCTTTCTCTCAAGACTCCACTCTGTCTTGCCTACCAACAAGCTAATAAAACAATTCAACACCGCAATAAAGGAATAAAAGTTCCAGCACATTTCTCTTTCAGAATACATATTCATAAATATAATTAGGGCATACTAAGGGGCATGTCCTTTGGACGCTTTTCTTTGACAGCACACATGCACCATACATGCTGTAATTGGCATGTTTTTAAGGAAGCTGGTGGAAGGAGACAGATGACATCATCTGCCAGGGATAAAGCTCACCATCTGGTACAGGTGACAATCAATAAGTAAATTCCAACTGATTCTATCCAGCTAACAGTGGTTAGTGTCATCATTGGTCAGGAGTCATCGAAGTCCTCTATTCTTCAGTCTGCACATTTTCAAGGAACAATAAGTAAATTCCAATACTCTGTCCAGCTAATAGTGGTTATTGTCCATGTTGGTTAGCAGCCAACAAAAACAACAAAAAGATGTTTGAAAATCTATAGAATGTAATAGATAAATTATCCAGTTTTTTGTTCTTTTAATAAAAATAAGAAAATTGTTTTTCAAACATTTCATTTGTTTTGTTTATTTAAATATTAACCTGTTTTTACAAAAAGGTCAAAGCAGGTACAATACATACATTCATAAAACACATATAAAATGAAATACAGTATAGTAAACAGTGCAATAAAATAAAACAAAGACAAATTAAATAAGTCAATGGATGCACATGAGATATGTTTGGATATAACAGCTCTCCAATATGTGCAAATATATCTTATGCATATGCATTGTGTAATCCTGAAAAATCAACTATCTTGATCCGCTTCCAGTGCAGGGTTAAGAAGTACTATTCTAGCTTATATGCTCCTAACCTTTAACTGGAAGTATTCATTTTGTTTAGTCTTTTCAAAATTCTGAATTGTATGAGAACCATAGCAAAGATCCCCCAAAACATATTTGGTTCCTGAGCCCCTAGTTAAATATCTCTCATTAACAGGTTCGAAATACAAACTTTAATTTTGTTTTGACTCTATTCTTATTGAAATTGGCTAAAATTTTTTGAAAAGCATACATTCTTTCTAAACAAATTATATACATTGTTTTAGGGGGCAGAATGTGAGTTTTTATAAGTATATACCTTGTGTACCAAAACGTTTTAGAAAAAAATCTTATTAAGCTGTGTCAGCACCAGGTAATTGCACATTTCACGTCCTCTTGTCATAGCTAGAATATATTTTTTTGCTTCTAGTGTTGTTTATTCAAGCAGAAACATATAATCGAGAACAAATAAATAATGTTAGTTCAACTGGCTGCTTAGTACAGTAATTTCATGGCAGTTGGAATAACTACCATAGCTACCTGTACTGATGCAAATTCCACTGTACCAACTAATCAGGGAATAAAGATAAATAATAACCTTTGAAAACACTTGCCATCTGTGACTGATTTTTGAATCACTTATTGTGGATGTAACATTTGTTTAATTATCATTTTTTATTATTTATATAGCATTATTTATGATTTCACTTCTGATTTTAGTTTGTTTTTTTGTCCCAGCAGTTTCCTCCTCCTGCCCCTTTAGGCTTCCAGCTCAAATGGAAGAGACCTCTTTTGAGCACTGTAAGCCATCATGTATGACCGCCTGGGGATTATCCCCACCCTTCCCCTGTTTTTATATTCTCTACCCAACTTGGCCCAACAGTGAACTCCAACATGCAGCACTCTCAAGAATCCTGCTGACCTAGGCACTAAGTTTGATCACTGGTATCCTGTGGAGCAAAGCCTGTGACTGTGAATGCCGCCCCCACAGCATCTCTGACCCTGACAGAGCAGTCTTGACTTAAGTCTACCTAGGGCTTCCACGTAGTGCATACAGCACTCACCAATAACATATTGGGATGTACTTGGCTGCTATATATTAATGTTGACTTTAAAAACCATGACGTCCTGACATTCACTGTATCTTTTTTTAGGCTTGTACGTAAAGACTACATTAATGACTAATTTTGCTTTGCAGCTCCACACATTTCTAGTGATGGAACTGCTGAAAGGAGGCGAACTGTTTGAACGAATTAAAAAAAAGAAACACTTTAGTGAGACAGAAGCTAGTTATATCATGCGCAAACTTGTTTCAGCTGTAAGTCATATGCATGATGTTGGAGTTATCCACAGAGATCTGAAACCTGAGGTACAGTATAATATCATGTTTATTCATAATTTCACATTCCTAGTTGTCCTTTTGTAATTTATTTATTGTTTCAATTTATATGTTGCACTGTTCAAAAAAAAAAAGCTCCAGGCAGCATACATTAAAATAAAAACTAAATACAAAACAGATACATGCACTGGGGTTCTTTTTGAGGGAGGAGAGGTTATGTTCAGTGTTCACACCTTCAGCATTATTATTAAAGTCTGTTGATAAGCAGATTTGAGTCAGACACACAAGTGGGTGATGTCATCCAATGACACCGGGACAAACTGCTCTCTCCTAGCTCAAACCTTTAATGTAAAGTTCTGAACATGCGTGTTCTCTTCCTGCGAGTATCAATCTCCACAGCTCCTCAGTTTTGTTTTTCTGCTTTCAATGGATATAAAGCAAAGCAGTCCCACAAAAATGTTGTACTTACACCATTCGCGTCTTCAGACATTCTCTCTTAGAGCCTCAGTGCTCTGGTAGTGCATCATCTTCCAGTGGATTTCCTTCTAGCAGCTCAGTGCAGTATAATTACTTGTTTCATAAAAGGTGGTCTTCATGTTAGGAGATTTCTGCAATGGATTTCTGTTTCATGGGACTTTTGTGCTGTCCTCACTTATGAAGGCAGCCTTTAAACCTTTGTTATCAGCTGTGCTCAGATTCCTCACTTGGAAGTTACTCTTGGTCATAGCAAATAACCTCAGCTAAGAGATTCTGCGAACTTCAAGCAGTGGTGACTTCCTCTTCGTCTCTCCAGGCCAGTCCAGGACATTAGGGTTGTCAACCTTCTCCAGCAGCTGAGGACTGAATTCTGAAGTTTTGCTGACACTGTATCCAGCTCCGCCTGGTGTCCAAACCTCAGTCTTTCAGTTCTCAGAAGTTGGAAGGGACGTGGACCTGACAGGCTCCCGAAGAGAGGAAAAGGAGAGCTTAGCAGCAAAAGGCATTTGGTGAAAGGAAGACGTCCGGAGGTTTTGTGGACCCAAGCAGGGGACTTCACTGAAGGGACAGTATTCGTTCAAAAAAAAAAAAAGGGCACTACAGGGAGCAGAGGAGGCAGAGCCTGCCTCAAACAGCAGCTCCGTTTGCCAGGCGGGAGCGCAGATAGGAACTGGGAGCCCCAGAGACCCTTCTGTCGCCTCCGGAATCGGGTACACTCTCCTGCTAGCAGCGGGGGTGAGTGACTCGAATGATTGGCACCATTTAGCTTCAGGTACGTCGAGCCCTTTGGGGTGTTTCACATCCGGTGTAGGCGCGTTGGTGCGGTTCATTCAGGGATTGTGTGTTTGTTCGCGTAGACTGTTGGCTTCAGCGGGGGGCGGGCCGGGTGAGCGTCGGCGAGGGCTCTCCGAGTAGGAGCTAGCCAGTTTTTAGCGGTGCGAGCGTTGGCAGCGTTTCTTTCGCAGCAGTATGGAAGGCAAGCAGGAGACCTTGGATCCGTTAGGGGGGCTGCAGAGTGTGTCTGAAAAGGTGGGAATGGTGGCCATTTTAGACAGAGCTCCCGCTCCGGGGTCCAGTCAAGTGAAGCAAGGGTAAAAGAAAATCAAAGTCTAAAAAGCCCTTGCAGGTGGAGGATGTCCCTTCTTAGCCAGTGCCATCAGGGCAGGGGGGCTTAGAGGCTCTTTTTTCAGCGGACTTTATACTGTCGCTGCATAAGGCCTATTGCCTGAAATTGCAACAGGATCAAAGCAAGGACTCTGCTCCCAATTCTTCAGGGATTCAGAAAGGTGAGGTCTTTCCTCTGGATCCAGGAGAGGGATCTTCCAAATCAACCTTGGGAGGTGAGGTGAACCTCAATAGCTTCGGGGTCTCGGCTCCCCAAGGGGCTGAGGAGGGAGAAATTCTCTCAGACTCGGGCCTGGATCAGTGGCCAATGGATATGGAGGACAGTGAACTAGGATCAGGCGAGGATCCTAATGTCTTTAGGGTCTTTAGAAAAGAAGAATTAGGGGCACTTATTGCCCATTCACGGGCGGCCCTAAATATTGCCCAGCAAGCGGCACAGGAGGAGCCTTTGGAAGATCGCTGCTACAAGGTTTTAAAGCAGAACAAAGATGTTTTCCAGTTCACAGGGTGATCAAGCACATGGTGGACTCAGAATGTGAATATCCAGAAGCTACCCTGTGGGGTGTGTGGGCCATTGGACGGCTGTACCCGCTGCCACAAGAGGAAAAAGACTTGCTAAAGATGCCCAAGGTGGATGCCTTGGTGTCAGCAGTGACAAAGAAAACCACAATTCCGGTAGAGGGAGGTGCAGCCCTTAAGGATCTGCAGGATAGGAAGTTGGAGACACTACTGAAGCAAGCGTTTGACTCTAGCGCTCTGTCCCTAAGGGCAGCAATCTGTGGAGCATATATCTCCAGGGCCTCAATTCGTTGGATCCAAGGGGATTCACATTCAGAAGGTGCAGAGGGCTCTACCTCGGAGGGAACAAAATTAGAGTTGGCAGCGGCTTATCTGGCTGATGCCTTCTATGACTTGGTACGAATTTCAGCTAAGTCCATGGCGTCTGTACTTGCAGCCAGGAGATTCCTCTGGCTGAGGAATTGGGCAGCGGATTCCTTGTCTAAGGCTTGCCTTAATAAGCTGCTCTACAAGGGCACGCTGCTCTTTGGGGAAGCTCTGGAAAAGATTGTGAAGGATCTTGGGGACGCCAAAGTGGGTCGGTTGCCAGAGGACCGCCCGAAACCCAACAACCTGCATAGGGGCCAATCCCGGGAGTTTCGCAGGTTCAGAGGATCTCGCTTTACCCCGTATCAGAGGGGGCGCTTTATCTCCAGAGGTCAGTCCTTTCGAGGAGCCAGGGGGTTCGTTCGGCAAGGGATATTTCGGTGCCCAGCAGAACTCCACTAAAAAGCCCCAATGAAGTGAGGTTGGTCCAGTCGGAGGTGCCTGTGGGAGGACGCCTGCAGAATTTCTTCTCCGTCTGGGCCACCATAATGACGGACCAATAGGTACTGGATATTGTTCGTGACAGTTACGCACTCGAGTTTGCTCGGCCGATGGCGGAGGCCTTCGTGGTGTCTCCATGTGGGTCTGTGGAAAAGAAAGAGGCGGTGTCCACGACGCTGTGATGCAGCGGGGGCTGATGAGAGCCCTGATGAGAGAAATAAAACTGTTTTACACAGAGAAAAAGATGTGCACAGAGTGCAATGTTCACAGGGACCAGCTAGAGGGAGCAGGAGTGCAGTCAGAGAGACTGGAGTGCCACGCCCAGCTGGTCAGGAGCACATGACAAACAATTCACATGCCTCAAGGAGAGGAGTTCTTTATAAGGAAGAACTGCCTCAAGCTAAACAGGGAGGACCAGGTCGGATTCGGAGAGGACCGTCAGGTCCAGGAGAGAGGACCAGGTCGGATTCAGAGAAGACCGAGTCAGGTCCAGGAGAGAGGACCAGGTCGGATCCAGGGAGGATCGGGTCAGACCCAGAGAGGACCAGGTCGGATCCAGAGAGGACCGGGTCAGGTCCAGGAGAGAGGACCTGGTCGGATCCAGAGAGGACCAGGTTGGATCCCGGGAGGACCAGGTTGGATCCAGAGAGGACCAGGTCGGATTCAGAGAAAGCCTTACATTGAAGGACCTAACAGAGAATCTCCAGGAGCTAACAGGAAGCCACAAGGAGCCAAGGAAGGACCGGCACAGGTTGGTGGGAAAGCTGTTGGCTGGCAGAGGAGAAAGCCTTACATTGATTGCAAAACAACTGTATTATATAAGGTATCCCTCTAATAAAATTAATCAAAGCTGATGTATCATAATCCACGAGATACAATCAAAAACTCCTTATTCTTATGCCAATTCGTTTGTCTTATTATAAACCACTGGTCTCAGACTATAACGTGCACTGCTCAGGAACATATCTCAAGAGCTACGTGCTACAGTGACATCAATGACCAGGTTATCATGTATTAAAGTATGGCTTGAAAAGATGTCATGTACCAAATTTTGGGATTCTTAAAAAATCAGACTTATCTTAAATATTGATCCAGTTTCAGTTTTTGCCACTATTGCAATAGTGGCAAAAACTGAAACTGGATCAATATTTAAGATAAGTCTGATTTTTTAAGAATCCCAAAATTTGGTACATGACATCTTTTCAAGCCATACTTTAATACATGATAACCTGGTCATTGATGTCACTGTAGCACATAGCTCTTGAGACATGTTCCTGAGCAGTGCACGTTATAGTCTGAGACCAGTGGTTTATAATAAGACAAACGAATTGGCATAAGAATAAGGAGTTTTTGATTGTATCTCGTGGATTATGATACATCAGCTTTGATTAATTTTATTAGAGGGATACCTTATATAATACAGTTGTTTTGTAACTACCCTCTGAAAGCAGACCGAATACCTTTTAGTGTGTTCTTACATTGATTGCAGGCAAGAAGCAAGTGGGAATCAGCTGGGAAGGAAAAGCCAGGCTGAGCACGGAAGCCAGGATTTGGGCTGTTGCAGGAGCAGGCATTTACCAGGAGAGCTGTTCCCACGGTTGAAAGCTAAAGCAAACTTTCTTTTTTTTTTTTTTATTTTATTTCTGAATTTTCAACCAAATACATCAAGCAATATTCCATACTTGAAAGAAATGGAAGGGTAAACATCACAGAAATCATTGAAACAAAAGGAAATAACCCAATTACAATAGTAATACAAAGCATTTACCTAACACTACCAGCCCACAAAAACAGGAGGGGGAGGAAGCACAGAAAGAGGCTAGATGTTATACATATTTACCAATCAAGCAATAACCATTAATAATAAAGAAAGAAATAGGACCGAGTGGCGTGATTTCAACATAAGTGCCCAAGATGAGTCGATCTAAGTGGGCTCCACTGGAACTGGAACATCCCGAAGGGCAGCTCTCCCTTCCAAAAACGTACGCAATTGTTTAAGATCATAAAAAATAAATCTAGCCGAAGCCGACTTTATAAGGCATTTACAAGGAAATTTCAATATAAAGGAAAAACCTAACAAAACCACCTCAGGACGCATGGTCAGAAACTTTTTCCTTTTTTCCTGAGTTACAAAAGAAACATCAGGAAAAATCCAAACTTTTAGTAACGTTTGTTCTAGAGCCGGATAGGTCTTGGATCCTGAGATTGTTCTTTAGAAATTCTGCTAAAGCAAACTTTCAGAGAAAGGATTGTCCCGAAGCTTCTGAGGGGAGGAAGCAAGCCAAAGGAGAAAACCTTTTATCACCAGGCTGCTGCAATAAAAGGTATGGAAATTATATGCCTAAGAGGAATGTTGTGAAGGATAAAGGTTTATATAATGCTGATATAAAACCTCCAAGAAGAAGGGATACTTGTAAGCTCAATATAGCACAGGGCCGACGCCCTAGGTTAGGCCCAGGACATTGGGACTTGCTAGAGCAAATATATAAAACTCCTGAGTGTGGTTTGCATGAAACCAGGGACACTGAATCAGAGGTATCGGATTATGAGCAAATGCAAGTGGATCCCATAGAAGATGTATCTGACCATGACATGGATTGTACATTGTGTATTTCAGGAAGTCTAGAAGCTCTGCCAGGCTTGTGATCTGTTCAAAGTATCAACAGAGCATTCTTGACTTGTTTAAGCACCACCATTTTTTGTAATGTATGATAGTTTTGTTTGAAAAGCCTAAGTTTGTTATTCTACCTGAAGTAAGGACTTTTGCTTTCACGTTGTAACCCAATATTTTGAACCTCAGCAAAGACGGGAAATAAAAGCCTTATTTTTCCCACCACTCTGCTTAAGTATCTTATTAAAGATTTGGAGCTCAAGGAAACTACAAAGACCAAGAGCCATTTGGGCCTTGTAAAAGACTCTCAAATCTTAACTTTATATTTTGTGTCGCACCTGCCCTGGCATCCACTAGCCACCAGGGAAGTGTGCTGACAATGCTTCAAAGGTTGCTGCGGCTTCAGGAAGTAGTGCCGGTTCCGCAAGACCAGTTAGGGTTAGGTCGATACTCGATTTATTTTGTAGTTCCCAAAAAGGAAGGCTCTTTTCGTCCAATTCTGGATCTCAAACATGTGAATCGCTGTTTAAGAGTTCCGCATTTCCGGATGGAGACCCTGCAGTCGATCATTCGATCAGTGAAGCCGGGAGAGGTACTCTCGTTAATCGATCTGACCAAGGTCTATCTTCACATTCCCATCAGGCCAGAGCACCAAAGATTTTTACGTTTTGCGGTACCCATGGGTCGTTTTCAGTTCCGAGTGTTACCGTTTGGTCTGGCTACGGCACCGTGCATGTTCACGAAGGTGATGGTAGTGGTGGCGGCGGCGGCGTTAAGGAAAGAAGGCATTCTTGTGCACCCCTACCTCGACGATTGGTTGATTCAAGTACCGTCCGTGTCGGAGTCGAGGGAGGCAACGGTGCGGGTGGTAGCTTTCCTGGAACAGCTCGGCTGGGTGGTGAACCGAGCCAAAAGTCAATTGCAGCCGGTCCAGCGGCTCCTGTACCTTGGGGCGGTGTTCGACACGGCGTTGGCTGCAGTTTTTCTGCCAGAAGACAGGGTACAAAAAATTTTGAGACAAGTAGAAGCCTTTTTACGCATGAAAGCTCCAACAGCGTGGCGATACTTGCAACTTCTGGATTCCACGGCGGCGGCCTTGGACCTGGTGCCCTGGACAAGGGCGCATATGCGTCCGCTCCAGCGGGCCTTACTGGCGAGATGGTCGCCTCAAGATCATCCTCTGGATCGGAAGTTTGAGTATTTGCAGAAGGTCGTCGACAGTTTGCAGTGGTGGTTGGACCCCAGCCATCTGCGAGCAGGAATGCCATTGGATCAACCAGATTGGGTGCTCCTCACCACAGATGCCAGCCTCTTCGGCTGGGGGGCACATTGTCGGTCACAGATAGCGCAGGGGTGTTGGCCACCAGAGGTGAAAGGTTGGTCCATCAATCAGCTGGAGCTAAGGGCGGTGCACCTCGCTCTGCAGGAGTTTCTCCCTTTGGTGAAAGGAAAAGTGGTGTGTGTGTTCTCCGACAATGCGGTGACGGTGTCTTATATCAATCGGCAAGGGGGGACACGCAGTGCAGCCTTGCTGGAGGAGAGTCAGCGGTTGATGAGCTGGGCAAAGTCTCATCTGTTGGCTCTTTCGGCGGCTCACATAGCAGGACGAGACAACGTGCAGGCCGATTATCTCAGCCGACATGTGGTAGATCCCGGAGAGTGGGAACTCAACGCGGCAATTTTTCACGACATTACGCTGCGGTGGGGGCAGCTGGTAATGGACCTGATGGCCACCCTCGAAAATGCAAAGGCTGGCCAATTTTTCAGCCGGTGCAGAGAACACATGTCGGAAGGGCTAGACAGCTTGGCTCAGCCGTGGCCGTCAGGCATGTTGCTTTATGTTTTTCCTCCATGGCCCATGATCGGACGGGTCATTCGGAGGATAGAGCATCACGAGGGTCAGGTGATTCTCATTGCCCCAGACTGGTACGCGGATCTGGTGCTTCTCTTAGCGGACAGTCCCGGGAGACTACCGCTCGGACAGACCTGTTGTGCCAGGGTCCACTGCTAATGCCGGACGTGGATTGCTTCTCGCTTACGGCTTGGCTCTTGAAAGGGAACGGTTAAGTCGTAGAAGTTATTCGGCGGTGGTGGTAGCCACAATGTTGAAGGCCAGGAGACAGTCTACTTCCATAGCTTATGTTCGTATTTGGCGTATTTTTGAGCGCTGGTGCGAACAGCTTGGTCTCCATCTGTTCATCGCAGGGGTGCCAGAGGTGTTGTCTTTTCTGCAGGACGGTCTGGATAAGGGGTTAGCCCTCAGTACCATCAAGGTTCACTTAGCAGCACTAGCATGTTTTAGGGGGCAAGGTACGAGGAATTTTCTTGTCTGTGCATCCGGATATTCTACAGTTCTTAAGAGCAGTAAAGAATATTCGTCGCCCGGTAGTTCCGGCCTGGGATTTGAATTTAGTCTTAGAAGCGTTGGCGAGGCCTCCCTTTGAGCCGGCAAGGAAGGTCTCGCTCAGAGATTTTTCATGGAAAACCGTATTCCTGGTAGCATTGTGTTCGGCGAGAAGAATTTCGGATCTCCAAGCACTTTCGTGCAGAGAACCCTATATACAGTTTACGGAAGAAAAGGTCTTGTTGCAGCCGGTACCGTCTTTTCTTCCGAAGGTAATGTCAAGATTTCATGTGAATCAGTCTATTTCTCTACCGACTTTTCCGAGCCAAGGTGGACACCCCATGGATGGGGTCCTGAAAAACGGATTTAGGAAGAGTGCTGCAGAGATACCTTCAGAGGACAAAACCTTTTCGACGTACGGACAGGTTGTTTGTTCTGTTTGGAGGTCCACGGAAAGGAGAAGCGGCCTCCAAAGCCTCGCTTGCCCGTTGGGTTAGGCGCGCAGTATCAGCAGCGTATCAAGCGAGCGGGAGAGCTCCTCCAGAAGGCCTCAGAGCTCATTCTACTCAGAGCCAGGCGGCGTCCTGGGCTGAGTATGCCTTAGTTCCACCGGTGGACATCTGCCGGGCGGCTACTTGGTCATCGCTTCACACTTTTGCGAAGCACTATAGATTGGATGTGCAAGCCAGAGGAGACGCAAATGTGGGGGCCTCGGCCATTATAGCGGGCCTAGCGGGACCCACCCGGGGTTAGGTACTGCTTTGGTACTGCCCTAATGTCCTGGACTGGCCCGGAGAGATGAAGAGGAAGAATAAATTAGACCTTACCTGCTAATTGTCTTTCCTTGAGATCTCTCCGGGCCAGTCCAGGGCCCACGCAGACCATTTGCGGTGTTCAGGAGAACAGTTTGGACCATAGAGGGTTGTACGTCTGCTGTACATATTTAACGAAGCATGGTGACATTGGTTAGTTGAGAGGGGGACTCAGCGGTATTTAGCTGGGTCTTCCGCCCAGAAATTTCGGAACGGCGGGGACTATGGGGCTCCCTGGTAGGGTTGGGGGTTAGTTCCATTACTCCATTCTAGATCAGATACCTCAGGGGGTATGGGGGGGAAAAAAAAAGAAGGAGGGGGCATGCTGCGTTTTAGGTAGGCTCTGCAGGTTGAGTTTTGTTTTTGTTTTTGTTTTGGTAGTATTGGTTGCAGTAGTGTAAGATCCTGGAATGAGTTATGTTTCACAGACTGCTTTGACAGTGGTAGACTGAGGTTTGGACACCAGAGGGAGCTGGATACAGTGTCAGAAAAACTTCAGAATTCAGTCCTCAGCTGCTAATGTCCTGGACTGGCCCGGAGAGAACTCAAGGAAAGACAATTAGCAGGTAAGGTCAAATTTCTTCTTACAAATCATACCTTTGATTTCATCACCATGAAGTGGTTCTCTGAACATACCTATTTCACATCAACAAAGAAAAATAGTTTTTGCCCCACTTCTCCAAAACTGCATTCGAATCTGCCCAAGAAGGCCCTTCATACTTTGGACTATAAATGGGTCTTTCACATACTATCGTAAAAGAATTCATTCTTTTTGGAAGTCCAAGCAGCTTTTTGTCTCCTTAAAAAAAAAAAAAAAAGTAGTGTTGCTCACCTGTAACAGGCGTTCTCCATGGACAAGCAGAAATGAGTCTTCATGTATGGGTGATTTATTTATTTAACAAGTTTTATATAGCACCTTAGGGCCAAGACGGTTTACAAGGAACAATTAGCAATCTCAAATGAGCAACATTTACATAGAACAAAAGGGGATAGAACTTGGACTTAACAACAACAGGGGGGGGGAACTTATATTGAAGGGGGGTGATGATTTCCTGGGGTGTTATGCGGTTTCATTGGTGCCCTAGTACTCAATGAAGAGGTGTGTCTTTAGTAACTTCTTGAGGTCTTGAGTTGTCTATGCATTGCGTATTGGAGCTGGGAGTGAGTTCCAGATTGAGGGAGTGAAGAGGGTGAAGGCTCTGTTGTTTGTTTGATGGGTGCATTTTATCTTGAGCGGGAGAATGACTAGTAGATTTTGGGTGGTCGATCTCTTTCCTCTTGTTGAGGGAGCTATTCTGATCAGTTGTGTAAGGCAAGGTACAGATAAGTTATGTAGGACTTTGTGGATGGTCGTTATCACCTTGTGCTTTATCCTCTGTGCTATTGGTAGCCAGTGTAAGCTCGTGAAGGTGAGAGTGATCTGCTGGTGTCTTGACATGCCTTTTAGTATTCTGGCTGTGGTATTTTGGGCTAATTGGAGGGGGTAGATAGTGTGTTTTGAGAGCCTTTGGTATAGGATGTTGCCGTAGTCTAGATGGGGTGTTATAATAGTTTGGAAAACAGTTCTGAAATCATTGTGGTGGAGTAGTGGTTGGAGGGATTGTAGTGATTTCATTTTGAGGTATGCGGTGTTGGTTGCCTTCTTGATGTGGGAGTGCATGTTGAGGTTTTTGTCGAGGGTTATGCCTAGGTATTTGATTTAATCTTTTATTGTGATTTCTGTATTTTGGAGTGGTAACTTTGCTGGTGGGGAGAAGTAGGGGTCTCTTGTGACCAGCAAGGCCTCGGTCTTGTTGCTGTTCACTATTAGGTTTAGGCTTCTAAGGAGATTGGTGATGGCTGAAAAGCAATCCGAGATAGTGGAGAAATCCAGAGCTAGGGCGTGGAATGGTGTGTAGAATATGATGATGTCTGCATAAAGGTGAAAGTGCATTTTGAATCTTATGAGTAGGTCACGGGTTGAAGGTAGATGTTGAAAAGTAGTGCTGACAGAGCTGATCTTTGGGGTACGTCTTGGTTTAAGCTGAACTGGTTGGATTTGAGGGAGCCGATATATTCTTGAAGTAGTCTGTTGGTGAGGTATGAAGAGAACCAATTTAGGGTGCTGTTGCAGAGGCCCATCTTCTGCATTCTGGTGAGCAGTGTGTTGTGCGAGATTGAGTTGAAAGCTGTGCTGATGTCCAGGAAGATCATTTCAAAACCTCAATGTGGCTTGTCTAGGCCTTTGATTAGTGTGTCGAGGAGTGCGGTGAAGAGGGTATCTATGCCATGTTGGGGGCGGAAGCCGTGGTGTTGGGGGTCGAGGGGTGCATGGCTGTCGATGTAATCCTGGAGTTGATATTTCACTGTTTCTCTATTACTTTTGCTAGGAAGGGGATGCTTGTTATGGGGTGGTTTGAGCTTGGGTCTGATTGGTCAAGAGAAGGTTTCTTGAGGATGGGTCTAATTGAGGCTTCTTTTAGAGTGGGGGGAGGTATCCTTTTTGGAGGGAGGTGTTGACGATCTTCTGCATTGTTCTGGATAGCTCTGCCTGGAGTATTTTTATCCAGGAGACTGGGCAAGGGTGAGATGGTGGTATTAATGTCTTTGATGTCTGTGAGTTTGTGGATTGAGATCAATCTGAAGGTGTTCCAGCAGTGAGCTTGAGTTGGCTTATCCTGTGGGTATAGTGGGGCAGTGGGATGGGGAGTTACGGAGGAGTGTTTGTTGTGTAAGAAGTTTGCCATGGTCTGTAGGTCAAGTTGTGTTTTGGTATTCATTGCAGTAGGATCTTTTGTGAGGGAGGAGACTATGGAGAATAGTTCTCTGGGTCTGTTGAGGGATTTCTTAATTATGATACTGTATTATTCCTTTTTGCTGCTTTGGATAGTATTACATCCAGACACTGGGAGTGTTTATCTTCCTCTTTCTGGACGATTGGCTGATCAAGGATATCTCTCCAGAAGGAGTTCAAGAATCAACACGACTGATCATACGGGTGTTGGAATTACAAGGAGTCATTATAAATCCCACCTTCAACCCACCTAGTTGTAATTAATTGGAGCCCTGCTCGACATGACTCGGGCGAGAGCCTTTCTTCTGCACGACCATCTGCACAGGCTGGCAGCACTGGTGCAGGAGACTCAACTGAGTCGGCAGGTGACAGCTCGTAAGATGTTGGCCATACTACACCACATGGCCTCTAAAGTGCATGTCACTCCCTTGGCATGCCTGCAGATGAAGCAGGCTCTGTTGACTCAGAGAACTCAATGGGCCCAGGCCATGGGCCGACTCGGGGATTGTCTGTATGTCACCACCCCTCTCGTTCAAACATTACACTGGTAGGAAGTCCACCATAATCTTCTCAAGGGTCTTCCTTTCCAAATTGCTCCACCCCAAAGAGTCCTGATGACAGACTCATCCAAGCTGGGGTGTGGAGCTCATTTCAATGGGTTGCACACCCATCCAAGAAAGTCTCCATCAGATCAACTTCTTGGAACTAAGAGCAGTGGCAAATGCTCTGAAGTCTTTTCAAGATCAACTGGCCAACCAAATTGTTCTGATTCAGACTAACAATCAGGTAGCCATGTTCTACATCAACAAGCAGGGAGGAATGGGTTGGGGAGCAGTCAGGTTATGGAAGTTCGCCATCGTGCACGGGATGTAATTGAGAGCCACGTACCTGCCAGGCAAGCAAAACACTCTGGCAGACAGATTGAGTCGAGTCCTCATGACACACGAGTGGACACTGGACAGGGAAGTTGTGACTCACATCTTTCGAAAGAGGGGCACCCCCTCGATATGTCTGACATCCTGCAGAATGTCCATGTAGATCAGTTCTGCTCCAGAGTAAGATCACACAGCAGATTGGTGTCAGATGCTTTCCTCCTGTATTGGGGAGCGTGTCTTCTGTACACATATCCTCCAATACCTCTCCTTGCGAAGACCCTCCTGAAGCTCAAAACAGATGGCCCAGACAGCCTTGGTTTCCCCTCCTGCTACAGCTCTCCAGTCTGGAGCCTTTATTGCTTGTCCATACACCTGATCTCATAACACAGGAAGACAGGACAATGTTGCACCCCATCATCTGGTTCTTGGCCATTACAGTGTGAATGTTGAGAAGCTAATGACTCAGCTCACCCTACCTGTTTATTTAGCTGGGTTTATTTACACTTTTCTCTGGGTCAAAGCTTTTGGCCTCCAAGAGGACCTCTATGAGAAAGTCTTACTCTTGCAAATGGAAGAGGTTTGCTGTCTGGTGTGAGGGCCAGGCCCTAGATCCTCTTGTCTGTTCCACACAAAAACTGTATGAATATCTTCTAAACCTCTCTTAGTCTGGAGGTAAGTCCAACTCTGTTAGGGTCCACCTCCATGCAATTGGAGTATATCATCGAGGTGTGGAGGGCAAGTCTATCGCAGTACAGTCTTCAGTTGTACACTTTATGCGGGGGTTGATTCTCTTTGAAGCCTCCCTATAAGCCTCCCGCAGTGCCTTGGGACCATAGTGTGGTTCTTGCACAGCTCATGAAAGTTCCCTTTGAACTGCTCAGTTCCTATCCTCTGAAGTTCTTGACCTGGAAGGTATTGTTTCTGGTGGTGGTTATCTCAGCACGCATAGTGAGCAACCTTCAGGCCCTAGTACTTCATCTGCTTTACACCAAATTCCACCATAATAAAGTTGTCCTCCGTACTCATCCTAAATTTCTTCCAAAAGTGGTATCGGAGTTCCACCTTAATCAGTCAGTTGTTTTTTCTTAAGACCTCTTGCCCACAAAGAGGAAGCTTCATTGCACATGTTGGACTGCAAATGAGTCTTATACTTGGAGCAGAGAAAAGCCCATAGAAAGTCCATCAGCTTTTTGTTTGTTTTTGACCCTAGCAAACTAGGGGTTGCCATTTTCAAATGCTCTCTTTCAATTTGGCTAGAAGACTGCATCTCTTTCACTTTTGCCCAGGTAGGCCTGAGCCTTGATGGTCATGTCACGGCTCACAATGTCAATGCTATGGCAGTGTTGATGGCCAACTTACGCTCAGTCTCCATGGAAGAGATCTGCAAGGCTGCAACATGGTCTTGGGATTCCTGATGCGAAAGCAACTTTGGTCGTCAATCTGTACTCTGGAATCTGGGGATTAGAATCCAACTCCACCCCCTCCCACCCCATCCCATTATATTCTGTCCAGGCTACCAAAAAAAGGGAGGAAGAGAGAATCACTCATCTTGTACATAGTTGGAAGTTGAGTTGTATGGCCTCCCGGTGGCCTCCTCTGTTTTTAGTAGCCAGTTGCTTGGGAGTCCCATACATGAGTATTCATTCCTGCTTGTTCATGGAGAAAAGGTAGTTACTTACCTGTAGCAGGTGTTCTCCGTAGACAATAGAAATTAGTCCTCACAATCTTCCCACGTCCCCGAGGAGTTGTCTTCTGCTACAGCTATGTTATCAGACTGATTCAAGGTGACACCACGATGGCAGAAGGAAAGGAGGCATGCAGCTGTGGTGCAACCTCCCAAAAACCTCCAATAAAAGTTGGGGACTGTTTCCCATCCAAGGCTCTATCGGGGACGTCACTCATACATGAAGATTAATTCCTGCTGTCCACAGAGAATATCTGCCACAAGTGAGTAATTACTTTTTCTCCATAGACAGCAAGATTAGTAAGGACACACAATTCCTCCCACCTCCTCAAGAGTTGCTTCTGTTCTTGAGTTTGGAAATGATCTGAGGTGCTGAGGAGACCGCAATACATAGGAAGTGCTGTGCATGCTTGGCTCCATCCTGGTGCCATCAGATGACATCATCCACTTGTGTACCTAATCAGTACTGCTGTCTATGGAAAACACTCATCGTTTCAGGTGAGCAACATTGCTTTACACATGGGAGCATAGCAACTCTCAGTCAAAAAGGCCTATTTGGCCCACCCTGTCTACTCAGTTTCTCTTGCCTAAGGATATAGGAAAGCCTTGCTTCAGTTTTATGTTGGGTGATCTTGCCGCCTTGGAAGCTTAATGTAGTTGTATTGCTGCTCAGTGAAGACTGTCTACTTTCTCTGCTTTTTGACCCATAATATTCCTTATGATAGAGCATGTACGGTTCTATTAGTCAAACACCTGGGACCACATTTCTCCTGCTATTTCTTGACTTGCCATTCTTACATGCCATATGTTTTCTAAATTTATTTAAGTTCAGTCACACTTTTGGTTGCTACTACCTCTCCTGGTAGGCTATTCCAGGCGTTCTCTATTCACCTTATAAATTAAAAAAAAAAAAAAAAAAGGTTTAAACACTAAATACCTAGCAACATGTAAACCTATAAACATGTAAACATACAAACCTTTAAACATGTAAACATACCTAGCAACATGTAAACTACTTTGATTGAACGAAAGGTGGTATATAAAACTGGTTAAATAAATAAAAAAAAATAAAAATAAATCTGAGCCCTAGTAATCAATATATAATGTCCTTATTTCCTCTGAGCCTTCCTCTCTCAACCCTTGATATCATGTCTTTTATCCTGAATTTCTTTTTATATGGAAAATTCTTCTTTCTTCGTGAAGCTTGTTAAATGTTTGAATATTATTAGCACGCTCCCTTTCTACCTGCTATTTTCTGAAGCCTCTGAGTGTTGCAGGCCTTGTATGAATTTGATAGCCCTTCTATGAACTGCTTCTAGTCTATCATTGACTTTATGAAGAAGTTGACCAAGGATACGTCAGTGGTTTGGGCACCACAGTCTGTGATTAGTTCACTGTTATTCTCCAGGTTTATGCAAAGCAAAGTTCTCTGAGTGCTTGAGAACATAACTGAGAAGATCAAGTTTCTAGGAGCTGTCAGAGGATAGGAAACATTACTGCAGATCTCATTCAATGCATGGCTCTAAGAGCAGGGCGGGGGATACTAGAGTTTGCCATTTGCTCTTGGAGCTTTACCTCTATTTAAAATTCAAAGCACTTCAGTAACATTTTATAAGTCCAGCTTCAGATCATCAACTTCCCTTTGAAGCACCCCAAGCAAGGTAAGTCTACTTGCTGAATCCAATTGATTCTTAGTCTCATTAGGAGGCATTTTGTGACGGTTGTAGCCTAACACATGAAGGGGGGCTAGTTACTAACTAATATACTACTACTTATAATTTGTATAGCGCTACAAGGCGTATGCAGTGCCGTACAAAAACATGTAAGAGACAGTCTCCCTGCTCATAAGAGATTACAATCTAATGTGGCACCAAAGGTTCCCTTATAGAGCCAGATACTGGTGTGGGGGGGCGCAGAGAGGGGTTTCTCTAGGCCTAGTTCATTACTCAGTCCCAGACAAAGAGAGAGCAGAGCCCCCTCCTACAGTTCGGGGAGGCCTCAGGCCAGTGGTATGCCAATCTTCACAACCCATCATAGGTAGGAAAACTCCTGAGCAGAGAATTAAGGGCAGGGAATTTCCTGAAGCCAGGGAGACCAGGGGAGGGACAGAGGATCTGCAGTTGCCCTGGGAATACAACTAATATGTGCTTCCTTCCAGGAGCCAATCACAGCATGAGAGGGAGGTAACTGTTACCCTGGAGACCAGGGGAGTGGGTAGGACCAGGGAGTTTTCCTGCAATAAGGGAGCCCTGGGAGAACGGCCGAGGCAAGAGGGATTCATATGTCTTGAAGAGCCTCCTGTGGGAAGCCAGCCAGCCTCTGAGGGATCAGCAGAGGACATGGAGATGGAAGCTATGGAAGGAAGTCCCCTGGACCCCCACCTACATCGGAGGAAGAAATGGAGGTGGAATGAGCCAGGAGGCTGTAAACTTTGTTTTGCTGTTTATTTCTCCTTTTTGTTTTTTCCTGATTTGTTTGAGGGCGGTGCAAGAGGGGAGGCATGATGAGAGAGTAAGTCACTAAAGGTGGGCTCCTCCCCACCCTTTCTTGCCTTACTGTTTGAGCCATAGTGCTTACTTTTCTTATTTTGAGGCTGTTTTGTGTTTGCTTGGAGGAGAAACTGAAAGGGTTGCTTTGTTTGGTTTTGTTCCCTTGTTGGGAGGAACGGGACTGTGCATGAAGACAGGGACTAGACCTAACCCAGGATAGCCTCTGTAATAAGAACTGTGTTGTTGGAAAGGGCTGAGGCCTTCAGGGGCTGAACTAGATGTCTGCCTCGGCCATAGCCTGTAGTGTGACTGATTTGTCTTTTTGGTACTTTTCTGCTGACACCTGTGGGGGCAGGAGCAGGGAACCTATGTCTCCCGAGCTTTGATGGGAACCTTGGTGAATGGAACTGGAAGGATACTACAGGGCTTCAGCAGTGATCACTTCTCTTGATCTGTCACTGATGCTGGCCACCTGCCTGCTATCTACAACAGCTGGTGAGACTTATGGGAGCACTACTTTAAGCGGACTGCCAGCAGCAAACGGGCTCAGCACTGGGTTACACTAGTCAAGACAGACAACACAACAAGTGAGGACAAGGATATATCTAGAAGAAAAGTAAGGAGGTGAACAGGAGACAAGCGGGATCAGGATCCAAAAGTAGTCTCAAAGAAGTGACATGGGTTAAGGGAATAACATATGTATGCCTCTTAGCATATATTAAAAGTTAGTTATGCATTATATTACCAAAATGTATATCAAAGGTAAGACACCTTAGCATTCGTTGGGGATGGGTGAAGAAAGCCCCCAGGTAAGTGAAAGCCCCCAGGTAAGCCATACCCATTTCCATAAAGGTATTTAATGTAACAGGGGTAACATATGGAAAGCAGTGTGTATAAATGCCTGTAGCATGGGAAATAAGGTCCCTGATGTTGAAGCTTTGGTGGGAGTGGCCGACTTGGATTTAGTGGCAGTTACAGAAACATGGTTCACAGAAAACCATGACTGGGATGTAACTATACCTGCCTATAGTTTATTCAGAAAGGACAGGTTAGGAAGAAGGGGAGGAGGAGTGGCACCATATGTAAAAAATACTATTAAAGCTTTGGAATTACAGAGCTTAAAAGGGAGAGAGGAGGCATTGTGGGTTAAACTGCAAAGAGGGAAAGAGAAATCTATTTGCATTGGCATGATATACAGTGTCATAAGGTAGCGCCATCAGAACCCATGGAAGTAGGGGATTGTGAGCAAAATGTAAGGGAAACTGACAGCTCAGGTTCACACATGGGGGAAAGTTGCTATGAGCAACAGATGAAAACAAAGCCACGTGGTGTTAGGGAACGCCCGAACAGAAAGGGAGCACAGAATTCATTAGAAAATGAAGAGCACCTACATGGGGGCGAAGCCCAGGCTAACACCAATTTGAACGTACTTAAAAATCACTTACCGGGAGGTAGAAAGAGAACTGAAGGAGAAAGTAGAACGGAGAGAGAAGTAGTAGGAACTACGGGAGAACCGTTAGGAACTGCTGAGCTTGAGAGCAGTGTCCATGGAGCTGTGAGGACGGAGCCAAGGGGATTATCCAGAGTACATGAGGTTGGTGATTCTCAGAGAAGCTGTTGGGAACAGCAGTGCACAGCCTCTCAATATTCCCAGGAGCGTTGCTGTGAGGCAAGCAGAGAAGGCAGTCCAACAGCCAAGGCTTTAAGATATAAATTACCTAACACCAGAAATGCAGAAGGGGAAAGCTTTTACCCTGAAGCACATTTGAATGAGTCAGAGAAACACCGTGGAAAAGGGGCTTCCAAGCAGAGCTGTGCTTATCCGAGAGAGCAGGAAACAGCAGTGCCTAAAGGTAGGCGTATTTACCCTAATAAGAGAGGTTTGCAATACCCTGACTTTCTATGCACGTACCAAGAGCTCTGTAGTTCTCAGGAACCCAACTACAGGAAATACGGTAGTTACCCACGGACCACTGGTATAGTGGGGGAGGAGAGTGTTTTAACTCCCCGACAAGAACCTTATAACTTTAACGGCAATTGGGAGCCAGAAGTTTACTCTGATGAAGAGGAGATGCAGATTGAACCTCTTGAGGAATCTTTAGAGGAAAATGAGATGGACTGCACGTACACATTATCTGATTGTATAGCATCTCTATGTTAAAAGCAGCCAGAACTGTTTATGAGAAGAAACAGGTGCCAGAGTTCTGTGAGTAAAAGGAACTGTTTTCTGTTACTTTTTGTTCATGGTTTAATGCTGAAGAAAGCTAAGTTTTGTTGAAAGTATTTTTCTTTAATTGTGTTATCAGACGAAGGGTCTGACCTGCTTTAAGTTCCACTGTTATGAATTCACCCTGGACGGGGAATAAAGCCTGAGTTTAAACCTTACCCTCTGCTTCAACTACACTTCTTTGGCTAATGGTGAAAACTACAGGATCCAGAAGGCTTTGCAAAATGCCTTCATAGGAGCTCTAGCCATAAAAATACTGCCCCATCAAAACGACCCAAGCCCTTTTTAGCCTCTGGGTACGTTAGTGGGTGACAACAGACCTCCCTCACAAGAGGAAGAGGTGGACAGAGAGTTAATTGAAGACATATGCAGCATTGCTAGGAAAGGGAAGTGCTACTGATAGGGGATTTCAATATGCCAGATGTTGATTGGCACATTCCTGCTGCAGTATCATTTAGAAGTAAAGAGATCCTGGATTCTCTACAGGGAGAATTATTCAGGCAATTGGTAACAGACCCCACACGTGAAGGGGCCATACTGGACTTGGTGCTTACCAATGGTGAAAGTGTTTTTGATGTTTTAGTGGGAGATCATTTTGCGTCCAGTGATCACCAGATGGTGTGGTTCAGTATTAGGACTAGGACTGTTAGAATCCATTCAAAGGTGTGAGGGTCTTGGACTTTAGGAAGACTAACTTTGCCAAGATGGGCCAATACCTCAGGGAGTCGTTAGCAGGATGGGAATTGCTGGGGATGTAGAAAAACAGTGGGCAAAACTGAAAGGAGATATTTTAAGGGCAACCAACCTTTTAGTTAAAATGGTAAATAAAGAAAAAAGGAAAAAGAGACTGCTATGGCTTTCGAAAGAAGTAGCTGAAAAGGTGAAGAAAAAGAGGGAGGCCTTCGTGAAATACAAGAGATCACAGAGAGAGGAAGACAGGCATCTATATTTGGAAAAATTTAGAGAAGCTAGCAAAGTAGTCAGGAAAGCAAAGATTCAAAAAGAGGAGGAAATAGCCAATGCAATAAAATGAGGGGATAAGACATTTTTCAGATATGTTATTCTCAAGAGGAAGGGCAAAAGTAGTATTGTCAGATCTCAAGGGTGAAGGGGAGGAATATGTAGAAGCTGATGAGGATAAAGCGGAATTGCTTAACAAATATTTCTGTTCTGTGTTCACAGATGAAGAACCAGGAGCAGGACCTCAGAAAACGTCCACAAACAGGAACAGAAGCGAGGGACATCTTGAACAATTTTCAGAAGACTGTGTTTGTGAGAAACTAGCTCAACTTAAAGTGGACCAAGCGATGGGACCGGATGGGTACACCCTAGATTGCTGAGGGAACTTGGGGACGTTCTAGCAGCTCCACTGACTAACCTTTTCAATGCCTCGTTGGAGTCGGGAATGGTGCCAAAGGACTGGAGAGAGGCTCATGTGGTGCCTTTACACAAAAGCGGAAGTAAGGATGCGTTTGAAAACTACAGGCCGGTTAGTTTAACTTCGGTGGTGAGTAAATTATTGGAAACGCTGCTGAAAGAGAAAATAGTGAGGTTTCTTGAGTCCAGAGGATTACAGGATCCGAGGCAGCATGGATTCACCAGAGGCAGGTCTTATCAGACAAATCTGATTGATTTCTTTGACTGGGTGACCAGGGTGTTGGACCGAGGGAGAGCCCTAGATATGTATTTAGATTTCAGTAAAGCCTTTGACACTGTTCCTCACAGGTGACTTATAAACAAACTGAGCACCCTAGGGATGGACCCTAAAGTTACTGCTTGGGTTAGAAATTGGTTGGGTGGGAGGCGACAAAGAGTACAGGTAAATGGAGCTCACTCTGAGGAGAAGGATGTTACCAGTGGTGTGCCCCAGATATCTGTCCTTGGTCCGATTCTTTTTAACATCTTTGTTAGTGATATGGCAGAAGGGCTGTTGGGTAAGGTCTGCCTCTTTGTGGATGATACCAAAATCTGCAATAGAGTAGACACTCAGGAAGGTGTAGATAACATGAGGAGGGATCTAGCTAAGCTTGAAGAATGGTCTAGAATTTGGCAGCTGGGATTTAATGTTAAAAAATGTAAGGTCATGCATTTGGGCTGCAGCAATCCAAGGAAGCAATATAGTATAGGGGGTGAAGTACTTTTGTCCACTAAAGAAGAGCGGGACCTAGGCGTGGTTGTGTCTGATGATCTTAAAGTAGCTAAACAGGTAGAAAAGGCGAATGCAAAAGCTAGAAGGATGCTTGGGTGCATACGGAGAGGAATGGCTAGCAGAAAAAAGGAGGTGATAGTGCTTCTGTATAAGTCTTTGGTGCGACCTCATTTGAAGTATAGTGTGCAATTCTGGAGACCGCACCTTCAAAAGGATATAAATAGGATGGAGTCGGTACAGAGGGAGGCTACTAAAATGGTTAGTGGTCTTCATTATAAAGCATATGAGGACAGACTTAAGGATCTTAATATGTACACCTTAGAGGAAAGGTGGGATAGAGGTGATATGATTGAGATGTTTAAATACCTCCGTGGCACAAATGTACAGGGGGAGAGCCTCTTTCAGTTGAAAGCAAGTTCTGCTATGAGGGGACATGGGATGAGGGCGAAGGGGGATAGATTCAGGAGTGATATGCTGAAATATTTCTTTACGGAAAGAGTGGTGGATCCGTGGAATATTTTCCCAGTGGAGGTGGTAGAGATGAGGACAGTATCTGAATTCAAAAAAGCATGGGACAAACACAGAGGATCTCTAAACGAAAAAAGGGGACTGTTGTAGTTGTTGAAATTGAAGGACAAACTAGATAGGCCATGTGGTCTTTTTCTGTCGTCATGTTTCTATGTTTCTAAATAGTGAGATGAAAATGCATGCAAACCACCTTATTATGCAAAAGAAATAAAACGGCTTGTGCTGAACTTCCTGGGACATGTGGTCTGAGGCTCCTGGGGAGCCTTCTTAAAAGGGACAGAGCAAAAGTTCCCCATGGCCCCAAATCAGATCCCCAAGAAGGCATCCCTCAGCACCAAAAGACATCGTTGCCCCAATTGAAGCACCCTTGGTTACTGCTATCCTGTCTAGCTCCAGATTCAAAATGGCACCTTTCAACCCCTAGGGCAGCGATTTTCAGCTGCTGTGCCTCAGGTCCATAGGTGTGTCATGGGAGTTTGGGAAGAGTCATTTATTAGTAGGACCATTGAGGGAGTTTGAGGGAGGGCGGAACCAGTGTCATTCTTCAGTCAGCTGTTCGGATCGGGTGTGTTATTCCATGTATCTCCCATCATTCCATGTATATCCCTTCCCTAAATTTCGTTCCCTTCTCAAGACCCACTTCTTTTCCTCTGCCTTTGACACCTCTCTGTGACCCTTCATGACTTTTTTCCTCTTCTGTCCTTCTGCTATTTCTACCTTTCATCTTCTTTCCTGTATGTTATTGTAGTTCTTTTTCCTTTTCCAAATATGATGATTTTTATATTGTAAACCGCCCCGATGTAATGGGGGGCGGTATATCAAGTCTTTTGTAAACAATAAACAATATCACTTAATGTATCTTCCTTGGACTGGGTGAGAGATCCATTTGTGTGAGTGTGTGTGTGAGTCGTCAGAATTAACTGTTGCAGAAGAAGATGAGTTGACGGAAATCAGAAATAGAGGACTAAAACTGAAATGCTCATCAACAGATATGGCTTCATTCTGCTTATCTCTCCAAGGAATACCCAGTCATTACAAAGATGGGATTAAAGCATTTCTTCCTTTCTCAAGATCTTATCTGTGTGAGGTTGGTTTCTTTGTAGTGAACACAATGAAAAGCAAGAACAGGCTGCGGCTTCAAGCAGTGGAGGAGGACTTGAGGTTATGCTTGTCAACCATCCGCCCTCGGACAAGGGACATCATGAAACATCACCAAGCAGATTTCTCACAGATTTAGTTTTTTAAACATAACACAATGATTAAAATTTTAGTTATTAAACTTTAAACACAGTGTTAATACTCGTTTTTTAAATGATGATAAAATACTGTATATCCTTAAAAAACTGATGGTGTGCCTTGGCAATTTTAGCACCTTATCAGTGTGCTGCAAAATGGAAAAGGTTGGAAATCGCTGCCCTAGGGGATCAGAATAACGCAACTTGCAAGGTTGATTGTAAGTTGCATTATTCATTTACCATAGGAGTCAATAACTTGTGGTAATGTTACTGCAAGTTTAGTGAGTCCCATGGCAAATTAAGCTGGAGTAAAATGCGATCTCCAGGAACAAGCAGGAATGAGTCTTCACATATGGGTACGTCGGTACCGATGGAGTCTGCGCGGGAACGCTCCCCAGCGTCCAATCAGAACGCTTTTGAAAGCATCCCAACACGCCTGCGTGCTGCCTTCCCGCCTTTCCCAACTGCCTCTCCTCAGTTTTCGTTTTTCCGCAGAGCCAGCAGGATGTTCTGCTGTCACTGCAGAAAATTCTTCCTTTATTTTTGTTTTTTTCTTGTTGTCGCGTCTACCTTCCCTCGACGCACCGGTACCACCGGTGTTTTCTTCTTCTTTTCTTCTACAAATATTTCCTTTTGTAGTGAATTTTTCCTGTTTAGTGCCTGACAGGTTTAGGCCTGCTAGGCCTCTCCACTTTCCCTCATGGAAATGCCAGCCACTAGAACGTGTTTTAACTGTGGCGCTACCAAATTAGTTTTAGACACTCATAATTGGTGCCTTCCATGTTTGGGACCTGAACACCATCCGCTGGAGTGTCCCTCCTGCACTACTATTTCTACAAGAAGTCTTCAGCATCGAGCTCAACTTGATACGCGGTTCCCCTCAGACCTGAGGGTACCAGCTACATCTTCTTTTTCGCAGGATCAGGTAACCAAACAAAAGTCTGTAAAGACTAGCCAGTCCTCGGGTGGTAGATTTCATGTACATCATAGAGATGCCTCTCGGCTTGCCCCCGAGGACATATTGGCTTTAAAACCCCGGTGGGAGGCTTTTGCCTCCAAAGCATTAACGGGGTTTCAGGTTGTTCCCGGGGTTTTTACCTTGGTGAACATACCTGAGCCATGCCCGGTGGTGGTATCCGCTTTGAGTGATGCCGGTACCCCGGCATCGGCAATGGTGCTGGATGAAACATTCCACACCGATGATCGCAGTCGAGTGCTCTCGGTATCTTCGGTGCCGCTAGAGTCGCTACCGACCGATCTTCCTGCATCGGTATCTATCCCGGTACCGATGCTGGTATCCACGTTGGTGCCCTCCAGATATGCATCGATAGACTCGCTTCTTTCGATGCCGAGTCTAGAATCGATCTCTAGTCTGGACGACTGGGTACTGACTCATCTCGGTACCGACTTCAAGCGGTACCGAAGACATTCTACCGATGATCAAGGTCTGCCACATTCGGTTACCTTGGTACCGATAGTGCTATCACAGACTGATCTTCATATATCGGTGTCAACGAAGGTACCGGTCCCGGTACCGGTATTGACATCAACATCGGCGTCGGTACCTCCCATGCTCCTTTCAGCTGGCTCGCTTCCCTCCATACCGAGTTTGGAATCGATCCCTAGCATGGACGATTTGCTACCGACGAGTGGTCGGACCGCTTTCCAGCGGTACCGACAACTATCTTTCAAAGATAATCCGATGCTCCACCCCTCCAGATCTTCTATTCTACAGAATCTGAATGAACCGGTGGGTGCTAGAGCTAGTTCTTCAACAGATCTAGTTCTTCCTCCTCTTCCTCGAGGACTCCCGTCTGGGGAGATTTCTTTTCAAGCTTTTCTGCTTGATATGGCAAAGATACTTGCCATTTCTATACCTGGTCAAGACCCTGCACCAGGGGAGCCACAACCTCTACAGATCCCCTGCAATCCAAAGGAAGTCATTATGTTTCCTTTGCATCAGACCTTGCAGGATCTCCTATTTAGAACGTGGGAAACTCCTTTAACGGTATCCCCACCTTCTAGGGCAACTGATCATCTATACAAGGTGCCCCCTTCTCCAGGTTTTCAAAAGCCTCAGCTCCCTCATCATTCTCTTGTTGTAGAATCAGCAATGAGGCGTGTTAAGAGTACTAAGAAGCACTCTTCTTATCCGTCAGGTCGGGAGGCTAAGACTTTAGATGCCTTTGGACATCAAACTTTCCAGGCATCCATGTTTTCAGCAAGAATCCTTTCATATATTTTCTATATGGGATTATCTCTGGAGGAGGTCACAAAAGATTTACTACTTTTGACCCCTTTTCTCCAAGAGCCTAAAAGAGCAGATTTTTCTATACTAGTCAGTCATGCTCAAAATATTTCTAGGTTCCTTACTCGTGCTTCCCTAGACTCTTTTGAGTCTGTTAGCAGAACCTCTGCTATAGCCATAGGGGCACGACGTAGAGCCTGGCTCCAAGCTTCAGACTTGGACAAATGCATACAAGATAGACTGGGAAATACTCCTTGCACTGGAGAGAATCTCTTTAATAAACTTTACTCCAGGCTGCTCAGTTAACCACTGACACTGTTGCTTTCAGAGGCTTCTCTACGCCTTCCTTTATCCCAGTTTGTAGAAAATCTACTAATAAGCTTTGTTCCCTTAATGGGAGAAGGTTTTATTCATCTTCTACCCATCATACAGATGCTCCCAAACAGGGGAGACAACCAACCAGGCTCAGGAAACCCAGCAGCCGCAGGGTTGCTGATAGACTCTTTACTGAATCCTTTTTCCTGTTTGAGGTTTGGATCCTGTAGTTTGCTTCTTTCCATTACAAGCATCTACACCGGTTCCATCCTAAAATTTACACATATCTCTCTTAAAGAGACATCCTGACTATTAGCTCAAAGAGCTTCTTAACATGATTATGCTTTACAGGTAGTAAGGTTACTTCTCGTCCTCTGAAGTATACAGAGGAGTAACAGTTGTCAATAAGGTTGCTATGCCTTTACCTTTGACTTTTTCTCCTGTATCAGCATCTCTCATATTACTTTTTCAAGGATTTACTCCACCGTAAGTCTTTCTTTTCAACTCTGTCCTTCTTACTAAGACATTTGGTCTGTAAGAGTGATACCACTTTACTGAGGGCTTTTCCTTAAGCCCCTAAGTTTTCTTTCAGAGTTGTCTCCCCCTTGCATTCTAGTTTTCCTGGCAGCTTCTCAGACAATAACGGAGTCTTACCACTCCTACTTATGTCTGGATGTCTTTCCCAATCTTGGGACCTAAGATTCCTTCTGCTGCCCTATCAATAGTTAGAACTGCAGGGACTCTTACTGGTTAGACCACTGACTTGCTGACCAAGCAACTTTATTTTTTTATTTATTTATTTAGCTGCATTTATATCCTGCTTTTCACCGGGTCAAAGCGGTTGGGGGATACATTTAACACGAGGGGATATGAGACACATACACTAATACTTACAGGGAACATGGGCAATGGAGGGTTAAGTGGCTTGCCCAAGACCACAAGGAGCACCTGCGGGACTAGAAACCCCAGTCCTTCCGGCCCAAGGTTGCTGTCCTCTAGTGGGATTTGAACCACCGACCTTCCGGCCTGTAGTACCTTGCCCCAACCACTAGGCCACTCCTCCATCAAGCAACCTGGGCTTGTTCTCCAATTTCAATTATTTCTGGCCTTACTACTAAGTCCCAGATGGGTTAAGAACCTTTTCTGGCTTTTGTTGCAGACACCTTACCTTCTATCCTTAGCCTTCCCCAATCCTTGGGCTTGGCGGTGTAGTTCAGGATATCTACAGGCTCTTAAACACCAGTTTTTTCTTCTAATTAACCTGCAACATGCTCTCTGCATCTCTCTACGGAGCAGCTCTACACTGTGGGGCCTTGTTAGAGAGCACATAATTCCAGATGGTTAGGAAGGGCTTTACCTAGTCATGCCTACTGGGTTCTCCCTGCCCTTACCATTTCCATTAAAGTCGTCTTAAATAAAAGACACAGGCCTTTAATTAAGTGAAGACCTAAAGAATTATCCAATTCCCTGGATTGCTTCACATCTCCAGGGGACCCCTTCACCAGGGATGTTTTTTCTTTCAGTATAGACAGTCCTTGTCTTGTATTTTCCTTCCATCCTCAATTCTTCATGGCATAATCCATATTGAGCACAAGAATGCACCATACCCATTTGACCCTCATAAAGGGTAAATATGGTATGTTTATTTCCTTGCATTTTTTTCTCCAGCTACCTTCTGGAGTTATGGAAGGATTCAAACTTACTGTCTACAGATTAAAAATATCCTCTGCATTTTTCAGGTAGGTCTCCATTCCTGGTTATTCAGGGGCTAGAGTTCTTAGAGGACTCTAGACTTCTCCTTGCCAGTGAGAGAACTCCCTTGGCTTTCCTACTCATAACCAGGGAGTAGGGATTCTCTAAACATCTTCTCAAGCAGGTACCTCCCTTCTTGTTATTAGATGAATCTTTCTCTCTCCACATACCCTATGTGCCGACATGGGTATGTAATAAATCTAAAACCCAACCTCAGAACATAG
Source organism: Ichthyophis bannanicus (assembly GCA_033557465.1). Lineage (NCBI taxonomy): Eukaryota > Metazoa > Chordata > Amphibia > Gymnophiona > Ichthyophiidae > Ichthyophis > Ichthyophis bannanicus. Next base: position 49,484,001 of record CM066037.1, on the reverse strand, counting down.
ACCTTCACTATTAAATATATGATTTTTTGTCGGAGCTGACCGTAGGAAGGTCGGATCAAATACCGACCCCCACCAGGCGGGCAGCCACTTTTTATTATTAAATCAAGGTTCTTCACCACAATTAAAATATCATTTTTCAAACAGTTCACTGAAAACTTATCTTGGAGAGAGCGCTGTTGGTAGAAATGGTTCTCAACACGACGCGCGCGTTTCGGGCACTGACACCCTGTATCAAGTGTATAATCCAGAAATTAGAAATTCAGCATTCTTCCTTTATAACGCCGTCATTGCAGCACAGGTCATTTCTTTTGGCAAAAGGCAGAACAAGCGCCATTTTTAAAGAAGAAACCTACCAATCAGATCGGGCAAACCCCCACATGATGGGGGACCCCTGGTCTGATTGGCTAAAAAACTTGAATACGACAACACTCATTCATAACAGGCTTTGCCATTCAATTTCTTTATTAAGACCTCCCGGCTCCATTGAATCAAGGTAGAATATCCAACGTTGTTCTAATAGTTGTAGACTCTCTTCCCTCGACCCACCACGGGGATTATTGGGCACATGGTCCAATACAGTCCAAGTTAGTTGATCAAAAGTATGGCCAAAATCAGCACAGTGAGAAACTAATGGAGCTGAAAGTACCGTTCGGCGAAGCCGAGACGCATGTTCACTCAACCGACGTTTAATAGGACGAATAGTTCTCCCAACATAAACTAGGGGACATGGGCATTGTATTAAATAAACTACATGAGTAGAATCACATGTTGTATCCCATCGGCGTTGGTATTTGCGAAAAGTTGTTGGGTGCTGCCATTCTATACCTATGAGTGTTGTATCACAAAAAAGACATTGCCGACATGCAATATGACCAGTAATGGGGGGTTTATAATTTAAACGATCTTCACACATAGTTGTTTTAACCAAAATATTGCCTAGATTGCGACCCCTGAAATAAGCAATCTGCAACGGAACATTAAAACACTCATGTAATTGAAGGATTGACCAATGAGTTTTAAGAATCTCTAACACATCTCTACTCCGATTAGTATAGGGCAGAATCCCTGTGATCTTAGAATCATCTGTAGATCTTGCAGATGTATATGCTGGATCAAGCAACCATTCGCGGTGCGTATAGCGTGCTCTTTTATATGCTTGATCTAAAACCGTATCGGGATAACCCCGTAACTGTAACCGCTGACGAAGATCAATAGCATGCAATCTAAAATCTTCTACAGAATGGCATATACGACGCAACCGAAGAAATTGTCCATATGGAAGCCCACGTCGAAGGGGGCCAGGATGGTAGCTATTATAGTGCAACAAACTGTTTCTCTGAACAGGTTTACGATATAAAGAGGTGTATAGATGCCCATTATCTAAACTAATCTGAAGGTCAAGAAATTCTATAGTGGTTTTCTCTATTTGTGCAGTAAATGCTATATTAGGTTTCAAATCATTCAGCCAATTTATAAATGTTTGAAGCGATCCTATATCAGCTGTCCAAACAAAGAAAACGTCATCTAGAAACCGCTTCCATAGTAGCACATGTTGATAAAGGACTGATTGCTCGATCAAAAAAAGCTCCATATCAGCTAGATAAAGGGTGGCAATCGAGGGAGCCATCGTAGCTCCCATGGCAATCCCCGATAATTGCTGGTAATAAATACCTTCAGACACAAAATAGTTGCGGGTAAGAACCAATTCTGCCAGCTGTAGTAGAAATTGGTTCGGTAGACGTTCTGGTGCAAATGAAAATTTTTGTTGTAACAAATTCAAGGCTTCAATCTGATCAATTTTGGTATATAGAGAAACTATATCAAGAGACACCAATAAAGCTCCTGAAGGAACCACTAAATCTGAAATCAATTGTAAGAGATGAGTTGAATCTCTAAGATATGAATGAACCAGACATGCTTCTTTTTTCAAAAATTCATCACAAAATATTGATAATGGTTCCAGGAGTATGTATGCATATATATATATGTTTACATGTATATGGACATCTGCATGTCTGTGCCCATATATATATACACACACATATATAATGGATATATCTGTATTTACCTATCTATATATATGTATTGCAATATATGATAGTGGGTAGATATATGTCTATATACTGTTTCTGTCTGTCTGCCGATATATATATATATATATTCCCCTACGAACCCGACAGATAGTCTCTATCCCTTTCTATGCTGTCCCAGCATACTTAGGGTTCTCCATAATCAACCACTTCCCATGGTAGCTGAGGGCTTTTTGTACCATGACCTTCAGTTTAGGTACACCTGAAGCCCTCCATATACTTTCTTTTTCCTACGTGATTTCAATTAGGAAGGGCTTTCTGAATCTTCAGAAAATGGGAGGCTACAATGCCTCATGCTCCTATCCTGCTTTGTTATCAGATATAGGGATCTTCGAAGCTCCTTTCTCCTATAACAACTATGTCTCTTTAAAGTCAAAAGAGCTTCAGCCTTATCTAATAGGGACTTCCGCGTTTCCCGCAAAGTCCTGCCTCATTGAACTACCCCAGTTCCACTGGGATTGTTTCTTCTCACCCTAAGGGTTCTAACCTCAGCCTGTTTTTTGCAGTTATTTACCTCTCCTCACATTGAGGTACTCCCTGGAGATATTCTGCTGGTTCATATTAACAAATCCACATGAACCTCCATATACCTTTTTACAATACCACCAGGTGAGGTCCATATTGGTTTATTGCTCTTCAATATTACCACTAAATATCACCTGTACAGAGACTCCTATCTAGGCGTCCTGTTTGATCCAGCTGTTCCACAGCACATCTTTTTAGTTCAACTCCTACCCTCCATCCCTAGGATGCCTGGGGCTCGGCACAATAGCATGGCTCTCAGATTCGCAACATGCTGGGACTCCTCCAGGCATCTTAGCTTGGGAGTCCCCATATGTGAAGACTCATTCCTGCTTGTTCCTGGAGATAGCACAGTTACTTACCTGTAACAGGTGATCTCTGGGAACAGCAGGAATAAGTCTTCACAACCCACCCACCTCCCCTAGGAGTTGCATTTCTCTATCTCTATCTTTCCCTTTCTCTCTCTCTATCTTTGTCTCAGCTTTAAAACTTAACTGAGGAGAGGCAGTTGGGAAAGGCAGGAAGGCAGCACGCAGGCGTGTTGGGATGCTTTCAAAAGCGTTCTGATTGGATGCTGGGGAGCGTTCCCGCACAGACTCCGTCGGTACTGACATACCCATATGTGAAGACTTATTCCTGCTGTTCCCAGAGATCACCTGTTACAGATAAGTAACTGTGCTATATTTTAGTGCAGCTTAGTAACTAGTCTCCATAGTGTGACAAGGAGCCTATCTTATTTGGCTTAATGTTTCTTGGTGCATCAATTGACACTTCTCTTTCGATACCTCTTAGTATATCGGGTGCTTTAATGCCAGCAGCAAAGATCAAGGCTTAATGTTGGCACAAGGTATGCTAAATCATAGCAGACAAACTTGGAGCAAGAAGCTTCTGCTATTCATCGATGCCCAGTGCCTGTGCCCCAAGAATCTTCTTTTTGCCCTAAAAGGCGGTTAAAGCAGGATTTGACATAACTTTCACAGTCATCTCCAGTCTTTAGTGAGAGTGACCTTGAAGGTTCATAGGAGTCACATTGTGGATCAGCAGAAGCTGACTCTGAAGAGAAGTACTCCACTAATATTCTTAGATCTCTCTCTCCTCGACAGCCTAGGAGCAGTTTTACAGATAATGGCTAAGACTATTTCAACTGAGTTGCAAGTTCAGGAAGAGCTCAGGGTACCTCTTTCTCCCTGGAAATGCAAGAGAAGTGTTCACATATGGGTGACATCACTGACAGAGCCCTGCACGGGAAACCTTCCCCAGATGCATCTAAAAGTTTTTAGGATGGTCCCAGCATGTCTATACATCCTTTTCTACCTGCTGCTGCCTCTCTTTCTCTTATTAGTCTTCTGTTTTCTGCATCCAACAGAGAACAATTCTTTTCAACTGTCTGGCTCTTGCCAGTATTTTTTTTTTCATGTTTCACTTTGAAAATGTTCCTGCTATTTCCTGCCATTGTTGCACATCGTCCCCTTAAGAAATCCTTTAGTTAATTGTTTTTGGCAATTTTTCAGGTTTCCTTTATTTTTGCCACATTGTTGCATAGGCCACATTTAGCCCTCAGTGATTTGATTTTGCTGCAAATATTTTTTCAGATGATAAGTTGCAGAAATCAGCCAGGGGTTTCAAGAAGTGCACACAGTGCAATAGGATCATGTCTGTGACAGGCACACATACTGTAGATGGTGCCTGTAGTGCTTAGAACTCAACCATAAACCCTTTCATTGTAATTTGTGTTTGCAGATGGCATAGAGAGGCCTCAAGGGTGAGATGAGCAGCACAGAAGGATTTTTGGCGCAGATAAGACTGGTCCATCGACTTCATAACTGGTCTCCATGGCTCCGAGAGCTGCATTGGACACCAGTAGTACATCGATATCAAGGGGTCCTAGAGCTTATTTAGAGTTCAGCATCGATAGGATGGTCCAAGATCAGTCCTCCATTGAGTCCCCACCCAAAGAAGAGGAAGGATTCATACACTGCTTCATCAACACTGAAGACTCTTGACATGAGCATCTGGTGGAGGCTGAGATTCATCTGTCACCGTTCATTTCAGCATGACGTCAGAGCATCGAGGTAACAGAGGACGTCATATTTTGGAAGCAGCCCTGACATGAGGACAGCTTATCCTCCATGGAATCAGAGGGGCCACAGCAGTCTCCACAGGGCTGGGGCCCAGCTTCTGATATTACTTGACCAATTCCGAAGACATTGGCTGATCCTCAAGCAGCCCCTTATCTTTATCGGTGGCAGCCTTCAAAGAATGTCTTCTGAGGATCTTCAAGCAGAGGATGGAAGTCATTTTTGCCTGGCACAAGGCAGCTGCTCAGATTGCATCAAGGCTGGCACATTGAGACATTGAACTGATTTTCGAATCCCACCATCTGCCTTGACACCAGTGACAGCCTAGCCATTGCCTATTTCTAGTTCATGGGAGGGGGAGGGGGTATAACTTTCTAAGACAATGGCATGCATCAGTGCTCCTGGAGGAGATCCGCACAACACGAAAAGAGGTTGGCCCAGGCTCAGATGCCTTCTGAGTACCTCTCTGAGTCTGCATCAGAGTACTCCTGGGAGTTTGAATAGGGAGATGTAGACATGTGTAGTGTTTTGCCTATTCCAAATGTCAGTGATACCGGCCTCTGCTTTTGCCAGCTCTGCTTGCATCTTGCCTATATATGTTTTTAATTTAAGTATTTTAATGTATGCATTTTTATTTTGTAGATTTTACCTCATAAACCTTGAAGTGTTGTTTGCATTTTAGCTGTACTTTAACTATGTATGGTATCTCGTTTTTATTATGCTGAACCTACATAAGAGACCCCTGATGCAGGCAGATACTGAAACATGTTGAGTTTTTAAAAAGATATTTGTAACTGTGTATGGTTTTTATGTATTTGTTTTTATGTTGAATGTGTTCAAGTTATTTATAATAAATTTGTTCCTGTTGGTATATAGTGGGACTGCACTCATGTCCCCTCAGGACAGTTTTCACCAGATCAATTTCCTGGAACAGAGAGCGATTTCAAACACCTTAAAGTCGTAGATTGGTTGGCCAGTCAAATTGTCATGTCTATGTATTGTGGTCTACACATTATCCTTGTTGCCATGGTGAAAGTTCTCAAGGAATGTGTGGTGGTTTCTGTGTGCAGTTATAAATTGTTCACCGCAAACTGGTGGCATGTTTTTGGCCTTAAAAAGGGTTCTGTGAGGCCTGTGCCTAAAACAAGATTGGTGATTTATAAGACATTATAAATTATCTTCCTATTTCTTGTCTTCTGTTTTTGTCTGAGATCATTGAGCAAGCAGTGCGTGCTCAATTTAACCAGTTTGCAGAACTCTACCAGTTGCTGGATCCCTAGCAGCAAAGTTTTTGAACCGGACATGGAGCGGAAACATTGATGATCTCATTAACAAATCATTTGCTGCAGAGACTGGAGCATAAGCAAGCTGCTTATTTGTTATTGTATCTCGATATTTCATCTGCCGTTGAGTCTGCTCTATCTATTTGGCAAGGTGTAGCTTGGCTGGGAATGTACGTATTGAAATGGTTTACATTCTTCCTGACTGGATGATCTTAAGAGATGTACTCCCTTGTGAAAGTGTCATGGCACCCTATACAGTGTGGTTTCCCACAGGGCTGAACCCTGTCACCAAAACCATTTAATATTAATCTAGCTCCATTTGTAAGCTGTTGTGGCAGTTAAGACTCAGATTTCAAATATGTGAGACAATATTCTTATTTACGAACACTTTTTAGTTACCACCTCTATAGCCTCATTGAAAATCATACATTGCTTTCTTACCATTGTACAGTGAATGGTCAACCGTGGCTTGGCTCTAAAAAGATGGAAGCATTAGTTGTTTCTGGAGATGCAGATTACATACCTCTACAGTCCATTATATTATGCCAGTTAGGGAGAAAGTACAATGCCTTGATGCAAAACTTTCATTTCATGATTGTAGTGCATGATATTTTCTTTAAATTACGATCCTTGTGCAAGCTTAGTTTGTACCTAGAACCCACTGATTTTCAAACAGTGGTTCAGACTCTGGTATTTCATCATCTTGACTACTGCAATATGATATATTTAGGTTTGCCCCAATACATCTTGAAACCCTCCAGTTGGTGCAGAATGCAGCAGCACAAGTTGTTACTGGTATTAAGATCACATTATATCAGTCCCTTGTGAACTTCATAGGCTGCCTATTATGTATTGCTTGCAATTTGAGTGTTTGTGTTATGTCTTTAAAACAGTACATAAGGTCACATGATATGTGTCCTTTACTCTTATAGTGCCAATATATAAAAAGGGTTCCAGGGGTGATCCGGGAAAATACAGACCGGTGAGCCTCATGTCAGTACCAGGAAAAATGGTAGAAACCATCATAAAGAACAAAATTACTCAGCATGTAGATAGTCATGGCCTAATGGGAGACAGCCAACATGGTTTTAGACAAGGAAGATCTTGTCTTACTAATCTGTTATGTTTTTTTTGAAGGTGTGAATAAACAGGTAGACAAAGGTGAGTCGGTTGATATAGTGTATCTGGACTTTCAGAAAACCTTTGACAAGGTCCCTCATCAGAGACTTTTGGCAAAACTAAAAAGTCATGGGATAGGAGGTGAGATATACTATTGTGGATCAGGAACTGGTTACAAGATAGAAAGCAGAGGGTAGGGCTAAATGGCCAATTTTCCCAATGGAAAGAGATGAAGAGTGAAGTACCCCAGGGATCTGTGCTGGGTCTACTGCTTTTTAACATATTCATAAATGACCTAGAAAAGGGAATAACGAGTGAGGTTATCAAATTTGCAGATGACAGAAAACTATTTAAAGTTGTTAAAACCCAAGAGGATTGTTGAAAATTGCAAGAGGATCTTGATAAATTGGAAGACTGGGCATCCAAATAGCAGATGAAATTTAATGTGGACAAATGCAAAGTTATGCACCTAGGAAAGAACAACCCAAACTATGGTTACACGATGCAAGGTTCCACATTGGGAACCACTACCCAGGAAAATGATTTAGACGTCATTGTGGATAACATGTTAAAACCCTCCGCCCAGTGTGCAGCGGCGGCCAAGAGAGCAAATAGAATGCTAGGTATCATAAGGAAAGGAATGGAAAATAAAACAAAAGATATTATAATGCTTCTGTATCGTTCCATGGTGCGACCGCACCTTGAATATTGTGTGCAATTCTGGTTGCCATATCTCAAAAAATATATAGCGTTATTAGAAAAGGTACAGAGAAGAGCCACCAAAATGGTAAAGGGGATGGATGGATGCTCCTATGAAGAGAGGCTAAAAAGGTTAGAGCTCTTCAACTTGGAAAAGAGACGGCTGAGGGGAGATATAGAGGTTTATAGATTAATGAATGGAGTGGAATGGGTAAATGTAGATCGATTGTTTACGTCATCAGAATATAAAAAGACTAGGGGACATGCAATGAAGCTATAGGGTAACCTATTTAAGACTAATAAGAGAAAATATTTTTTCACTCAACGTGTAATCAAACTCTGGAATTTGTTACTAGAGGATGTAGTAAAAGCTGTTAGTGTAGCTGGGTTTAAAAAAGGTTTGGACAAGTTCCTGGAGGAAAGGTCTATAAACCATTATTAAAAGGGACACGGGATATCACTGCTTGACCCAATACAAGCATTGAGGAACCTGTGTCTTTTGGGGAAACTGCTAGGTACTTATGACCTAGATTGGCCACTGTTGGAAAAAGGATACTGGGTTTGATGGACCTTGATCTGACCCAGTAAAAAATGCAATGTGTGCCTTCGAGTCAGTCCTGACTCCTGGCGACCCAGAAGCTCCTGGGTTTTCTTGGCAGTGTCACCGGAAGTAGATTGCCAGGCCTTTCTTCCGAGGCAGTGGAGGGTTAAGTGACTTGCCCAAGGCCACAAGGAGTGCTAGTGGAAATCGAACCCTGGTTGCTTGGTTACCAAGCCAGTGCTCTAACCACTAGGCTACTCCTCCACTCCCTGACCCAGTATGGCATATCTTATGTTCTTATTTTCTTATGTCCTTATGTACGTTCTGGCTCCCAATGCCTTTTAAGTGTACCCCCCTAATTTAGTGGTTTATTACGAGAGTATGAGATCAAGGAAGTTTTTGGTCCCTGGTCCCACATTAGGGAACTCCTTGACATTGGCTGTTCATAGCATAGGTGACTATTTAGATTTCCAGAAGAGTTTAAAAGCACATTTCTTCCGACTTGTATATGCTTGGGGTTCTGTTGTGATAATTTACTCTTTAGAATATATATTCTGTTCTGGTTTGGAGTTGTTTTGTGTGTGGGTTTTTTTTTGTGAACTGCACAGAAATATATTTGTGGGTGGGTGATAAATGCTATAAACAAACAAAATGATTCTGATAGACAACCAAGTAGCCATGTACAACATAAACAATTAGGGAGGCATGGGCTTTTATATCTTCTGTGTTTGGGACATTGTCAGAATGAGAAACTATACTATCTCTCATGGGATGACACTCAAAGCAGCATATCTGGCTTGGTGGACAAGCTGAGCCATGTCCATTCAACCTCAAGACAGAGAAGTCACGCTAAACATCTTCCAAGGGTGGGGCACTCCTCGGTTGATCTGTTTGCCACGCCTCACAACAAACAGATGCCTCAGTTTTGCTCCAGGGTGGGGACACAAGGTAAACTAGCCTTGAATGCCTTTCACCTCGATTGGGTGAGGGTCTTCTGTATGTGTATCCTCCTATGCCTATGAAAGTGAACACTCTTCTGAAACGCAAAGCCAACAGGGCACTATGATTCTGGTGGCCCCTTACTGGCCAAGGTAGGCGTGGTTCCCTCCTCTTCTGGAACTCTTCATTGGGGATCCCATTTAGCTGGACACTTCACCAATCCCAATTATGCAGGATCAGAGGGTGCTATTGCATCCCAACATAAAGTCCCTAGCCCTCACAGCTTGGACGTTGGGAGGTTGCTTTTGTCATATCTGAACCTGCCAATTGCTGTGACCAGTATCCTTTTGGCTTCCAGGAAAGACTCCACTAGGAGGTTTTACAGGGTTAAGTGGAAGAGATTTGCCATTTGGTAAAAGAGATAGGTGATAGATACCTTCTTGTGTCCTACACAAAAGCTGCTTGATTGTCTTCTACACTGGACTTAAAACAATTTTTGGAGCAATGATGAGAGCTAAGGCAATACAAATATAATTGCATTGTGATGACATTTGAGATTCTATTTCATTTTTATTCATAGTAAAAAAATAAAGTAGAAAACAATGAGTAAGTAAGGGGTACTTAATTTTAACAATTTTTGCAAGGTTATTTTTGGTATATCTCCCTATGAGGCTTGATCAGTGTTTACCTTCAGGTTACTGCTATTTCGCTACTCCCCAGCTAAATCAATGTGGTTGGGAGGGGGCGGTTGCAGTTATTTTTTCAGATTCTTTGTCACTTGAAGGGTTCAGTGATGCCTTTCTAACCTACTCTGTCCTTATTACTTAAATTGGACCTCCCTACCCAGACCATCTGTTGCAATACCTCCCACCAAGCTTGGATCTCATACCTTGGGACCTCCTTTACTCACCATTACAAAAATAGCACTGTGTTTTTTAAATCCCCTTATTCTAGGAGTCTTCAGTGATAACTCTGATAACTTCTTAAACTCTTGTGACAAATTTATATTTAGCTCACGCTATTCCAGTAGAAGTTCACAGTGAGTTACATTCAAGTACAGTAGTTATTTCTCTGTCACCAGAGGGCTTACAATCTAAGTTTTGTACCTGAGGCAATGGAGGGTTAAGTGGCTTCCCAAGGCCATAAGGAGTGTCTGTCGAATTTGAACCCTGGTCTTTCCGGTTCCAAGCTGCTGCCCTAACCACTAGGCTGCTACTCCCTACAAATGAGTAATCTTGGATTTACTCATCATGTACTTTTTCCTATTCATGTAATTGGCCACTCACTTGATCTGGTTTTCTCTCTCAATTCCTTTCTAATTAGATCCTCTGCCTTTTTTAGTTGCCTTTACCTTTGCAATCCATTTCACTCAGGACCAAACTGTAGTGCCCCCGACTCTCTCAAGGGCCTTAGGGAAAGATAGGCCTTGAGTTATTACCTTCTGTGGTCCCTTCAATACCACTAGACATTTTATTTATTTATTTATTTATTTAATTAACAAGTTTTATATACCGACTTTCTGCAATTCAAGACGGTTTACAGGGGACATAACAGTCAGTGTATTTCATCTGAATACAATGAAACAATGATAAACACAGTATAAATGGTTAACAAGAGACTACTCCTGGCGGAGGCTTAAGAACTATTTACATGGAGTTTTAAGGGCTATTTACATGGGGAAATTAAAGAGAAGATTAGAGCGAGCTATATAAGTAGGGAAAAGTGTTCCTGGAACAGATGAGTTTTCAATTTCTTCCGGAATTCAGAGTGGTTGGGACAGTTCCTTAGTTCATGGGGAAAGGCATTCCAAATAGAGGGGGCGAAAAGGGAGAATGCCCGATTACAGGTAGTTTGGCTACATTTTCTCTTTGAAGTTGGGATGGATAGGAGGTTTTTGGTGAAGGTGCGGCGTGTTCTGTTGTTATTGGAATTGGATAGGAGCGAGGATAGGCATGGAGCTGACTCATTGGAGATGATTTTGTGTATGAGGGTGATTGCTTTGAATTTAGCTCTAGACTGAATGGGGAGCCAGTGTAGGTCAAAGAGTATTGGCGTTATGTGTGAGCGTCTGGGGTTATATGTGATGAGTCGAGCTATTGTGTTCTGTGCCATTTGGATGGGATGTAGGCTGTTCTTAGGAAGGCCATGATAGATGAGATTGCAGTAGTCAAGGGTTGGGATGGTGAGGGCCTGGCAGACAGTGCGAAAGGAGTCTGGGTTGAGGAGAGGTTGAAGGTTCTGAAGAATGCGAAGTTTTGCATATATTGTGTTAGAGGTTTTTTTTATCTGTTCATGGAATGTGAGGTTCTGATCAAGGATAAGGCCGAGATATTTCACTTGATTTTTAATGGTGAGGGTGATATCACCAAGTGTAAGGGAAGTAGGTGGGGGTATAGGAAGCGCTGGTGAATACTTGAAGGGCTTCAGTTTTAGATTGGTTAATTATGAGGTTATGATTTGAAAGGCAGGTCTTCAGGTTTGTGATGCATTCAGTTAGGTTTGAAAAGTTAGGGTTTATTAAATTGAAAGGGGTGAAACACATAATGTCGTCTGCGTATAACTGGTAATGAATTCCATGATTTTGAAAAATCTTGCAAACTGGTTGAAGTAAAATGTTAAATAGTAGCGCAGATAGACTGGATCCTTGGGGTACTCCCTGTTTTAGGATAAATGGGAGGGATTTGTCATTCCCTATACGGACCTGTTGAGTTCTATTTTCTAGATAAGAGTAGAACCATTTTAGTGTTGTATCCCTCAGTCCTTTTTCGTAGAGCCTATGTACAAGTTGGTGGTGAGGAAGGGAATCAAAAGCTGAGGATAAGTCAAGAAATATAAGGAGGCATCCTTGGGTGGGATTCTGGGTAAATAGGTACAGTGAATCTAAGAGGGAGGCAAAGAGGGTTTCTACAACCTTGGGCTGGAAGGACTGGGGTTTCTAGTCCCACAGATGCTCCTTGTGGTCTTGGGCAAGCCACTTAACCCTCCATTGCCCATGTTCCCTGTAAGTATTAGTGTATGTGTCTCATATCCCCACGTGTTAAATGTATCCCCCAATTGTGTTGTGACCGCTTTGATTGAAGGATAAGGCGGTATACAAAACTGTCTAAATAAATAAATAAATAAATAAAATAAATACTCCATGATTCCTTTTGAAGCCATAGGTCTGTAGGTGAGGTAGGGTCAAGTTTAGATCCTTTTAGGATGGGACGGATAGAGGCACATTTTAGGGGTGCTGGTACGGAGCCGGTTGGAAGGGAGGACTGGACAATGTGGAGTATGTAAGGGCTAATGGAGCAATTAGTAGCTTTAAGCCAGGAAACAGGGCAAGGGTCCAGGGCAGAGGTAGAAGCATTTAGATCTTTGATGGTATTGGATATGTCTTTCAGGGTGATGGGTTCAAAGTCATTCCAGGGAATTGAGGGGGTGGGAGTGTGAGATCGCTCACTGTGATTGTGTCTTGGTTGGGGTTTAGTTGAAGAGGGGGATGGGGGAATTTTGAGGTAAGGTGGTTGGCTATAGTTTGGGAGGTTATTTTTGGCGTCAAGTCCTGATGTTTGGGTTCCATTATTAAGGATTTGACGATGGAAATGGACCTTCATTAGGGGTTCCCTGGATCAGAACATATTAATCAAGACAAAATCTGGAAAGCAAACCTCCCTGTTGATATGAAAAAAATAGTGTCCTGCAACCCCAACCTCCACCTCAGTTTCCCCACCAAGACAATTCAAGAGCAGAGCTGAGAGGTGCCCAGTCCCCCTTCCTACAGCTTCACAGAACATGAGGTGTTCAAGAGGTTCTCTTTCCCATCCCCTAAGATAGTGAAACCAGAGCAGATAAGTGCCACAGTTCCTCTCCTCTCTCCTGCAAGGAGGCTCTAGGACCCTCCCCATGCAATCATTTTTCCCATCTGAAATCAGTTATCCCTCTCTCCCAAAGCCTCCTTATCTGCACCACCTATACCCCCCACACCTCCTCAGTCTTATTCTAGGTCTTCATCAGGACACCACGCCCTTCCCCTCTGCCAACTCGTGCCCATAACTGCTTAACAACAGTGCTGGTAGCATCCCTCTTTACAGCCTGTGGGGACTACTGATGCCTCTCTCAACTCTTTTTTCTAATAGGGCATGCAACACATACTTTCCCATTGAAAATTGTTCTTGGGGCAAAGGACTGCTTTTTCTGCAGGTGAAATTTCAGTCAAAAATAATATATAGTGATTTGAAAATACAATTTGGAAGTTTTATTTCCTCCTCCTACCCAAATACATCTCTGGGAATGCTTCCTTACAGCCAGGTCAAAAGTATGTGGATTATGGAAAATTGTGTATTTTATAGTCAGGTTAAGGCAGCCAATTTATGTGAATAAATTATATATGCATAAAAGGATTTGAAATTTGCTATAACTCTAACCTAATTTATTGTACAAGTATCTTCCCTCTGTTTCATGTTCAGTGACACATTGTGTACCTGAATTGGATTTTGACAAGAGAACTAACTTTTATTCCTCTCAAGCCATTAATGCTTAAAGCTGTATTTCATTTCATTTCATTTCATTTCATTTCATTCCATTCAGTTATCACTCTCCTATATACCTCCCACTGACAGCATGGCAGTATTTACAAGTAAGTAATTATCTGAATTATTTTTCAGTGGGGAGATGCCCAGCTTGATCCCAAATAATAATTTTTCTTTCAACGGACATGTAACTTGTGGCGTTATTTAAAACTGCATGGTATCTATCAAGAGTTTAGAATTATTCTACAACCTGTATGTAGAAATATTTATAATTATGCTAACCTCTTTGATGCTTATTAAAGACTAAGGTGAATCATTAAACAATGTTTCTACAGCTTTCTTTTCAAATACATGTTGGGCAACACATGTAAAGCAGCATTTTAGAAAGGCCATTTAGGTGCCACCTGGGACGTCCAAATCAAAAATATCTGAAATTCCTTGGGGGGAGGAGCAGCAGAAAAGGTGGGCACGTGTAAATGTGTTCTAAAAGTGACCTCTCTGCTCCAAAAGATAAATGTCTCCGCCAACATGTAAGGAGACAAGGACATGCAGCAACAGCCCTCGGACACATGCAGAGAAACGGCGATGTTAGAAACGTGCACATCTGAAATATATACACAGCTGTAAACCGGCAACATAGATGTGTCTGCAGTGCCATTTCAGAATGCACCGCCGGCCTGCCATTTTGCAGGTGGAGACCTACAGTAGCACAGCAGTATACAAAAAAGCTCTCTATTCACTTGCATGCTTTTTTAAAGAGGTGAAAATTATTAGGGGAATCAGAAGGCCTTCCTCTGCTCTCTCTACTGTTTGCTGGCCAAAACTAGCACTTTTCAAATGCCTGTTTGTGCCTGGGAGCAGATATGGATGTAGATGTGTCCACCGGTGGTTATAAACATGCTACACCATTCTAAAATTGGACGTTCATGTGGATGTTTTATAGCCTGCCCCAGACATGCCTCTGTCACTCTCTGTTTGAGAGAGATGTGATAGTGTCAGACACAAGTAAAATGGGGCCTTTCTAAAATGGCTCTTGGGATGTGGATTGATTGTCACATCAGAATGAGCATTTTCATCCGTGCATACCATGAATAGAGCTTTTAAAATGATACCCAAAATGTTCTGACATATGTATCAAGAACTGCTTCACATGTGACAAAAACAATTGATGTGAATAAAAATTGTACTTGTTACAAAGCAAATAATATAAAAATCTGTAGTATCCAGTTGCATTTCAAAATAGAAGGCAGTGGTAGGAACAAAATTGCAATATTGACTAAAAGACACTTGTGGTAATGTATAAGCATATTTATCCAAAGTGATAGAAAACCATAGAGGAAGACAACTGGAAAGTCTAGATAGCTAAGTTGGTTCTTATTTGCCATCACCTACCGTTTTGCTATATAATACTGGGCTCTTAAATTAGGTTCTGCTTCAGTCATGTTGTCATGACCGGATGAGGCAGCATGAGGGAACACCAGGGGCCCTGGGCATAGTTTGTTTGTGTTCACACATAACAACCCCCTTTCCCTTCAGGTTGAGCCCTCCAGTATTCAGAGGCTGCCAGGACAAAGCATGAGCCCACAGAGTAAGCAGAGACTCTGGTCACCAGATAATAGGAGGCGACAGGAGATGTAGAGGTGTGCTTTGTCAATATAGACAGACTTGCTAGGGTAATCCCAATTGAACAGGAACAGTATAGAATCATCAAGCAGAAGTGCGGTCAGTAAACAGGTCAGAGCAGGCAGAACAAGTTTGGAACCAATAGGCAAGCAAAGGTTAGCTACCATAAATCAGAAGTAAGACACCTGGGAACTTGCACATAAGCCGTATCCAAGGGCGAGATAGAATGAGAGTTCCCAGATCTAAATAAGTGCAATGGACCAATCAGAGAACATGCATTTTCAGAGAACCATTAGGCCAAGATTCATCATTAGAAGACCAATCGGGCAAAGTGCATCATCACGAAATGACTAAGGACAGCATAAAAGGCAAGAGGAAGCCAAAGTTCACTTCCTATGTGAGGAGAGCTTCCAGGAGAGTAAGCATGTGACACACATTAACCGTTTTTAGGATTTTTTAAATATATAAAATGCTTATCTCTTTGATTTGTTGTTCATCCTATCTGCAAACCAACGTCACAGCCAAGGACTAGCTTCTAAGGTACTAATTCTGTATAGGGTGCATGAAACCACATAAGTCCCTATTCTAAAGGACTTACATGGGTGAATCAACAATTACGTGCACGCTGTGGTCGTTTGCGCACAAGCGTACACATAAGTGCCACTGCGCATAAATTCCGCAGAGGTATGAACTGGGCCAGGGCTTGGGTAGAGCAGAGTGGAGGCCCAAATCTGTGCACATAAATTATAACATACTATAACTAATACTCTTCACTGCGCCACTTACCCTAGAGTATGTGTGTAACTACTGCAACGACTCAGGTATGTGCTTTACTTTGTAAACTAGGCCCCAAATACACGTGTGGCAACATGCTTTACCTGCATGTGAGATTATAGAATTATGCTCCAAATGGTTACCGCAGCGGCATCTCTTGGTTGCTGTGGTGGCCATGGTAAGGTAAATATACAAACAGTCAAAGCAAAATAACTTGCCAGCCAAAGATGAGGTGCAGCAGTGGTGAAAGTAGTGGGTCTGGCAGGATTTCCTTCAACTTGCCAGCTGAAGAGGATGCAAAGCTGGGGGCCATTGATATGCTGCAATTCAGATGTCAAGGTCCTTGGAGGAGGAATAATAACCCTCCGAGCCAAATCTGCCCTGAGCCCTCTTTTGTTTGTAAGCTACCACACTGTTTTAACCCCTCTGCATGAGCCCAGAAACACCAGCTGCCCATGTGAAGTGAACTCCAGACTACAAGTACCATACGGCGACCAAGCTAGAAATGCCCCTGTGCGACTATCGCATCTGGTGCCCTCCTCCACCCAGCCACGTTCAGTAACTCATTGTTTTTGAGCTTCCTGGAAGCTCAGTGATGATATCAGTGCCCCCCTTCGGTGCTTGTGCCCTGTGTGGCCGCATTGCTTGCACACCCTTGGTACAGCCCTGCAGCGACTCATGTGAGATAGCTACACTTCAGGGTTAAAGCTACAGTCCTCCTTCTGTCCACGTATGTATTCCATCAACCACCCACACAAACGTATTCATGTACACACCACTGCCTGCATATATACAACCCCACTCCCCCTGCACGCAAACATACAGTCTGCCTTAGTCCTCCCTCAACCCCCCCCCCCCCCACACACACGCAAGTGCAGTATATTCCTACAGGTAGCTTCTGCAGTATACTTCATATGTATAACATACATCTGTAGATCATGGAGTCTTAAAACACATTAATATTGCCGTACTATTCTAGACTTGTTAAAACATAATCCAATTTTTCTCATAAGATATTGGAAAGCAAATTGCAATGATAGTAGACACACTGTGAGTTGTTTAGTATTAGTTAATAATGTGTATCCTTTGCTGTTCCACTGCTGGGCCTCTTCTAAAAATAAGTTGTCAAATTATATGCTCTGGTAAAGCACCGTTTAAGAAAAAAAAAGTCTTTAGGATATAGTAAACTGTGACTTTCTCCCATAAGATGCAATTAACTAGGATGAGGAAATTGATCATAAACGGAAAACTTCATGTTGGTGTTTCCTTTTCTACAAATACAGTATTTGAAGACTTTTTATAAATTACTGCTTTGCATCTGAGTGCTGCAAATAACTTACAACGTCAATACAAATTGATTTTATTATAATAGATTTTTATTAAGATCAGTACTTACATACAGGCATGCCATTACTTATTAACAATAATTTATTCTTCCAATGTGTCAGGCTTTTTAGAGGATAATTTTGTAAACTTCAGTGGCGTTAACATACATTAGCATGTGCATATTTGTTGCTTGTTTTATAAAATGGACTATGTATATACTTTATAACATAAGGATGTAAGTAGTGTAAAAATCTAGGCATGGGCACTGACGCCTACTTTAGGGCAAGTGTAAATTCCCATGCCTAGATTTTTCAAAAATGTTTAAGTTACAGTATTTTATAACTTACGCATGGAAATTTATGTGCTGCCTATTCTCTGCCCAAACTCAGCCCCTATACATGCCTGCACTGAAAGTATATGTGATAGGACTTCCATGGGTGATTACAGAATGGTGACTGCCTAAAGTATGTGTATAAGTGCCCTATTCATTCATGAAAATCCTTGAAAAGAGGTGACTTAGGCATGGAAATGGTGCGTATCTTTACATGACTTCTTATGAAAGCAACCCCTTTCTGCAGAAGTCTACCTACACATAATTAGAGCTTCTGGTCCTAAGTGAGAGGGAGGGGGGAAAGGGGGAACTGGATTTAACTTACACCTTTTCTCAGAAGTTCAAGGCTAGTTACATTCAGGTACAGTGGATATTTTTCCTGTCCCTACTACTACTATTACTATTAATCATTTATATAGCGCTACAAGTGAATGCATTTATATGTTAGAAGGAGAAGTTTGAATTGGATATGGAAATGGAAAGAGAGCCAGTGAAGTGAATTTAGAAGACGGATTATATGATTATATCGAGGCTGACAGAAGATTAGCCATGCAGCAGAATTCTGGACAGATTGAAGAGGAGAGAGATGACACTGAGGGAGACCAGCAAGGAAGAGGTTGCAATAGTCGAGACCTACAGGGATATAGTCCTGAAGTCCCACCTCCAGTCTGGCAGCATCCCTGTTGCCATGGAGGAGAGAGGTCACGTGACAGGAGAGCATCACCCTGGTGTGGCAGGAAGTGATCCTGTAACTAGGACCTGTCCTCCAGGTGATGTAAAACCCTCTCGCACCGAGGAAGTTTCTCCAGGGCCATGTGCCCATGAGGGAAGGGTTAGGACAGCCGTTATAGTTGGTGATTTGATCATTAGGCATGTAGATAGCTGGGTGGCTGGTGGACGTGAGGATCGCCTGGTAACATGCCTACCTTGTGCGAAGGTAGCGGATCTCACATGCCACCTAGATAAGGTCTTAGATAGTGCTGGGGAGGAGTCTGCTGTCTTGGTACATGTCGGTACCAATGACATAGGAAAATGTGGTAGGGAGGTTCTGGAGGCTAAATTTAGGCTTTTAGGTAGGAAGTTGAAATCCAGAACTTCCAGGGTAGCATTCTCTGAAATGCTTCCTGTTCCACGCGCAGGACCCAAAAGGCAGGCAGAGCTCCGGAGTCTCAATGCGTGGATGAGACAATGGTGCAGAGATGAGGGTTTTGGATTTGTTAGGAACTGGGGAACATTCTGGGGAAGGGATGGGCTTCACCTTAACCGGGATGGAACCAGGCTGCTGGCATTAACCTTTAAAAAGGAGATAGAGCAGCTTTTAAACTAGATATTAGGGGAAAGCCGACAGTCGCCCAAGAGCGGATGGTTCGGAAGAATGTATCTTTGAAGGATACTACCAAAAGCAGAGAGGTTCCACAAAAGAGTAAAGTAGCCCAAATGCCCTCAAGTATGGAGCAGACAGAGCTTAAAGATCCTAGATTACCCATGTCTAACAATAGCCAAATTAATATGAACAAAATACATTCTCTAAAATGCTTGTATGCAAATGCTAGAAGTCTAAAAAATAAGATGGGAGAGTTAGAATATATAGCACTAAATGAAAGGTTAGATATGATTGGAATATCAGAGACATGGTGGAAGGAGGACAACCAGTGGGACACTGTGATACCTGGGTACAAACTATATCGTAGTGATAGAGCTGATCAAATTGGTGGAGGGGTTGCTCTCTGTGTTAGAGAGGGCATTGAGTCAGAAAGGATTAAAGTTTTGCAGGAAACAAAATCTGCTGTAGAATCTATATGGATTGAAATTCCATGTAAAAGGGGGAAGGCAATGGCAGTGGGGGTGTACTATCGAGCGCCTGGCCAGAAAGACCAAATGGATGATGAAATGCTCAAAGAAATCAAGGAAGCTAACAAAAGTTACAGCACAGTAATAATAATGGGTGATTTCAACTACCCCGGTATCAACTGGGTCAGTGTCACGGCAGGACAAGCTAGGGAGATAAAGTTCCTAGATTAAATAAATGACTGCTTCTTGGAGCAGCTGGTTCATGAACCGACCAGAGGGGAAGCCATATTAGACCTAATCCTTAGTGGAACACCAGATCTAGTGCAAGAGATAAGGTTGTTGGGGCCACTTGGCAATAGTGATCATAGCATGATCGCCTTTGATTTAATTAGTGGAGGAGGGATAGTAAGGAAATCCACAGTACTACCTTTTAACTTTTGAAAGGGAGACTATGATAAAATGAGGAAAACAGTTAAGAAAAAACTAAAAGGAGCAGTTGCAAAGGTTAAAGACGTACATCAGGCTTGGCTCTTGTTGAAAAATACTACCTTGGAAGCCCAGACCAGCTGTATTCCACGCTTTAAGAAAAGTGGAAGGAAGTCCAAAAAACTGCCAGCATGGTTTAAAGGTGAGGTCAGAGAGGCTGTTGTTGCCAAAAAAGCATCTTTCAAGAAATGGAAAAAAAGAGCCAAACGACGAAACCTGGAAACAGCACAAGCACTAGCAAGTCAAATGCAAGGCATTGATAAGGCAGGCAAAGGGAGAATTTGAGAAGAAGCTTGCTGCGGAAGCAAAAACGCGAAGTAAAGACCTTTTCAAGTACATTCGTAGCAAAAAACCTGTGAGAGAGTCAGTTGGTCCATTAGATGATAAAGGGGTTAAAGGAGCACTAAGAGGCGACAAGGCGATAGCGGAGAGACTGAATGAATTCTTTGCTTCAGTCTTTACTGAGGAAGATGTAGGGATGTTACCCATGACTGAAGTGGTATTTAAAGGTGCGGAAGAATTGAAGGAAATATTGATACATCTGGAAGATGTATTACAACTATTAGATAAACTGAAGAGTAGCAAATCACCTGGGCCGGATGGTATACATCCAAGGGTGTTGAAAGAACTGAAATACGAGATTGCAGACCTGCTATTAGTAATCTGTGAACTATCATTAAAATCATCTCTAATACCTGAAGATTGGAGGATCGCCAATGTATCACCAATTTTTAAAAAAGGTTCCAGGGGTGATCCGGGAAACTACAGACCGGTGAACCTGACATCAGTACCAGGAAAAATGGTAGAAACCATCATAAAGAATAAAATTACTCAGCATGTAGATAGTCATGACCTAATGGGAGACAGCCAACATGGCTTTAGACAAGGAAGATCTTGTCTTACTAATCTGTTATGTTTTTTTGAAGGAGTGAATAATCAGGTGGACAAAGGTGAGTCAGTTGATATTGTGTATCTGGACTTTCAGAAAGCCTTTGACAAGGTCCCTCATGAGAGACTTTTGGCAAAACTAAAGAGTCATGGGATAGGAGGCAGTGTACTATTGTGGATCAGGAACTGGTTAAAAGATAGAAAGCAGAGGGTAGGGCTAAATGGCCAATTTTCCCAATGGAGAAAGGTGAATAGTGGTGTACCCCAGGGATCTGTGCTGGGTCCGCTGCTTTTTGACATATTCATAAATAACCTGGAAAGTGGAATAACGAGTGAGGTTATCAAATTTGCAGATGACACAAAACTATTTAAAGTTGTTAAAACCCAAGAGGATTGTGGAAAATTGCAAGAGGATCTTGATAAATTGGAAGACTGGGCATCAAAATGACAGATGAAATTTAATGTGGACAAGAGCAAGGTTATGCACCTAGGGAAGAACAACCCAAACTATGGTTACATGATGCAAGGTTCCACATTAGGAACCACCACCCAGGAAAAAGATTTAGGCGTCATTGTGGATACCATGTTAAAACCCTCGGCCCAGTGTGCAGCGGTGGCCAAGAGAGCAAATAGAATGCTAGGTATGATAAGGAAAGGAATGGAAAATAAAACAAAAGATATTATAATGCCTCTATATCGTTCCATAGTGAGACCGCACCTTGAATATTGTGTGCAATTCTGGTCGCCGTATCTTAAAAAGGATATAGCGATTTTAGAAAAGGTTCAGAGAAGAGCCACCAAAATGGTAAAGGGGATGGAAGGATACTCCTATGAAGAAAGGCTAAAAAGGTTAGGGCTCTTTAACCTGGAAAAGAGACGGCTGAGGGGAGATATGATAGAAGTCTATAAATTAATGAACGGAGTGGAACGGGTAAATGTAGATCGATTGTTTACCTTATCAGAATATAGAAAGACTAGGGGGCATGCAATGAAGCTACAGGGTAAACTATCTAAGACTAATAAAATATTTTTTCACTCAACGTGTAATCAAACTCTGGAATTTGTTACCAGAGGATGTAGTAAAGGCTGTTAATGTAGCTGGGTTTAAAAAAGGTTTGGACAAGTTCCTGGAGGAAAGGTCCATAAACCATTATTAAGAAGGGACCCAGGATATCAATGCTTGAACCAATACAAGCACTGTGGAACCTTTGTCCCTTGGGGAAACTGCTAGGTATATATGACCTAGATTGGCCACTGTTGGAAACAGAATACTGGGCTTGATGGACCTTGGTCTGACCCAGTATGGCATATCTTATGTTCTTATGTTCTTATAGTCAAGACAGGAGGTGACTGAAGAGTAGAGAAGAGCCTTAGTAGTATGTTCAGAGAGGAAGGGAAGAATTTTGTTAATGTTGTAGAGAAAGAAACAGATTTTAGCTATATGTTGAATATGTGTGGAGAAGGAAAGAGTCAAAGATGACCCTAAGTTTGTGGGCCGAGGAAACAGGAAGAAGAAGAGTGTTGTCAACAGCGATAGAGAAAGGATTAAGGGAGGAGGCGTGTTTAGGGGGAAAATAAGACATTCAGTTTTAGCCATATTCAGGCGGCAATGTCAGCTAAGCAAGTAGAGTTACAAGTTCAGAGCGAAGGAGAGATGTTGGATGTAGATAGATTTGAGAGTCATCAGCATAAAAACGATACTGAAAGCCATGGGAAGAGATAAGGACACCAAGGGTTTGGGTATAGAGAGAGAAAAGGAGAGGGCTCAGAACAGACCCTTCAGGTACACCAACTGAGAGAGGGATGACAGTAGAGGAAGAACCTCCAGAACAAACACTGAAAGAGTGATTGGAGAGATAAGAAGAGAACCAAAACAGTACAGGGCCTCTAAACTAAGTGAGGATAAAGTGTCGAGGAGGAGGAGGAGGAGTTCAACAGTATCAAAAGCAGCAGAAAGATTGAGAAGAATGAGAACTGAGTAAAGGCCTTTGGACTTAGTGAAGAACAGATCACTGGCAAAAGCCATTTCAGTATAATGAAATGGATGAAAACCAGGTTGAAGTGGATCAAGGAAGGCTTGAGAGGAGAGAAATTAGAGACCTTGGCAGAGAACTGCACCTTCAAGAATTTTGGACATGAGTGGGAGAAAGGATATGGGTTGATAATTAGAAGGACAAGTAGGGTCAAGTGAGGGTTTTTTGAGGAGAGGAGTGATTACAGCATGCTTGAAGGCTGCAGGGAAGGTTGCAGTGTGGAAAGCAGAAGATTGAGAATATGTGAGATGGAAGAGATGATGGAGGAGGAGATGGAGTTGAGGAGATGGGTGGAGATAGGATCAGAAGAACAGGTAGTGAGGTTAGAGGAGGAAAGAAGAAGAGAGGTTTCCTCAACAGAGATTTTAGAAAAGGATGAAAGGGTGATAGAGGTTGAGAGGAAAAGTTGGTAATGGAGAGGGGGAGGAGGGGGTGAAGAAGATTTACTGGGGAATTGAAGAGTAATCTTATACACTTTGTCATGGAAATAGTGTGCTAGAGTTTGGGCAGAGAAAGAAGGAGGGATTGGAGGTGGACATGCCTTAAGAAGAGAATTGAGAGTAGAAAAGAGATAGCGAGGGTTAGAGGCAAGACGGTTAGTCAGATGGAGAAAGTAGTTTTGCTTAGCGAGTGCAATGGCGGACTGGAAAGAAGAAAGCATGAATTTGAACTGAAGAAAATCAGAGAGAGTGGAATTTGAGCCAAGTGTACTCAACTGAGTGGGCACAGGAACGTAGGTAGCGAGTAGTTGAAGACAACCAGGGCTGAGGTGAGGTGTACCTCACAGGATGTGGAATGGGCAGAGCAAGAGTTACCAGAGTAGAGGAGAGAGCAGTATTATAGGAAGCTATGTCTTCATTAACAGGCTTAGGACAAAGTGGAAGAGTCAGTAGATCAATAGCATGAAGATTCCTAAAAAGATAGGAGACTGGGTGAGATTGAGGGGGGTGAGATTGAGGGGGGTGGGGAGTAATGAAGAGTGAAACTTAACAGGTGATGATCAGATAAGGGAAGAGCGTAGGTATGGAAATTAGAAGGTAAAAAATTAGAGTAGAAAATAAGGTCAAGGCAGTGACCAAGCTGATGAGTGGGGGCAGAAGAGCAAAGCTGGAGGTTGAAAGAGGAGATAAGGGAAAGGAGCTTGGGCGCATAGGGATCAGAGGGGTTATCAATATGAAAATTAAAGTCACCAAGAATAAGGAGAGCCAAAAGTCAAGATCAGTGAGGAAGATACAAGAGGACTTGTCAGGGGGTCTAGAGATGACAGCGATCTGGAGAGGTAGGGGATTAAAAAGGCAGATGGAATGGATTTCAAAGGAGAGAAAGGAATGAGATTGAGGGAAAAGGAGGGTTTGACATTGGCAAGAAGGAGAATATAGAAACCCAACACCACTGCCATTGGGACAAGGAGAGTGGGAGAATTGATAACCACCTTGCAGAGGGCAGCAATCGAAGCAGGGTCATCAGGGAGGAGCCAGGTTTCAGTAAGAGCGAGAAGATGGAAAGCACGAGAGATAAAGAGATCATGGATAAAGGAAAGTTTATTAGAAATGGAATGAATATTCCATAAAGCACATGATAAGGGGAGAGAGGAGGAGGAAAAGAAAAGAATGTGTATGAGATTAGGGTGATGGAGAGAGCAACTAATATGTGAGTGAGAGAGAAGTGGTCCAGGGTTGTAATTAATATCACCAGAGGACAGAAGGAGATGAGTGCGAGGGAGAGAGGAGACCGCACGTCTGAAACGGGGATGAGATTGTTTCAGAGAGGAATGAGAGGAAGGAGAAGGTGAAGCTCAAGAGTTGAGGGAAGGTGGAGAGAGGGTGAGAAAGACAGAGGGTATTAGGTTGGTGGAGTGAGGGAAGAAGATTAGGGAGGATCAGAAAAAGGAGCAAAGAATGATGTGGAGCCATAAGAAATGGCACAGAGGGCAAGTAAAGTTAGAAGGAGGAGAGGGATAATAAGTAGTAAGGGAATAAAGTTAAAATAAATGAAATAAAATAGAATAGAATAAGATACAGATAACCTCAGTGTCTTTTAAGACTTGTACTTATAAGATAGAGAAACTTATTAGCAGAGGAAATAATCAGTGAATATAAACAGTAGGCAGGCAAGCTTTATCTCAAGCAGACTATAAGTCTATAAAGTGTAAAATATAAATATTAAAATATTAGAGACATCAGACAAGGATTGATTAAAGTCATGTAAGCACCTTTGGTGCAATAGGAATAAGGGTCCCCAGCCCAGAATGATTGAGATGCTAAAGGGCTTAGGGGCCAATGCAGAAAACCTTAGCATGGCTTTTTAATGGTGCTTTTCTATCGCTAGGCCATGAGCATAGTTTGACTCTTTCATTTGGGGAAAGGGTATGGTGACACATTTGCATATTCATTATGGTTATCTTTTAAAAAAACACTAGATGGATAGGAAGCGAGTATATCAAACAGGTGAAGGATAAACTGAGCATTGAAATGGCAGATGAAATTTAATGTGGACACATGCAACGTTATGCACTTAGAGAAGTACAATCCAAATTAGAGTTACACAATGCAAGGTTCCACATTAGGAATCACCACCCAGGAAAAGGATCTAGGTGTCATCCTGGATAATATGTTGAAATTCTCTGCTCAGTGTGCAGCGGCAACCAAGGAAGCAAGTAGAATGCTAGGAATCATAAGGAAAGGAATGGAGAATAAAACAAAGGATATTATGTCACTGTATCACTCCATGGTGTGACCGCACCTTGAATATTGTGTGCAGTTCTGCTTGCCATATCTTAAAAAGTATATAACAGAATTAGAAAAGGTACAGAGAAGAGCAACCAAATGATAAAGGCGATGGGCAGATGTCTTTACAAGGAAAGGCTTAAAAGGTTAGAGCTCTTCGGCCTGGAAAAGAAATGGCTGAGGGGAGTTATGATAAAGGTCTACAAAATGAGTGGAGTGGAATGGGTAAATGTAGATTGGTTGTTTACGCCTTCAAAAAGTAGAAAGACTAGGGGACGTGCAATGAAGCTACAATATTACAATAGGTAACCTAAGCAGTTACATTTTATGTGTAGTTACACAGTGTTGATTATTCTAATTGGCTGATTATCTCATTTATTTATCTTCTCCCAATTTCTTCAACCCCCTCCCCACCCTCATTTCTTTGTGCATATCTATATTTTATAACAGTCCCATCATCCCCTCTATAGGAAATAGTACATCCCAACATCCCCAAATTCAAGAACAAGATCCAGCAAACCAGGGGCTGCTCTACAATGAGACGAAGTGAGGTAGCTGCCTCAGGCAGCAAAGTTTTGAGGGCGGCAAAATATGCCCCCAAAATAGCCGCCGCACTTCACCTTCAAAAGTTTAAAAACAAAACAAAAATCAGCACGCAAGTTGCTGCCGCTGCCGAGTCCGCTTCTCGGCAGCGGCAAACTCCCCCTCACCTTTCTATGGCAGCCGCGGCTCCTGCCTCTTAGAGAACCATGGCTGTGCTAGTGACATGCAGTTTAAGTAAAAGTCAAACCAGTGCGGAGCCTTCCATGCAGCTGTGTCCCGCCCCCAATGAAAGTAGTAACTACTTCCTTTGGGGGCGGGGTGCAGCTACACAGTTCCTTCACGGAGGCGGGAAGGCTCCATGCTAGTTTCACTTTTACTTAAACTGCATGTTGCTAGGACGGCCGCGGCTCAAAGAGGCAGGAGCCTTGGCTGCCATTAAAAGTAGAGGGTGAGCTTACAGGGGAGCCAACACGTGGGAAGGTGGGGGCTGGAAGTGGGCTGACACGGGGAGGAAGGATGGGGCTGGAAGGAAATTGACATGACGGGAAGTTGGGATCTGCAATGGGGCTGACATGGGGGGGAGGGGGCTGAAAGGGAAGAGAACTGACATGAGGAGAAGATGGGGATCTGCAACAGGTCTGACATGGGGGGGAAGAGGGGACTGAAAGGGAAGAGAAATGGCATGAGGGAAAGATGGGGTCTGCAAGGGGAACTGCATTTCTTATTTATCTGATGTTGCACTTCATGCGGAGTCTGGCTTCTTGGGGATTCAGTTTAATGTTTTGTCTACATATTTTTATTTTTACTTTAGGCTGCAGTGACTTATTCTATATTTGGTGAGGGTCTGTGTTCTGAGTGTGTGACTGATGCCATGTGTTCTGTTAACATGGAGTTTGTGCATAGGGATCTGTACTGTACTGTAGTAATTTGACTTGTTCAGCTTTTCAAATAGGTGTATAAATGTTCTAGGGATAACAGCAGTATTTATAGTGCGTCATTTTTCTGGGTAGGCCCCTTATCTGAGTTTTAGAAGTTTATCCTGGTATGGTATGGTAGATTTTGGCTTTGTAGATATTCGGTGACTTTTGTAGGGTCTTATATTACATAGAAACATAGAAATATGACGACAAACCACATGGCCTATCTAGTCTGAACTTCCATATCAACAACTACAACAGTCCCCTTTTTTCCTTTAGAGATCCTCTGTGTTTATCCCATGCTTTTTTGAATTCAGTTATTGTCCTCATCTCTACCACCTCCACTGGGAGACTATTCCACGGATCCACCACTCTTTCCGTAAAGAAATATTTCCGCAAATCACTCCTGAATCTATCCCCCTTCACCCTCATTCCATGTCCCCTCGTAGCAGAATTTGCTTTCAGTTGAAATAGGCTCTCCCCCTGAACATGTGTGCCACGGAGGTATTTAAATATCTCAATCATATCACCTCTATCCCGCCTTTCCTCTAAGGTGTACATATTAAGATCCTTAAGTCTGTCCTCATATGCTTTATAATGAAGACCACTAACCAGTTTAGTAGCCACCCTCTGCACCGACTCCATCCTCTTCACATCCTTTTGAAGGTGCGGTCTCCAGAATTGCACACTATACTCCAAATAAGGTCGCACCAAAGACTTATACAGAGGCACTATCCCTTCCTTTTTTCTGCTAGCCATTCCTCTCCGTATGCACCCAAGCATCCTTCTAGCTTTTACTGTCGCTTTTTCTACCTGTTTAGCTACTTTAAGATCATCAGACACAACAACGCCCAGGTCTCGCTGTTCTTTAGTGGACAAAAGTACTTCACCCCCTATATTATATTGCTCCCTTGGATTGCTGCAGCCCAAATGCATGACCTTACATTTTTTAACATTAAATCCCAGCTGCCAGATTCTAGACCATTCTTCAAGCTTAGCTAAATCCCTCCTCATGTTATCTACACCTTCCTGGGTGTCTACTCTATTGCAGATTTTGGTATCATCCACAAAAAGGGAAACCTTACCCGACAGCCCTTCCGCTGTATCACTAACAAAGATGTTAAAAAGTTCCCAATATGCCTGTTACTGGAGAATGTTTGCTAGATGAATAGAAACAGATTTTTTAAAATATATTGAGTTCTGTGGGTGAATGTCAAACTTCTGCTCTGCATCCATTGTTGAGGGAGAGGTTTCTGTGGATGTAGAATATATATTCAAAAAGAAAAAGCGAGAACAATAACACAGTTTATAACAATAAAATGAGTTATAAGTTTATAATTTGCTACTATAAACTGCTGTGGTTTTTACTTTTTCTTTGTTCCTTGTTGTGTGAGCATCTTGCATTTCCTTTGTTTGTTTTTTTGCAGAATATATATTTACATTAATGCCATGCTGGTCCAGTGTGCAGTTTCAGGAATTACGTTGGTGTTGCCAAGCCCTTCGTGGTCACAAAGTCTCTCTTGTTTTTCAGAGGGTGGGAAGTACTGTGTTGGGGCGCCACGTTGCTCCTGTTTTTATAGAAGTGGGAGATGCTGCATGAGTGCTGTTGAGCATCTCTTGTTTGGCATATTTAGCAGCATGTTTCCTAAGCTCTGTGCCATACTGGGTCAGACCAAGGTCCCTCAAACATGACAGATTCCCAAAAAGGCATACAGGTTCCGCAATGCTTGTCCCAGGGCAAGCAGTGGATTTCCCAGGCTCTCTTTAATAATAGTTTATGGACCTTTCCACCAGGAACTTGTCCAAATTTTTTAAAAACTCAGCTACACTAACAGCTTTTGCTACATCCTCTGGTAACTAATTCCAGAGTTTGATTACGCGGGGCCATAGACTAACTGCATGGAGGCAGTTACATCCCCCTGCAGTTACCGCATTTCAGTATGGCAAAACAGCTGCAGGTGCAACTAACACCACACACTGAGGTGGCATTAGTTGCACTCATGCTACTTGCGTTCAGCCATTATGTTAGTTTCTGCCGACAATGCAGATGCCTGTGAGTGAGAGTTCTTTCTCTCGCCTCACTCTGCAGTAAAGAATAATTTTGGGAAATAAATCCTGTAAATCTGAAGAGTAATGGGCAAAAGCATTTTTTGACTACATATGTCTGTTTTTAGTTTGTATTGATATATTCCCTACTTAGTGAAGATCTGTCTCTGTTCTGCATGTGTGACTGAGGCTACACGTTCTGTTAACATGGAGTTTCTATATAGGGAGCTGTAATAATCCGGCGTGTTCAGTTTTCTGAATAGGAATATGGATGTCCTAGGGCCCACTGCAATATTTGTGGTGCTGCCCTTGCTGGGTATGCTCCATGTTGTGTGAGTTTTGAAAGTTAGTGCTGTTATGGAATAGTAGATTTGCTCTATGGGTCCAGTACTCTGGGTTCTTGGTAAGGTCAACTTTAGGGTGTTGGGTGGGGGGGGGGGGGGGGCGGTACTGGAATATGTATTGTCTTTGAGATTTGTGTTCTTTATGCTGCCAGACTGAAATTGTAAATATTTTGTTAGGTCAGATTCAAGAAAATTTAAAATTTTAAGGGAACGTCTCCGTTTATTTTTGTTTAGTAGCCTGATAGCTTCACTGCTACTGACTTTCGGACTTTTCCAGCTCTAGCACAATCCATTCCAGCGTTTGAATTCAGGGCTACCAGGATTAGTTTCTCATTTTATTTCTTCAATCCTTATCAATAATCTGGTCATAGCGAAATAAATCTGATGTCCAGATTTGTCATGGTCTGATGGGGGGGAGGGGCTGTATAAGTGGCTTTTCATTAATCAAATTTAATGTTTTATTATTATGTTTGTTTTATTGTAACATTTGTTTTACTAAATTGCATGTATATGTTTGGAAGCCACCTAGGATTTTAGATTGGTGGCATAAACATTTTAAAATAAAGTGTACTTAATATTTTCAAATTCAAAAATGCCCTCTTTACTCACTATTTGTGAGATATATTTTAACCCCGCCTTATCCCATCTATTCAAAATACCCATCTCTGGTCCCTGTCCGCATTCAAAACAGGCTTCTAGAGGCATACACTGTGAGTACCTCTTATTTTGTATGTATTGTTTTCTATTTTATTTCCAAACTTGTAAACTATGCACTATTAGAGGATTTTTATTTTTATTTTCTAAATTAAGTCTACCTCTCCAAACTACTTTGATTAGACTTTCTCCCGTTAAAAAAAGTCCTCAATTTGAACCCAATGTTTCTGTGTTCCTCGATGCCACTCATAAATCGTTTTTAATTGTGCTGCCTCGTAATATTTCCTAAAGTTAGGCACACCTAACCCTCCCTCTCCTTTAGTTCTTTGCATTATATCCATTGCTACTCTCCCCCTTCTATTTTTCCATATAAAACGATTAACAATTCTTTGTAACCTTTTTAACTGATTAGGTGGTATTTTAATTGGTAACGTAGATTAGGAGATAGAGATTATTATGCTTATCTACAAGTGAGTCACTTTTTGAAACAATCGAAAGTGTGGCATGATCTCTGGGAAAATAGGGGGTGGTTTGAAGCATTGTGTTTAGGAAATTTGGGGCAGAAAGGAGTTTTGTTCAAAATTTATAAAGGCATAATGGGGGGGGGGGAATAACAAATTGAGATACATGATAAAATGGGAAGAAGATTTGGAGATAAGATGGTCTGAGGAGGAATGGGATAAGATAATACAAACAGTGGCAAGTATATCCATAGCCACAAGGGTAAAAGAGAACGCTTATAAATTGCTGTTCAGATGGTATTGGACTCCAGTATGTAAAAAAAGAGCTGGAAGGGGGATTAATGATCAATGTTGGAGAGGATGCAATGAGAAAGGGAATTGGTTGCATATATGGTGGAATTGTAAGTGGATACAAGCCTTTTGGATTGAGATTTTGGAGTTGATATATAACATGACAGGATATCGAATACAAAGAAAGCCAGAGATTTGTTTGCTACATCAATTAGATGTGGACATTCCAAAGAGACTTAGTGGAGTAATACATTACTTTATAGTAGCTGCGAGAATTGAAATAGCACAACATTGGCAGGGGAAATCCATGCCACATAAGGCAGGATTTGTGAAGAGTGCAGAGATGTGTTTGATGCATAGATTGACGGAGATGAGGCAGGTGAGAAAGCTGTGGAACAATGGAAGAGTGTGTGTAAGTGGTTGGAAAAATGGAAGGAAGAATGAGTGGGAGAGCTAGAGAAAATATGAGAGGGATTTTATACAAAATTTAAATACAATTTTACTGGAAGGATAAATGGTGATTGGGTTAAAGGAGAGAGGATATTAATTCAATAATGGATGAGGATGGATGAGTGGGAGAGGGTGGTTAGAAAGGGAATGAGTATTTAGAGTAATATATGAATTAATAAATAGAATATATAATTGTTAATAAATACAAATGTGGGAAGTTCCTGAGCGGTCCTCCAGTTTAGTCCTCCACATCCGGGTAGTGCACCTCCTCCTGCAGCCTGGAGACTGGACCAATCAAAATCTTCCTCTGGTTGTAGGTATTCTGTCGGAGCTCCCATCAGCCCCCAGTGTGTCCAGTCTCCTTGCAGCTGGAGGACGTGTGTGCCTGGTGTGGCGCACTTAGGGACGCTTGGAAGCAACACTAGAGAGCTTTTTGTTAGGATTTTTCTTTTCCCCCTATCTCCTTTACCTTAATTATTTTTTTTTAGGTAGCTGTCTCTTTAATTCCTTTCTGCACAGGCAAACAGCAGGGCAGAGGAGGACCCGGGCTATACTGACCTTCTCCCTCTCAGGCAGGAGTTGGTTGCAGTCAGGGGGTTTTGATCTCTCCTCCTGGACTGTACGGAGGAGAGATCTGCCTTTAGCCAGCACTCTGTTCCTCCCGGGCAATCTGCATTCTTCTGCTGCCTCTCTCCTTCCGATCCGACGCTTTGGCTGCTGATTGACAGCCCAGCTCGGCAACGTGCTCCCGCTCTAGATTCGGGCGGCGGGCCGTCTGCCGGCGATCAGAGGACACTGTGGTGAGTGTTTCATTCGGGGGGCCTTTCTTTTCCCTTCAGGGCTTTGCCTTCTTTCTTATTAGTTTCCTCGGGCTGTTTTCGCGCCGTTTTTGTCGCCGACGAAAATGTGCCGGCGGCCATTTTCTGGTTCTGTTTTCTTTTCCCGCGCGTTTTAAACAGCACGGCACGGGTTTCCCTTGTGTTTTTCTACGTTTTTGGCATAGTGTTTTTGTTTGGGAGTATCCCCCCATCCCTCCTATTTCTCAAATAAATAAAATTTTTTTTTTTTTTTTTTTTACTTTATTTATTTGTTTATTTGGTTCACTTCCTGATCCTCAGGGGTGTCTGCTCCCTAGGGTGCCTCTTTTTACTGTATGGCTTCGCGACCGCAGTGTGTCATCTGTGGCTCGCGTAGGGGAGCTGTGGCGGAGTCTTGCATTTGTAGAGGCTGCGCTTCAGTGTCCTCGGATTTAGAGCTTCAAATGGAACATAAGGAGCTATCTGACTCGGACAGTCCGCATGTCCCTGCGGACCGCGCTCCTTCTCCAGGGTCTCTTCCCTCTCTTTCTGCGGTCCCTCCTAAGGGGCAAGTCGATCCACTCCCGCTTGAGGCTTCCGAATCTACATTCACGGATTTTTCTCCGGATTTTGTGCTGCTTATGCACCAAGCTTTTCGCTTGGGACACTCGGGCAAGTTGCCTGAGGCCTGGCCGTCGCCCCTTCCTTCTTTTAAAGGTAAGGAGTCCCGGCAACCACTTCAGCCTTCCGCCAAGCGGTTGCGGTCTTTGGATCTCGACCACGATGATTTGAGTTGGCAGGATCAGGATACAGAGATGGATCAGGAAGCGGGAGTGGAAGACCTAGAGGACGGTGAAATCCTCGAGCCGGAGGATCAAGCCCGCATAGTTCGGGTATTTCGTAAGGAAGAGTTGGTGCCCTTGATTACAGAATCTCTTCATACTCTTAATCTGGCGGCCCCTCGTCCGGTGGACGAGGACGGCTTGGAGGATCCTCTCATTCAGGCGGTCCGTGACTCTCAAGTGGTGTTTCCGCTTCACCGAGTGGTGGAACAAATGATTCAGTCCGAATGGGATCAGCCTGAGTCCGGGTTGAAGGGTATTCTGACTATGAACCGTCTGTATCCCCTGGCGGACAAGGACAAGGAGAAGTTTCGATCTCCACGGGTTTATGCCGCCGTTTCGGCAGTAACCAAGAAAACCACTATCCCTGTCGAGGGCAGTGCTGCTCTAAAAGACGCGCAGGACAAGAAAGTGGATGGTTTGTTGAAGCAAGCGTTCGAGACCAATGCCTTATCCTTACAGGCCTCTATTTGTGGTGCTTGGGTGGCTAGGGCTTGCCTGCGTTGGGCGCAGCGCCTGCAGCAGCTTGCTGGCTTGGATCAGCAGGGGTTGCTGGAGGTTACTCGCTTGGAGTCAGGTTCGGCGTATTTGGCGGATGTGCATTATGATCTCATCCGAACTCTAGCGAATAGTATGGCTTCCTTGGTGGAGGCGCTTAGATCTATTTGGCTGCGGAATTGGGCGGCCGACGGATCTTCTAAATCTCGTCTCAGTAAACTCCCCTTTAAGGGTAAACTCTTGTTCGGGGACGATTTGGATAAGTTGGTTAAAGATCTCGGCGAGTCTAAGGGCGGTAGGCTGCCGGAGGATCGGCCTAAGGTGTCGAAAGGTTTACCGGCCGTGCGCGGTCAGTTTCGGGATTTTCGGAGGTTTCGTTCCTCCCGTCTCTGGGGTTCTCAACGAGGTCGAGTTGGCTCCCGTTCCCAAGGTTTTAGAGGTTTTCGGGGAGCAGGATGTGGATTTTCGGCAGCGTCCTCCTCCTCCTCCTCCTCCTCCTCGTCTTTTACTCGAAAGCAGCAATGAAGTGAGGCGGGCTCCGGAGGGAAGCCTAGTCATCGGGGGTCGTCTCCGCGATTTTCTTCCTTCCTGGGCCCAAATAACCTCAGATCAGTGGGTGCTCGAGATCATCCGCGACGGTTATGCTCTGGAGTTTGCTTCTCCGATTCCAGATTCCTTTGTCCTTTCTCCCAGCAAAGGCGAGCAGAAATCGCGCGACCTTCGGTGGACGCTGCACCGTCTCTTGGCGCTGGGAGCAGTGGTTCCCGTACCTCCTTCGGAGCACGGCATCGGTCGCTACTCCATTTATTTTGTGGTCCCCAAAAAGGACGGCTCTCTCCGTCCGATTCTGGATCTCAAGGGCGTCAATCGTTTTCTGCGGGTTCCGCACTTCCGGATGGAAACCTTACGCTCCGTCATAGTGGCGGTGCGTCGCGGGGAATTTCTCACGTCTCTCGATCTCTCCGAGGCCTATTTGCACATTCCCATCCGGGAAGCACATCAAAAATTCTTGCGTTTCGCCTTCCCTTGGGGCCACTTCCAGTTTCGGGCCCTGCCCTTCGGACTGGCTACCGCTCCTCGCACCTTCACAAAAGTCATGGTGGTGGTCGCGGCAGCCTTGCGACAGGAAGGGATCCTCGTCCACCCTTATCTCGACGACTGGTTGATTCGGGCAAAATCCCTCGAAGAGAGTGTGAGAGTTACGGACAGGGTGGTAGCCTTGCTACGGACCCTCGGCTGGGTGGTCAACGAGAAGAAGAGTCGTCTGGTGCCCACTCAGTCCCTCGAATACCTCGGTGTTCATTTCTGCACGGCAAAAGGCATCGTCTGCTTACCGGAACGCCGTGTTCAAGCCTTGCGCAGCCTCGTGCGCTCCTTCCTAAAGATCCCGTCGCCGTCCGCCTGGTGGTATCTCTGACTGTTAGGCACTATGGCGGCGACGCTGGAGGTGGTTCCTTGGGCGCGTTTTCACATGCGCCCGCTTTAGAGCGCCCTGTTACGTCGTTGGTCAAATCAGTTACATTCGTTGAACAAGAGGTTACCTTGCCCGTTGTCCGTGCGACGGTCTCTTCGGTGGTGGCTGTGCTCGAAGAACCTGCGGTTGGAGATGCCATTGGAACAACCTCCCTGGGTTCCGCTCTTGATGGACGCCAGCCTGTTGGGCTGGGGGGCACATTGCGAGGGTCGCTTTGCGCAAGGGACTTGGTCTCTCCTCGAAGCGTCGTGGTCGATCAACCGCTTAGAGCTGCGCGCGGTGAGACTGGCGCTGTTAGCCTTCGAGACGCTGCTACGGGGGTGTGCTGTGCGAGTTCTGTCAGACAACTCGGCGACGGTGGCCTACATCAACCGCCAGGGCGGCACCGGCAGTGTAGCGATGGAGACAGAGGCAGCGGCTCTGTTCGCTTGGGTTCAAACTCGGCTGTCGGCAGCGCATATCGCAGGAAAGGACAATGTCATGGCGGATTATCTCAGCAGAGTGTGGGTAGATCCCGGGGAGTGGGAAC
Organism: Ichthyophis bannanicus; assembly: GCA_033557465.1. NCBI lineage: Eukaryota > Metazoa > Chordata > Amphibia > Gymnophiona > Ichthyophiidae > Ichthyophis > Ichthyophis bannanicus. The sequence continues at coordinate 49,448,392 of CM066037.1, read as the reverse complement.
TACACCCGCAGATATATGCGCAAATAGTACGCAGATGGGGACCTCCGGTCATGGATCTCATGGCGACCTTTCAAATGGCCAAGACGGCTCGGTTTTACAGCCGACGGAGGGAGCGCATGTCCGAAGGCATCGACGCGCTCATTCTGCTGTGGCCGGAGTGTCAGCTTCTTTATGTCTTTCCCCCGTGGGCGTTGATCGGTTGTGTCGTTCAGCGCATCGAGGCGCACCGAGGGCGCGTTCTGCTAGTGGCTCCGGATTGGCCCAGGAGGCCGTGGTATGCGGATCTGGTGAGGTTACGCGACGGACTGCCTTGGAAACTGCCACCGTTAACGGATCTGCTGCTTCAGGGCCCTCTCCGGATGCCTCAGGTGGATCGATTCTCGCTTACGGTTTGGCCATTGAAAGGGCTCGGCTGAGTAAGAAAGGTTACTCCGCATCGGTTGTTGCTACTTTTCTACGGGCGCGGAAGTCCTCCACCTCGCTCGCGTATGTCCGGGTGTGGAGAATTTTTGAGGACTGGTGCTCCAGGCGTGGCGTGCGAGCTGCAACCGCCTCGGTACCGGTAATTCTCAGCTTTTTGCAGGACGGTTTTGACAAAGGTTTGGCGGCCAGCTCTTTGAAGGTTCAGTTAGCGGCGCTGGCTTGCTACAGGGGTAAGGTTTTGGGACTTTCCGTGGGGTCCCATCCCGATGTGCGCCGTTTTCTTCAAGCGGTTTTCAGATTGCGGCCTTCGCGCAGAGTTTCCATGCCGTCGTGGGACTTGAACCTGGTGTTACAGGCCTTAGTGCGCGAACCTTTCGAGCCTCTTCGGCAGGCGTCTCTTAAGGATTTGACCTTGAAAACAGTTTTATTGGTGGCCATCTGTTCGGCGAGGCGCATTTCGGAGTTGCAGGCGCTCTCGTGTAGAGAGCCGTTCTTGTCTATTTCTCGGGATCGAGTGGTGCTTCGGCCGGTTCCATCCTTTTTGCCTAAGGTGGTTTCGCCCTTTCACCTGAATCAGGCTGTTTTTCTGCCGGTTCTTTCCTCGGGTTCGGCAGGTACCTCGGACGCTGACCTACATTTCCTGGATGTCCGGCGAGTCCTTCGTCGCTACCTCAAGGTGTCGGAATCGTTTCGCAAGACCGACCGGTTGTTCGTGCTTTTTGGTGGAGCTCGACGGGGTGAGGCGGCAGCGAAGGCTTCGATCGCTCGCTGGATTAAGGAAGCGATTGCTTCAGCTTATATTCTCCAGGGTCGACCGGTACCGGTGGGTCTACGGGCGCACTCTACAAGGGCTCAGGCGACCTCTTGGGCGGAGCACAGCCTTGTTCCGCCCGTAGAGATTTGTAGGGCGGCTACCTGGTCGTCTCTGCATACCTTCAGTAAGCATTATCGGTTGGATGTGCTAGCCGCTCAGGATTCTTGCTTTGGTTCGGCAGTACTGCGCGCCGGTTCGAAGGTGCCCGCCCGGTGTTGACTGCTCTGTTACATCCCGGATGTGGAGGACTAAACTGGAGGACCGCTCAGGAAATAGAAATTACACTTACCTGGTAATTGTAGTTCCTGGAGGGTCCAGTTTAGTCCTCCTTCCCGCCCAGGTGTCAGGATTCCTTGTTGTTTGATACGACGCGCGATCTCCGAACGGTACGGAACTGCATCAGTGACTCTTTTATTCGCGTTCCGTCTTTCTATGCCGTCTTCTACATTCTTGCTGTTTTCCGGTTCTTGTATTCTTGTCGTCTTCAGGATCGGATTCAGACAGTTTTTGCTTCGCTTTTCGAGCGGGGCATGGGCAGAGTTCTGGCTTCCTCGTTTGGGGAGGGAGTCGCTGTTTTCAAAAGGGGGTACTTTCTCTTTATCTTCTGTATTTATGCTAATCTCATGTGTTGCTTCTCTGAGTCTGCTTTGTTACTAGTTCACTGGGGGCTGATGGGAGCTCCGACAGAATACCTACAACCAGAGGAAGATTTTGATTGGTCCAGTCTCCAGGCTGCAGGAAGAGGTGCACTACCCGGATGTGGAGGACTAAACTGGACCCTCCAGGAACTACAATTACCAGGTAAGTGTAATTTCTATTTTGATACATAAATGTTATGTGTAGTTTGATACATGTTAAGTGATGTTTGTAATGATACTAAATACTTAATAAAATGATCAAATGGAAAAAAAATAAAGTATACTAAATTTATGCAAATAATGCTGCAGTGAATTTCCGCACATGGCTCTGCATCACCCTCATGCCGCCCTTGGGAGGAAGTAGACAGTGGGGGTGAGGAATGCAGAAACCTCAGATTGAGACCAGCATGATCAAGAATAAAATGGTCAGACAACAAAGATAGAAGAGAATTGTATTTTCAATTTAATGAACAGTCTTGGTGCTATCTTTATATTTTATAAAGTACAGGGAAATGCATCTCTTTCTACTTCTTTGGAATTGCACTGTATGCAGAATATGATTTTTTTGGGTTGCAGTGTAATTTTTATCTACATATTTATTTATTTATTTATTTTGAGAGTTTTGTATACCGCCTTATCCTTCAATCAAAGCGGTCATATGTTTGTTAGGTTATGATCATTTATTCTATACTTTGTTGAGGGTCTGTGTTCTGCGTTTTTGGCCAAGGCCAGGTGTTCTGTTAACATGGAGTTTGTACATAGGGATCTGTACTATAATAATCTGAATTGTTTCAGCTTTTCAAATAGGTGTTTGGATGTTCCAGGGTCCACTGCAGAATTTACAGTTATGCTTTTTTTGGGGTAGGCTCCTTATGTGAGTTTTGGAAATTGAGCTGGTATGGTATGGTAGGTTTGCTCTACAGAGCCTCAGTGACTTTGTTGTAAGGTTTTGTATTAGTTCACAATATGTCTGGTACTGGAAAATGTTTGTTATTGAGATGATCGGAATCAGAATTAAAAAAAAAAATAAAAAATTGAGTTCTGTGTGTGAATGTCCGAGTTCTGCTCTTTATCCATTATTGAGGGAGAGGGTTCTGTGGATGCAAAATATCTGTTCAAAAAGAAAAAGCAAGGCTACCGGTGATGTCATCGGACTGAATGGCAGCGGAGTAATTGAGCTCCGCCACCAACGCCTGCCAAAACGGGGATAAAATACCCCCAGAAGAAGCGTGGCAGAGGCGTAATGTCGGGGCACTAATAAAGAATACCCCCAAACCCATGTGGAAGGCAGAACGGGCCGCGGTTACCTCCTGACAAAGTCAGTGCCGACAGAGAGTGAGTCCGAGCAGGGCGCCACGTGGCCGATCAGTGCGGCGGACGGGGAGGCCCGAGCGAAAGTGAGTATGGCAGGAGGGCTGGTGAGTGAGTGAAGGTGGCGCAGCACAAGAGTACTGGCAGAGCGAGGGACCCCAGAGCGGCACACACCGCGAGCTAGAGGAAAGGAAGAGCGGGCCAGGACATCGAGTCAGCGCAGCTGGAAGGACTGGCGGAGTGAGGAGCCTGATTGGGGCACTAAGAGGACGTGAGGAGAGAAAAACCGCGGCATGAGGGCCGGTGAATGAAAGAGGAGCAGCGAAGTTTAAGCCGGAGAGGCAAAGCAGCGAAAGTTGAAAGCAGGCCAGCAACGGAGGGGAAGATAGGGAGGCCGCAAAGGGAGACAGCCACAAAAAGCAAAGGAAGTAACATAGAATACAAGAAGATAAACACATGTTGATATCTTTAAAGAATATTAAATAAATAAATAAAACAACTTTGAAGCTGTACAAAGGCAAGAGACCATACTGACAGAGTGATCAGAAAGTCAGACAAGAAAAGAGACACAGATACCTTCTGGCAGACGCAGACCACTGAAGAAGCGTTTGGTGTCACTGGTGCAGGGGGAGAGAGTGCGGATGGAGAAAGCTAGAGGAGGGCTTGCAGCCAAGAAAATGCTGGCGGAATTTAAATCTTCCTATGTGACAACAAAAGGTAGGAAAGATGGGAGGAAGGAAAATAAAATGGCTGCTGAACATGCGGATGAGCAGGAGGATGAGATGGAGGGACCATGGACCCCGGGAGTAGCAGAAATGATTAAGACGTGGCTGGTGGAGCTGAAAGAGGAACTCAAAATGGAAATCAGTGGAGTCAAAAATGAGTTAAGAGACTTTACAATCTTTAAGACAAGATATTGTGGACCTGGGATCCAGGGTGGAAGAAACAGAACAGCAGATGGAACAACAAGGGTAGGTAATGGAGGATTTACAAAAAGGATGGGAGGAGTTAAAGCAAGCTCATGAAGAATTGAAAGAGAAAACGAAGGATCTGGAAGACCGATCACGAAGATGCAACATAAGAGTGAGAGGCTACCAGAGGATGTTAAATATAAAAACTGTGAAGAAGTTATTAATAAAGTCTTTGGATATTTGTTACAAGCCGCAGCTCCAGAAGAGGGAATAGAAGATGAACCCCTGCAAATAGAAAGAGCGCATAGAGGGCTAGGGCCCATAAGAGACAATCGGCCAAGAGACATTGTGGTATGCCTGAACTCCTTCAAAATTAAAGAGCGCATCTTGAAGGCTTCCAGGAAACTGGGGCACTTTAAGTGGGAGGAGAATGGGGTGGAGCTGTTTCAGGATTTATCCTTTGGAACGTTACAGCAACGGAGAGAGCTGAAAGAGGTGATAGCCTTCTTGAGGAGGGAGGGGATGCGCTACAAGTGGTTATACCCTTTTGGCCTATTAATAACAGTTAAAGGGGTGTCAAGGAGGGTGAAGACCAGGAAGAAAGCATGGACTGCATTCAGAGACTTGGGACTAACTAATCTTCCCGAAGGGGCAGCGGGAACAGCAAAAACAAAAGTAAACACAACATCTGCATCTAAGTTGGAAAGTTCGAGATGGCATAGAGTACCGACCAGCGGCCGCAGGTTGACGCGCCTCAACAAGGAAAGCCATGGAGGGACAACAACGGCGAAGGAAGTTGCCTGAGGAAGAAGCTACCGGAACACCGAGTTAAAGAATAACTAACAAAAGACATAGGGGGATGGATGGGGAGGGAGGAGTGGTCTAGTGGTTAGGACAAGGTACTTCAGGCCAGAGGTTCAAGTCCCACCTGGGGACAGCAATCTCAGGCCGGAGGGACTGGGATTTCTAGTCCTAAAGGCACTCCTTGTGGTCTTGGGCAAGCCACTTAACCCTCCACTGCCCATGTTCCCTGTAAGTATTAGTGTATGTGTCTCATATCCCCTCGTGTTAAATGTATCCCCCAATTGACCGCTTTGACCCGGTGAAAAGCGGGATATAAATACAGCTAAATAAATAAATAGTGTCTAGTGAACTGCAATGCGAAGGGGGTAAAGGGATAGTGTATTACGGGGTGGGGAGGGTGGGGGAAGGGGATTTTGAATATATTGCTGGTATTGAGGAGATAATGGGATTATAAGCTAGTCACAGGAGGGGGAGAAAGGAAGGGGGGGGGGTGTCTTACCGGGGAGGTCAGGGGAAGGGAGCAGGGGAAATGGGGGGGAGGAGAAATAGAAGGGTAGGCAGGTGGGGGTCTGATTGTCAGTCATAACTTATGGAAGACGAGTCTCCATGGAGGGGAAGGGGAAGGGAAGTAGGATGGGAGGGAGGAAGGGGGTGAGGAGGGGGAGGGGGGAGGAAGTGGATATGAGCGGGGGGGGGATTAACTCGAAAGTTAAGTTAAAAATAGTAACATTGAATGTAAAAGGGCTTAATTCGCCATTTAAACAGCAGAAATTATATAAAGAAAAATAACACGCCAAAAGGCGTTGATAGGGCTAATACAGGAAACACACTTAACTAGGGCACAGAACATCTGGTAAAATGTAAGGGGCATGGAGTGTGTATCCATGCATCAAACACAGTAGAAAAAAAGAAAGGAGGAGTTTCAATCTTAATTGATTCAAAATTAAAGATCGAGTTACAGAAAGTAATCGGAGATAAAAAGGGGAGATACATATTACTGCGTTTAAAAATAGGGAACGATTGGTACTGTGTCATGAATATTTACGCGCCCACAGGAGCACAAAGAGAATTTTGGATAAAGTTAAATGAAGAGGTGGGGAAATTAAGAGAGGGTAAACTCATATGTGGGAGGGATTATAATTTAACATGGAATCCTGCTAGAGATGCTATGGGGAAAAGAGAGGGCAAACGAGCGGATAGAAACAAATATCGCCATTTTGTAACACAACATTGCTTGATAGATGCATAGAGATTCTAACATCCCCGGAAAAGACAGTTCTCTTATTTCTCCCCAGTACATGGCTCCTACTCCAGAATAGACGCAATTTGGGTAACAAAGGAGCTGGTGGACCGGATAAAAGGGGCAGAGATGGATCCAATAACGTGGTCGGACCACGCCTTAATGGAGGTCAGGATCTCAATGGAGGGGGAGGAGAGAGGCACTCAGTTTTGGAGGCTGAATGAATCTCTATTAGAAGATGGGAGGGTCAGAGAAGAGATAGAGAGGGAAACAAGGGAATACTTCCGATGGAACGATAATGGCGAGGTGGCATGGGGTAGAGTTTGGGATGGTTATAAGGCAGTAGTGAGGGGAATTTTAATTAAATGGGGGGCACGTAAAAGGAAGGAGAGGGAGGGGCGAGATAGGGAATTGAGAGAAAAATTAATGAAACTGGAAGAATTAGATGCGCAGGATAGAAAGGGAACATATAGAGGCCAAGTGTTGGCAGTTAGAGCCCAGATCAATGCAATGCAGGCAGAAACTATAAGGTACCGTATGCAGGCTATTGAGACAGGAATTTTTTGAGGGGGGAAATAAAGCTGGGAGATATATGGCGCAGAAATTGAAACAACGGAAGTTACGGTCATAAATATTGCAAGTTAGAGATTCTGGAGGGAAGCTAGTACAGAAAGATGGGGACATCTGGGAGGCCTTTAAAAGATTCTACCAGTTGTTGTACAAAGAAAGAGCCCCTCCAGAGATGGAGAGGATACAGAGCTATTTGGACTCCATAAAGCTTCTGAAACTGGAAGAGGAGGAACAAAAAGAATTAAATAGAGCTATAAAGGAAGAGGAAGTTTTGAAAGCTATAAAACAATTAAAAATAGATAAGGCGCCGGGATTGGATGGGCTAACAGTGAGGTTTTATAGAAGATTTGGAGAGATACTAGTTGCACCACTAGTGAGGTTGTTTAACCTAGGAACAAAAGAAGGAGGCCTTCTGCAGAAAAAACAACAGGAATACAGCAGAGGGCAAATACCACGGTCAACCAACGATATTTGGTGAAATCAACTTTATTGGAGACCCAACTTTACAAGTTTCAGCCAGAGGCCTTCATCAGGGGTCAGAGTACCACATAGAAAGTGTGTGGAACTCCCGCCATCGGCCTCCCCTACACAAGGTTGGTTGGAGACTATCCGATCTATCGGTAGTTCACCGGGTGTAGCATCCAATTTTTACAAAACCTTATGTAATGCTATAACTAGGGATACCCCTATAGCGCAGAAAGCCTGGGAGAGAGAATTGCATGTGACTTTGACCCCGGAGCAATGGAGCCTAGTCTGGAGTAGAGTGACACGGGTCTCCCGATCCGCCTCACTCACTCAGACACTCTTCTTTCTAGCCCACCGGTGTTTTTACACTCCTGACAGATTAGCCAAATGGAACACTACTCAGGGCAATAGTTGTTGGACATGTCATGCGGCCATTGGTTCACTACCTCATGTTATGTATGAATGTCCCGCACTACAGTATTACTGGCGTCGGGTCTGGGGTCGTATCCAGTCTATTTTGCACTTTCAAGAGCCCCTTTCTTGGAGGATAGTGGGACTTCGCTCAGCTGCGGGGATCCCCTCTCTTCCAAAAACGGCTTACTTCCTTTTGGACTTTATGCTTGGCATTGCTATTTCCCTAATTACGAAATACTGGAAAAATAGCTCCCAGCTGAGCCCCAATGAATGGTGGAATCATGTCTGTCTCTACAGTAAATATGAACAAATACCTCGTATGTTTGCTTCCCCCATTCAGACTCCTCATCATCGGTCTAAATGGAAGATGCTCAATGACTATGTACATTCTGCTCAATGCTCTCATCTGACTGTCTAAATTTGTATATATCTTTGTCCCATGATTATTCTGTATCGCAGATACTCTTTTGATTGTTTTGATGTATAATCACTGTTGTTTGGAAGCGCTCACATGCTGACATAATCAGCTAGAGAAGAAGCGTGGGGGTGGGGGGTAATTGGGTTTACTTTTCTTTATTGTATAATTGTTTTGTCTCCTTTGGTGTGTTGTTTCTTTTGTTTGTTGCAAAATGAAAATAAAAGTTTAAAAAAAAAAGAAAGTGTGTGGAACACGTCTATGGGGTGAAACAACCACTCTTCCCAATCTCCTGTACGTCACAGGACATCAACCAACGGTATAGCACTGCTTTTAGAAAACGCAACGGCACAACGTAAACTAGCCTCACTGAAATGTCCATTAGAACAAAAATTGGCATATAAAATATATCGTTTTATATGCCAATTATATGTTCTAATGGTAGACAATGGTGCCCAATTTTCGAAAATATTATGTGGCAGTGCAGTTGAAAACGATATATGAATGGCAAAGAGAAAAACAGAAACACTGGGTCCAAATGGAAGAAGACTCAGTAAGGGGAGTGGGATTGGAAAGGATGGTGTGGAGGGTGAGTAGAGTACCAGAAATTAACCCCATAAACCCCATCATTCTACATATCTTGAATGTGTGGAAACAAAATAGGAAATTATTAATACAAGACAAAGGATATATGCAGGGGATGACAATAGAGGCATGCTTTGAGAGGGTACAGGGGCCAGGGGTGAGTTCATTGCGAAGATGGGGAAAGTTGGGACTTACACACATTTCCCAAATCGTGGTTAAAGAGGGTGTCAGAGAGTTTATTAAGGATTTATATGGGTTATCAGGTAATGACTCTTATAGCTATATACAGGTAAGTCACTTTGTGAGACAGCAGAAAGTATGGAAGGATGTTTGGAATAATAGGGGTGGTTCGAGTCCCTTTGTGCAGGACAATTAGGTAAAAAATGAGTATTGTCAAAGATCTATAAAGGATTAATGGTGAAATTAGACTTACCTGCTTCCTTGAGGAACTCAAGTCTAGTCCCGAACCTCTGGGGTTTTGCTCTTCCTCCAGCAGCTTGGAGACTGAGAAACGTCCTCCTTTCGATGACACTGGTATAAGACACCAGGAACTGCCTCCACACTCCAGTAACCTATTGATAAAGCAGACTCACCGGAGCAACAATTAAGTAGTAAACACTACGAACAAACTGTAAACTAACTTAACTAAGTACTTTTAAGGGAAAATATCACTTCTTCTGTTCTCCGCCTACGTTATACTAACTTTTGTTAGAACTGCTTAGGCTCCCCCCCCCCTTTATGGAGGATAGGGACCCTATTATAATCTCCATGTCCAAAACCTCCCCTTATGGACCATAAGCTCCACCGTTCCATTCTCATCTTACCTGTGATACATCATCTACTTCAGGCTGTAGTCCAAAGAAAAAAACAGGGAGGAATACGGGACTAGACTGGAGTTCCTCAAGGAACAACAATTATTAGGTAAGTATAATTTCACTTTCCTTATCATCCCTCCAGTCTAGTCCCGAACCTCTGGGGAAGTAACAGAGCAGTGAAACAAATCAACGGAAGGGACCTGCTAGACCAGCCTGAAGCACCGCTGCTCCAAAACAGGTATCCCTTTCTGCCTGAACATCCAGGCGGTAATGTTTGACAAAGGAATTTAAAGATGACCAGGTCGCTGCCTTACAAATTTCTACCACTGGAACCAGCTTGTACTCAGCCCATGAAGCCGCTTGAGCCCTAGTCGAATGAGCTCTTAGCCCTTCTGGTACCGGTTTACCCTTCAACACATACGCTGAATTTATCGCCTCCTTAATCCATCTGGCAATGGAAGCCTTTGACGCTGCTTCTCCCTTTTTTATACTGCCAAACAGGACAAATAGTCTATCAGACTTCCGGAAGCCTGCCGTCCGTCGGATATATTTCTTTAATGCCCGACGAACATCTAACAGATGTAACTGCCCTGTGGAAGAAGCATCCGTACCTTCACCGAAAACTGGCAACGAAACTACCTGATTCACATGAAACGCTGACACCACCTTTGGCAAAAATGACAGCACCGGCCTCAACACCACCTTCGTATCGTGAAAAGACAGAAAAGGTTTTCGACAAGACAAAGCCTGCAACTCCGAAATTCTCCTAGCCAAAAAAATAGCTACCAGGAAGACCACCTTGAGAGTAAGATCCTTTAAAGATGACCTAGATAATGGCTCAAAGGGCTCGCGCACCAACGCCTCCAAAACTAAATGGAGATCCCACGTCGGAACTACCTGCCTACAAGGTGGCCTCAAAAGAGACATCACCCTTAAAAAATGCTTAACATCTGGGTGAGCCCCCAGCGCTTCCCCTTTGATTTTTCCTCTATAACAGGACAGTGCTGCTAACTGCACCCTTAAGGAAGTGGCTGCTAAACCTTTCTGAAATCCATCCTGTAAAAAAGACAGAATTTGCGGTATCGACGCTCTTAACGCTTCCAACTCCCTGACTACACACCAAGCTTCAAAAATACGCCAAATGCGAACATACGCCAACGAGGTAGATCTCCTTCGTGCCTTCAACAAGGTAGCAATCACTGCTGTGGAATACCCCTTAGCTCTCAGCCTTGCCCTCTCAATAGCCAAGCCGTAAGCGAGAACCGATCCACCTGAGGCATGTACAATGGACCCTGCGATAACAGATCCCTCCGGACTGAAAGATGCCATGGCTGCTCTATCAAGAGCCTCATCAGATCCGCATACCAAGGCCTTCTTGGCCAATTCGGTGTGATCAATATCACCAATCCTCTGTGTAGTTCGATGTGTTGCACCACCCAGCCTACTAACACCCAAGGTGGAAACATGTACAGGAGCTGCTCTTCTGGCCAGTCCTGTATGAGAGCATCCACGCCCTCCGACATTCTCTCCCGCCTTCTGCTGAAGAATTAACTGACCTTTGCCGACTGGAAAGTCGCCATGAGATCCATTACTGGTGTCCCCCAGCGACGCAACACCATTTCGTACACCTCCGGGTGAAGAACCCACTCTCCTGGATCCACTTTTACTCGACTCAAGAAGTTGGCCTCTACATTGTCCACTCCTGCTACATGCGCTGCCGACAGAGCCACCAGGTTTTGTTCGACTCAAACGAACAACTGCTCAGCCTCGGCTTCCAATGCAACACTGCTGGTGCCCCCTTGATAGTTGATGTAGGCTACTGCGGTCGCGTTGACGGAAAACACTCAAATCGTCCTTCCGTGGAAATAGGGTTGGAAAACTTGTAATGCCAACACTACTGCTCTCAATTCCAACCTGTTGATTGACCATCGTTTTTCCCGATCGGTCCACTGCCCCTGTGCAAACCTTCCTTGGAAGTGAGTTTCCCAGCCTAATAGGCTGGTGACTGTTGTTAGGGGTATCCAGCAGGTGTTTCCAAGGGCATCCCTTTTTCCAGACACCCTTGGACGCAACCACCACTGAAGCACCTGCCGCGTCTGTCGGGCAGGATAGCTTCTGAGATAGAAGGTCGACCTCGTGAGACCACCATCTGAGCAATACTCTCTGCAATGGCCTCATGTGTGCCCTTGCCCACAGAACCAGTTCGAGAGTCACCGCCATGGTACCGAATAACTGAAGATAATGTCACGCCGTGGGATGCGACCTGCCCAGAAACTCGCGGACTAACTTCCTCAAGCCTCGTGCTCGGTGCTGTGGCAGGAAGATCCTACCGACCTCCGTATCGAATTGAGCCTCCAGGTATTCTAGACTCTGCGATGGAATTGACTTGCATTCTGACATATTGACTACCCAACCTAGACTTTGTAGGAATGCTACCACTTTGGCTGTAGCCGCCTCGCTTTCAGCTCTTGACTTCGCTTGAATCAGCCTGTCGTCCAGATAAGGGTGCACCAGTACTCGTCCTTTTGCAATGATGCCGCCACTACTACCATCACTTTGGTGAACGTCCGTGGCGCCATAGCCAGCCCGAATGGTAACGCCCGGAACTGAAAATGTCCCATAGGAACTGCAAATCTGAGAAACCTTTGGTGTTCCTGCTGGATCAGAATGTGCAGGTACACTTCTGACATATCCAGTGACGTAAGGAACTCTCCTTTTCTTACCTCCACTATGACTGACCTCAGGGTCTCCATATGAAAATGAGACACCCGAAGACAGCGATTTACTCTTTTGAGATCCAAAATTGGCCGATAGGTTCCTTCTTTCTTCGGGACTACGAAGTAAATGGAGTATCGACCGCAACTGCATTGGTCTCGAGGAACTGGTACTGTGGCTTTGAGGGCTAGCAGCCTCTCTACAGTCTGCCTGACCGCCTTGCACTTGAGATGTGCACTGCACGGAGTCTGTACGAAAGAATCGGTTACCGGCCACTGAAGCTCCAAAGCATAACCTTCTCAAATGACCTCCAGTACCCACTGGTCTGATGTAATTTGGACCCAGGCAGGGCAAAAATCCTGTAGTCGACCTCCTACAGGCACCAGGTCTACATGGGTCCCCCTGACTTCATTGTGACTTTCTATGATTTGAGGAGGAGGCAGCAGATCCTCTGCCTGCTCCTCTAAAGCCCCGAAAACCCTGGTTGCTATTGAGGAAACGCCCTCTTTGACCTTGGCTGAACCTCGGGGAACGAAAACAACGAAACTCCCTCTGTGGAGTCTTGGAAGGTATAGTCGATCGTCCCTGTTTTTGTTTGTCCTCTGAAAGTCTTCCTCCTTTGGACTCGCCGAGTTCTTTTACCAGCTTATCTAAATCTCCTCCAAAAAGGAGCTTCCCCCTGAAGGAAGTTTACTTAACCTAGCTTTGGAAGAACCATCTGCTGCCCAGTTGTGCAGCCAAAGATATCGCCGCGCTGCTATCACCGAAGCCATACTGTTTGATAAACCTCAAATAAGGTCATAATGGATATTGGCCAGATAAGCCACCCCGGACTCTAGATGCTTCTCTGGTCGTCTCCTCCACCTGCTCCCCTTGGATTCGTTGTGACCAACAAAGGCAGGCTCTCGCGACCCATGCTCCACAAATAGACGCCTGTATGGACAGCGCATTCCAAAAACCTGTTTCAACAAGGTATCTAATTTCCTGTCTTGGGCAACCTTGAGGGCCGCACAACCCTCTACCGGAATGGTAGTCTTCTTGGTGACTGCCGAGATGGCAGCATCCACTCTCGGGGACTTAAACAATTCCCGATCCTGGTCCACCAGTGGGTAAAGGCGGGACATAACCCTGGACCCTTTAAGCCCTGCCTCGGGCATGTCCCATTCTCCTTGAATCATTTCTTTAACCACTCTATGTACCAGGAATGCTCTCTGAGTCTTCCTAAAGGCCTGTAACAACGGGTCTTCCAAGATAGAATCCTCCGCCGGTCCTGCCGCTGGCATATTAAGCACTTTGAGTGTCTCTGAAATGAGCGCTGGCAACTGGTCTCTCCGGAAAACTCGAACCACCCTAGCCTGGTCCTCCTGTTCCATGATTTCTCCTTCCTCCAACTCTTCATCGAGCTCCAGGTCAGGATCTCCATCTTTGGAGTGAAAACCCTCCGAGGCCACCGACTGATCTGGTCGCTCCTTCTCTATCCTGGCCTTCTTTGCCGGGACCCCTGATGTTCCCGCAGTCAGAGGCATCCATGGCCTCTTCTCCCTCAGTTCCGTCTCCGTGGAACCGGTTGTGGGTCTTCTCTGAGTACCTCCAAATGCTTGCTGGATAAGAACAGCGAAATCTATGGAAAAAATCGCCGCCAGTCCACCTGGCACCGGCGTCGGAGGAGGAAGGAAATCCGGTGTGGAGGAAGTCCCCGCCACAGGCTCCAGTGGTGGCAAAGTGGGGGAAACCAGCTCCGGCAAGCCTCCAAGAGCCCCTTTGCCACCTTCCACATCAGCCTCCAAGGCCTGTTCCATAGTGGCTGCTTCCTGCATACACCCTCTACACATACCTGTGTCCGACACCGCACCCCTTCTAGTACCGCAGACCAAGCACTGCGGTCTAGAAGGCATCTCGTTTGAGCGGATCTTCTCTATTGTAAAAACTAGATCCCCCTTCAGCAGAGGTCTTGCTTCCCCCAGCAGCTTCTGAACGAAAGGGGATATACACTTTGTGGTGTGGTGTTTTTTTTTTTTTTAAATTGAAGTGATCCCTTCCCTGAAGCACTCCCAGACGGATTCTGAGGAAAAGGCAAGAAAACGAGGTTCTCCTGCTTAAACAGGAGCTTCTGTAGACACCCCGATGCTAGCGGTGTTTCTCGCGCTGCTGCCACGCGGCTGGGCCTGCTCTGTACACACACGTCCTTCGCTTCTGTTTTAAAACCCGGCAGGATTCATCGAGCTCTTTTACCAGCTTACCTTCCTTACCTTGTATCAGGAATCGTTTGCTTGTGCACCGCTGATCTCTCCCTCCGCGGTCCTCCGCCGCAGCATGGCTATACCGCCGGGAGAAATACCAGGCCTGAATCACTTCAGCCACGACCAGCCGGATCCTCGGTTGACGGCCCTGAGCGCTAACAGGCAAGCACCCTCTGTGTGCGCTACTGAACCTAAGCTACCGGTTCCTCACCCATTATTGTGGGATCGGGGAACCGGAGCCATGCCCCTTCTGAAGCCGCCTTCTCCGACGCTACACAGCTAAGTCAAGCGGAGGTGAGGGGGAGGGGGATTTTCTGTTCCACATTTTCTTAAAGAGACAGATTGTTTGCAATCAGTTTTATATTTTAAGACAATCTGTAAAATTTTGTTTAGCTATTCCAATCTGATCTCTAACTCTCCTTAATTGTTCCTCAAGTGAGCCCCGAAGCTCTGGGCTCACCACCCTCCAGCTGCTTGGAGACTGAGATAACTGGAGTGTGGAGGCGGTTCCTGGTTTCTTATACCAGTGTCATCAAAAGGATGGCGTTTCTCAATCTCCAAGCTGCTGGAGGAGGAGCAAAACCCCAGAGGTTCGGGACAAGACTGGAGGGACGATAAGGAAACTAGAGTTTATGAGAAAATGGGAGGTAGACTTACAAGTGCAATGGAAGGAAGAGGTGTGGGATAAAGTAATACAGACAGTGGCAGGCATATCTATAGCTACTCAAATAAAAGAAAATGCTTATAAAGTATTATATCGGTGGTATTGGACACCGACACGTCAAAAATGAGCGGGACGGGGGAAATCTGATCAATGCTGGAGGGGGTGTCACAAGAGAGGTGATATGCTACACATGTGGTGGAAGTGTGGGCAGATTCAAGCATACTGGGATAAGGTATTGGAGATAATTTATGCAATGACAGGACATAGACTACAAAGGAAGCCAGAGGTCTGCCTATTGCACCAATTGGAGGAGGATATTTCGGAAAGAGAGAGGGGGGTATTGCACCATTGTATAGTGGCAGCAAGATGTGAGATAGCAAAATACTGGACTGGAGGGGGGAAACCTCAAAATGAAGGTTTTGTTAGAAGAATAGAGGACCTGTGTTTGATGCATAGATTGACGGGGCTGCGACAAGGAGCATGGAACAGTGGAAGAGAGTATGGAAATGGTTGGAAACCTGGAAAGGTGGAGAGAAGGGGAGGAGGAAGTAAAGGAGAGATCATTGTAAAGATTACTACCAGTATGAAGCATGGACCCTGAGCTGAATGGTGAAAGATGGTATATAAGTGTGATGTATAAGTGCGTTATGCTGGGACAACAAAGCTTGTACAAATGAAGGGGGAAATAGAGCGGGGAGGGAGGGATGAGGGGGCAGGAAAGGGGGGGGGAAGGCTGAAGATTGGGTATTATAGAATGTTATAATAGTTAGTAGGGGATAAAAGCAGGATTGATTATATGATGGTTGTGGAATACGTACAATGTTGAATTCAAAGGAGGTTTTTACTATCTATTGAAACATTTAATAAAAAGTTAAATGGAAAAAAAAAAAAAAAGCAAGAACCATAACGCAGTTTATAATAACAAAATAAACATGAGTTATAATTTGGTGTTGTAAACAGTGCAGTTCTCGCGCTTTCTTTTAGTTCCTTGGTGTATAAGAATCGTGCATTTCCTCCACATTATCTAATCGGCTTTTTAGTTTGGTTCAGTCCCTGACTGGAGTTTTGAGAGAGCCTCCTCCCCCTGCTCTGTGGGGGGGGGAGCGCACCACCTTATCCCTCGCCTCAGGCAGCAGATTGCCTTGAGCTGCCCTTGCAACAAAGCCAATGGTTGTTATAATACTAGAACTCAAACTGCGGTCTAATAGGGATTCAGAATTATAGTCCCCTAACATCTCTGTACAGTTCAGTCCACAGTCCCTCCCCTTCCCACTCCCATTCCTCCCTTCCCTCCCCTTTTCCCCCCACTTTCAGAGTCCGCAGAGGCAGCAAACACCCCTCCCCCACATGTCCTACACATTTACATAACACAACTTCCAAATTAGTTATAATCAAAGAATATTTAGAATGCGACCTCGCTCTCATGGGTCAATGTATCAATTAAGGGTCCCCATTCAGCTAAAAATGCATCATGGATGTGTCCACTTCTTTGCACCCCTATGTGTTCTAAAATTAGGAGATTACGTACCTCTTTTTCCCATGCCCCCATTGCAGGGCTCGGCAGCAATATCCAGTGGTGCAATAAGAGGCGACGTGATACCAAAAATAGTCGCCCTATCCATTTACATCGTGATGCCTGTGCTCCTTTTATGTGGGACACCAATCCCAACATAGTCACGTGGGGATTTGCTTTAGTCTGGATCTCTAGCAGAGAATCCAAATAGAAGTGTATAGCTGCCAATATCTAACAGAAACCGAGCATTGTCAGAACATATGTTCCAGGTTTGCTTGTATATGCCCACAGTAAGGGCAATTTGGCGAGCCGCTGCAGCCCACTCTAAAAGTTCTATGTGGAGCATAGTGGGTTCTCCTGATTATCTTATATTGGATGTCTCTAAAGTCTATACAACTACCAGAGTTTGGAATATAGCCAGTGGTTTCTATAATATCTGTCTCATCTATTCTCACTCCCAGGTCCTGAGTCCATGCTTGTGCCAATATATCTTCTGCCGGTGTTGCCGCCATCTCCAGGAATTCTCATTGTAAGGTAGTTATTCGTGCTCGAGAGGCGCTACCTGAATATAGTAACTCCTCTGTCTGAGAGCAAATTCGACCTTGGAGATCTTGCCTTGTTAAAGAGCGGAGTTAGTTCCATATTTGATTGTAGTGAATAACATGCCTTGGAGAAATGCTAAAACGTGTCTGTGGTTCCAAAAAGGACAAGGGAATCCCCTCCTGATCCACCACCTGTTCTATTTTCATTATCCCAAATCCTTCCCAGCATTGATAATGTACGCCGTCTATTCCTTGCCGGAAGTCTCCATTTCCATAGAATGGAAGGAATGGGATTTATTTGGCCTTGGTGGAAGACCATTCTCCAGACTCTCCTCATTACTATAAACATCACATGAGAGCAAAGACCTTGGGGAAGGTTTGTGTGCAACACATGAAGTACATATTGTAGCACTAGAGGTGAGGCTATCTCGCGCTGTACAGGGGTAGGTGTATAGTCCGTTGTTGTACTAAACCAATCTTGTAGATTCCATAGGAGGCATGCCACATTATATTGGCGCAGATGAGAGACTCCCATTCCTCCCCTATCCCAAAGTTGTTGTAATGTACATAGACATATTTGGGGTCTTCTCCCCTGCCAAAGGAAAATATTTAAGAGTGCAATCCAACTTTCGTAGATCCTTCTGAGCAAACAGGATGGGGAAGGGTTTGTAATATGTATAACCATTTAGGAAATATAACCATCTTATATGCTTTGCTGATGTCTCCCGCTGGTTGACAGCCAATAACCTCAATAAACTCTCAATCAATTACAAAAAACAGAAGCACTGTTCATCACGAGAGACAACACATTCACCACCCCACCACCCAACATACCAATGAATAACATCCAAATAAACGTACGCCAAGAACTTAAATATCTAGGCGTCATCATTGACCAAAACCTCACTTTCAAGACACAAATAGCAGCTACAACCAAAGCAATAATCTACAAATCCAAGACTCTGTAATGCCTATTGGCCATCCTTGATTCATCAGATTTCTGCTGAGCCCTCCAAGCCCTAATCCTTCTGCATGCTGATTACTGTAAGAGAATATACCATGGTCTCCCACAATCCACTCTCCTCCCACTACAAACTGCCCTCCACACTACTGCACGCATCATACAAGGAGCATCCAAATATGACAGAATCATCCCTATACTCAAACAGCTTCACTGGCTGCCACTCCCCTGCAGAATCACATAACTCTACTACTAACATTCAAGGTACTCCACTGCACCCTGCTACTCATCTTCAAACCCTTCTTCAGCCCCTCAACCCCAACAGGCCATAAAGACTCTCCACGACCACAAACTCACCTTACCACACTCCAGAACAAAACACAGCAAGTATGCTACCGAGCCTTCAAACTATATGCCCCCTCCCTCTGGAATACACTCCTAACCATATAAGAAAATCTCTGACCTCCATTCCTTCCGTAAACACCTCAAAACCTTCTTGTTCTCAAAACACTTCAACCCTGAGTCTGAACCAGGAACATAAGAACATAAGATATGCCATACTGGGTCAGACCAAGGTCCATCAAGCACAGTATTCTGTTTCCAACAGTGGCCAATCTAGGTCACAAGTACCTAGTAGTTTCCCCAAAAGACACAGGTTCCACAATGCTTGTATTGGGGCAAGCAGTGGATTTCCTGGGTCCCCTTTAAATAATGGTTTATGGACCTTTCCTCCAGGAACTTGTCAAAACCTTTTTTAACTATAACAATCAAACTTCACCCATTCGTGTTAATAAAACCAAAATGTTATTTTTTCTTCTTTTTTGTACTATGGCTTAATATTGGTCTCAGATAAACGGCAAGCTTTGACACTTTTTCAAGCGACACGCTTTAACACTTTTTTTTGGGTCAATGGCTTCCACCCAAACTAGTGCACGTTTTACATCAATGACCTTTAGCCAACATTTTTTATCTTATATCTTGAATATTGCTTAATTATCTTACTTTTCTATAGCGGGTTGATTTTCAGCATACCCTATAATTTACTTAAAGCTAGCGTTCGCCATTCTACTTAGCTTATGTAGAATCGCGTCGGCTGCTGTCCCTTCTTTATTTTGCAACCACGAAGATTAATCCCCGACGCCTCAGTCTCATCAGCGCTTCGGCGTTTCTCCACTTGGGTTTGTCAAGGGGGATGTGGCCATTGTAACATCTGTCGGATCACTTTGGAAATTTCTCAATTCACTCACAAAAATGAAGTATATTATCTGAGACACGTAACCAATTGTGAATCAAAACGTTTGGTATATGCCATCCAATGCCCCCTGTTCGTTGCTATATGTCGGGAAAACGACTCGAACACTGAAGGTACGAATGCAAGAACATCACAGTAGACTACGATGCAGACGGCTAGAAGCCCCGATCGTTCAACATTGTCTGACTTTAGGCCACACATTTGAAACATTACGATGTTGGAGTATAGAGGCTATACTGCATGGTTCCCAAGGAAAATCGCCAGAACAGAGACTATCGTATCGTGAACAATGGTGGATCCATCGCCTCCATATGGTACAACCTGAAGGCCTAAATGTCAGCGTCGATTGGCTAGCATGTGTCTAAGATAGCTCCAATCAGATAATAGCAAAACAGGTATTTAAACAGTGATCAATACGCATGCGTGGCGTCTTCATTGAAAATCAGAGATCAGTCTGAGAGAAAAACAGAGATGACCAGAGATGTGAACTGGTCAGCGATAACAAGGTACAGAAACAGTAGGAGACTGTGAGATATACGAAAATAATTATGATGATTGTAAGAATTTTAACCAATTAATATTGCTTTACATCTTTATAGAATGTTAAATTAACAAACTTTTTGAAGAAATAAGTCCCGTAGAAGAAATAACACCATCCCCCTTGACAAACCCAAGTGGAGAAACGCTGAAGCGCTGATGAGACTGAGGCGTCGGGGATTAATCTTCGTGGTTGCAAAATAAAGAAGGGACAGCAGCCAACGCGATTCTACATAAGCTAAGTAGAATGGCGAACGCTAGTTTTAAGTAAATTATAGGGTATGCTGAAAATCAACCCGCTATAGAAAAGTAAGATAATTAAGCAATATTCAAGATATAAGATAAAAAATGTTGGCTAAAGGTCATTGATGTAAAACGTGCACTAATTTGGGTGGAAGCCATTGACCCAAAAAAAAGTGTTAAAGCGTGTCGCTTGAAAAAGTGTCAAAGCTTGCCGTTTATCTGAGACCAATATTAAGCCATAGTACAAAAAAGAAGAAAAAATAACATTTTGGTTTTATTAACACGAATGGGTGAAGTTTGATTGTTATAGTCTGGTATGAGGTAATTCACTCGGAAGAAGTCCTATATCTGTTTGTTTAAAACCTTTTTTAAACCTAGCCTCATTAACAGCTTTTACTACGTCTTCCGGTAACGAATTCCAGAATTTGATTACACGTTGAGTGAAAAAATATTTTCTCTTATTAGTCTTAAATAGGTTACACTGTAGTTTCATTGCGTGTCTCCTAGTCTTTCTATATTTACCCGTTCCATTCCATTCATTAATTTATAGACCTCTATCATATCTCTCCTCAGCTGTCTCTTTTCCAAGTTGAAGAGCCTAACCTTTTTAGCCTCTCCTCATAGGGGTATCCTTCTGTTTCAGAGTTGATACTTTGCTTCTTAATCTGCTCCATCAACTGCCAGGCTGGTCTTGACATTACGTAGTACATTGTTGGCCTCTGGAACCCATTAAAAGTTGAAGCGGCAGCAACAGTGTAGGCACCCATCCTTCCATCTCCTTTACCATTTTAGTGGTTCTTCTCTGTACCTTTTCTAATAACGCTACATCCTTTTTAAGATACGGCGACCAGAATTGCACACAATGCACAATATTCAAAGTACGGTCGCACCATGGAATGATACAGAGGCATTATAATATCCTTTGTTTTTTTCTCCATTTCTTTCCTTATGATTCCTAGCATTCTATTTGCTTTCTTGGCCGCCGCTGCACACTGGGTGGAGTTTCAACATGTTATCCACGATGATACCTAAATCTTTTTCCTGGGTGGTGGTTCCTAATGTGGAACCTTGCATCGTGTAACCAAAGTTTGGGTTGTTCTTTCCTAAGTGCATAAATTTGTACTTGTCCACATTAAATTTCATCTGCCATTTGAACATCCAGTCTTCCAATTTATCAAGCTCCTCTTGCAATTTTTCACAATCCTCTTGTGTTTTAATGACTTTGAATAATTTTGTGTCATCAGGCAGTCGATAGTACACCCCCACTGCCATCGCTTTCCCCTTCCTCTTTTTACATGGAATTTCAATCCATAGAGATTATACAGTATATTTTGTTTACTGCAAAACTTTAATCCTTTGACTCAATGCCCTCTCTAACATAGAGTGCAACCCCTCCACCAATTTGATCTGCTCTATCATTACAATATAGTTTGTACCCAGGTATCATACTGTTCCACTGGTTGTCCTCCTTTCACCATGTCTCTGAGATACCAATCATATCTAACCTCTCATTTGGTGCTATATATTCTAACACTCATCTTATTTTTTTTAGACCTAGCATTTGCATACAAGCATTTTAGAGGCTAAATTGTATTCATATTAATCTGGTTATCGGTAGTTAGGGGTAATTTGGAATCTTTAAGCTCTGTCTGCTATGTAGTTAAGGGCATTTGGGTTACTTTTGTCTTTATTGGAACCTCTCTGTCGATATGCCCTTCAGTCTTTTGCTAGTATCCTTCAAAGACAAATTGTTGCAAACCATGTGCTCTTGGGCGACTGTCAGTTTTCCCCTGTTATCTAGTTTAAAAGCTGCTCTATCTCCTTTTTAAAAGTTAATGCCAGCAGCCTGGTTCCATCCCAGTTAAGGTGGAGCCCATCCCTTCAGAAAAGCCCCTCATTTCCTCAGAATGTTGCCCAGTTCCTAACAAATCCAAAACCCTCTTCCTTGCACCATCGTCTCATCCACGCATTGAGACTCCGGAGCTCTGCCTGCCTTTTGTGTCCTGCACATGGAATGGGAAGCATTTTGAAGAATACTACCCTGGACTTCTGGATTTCAACTTCCTACCTAAAAGCCTAAATTTGACCTCCAGAACCTCCCTACCACACTTTCTTATGTCATTGGTACCAACATGTACCAAGACAGCAGACTCCTCCCCAGCACTATCTAAGACCTTGTCTAGGTGGAGCATGAGGTCCCCTATCTTTGCACCAGGCAGACATGTTACCAGGCGATCCTCACGTCCACCAGCCACCCAGCTATCTACATGCCTAATGATTGAATCACCAACTATAATGGCTGTCCTAACCCTTCCCTCGTGGGCATATGGCCCTGGAGAAACCTCCTCTTTGCGAGAGGGTTTTATATTACCTGGAGGATAGGTCCTAGCAGGAAACACACAGAGCATAGGATAGGTCCTAGCTACAGGATCACTTCCTTCCACCCCAGGGTGATGCTCTCCTGTCACGTGACCTCTCTCCTCCATGGCAATAGGAATGCTGACAGACTGGAGGTGGGACTTCAATACTACATCCCTGTAGGTCTCATCTATGTACCTCCCTGTCTTCCTTATGTCCTCCAAGTCTGCTACTCTAGCCTCCAGAAATCAGACTCGTTCCCTTAGAGCAAAGAGCTCCTTGCACCTAGTGCACACATAAGACCCCTCACTAACTGGGAGAAAATCATATATATGACACTTAATGCAAAAGCCCCATCTCACTACTGGACTGCTGTCTGCATCTTAGTTTTAAGGTTGTGTTTAGGTTTTAAGTTGTTTACTTACTTAGGTTTGCTGGGGATACTTATACTAATAAAACTATACCTAATACGTTTAATGAACTTTGTTCACTTCAAGATTAATTAATCTCAGGTCCTTAATGTATCCCTGATGAGGATAAACAGCTGCACCTGAGAGTAAATATGGGCACCTCCTTCCTTTTAAGAGGTTTAAGCACCTATAAAGCTATGATTATCCCAGAGGTGAGTAGGAGTCGGGGAGGGAGGGAGGGAGCGAGGGAAAGAAGACTTATTAAAATTTGGCTGGGACACAGATCCCTGTCCTGTGCTTCTAAGATAAAGTCTTACCAATTTCCTGGTTGATTCACACAGCCTTGGTTTGATAGAAGGGGCCATTTAAATTGCCCCTTTGATCTGTCACTTGCCTTTAGCACCTATTTAAGGAAATTACACAGATCTTTTGCCTCCTAATTGGAAGGGCTCATTGTAAAGGTCACTAGAAACAAGTTTATTTTTCTTTCTACTCAGATACTATTCTAGTTTTTATGCTAAGCTGTATTCTGATTTAAGTAAAAAAGCTCTCTAAAAACAAATTTATTTCAGTAACTATTTACTCTACTTTACTTTCTAGGTTAAGCTATACTGTGATTTGATTTAAATGAAAAGCTCTCTAGAAACAAATTTATTTCAGTCTGTCTACTCTTATTTTATGTTCTATGCTAAGCGATACTCTGCTTTGACTTAAATACAAAACTCACTGGTAGTACTAAGACCTGACTGACTCAGCAAAAACACTGAAATTTAAAATACACAGATTTATCAACTTTAACCCCTTTTATCCCAAGATTTAGAGTTTATTTCAGAAGATTATACTCACAAGATAAATATAAAAGTAATTAGGCAGAAAGCCCCAGAGCCAGGCAGAAACACAGCTGCCCGGTTTACCGCATCACGTGATCTCAGCGCTGGGTTTAAAAAAGATTTGGACAAGTTTCTGGAGGAAAACTCATAAACCATTATTAAAGGGGAACTGGAGAAATCTACTGTTTACTCCTGGGATAAGCAACATGGAATCAGTCTACCTTTTCAGAACCTGACTTGGATTGGCCACTGTTCGAAACAGGACACTGGGCTTGATGGACCTTTGGTCTGACTCACTATAGCTTCTCTTATGTTCTTCTGAGGGAGCAGAGGTTCTCATTTGCCAAAACAAAAACAAAAAAGGAAAGCAACATATTCCCAGCCTATATAATTAAAATGCAGCAAAATTTGTAGCTGTTTAATTATTTAGCCTGGCACTCTACGATAAAAAAAAAAATACTGACACCAATAAATATATACTGTATTCTGCAAAAAGCAAAGTAGATGTAAGGTGCTTACCTACACACTAAGAGACAAAAATATTTGTAGTTCTCTTTCTTTATTTAACATCTATTTTGCATCCAACGAAACCCCTCCTCTAACAGTAGGTGCAGAGCAGAATTAGGACATTTCACCATAGAACCCAACATACTAGAAAAAATAAATCTAATTCTGGTGTCAATCTCATTAACTCCCTGTTAACATTACAATTCACCTTTAATTAAGGGAATTAACTGGTTTTCTAACATCACTGATTCCCTGTAACATTTACAAGTTCATTATTTATTTATTTATTTTTTTTAGTGCCATCAAGTCAGTGTTGACTCATAGTGACCCAGCTACCTCTGGGTTTTCTTGGCAATGTATCACCGGAAGTAGACTGCCAGCCTTTTCTTCTGAGGCAATGGAGGGTAAAGTGACTTTGAAATGTGGTATATAAGCTTTTCAAATAAAATAAATAAAATTAACAGCCTCTCCAGTACCAGGTAGATTGTGAACTAACACAAAACCCTACAAAATTCACTGAAGACCTATAAAGCAAATCTATCATACCGGAACACCAGCTTCTAAAATTAACACAATAAGGAGCCTACCCCAAAAAAAGAGCAGCACCATAAATATTGCATGGGGCCTTTGACCATTCTTACAACTATTCAGAAAATTGAAAAAGCCAGATTACTACAGTTCCTACATAGAAACCCCATGCTAACAGAACATATGGTCTCAGTCACACAGGTAAAACATATTTAGATCCCTCACCAAGTGCAGAATAAATTATAACAATCTTAAAGTAGTAATATGTAGAAATAATTAAATTGAAACCGAGCAAGCCAGGCTCTGCATGCAGAGCAACACAAGACATAGAAAGTGATGCATTTCCTCCCCTTGTACTGTGCAAAATATAAGAAACAGAGAACCATGATGGCAGAAAAAGACCACATGGCCTACCACTCTTTCCATAAAGAAATATTTCCACATATTACTCCTGAGTCTGTCCCTTTTCACCCTCATCCTACGTCCCCTTGTAGCAGAACTTGCTTTCAATCTAAAGAGGCTTTCCTCCTGTGTATTTATACCACAGAGGTATTTAAACGTCTCAATCATATCACCGCTATTTCTCCTTTCTTCTGAAGTATACATTTAAGATCCTTAAGTCCGTCCTTGTATGCTTTATAACGAAGACCACTAACTATTTTAGTAGCCACCCACTGTACTGACTCCAGCCTGTTTAAATCCCTTTGAAGGTGTGGTCTCCAGAATTGCACACAATACTCCAAATGAGGTTGCACCAAAGACTCATACAGAGGCATTTTCACCTTTCTTCTGCTGGCCATTCCTCTCCCTATGCACCCAAGCATCCTTCTAGCTTTTGCTGTCACCTTTTCTACCTGTTTAGCTACTTTAAGATCATCAGACACAGCCACGCCTAGGTCCCGCTCTTCTTTAGTGAAGAAAAGTGCTTCACCTCTTATACTATATTGCTCCCTTGGATTGCTGCAGCCCAGATGCATGATGCTGCATTTTTTAACATTAAATCTCAGCTGCCAAATTCTAGACCATTCTTCAAGCTTAGCTAGATCCCTCCTCATGTTATATACACCTTCCAGGGTGTCTATTGCAGATTTTGGTATCTTCAGCAAAGAGGCAAGCACAGGTCGACCTCGTACATATAAAATCCAAAAACTGACATGTTCCAGTCATTAAATGGAAAATGAATTCTTTACCTTTATCGTCTAGCAATTTTATTTTTCTAATTGCCTTTGTCTCGGTAATCTGGTTTCTGTATCCTGTCTTCTCTTAACTCTCATTTCCAGAGTCTGCAATCCATTTGCCACTTCTCTCCTCCTACTCCATCACTGACATTGATCTTTTCCTTTCATCTTTCTTCCATTTATTTTTCTGTTTTTATCAACTGAGATTTCATTTCTTCTTTTTATATCTGGTTCTCAATCTCCCTCTTTTTACTGTCAACCTATCACTTTTCAACCTTTAACACAGCCCTCTTACTCCATCTCTCTATCTTTCCTCAGCCACTTTTCCCCAGTCTTTAACTAACTCTTTCCCTCTTCCACCTTCCCTATGTTCAGCATCTATTCCTTTCTCTCTTGCCCTGTCTTGTCTCCCCCACTCTCTCCAATCTCGTGCCTCTCCCCTTTTTCTCATTCTTTCTCCCCGTGTCCAGTATTCTCTCTCTCTCTCTCTCCCTCACCCCATGTCCGGCATCTGCTCTCCACTCCCCCACTTCATGTCCAACATCTGCCATTTATCCCCCTATGACTCATGTCCTGCATCCACCATCCACCCCCACCCTGTATGTCCAGTATCTACCATTCACCTCCCTTTGTGTCCAGCATCTGCCCTGTGCCGTCCCCTCCACACTTCCTATTCAGCATCTGCCCCCCCCCCCTTTCAGGTCCAACATTTGCCCAGCATTTCCCTTCCAGCCATTCCACCCCCACCCTGGTCATATCCATTTGCCCAGCATTTCCCTTCCAGCCTTTCCACCCCCACCCTCGTCATGTCCATTTGCCCAGCATTTCCCTTCCAGCCTTTCCACACCCACCCTCGTCATTTACATTTTCCCAGCATTTCCCTTCCAGCCTTTCCACACCCACCCTCGTCATGTCCATTTGCCCAGCATTTCCCTTCCAGCCTTTCCACCCCCACCTTCGTCATGTCCATTTGCCCAGCATTTCCCTTCCAGCCATTCCACCCCCACCCTCGTCATGTCCATTTGCCCAGCATTTCCCTTCCAGCCATTCCACCCCCAACCACGTCATTTCCATTTGCCCAGCATTTCCCTTCCAGCCTTTCCACCCCCACCCTCGTCATATCCATTTGCCCAGCATTTCCCTTCCAGCCTTTCCACCCCCACCCTCGTCATGTCCATTTGCCCAGCATTTCCCTTCCAGCCTTTCCACCCCCACCCTCGTCATGTCCATTTGCCCAGCATTTCCCTTCCAGCCTTTCCACCCCCAACTTCGTCATGTCCATTTGCCCAGCATTTCCCTTCCAGCCTTTCCACCTCCACCCTCGTCATGTCCATTTGCCCAGCATTTCCCTTCCAGCCTTTCCACCTCCACCCTCGTCATGTCCATTTGCCCAGCATTTCCCTTCCAGCCATTCCACCCCCACCTTCGTCATGTCCATTTGCCCAGCATTTCCCTTCCAGCCTTTCCACCCCCACCGTCGTCATGTCCATTTGCCCAGCATTTCCCTTCCAGCCATTCCACCCCCACCCACGTCATGTCCAATTGCCCAGCATTTACCATCCAGCCATTCCACCCCCACCTTCGTCATGTCCATTTGCCCAGCATTTCCCTTCCAGCCTTTCCACCTCCACCCTCGTCATGTCCATTTGCCCAGCATTTCTCTTCCAGCCATTCCACCCCCACCCTCGTCATGTCCATTTGCCCAGCATTTCCCTTCCAGCCATTCCACCCCCACCCTCGTCATGTCCATTTGCCCAGCATTTCCCTTCCAGCCATTCCACCCCCACCCTCGTCATGTCCATTTGCCCAGCATTTCCCTTCCAGCCTTTCCACCTCCACCCTCGTCATGTCCATTTGCCCAGCATTTCTCTTCCAGCCATTCCACCCCCACCCTCGTCATGTCCATTTGCCCAGCATTTCGCTTCCAGCCATTCCACCCCACCCAAGTCATGTCCATTTGCCCAGCATTTCCCTTCCAGCCATTCCACCCCCACCCTCGTCATGTCCATTTGCCCAGCATTTCCCTTCCAGCCTTTCCACCTCCACCCTCGTCATGTCCATTTGCCCAGCATTTCCCTTCCAGTTATTCCACAACCCCCCCCCCCCTTGCTGCTGCCACTTTTGCTGTATCTGCAATGGCAGTGTCTGATTTAAAAAAACAAACAAAAAAAAAACCCACGGCTCTTTGTACATCCATGCTTGGAAGTGTGGTCTAGTTCCGCCCCCTCTGACTCAAAGCATGTGTCAGAGAGGGGTGAGACCAGATCAAGCTTCTCAGCTTGGGAGAGGTTGTGGGGGGGGGGGTTCTTTTTATCGGAGACCGCTGCTGCTGCGCAGGCACAGAAAATGCAGCAGCAGTGACAGCATTGCTCCTTCCCCCCCCCAAAATGAGCTGGCTCACCAAAATGGCTACAGTCTGCCCCCCCTCCCCCGTGACGCCGCTGCTGCTGCTGCTGTTTTTTCTGAGTCTGCAACAGCAGCGCCATGGGTGGGAGGGCAGGCTGTAGCCATTTCAACACAAGAGCCAGTTTGTTTGGGGGGGGTGGAACTACACCCATGTGCTAGGCTTGCTCTCCTGAAAATCACCTGCGCTAAATTGCAGCATATGGGGTATGTAGATGGCTGCATATTTAATTGCGCTGAAACTTAGTGCAGTTTTTTACATTATTTTTAATGCTGGATCCTTACGCCAGCTTCAGGCAGGAGAAAAGATCCAGCTGAGAACAAAAATATAATCTGAGGTGAAGATGATCCAGGCATCGGTGAAAGCCCCTAATGCCATTGGCACAATGTTGGGGGAGGGCCAGTGCCTCCCCCCAGACACCAACCCCCTGACAGAAATAAAATCTCTGGGGGTCCCAATCCCCCCTCTCCCAAAACCAAAAAGATCTGGGGGCCCAGTAGCCCTGACCCCCCCCCCCCATTCCCTGAAACAAAAAGGACCAGGTGCTCTGTGGACCTAATCCCCCCTGAAACCTTCTCTAATACCTTGTGGGTGGGAATGTTGCCCACACGTCGCCCCGCACCACAATTTTGCTGAATGGGATGCACCGGGTGGGATCAGACTGCCATACAAGGCAAAAAATGCCTTCTACAACAGAGTGACTCCTCCCCATGTTGCATCCTGGGACAACTGACCCCCATTGATGCCTGAACAGAGTTATCTACTGTTTCATTGAGGGGTAGATTTGAATCATGGGGAATACAGTGCCACTGTCAGCTGTTAAATGCTGGATTGGAGACATAATAGAGTCAATTTTTCTAGGTGAATGTGGGGTTTCAGCTGCTTTATTTCTCATTTGTTAACCGTACTTTGCTTGACTGCCACTGAAGGGATGTAGAGGGATAGTGGGGGGAAGGGAGAGAAAATAATAAAAAAAATTCTAATGGACGATCTTTTTATCTGTAGGCTGATGTACACAAGAGTATAATGGTCGTGTTGTTATTGTTCTTGCTCCATAAAGAGATTTAAACATAAATGCATTATATATACAAACCTAAAAAAGTATGTGGCATACGAAAAAGGCAATGAAGTCATGCACTTTGGTTTCAGTAAAAATATCTCTGGTTCTCATTAGAAGTTGTTTTTGTCCCCCTCAAGTTTCTCCCTGAATAACAAACAAAAACAGTCCCATAAACAAATAAAGCGCCCCTAAATGCTAAAAAATGCATCCTTTCAATGTACAACTTATAATTCCTGATTAAGCTATATTTCTAAAAGAAAATTAAGATGCCCATCCAAGGGTATTTCACAAACAGAGCAGTTACACCATCAGTTTTTTTTAACAAGTTAAAGCTTGTTTTCTTTGGGCTAATCTCCACCCAGAACCTGAATAATTATGATAACAAAAGAGTTAGTCTGTTTTCATTCCCGTTTCTAAAGACATGATTGTCACTCAGTGATGGCATGCCACACAGTAATTGCAAATCCCAAGCCTCACCTTTACACAGTAATCTGAAAGCAAGTCCTCCATTGTGGCATTTAAAGAGGGTGGTAGGAAATATTATCTCAGCACTCCTCTGCTTTCCACTCTTGTTTCTGCACCTGTTGATCTTTTCACCACCTGCTCCAGTTTGTTACACCACTTCACTGCCGGGTACTTGGAGAGGAGCAATAGTGGAGAAACAACCGGCTGCAGCCCGGCTTAATGAAATCATCACATTGCGATAGCAGCAGCAGCAGCCCAATGACATTGACTGTTCGCAGAGGAGGCAGATTTTGGAAGATTTTCAGTTATAACCAGGGAACCCCAATTTTTCAATTTGGGAGGTGTTTATTGGATTTATTGATTATAACTGGAAATCCTACACATAATATATCCTTACTGCAATGATGTTCTAATCCGAGGATTGTATCATTCCAAATATGAATTGGCTCATTTTTGTTATAACAGTAAAAAAAAAATGTGACAATTACTTATAAAATTCCTTGCTGCCGTATATTACATGCTGCTGTATTCCTTTAAACCTCTCTCCTCTTCTTTAATATTACCTTATATTTATATTTATTATCAAATAATGTCATCCATAGGTCTGGTAACGTACCCCATTCTTCCTAAATTTAATAAAGGTAGTGTTCATGTCCCTCTATAAATTATGTTGGGTTTTTTTCTTCTTTTTTAAAGCTGGCTAATACTCCACTATTACCCTACTCACTTCAGCTGAAATCATGGTTAGGGCCACGAATATCAAACCAGTGTTCTTGTCCTTGTAGAAAGGTATTTGTCAATTGTCAAGTATTATTTTTATTCTTATTTAGTTTACACCTTTCAATTGTTAGTTCAAAGCAAGTTACATTCAGGTACAGCAGAGGGTGTACAATCCAGATATGGACCTCAAGCAATTAAAGATAAAGTGACGTGCTCAAGGTTGCAAAGAGTGTCAATAGGATTTTTACCCCTGGTTCTAAAACTACTACTCTGAGAACTAGCCTACACCTCCACTTCACTCCTCATCTGAATGAGACCTCTCTGTGGAACTAAGAAGATCTTGCATTAATCGATGCTTCCTTTTAATTGTAAATGAACAACATAATCGGCCTCCTCATGAGCACTGGTGACCTCACTCCAGGCACTGAACCCTTGCTGTAAGAGGCAACAAGGAAAGTTATGACTTTTTAAAAAAATATAATTCTGAGCCCTTTACAAATGCTTGTAAAATTCTTAATTGTAATGGGTATTTAAAATTTAACATGGGGTTTGTGATCCAGTTAAAATTTAACATGGGGTTTGTGATCCAGTTTTTATGTGTATTCTTTCTCACAACCCAGGCTGAATCTCACATAGTCAATCGCCAGCTTAGGACTGATGGTGAATCCCCAGAAAGCCCACAGACCGGTGAAACGCTATTCTCTAAACAAAATTCTACCACGCTCCCTGTCGTATGGCAGCATAGTGTGATTTTACTTTCCCTTTTCTCTCTCCAAGTTACTGAAATAGAGCCCAACAACCAGCTCCTGTTCTTCAGCATTTAGAAATAGGAACGTACCATCTGCTCTGAACCTCAGTGCCGTTTCCTGAAACTCTGGCTAGCCTCTTCGAAATGCACCTCTCATGGTAGTGCATTGCACAGTGTTATTCCAGCAAGCAATGTCATCCTAACACAAGTCTAAAGCACACGGCGGTTTTTGCCATGGGCATCTCTAACAATGCAGCATTAGAGAACCCTAAAGAGTGAGAGGGAACATATGGTTTGGGCACTTCCCCTCACACAGCTTTGTAAACCCAAACCACCATGTTTAAATTTAATTCGTTACACCATGGGCATCTAGCGCAGCACTTTTATTAGGGATGGTTGGTTCTAATGATGTAAAACAGAAAATTGTCCAGCAGGATAGACTATAGAGAACTGAAGACTTCTATATTCACCTCTTCAATCCTTCCACCCTCCTACTGGATGTAGTATATGGATTCTTTGAGATGCTGTACAGATGCCAAATAAAAATAAATAATTCAGTCTCAAGCTGAAGTTTGCTATATGTGCCAAAATAAATATGGTATATGTTGATAAATTGTCTCTCTTCTTGTTTCCTTGTTAGTTAATGCCAATATCTCCTTGTGGAGCTCATATCAAAAGAATATTTTGTAGAACTGCTCAAAGTAGCAATAGAGGGTCTTTGCAATTTTCCTTATTAGATTTCTTGCATTCAAGCCAACGTCTGCCCTGCCTGCCCATTTCTATATAGCATTTAGCAGGTAGAAAACTTTGATTTTTCATGGCAAACCGTGTAAGGGTGTGGCCAATTTGTATATTAAAGGAGAAAGGTTTGTACTAAAGGTTTGCCTATTCTCTAATCAGGTGCAAGTAGTCCCCGTCTCCTGACTATGCATTGTTTTAAATTCAAGCAACTTATGCACAAGCTGATTTTATAGTGGCATCTTCATTGCTGCTGGGAACATCGTGGGATGTATGTTTGTTTGCCACAGTGTGGAAGACTGTCTGATATCAGGACCCTACTGTTAACAGCATAATCCGAATGTACTACCTTCTTCAAGTCTGCCTGAAGGTAAACATTTTCATGAGGGAGATGAGGATGTAGGCTTACCTAGCTACACAACTACTCTTAAACACAAGCTTTAAGGAATTTTGTCTCCTTAATAGACTTCTTTCCTGTTTAAAACTCTGCTTGCTACTGTATATGTATTGCTTGTATCACTGGTTGTTTTTTTGTTTCAGAATTTTTTGTTCACAAATGAAAATGACAATTCTGAAATAAAAATAATTGACTTTGGTTTTGCACGATTAAAGCCACCCGATAACCAGCCACTGAAGACACCTTGTTTTACTCTTCATTATGCAGCCCCTGAGCTGCTGAATGATAATGGCTACGATGAGTCCTGTGATCTCTGGAGTCTGGGAGTCATTTTGGTGAGTCTTAATTATTCTTCTATATTCTGCTTACACAGGGCGTAATTTTAGAAGGAATTTCCATGAGTAAAACAATGTTTTATGTCCAGAAATGGGCTTTTATACAACTGTTTCCCAAAAATGCATGTGAACTTGTCTGCAAATAGCCTGTGTGTGCAGAAATTTACCCGACCTGAGTGGAGGTATTCCTAGAAGCAGGGGTTAGGTTAGGGTTTATGTACAGTAAGCTGGGAAATGTGTGCATAGTAAATATCAGGTATAAATGTGTACAGATACTTTCAGTGGGATAATTTTCATAGGGAATTTATGAATACTATTCTCTTTGAAAATTGGTGTAACTTATGTTATCTTTTGATGTATAATTTAGGCAGATTGTTACAAAATGACTCCACAAATTAATAACATCTGAAAATAAGCACATTGCAAGATATACCAGCATTAAAGAACAAATTATGATTTCAAGCAACAAATAATAATTTTCATGGATATAGAAAATAGTTCTAGGTAATTTTTTACCTTTTATGGATAAATATATGAGCCATCTAGGTGCCAAACTAGTCGAGCCTTCTCTATGGTGGAACCCTGAGGGGAATGTTTACTAAAGATTTTAACACACTTTAATGAAGTTAACACATGCTAACCACCCATACTCTTTTTATTTCTATGGGCACAGTGGCACTTAACATATGTTAACTTTCATTAATGGATGTTAGCCTTTAGTAAACATGCTCCTTAGTGCTGTCTATAGTCTTGGTAGCATGCAGTCAGCCTCCCAGTTAACTATGTCATCAGATCTGTTGTGACTAACTTAAATCATGGCCAAAACCGAACTTCTTATTTTTCCCCCTAAACTCTCTTCCCCCCCCCCCCCTTCTGTAGCTCTGTAGATAACACTCTTCTACTTCCTGTTTCTTCAGCCCACAACCTTGGGGTTATCTTTGACTCTTCCTTCTCCTTCTCCACCCACATCCAACTGATTGCTAAAACCTGTAATTTCTTTCTCTATAACATTAGCAAAATTTGCCCCTTCCTTTCTGAGATGTCTTATTCACTTTTTAGTCACCTCCTGTCTAGACTATTGCAACCTCATCCTTGCTGATCTCCCTATGAGCCGTTTCTCTCCCCTTCAATCTGTTCAGAACTCAGCTGCATGCCTATTCTTCCGCCAGCCTTGATATAACCCCTCTTCTCAAGTCACTTCATTGGCTCCCCTTTCGTTTCTACATCCAATTCAGACTTCTGCTTCTGACCTGCAAATGCCTTCATTCTTCTGCTCCTCACTACCTTTCCTCTCTCCTCTCTCTCTTCATTCTTCTACTGGCCTGCTTCTTCTACTGCCAACTCCAGACTTTGATCCTTTCACCTTGCTGCTCTTTATGCCTGGAACCAAACTACCAGAGTCTGTTCGTCAGGCTCCATCACTGCCCATTTTCAAATCCATGCTAAAAGCTTACCTCTTTGAGGTTGCTTTTGGATCCTGATGTATCTCCTTACCCTTCCCTATTTGCACCCCTATTCTCACTTATTGTATTGTCTGTCTTGTTTAGATTGTAAGCTCTGACGAGCAGGGATCACCTTTCTTCATGTATATGTATAGAGCTGCGTAGCCTTGTAGCGCTATATAAATGATTAATAGTAGTAGTAATAAATCCTTCCAGCCAAAACTAGTTTGCTTGAACCATAGTGTAACGATTAAGATGGGGGGGGGGGCCTGGCCTAGGTAAAGCATTTGTTATAGATAAAAGAATTTGCCAATGCCATATAATATATGAAAGGAACATTTCTTGGGGGTCATTTACCTTTTGTTTTTAATAACCTGACTAGCCTACTAGGCTCTTTCTTTGCATTGAATTAGCGAAGGGATTGGGTTGTTTCCTAAAAGTACCTCCACTGTTGACTCACAGAGAGGGAGGGCAGTTTTCTGCTAAAAGTTTTATCTGGGTAAATGCAAATTTCCAGGCTCACACAATTTGAACCTGGGCAAAGAACTGCTTTTCAAAATTGCTTCTAAGTATGTAGTAGAAAGTATACACAAGGGGCAGAGTGGGGATTTTCAATTTGAAATCCATGTGAGTACTTTGAGTACCAACAGTACTTGTGTTTTCCAACTCTATAATTTTCAAAGGGAAACTCTATTTGGAATTTCCCTTTGAAAATTTGCTTGTACCCACGTCTGCAAGTAATGCGCCTTTTTAAAAAATTGTCCTGTATATTTACTAATCTGGCACTATAGCTATTTATGTGGGGGTCATTCTGAGGCACAAATAGTGGGGATGTATGCCCTGCCTGGACGTACATTCCTGCGATTCGTCCGCCTTGCCATCCCCATGCAAGGCTCCCTGTACGAACAGCAGGATTGTACAGGGAGCCTTATATGGGGGTGGGAAGGAGGCGGAGCGAGGGCGGTGCATGGACAGACCGTCACCCTGGATGTACAGGACCAATTCTGAGGTTGGCCCTGTATGTCTTGGGTCGGCCTTCTAGATGGGGGACAGAGGAGGCCGGCGGCGGCAGGAAGGTGAGGGGGTGCAGTAGGTTCGCTCAGTTCATGGTAGGCCGGATCGGGGGTCAGGCTGCAGGGAAAGGGGGGCTCCATCCCGCGGCTGGCAATCATGGTTCCTGAATGGAATCATGGTGCCATGGTGATGGGACGCCATGGCATCGCGGATCCAGTCAAGAGCCTGACTGAGTTAGCCGGGGATCTGTAGGGCGTGCAGCCCTTCAGAATCGGGGCCCAGCCTACACGTACAGGCCGGTAGACCCGATTCTGATCCCATGGGGCTAGATGCTCCTTTGGGATCAGAATCGGGTCTACCACTGTACACCCCAATTTTGAGGGCCGTACAGGGGCTGGACATCCAGAAGGGAACTAGTGTCCACGTGTTTAGCTGCACACTAGTGAATTGCACTAGTTTGATCTGTGATTGAATTGCTGAATTGTATTTTCTTTTAATATATATAGTACACAATGCTGTCAGGGCAGGTGCCTTTCCAGAGCCAAGAAAAAACTTTGGCATGTAGCAGTGCAGAAGAAATAATAAAGAAAATAAAAACAGGTGATTTCTCCTTTGAAGGAGAAGCTTGGAAGAATGTTTCTCAAGAAGCAAAAGATTTAATACAAGGTAAGATCTGATGATAAAATTCACATGTTTTAGGTATTTTGTATTCCATAATGAATAACATGTAGCTTAAAAGACAGACCCAGTTCCCTCAAGCCTGACCTAAATAGCTAGCATTACTAATGAATCGCCCATATCTACTGTAAAGCCTGCCAGACACTGGTTAGGCCTTTCAATTACTATATTATTTGAGAACAAGCAAGATATGTAGTCTTCACAGGTGGGTGACGTCAGGGTTTTACAGGATCCATCTAAATTTCATTGTTTTGTTTTTTGTGCAGCCCAGTGGCTGTGTTTCTTTAAGCTGCGGTGGCTGTCACATTTCTGGTGACAGTAAATAGTTTAATACAATACAGCCTTGGGTTTGGCTACTTTTTCCTTTCATTTCAATTGGCTAGGTTTCCTGTCATAGTTTGTAAGTTTTACTATTTTTCTTGCACCTGCATTTTGTGGATTGGTTTCAATGCATTGCAGCACTGGAGTGGATGAGTAGCCTAGAGGTTAGAGCAGCAGGCTGAGAACCAGGGAAGCGTGGATTCAAATCCTGCTTTTCTGACTGACGCCTTATGACCATGAGCAAGTCACTTCACCCTCCGTTGTCTCAGACACAACCTAGATTGTAAGTCTACTTGGACTGGGAAAGAACTTGTGTACCTATTTCTACTTCAACTTGAACTCATATTTGGAAAAGCGAGTAGTTAAATCTGAGATACAAACAAACTCTACTCCGGTTGGCCTTAATTTTCCTGAAATCTGTGTCATTTTATTTCAGCTATATTTTGATCATTGTCCCAAAAGGAGAAGACTATGGCAAGAAGTGCATTTGATGTATCTGTGCAAATGTTGTCACTGGCCCTCATACTGTGTTGGGTGCTAGGTATGATATGTAACACCTATCAGAAGATGTCTCTTAGAGATCTTCATAACAGACAAGATCACATGAAATTTTTTTTGTTCTATGAAGTTCAGCTAGTTGCATTGATATTGGGAGCATCAATATTGTAGGACTCTGAAGATGCACCAGGCGCACTGATGATGCATCAAAGAAGCATCAGTCCTTTTCAGAGCTGAGTATTGATAGAAGCTAGGGAGACAAAGTATCCTCTATTTTCTCCCACCTGATTAAGTGAAAGCTTACACTTAATCAATATTGGTATTGGGAGACACTGATGTGGAGTATCAAAAAACGTCTAAGAATCATTGACATTGGTTTTTAATGAGCAGTGCTGAAAGCAAGAAGATACTGGTGGCAGCCATACATCATCCCAAGCAGATCCTCAAAGAGGGCCCTTATCCTCAAGAAAACATGGGGAACTGTGTTACTCGCCAAGGGGTCAGGTCACTGCCATTGATTCTCCTTAAGTGACACAAGAAGCTGCTTCCCTAACTTCTTCAGCATAGCATCAGTGCATCCACCGCTATGAAGACAGAGATCCAGCCAATCCTGTAGATTCTAATTGCATCTGGAAGTATTATGTTGGTACTGGTGGTCCAAGGGGCACTGGTATCCGTGCTGGCTGCACAGATGTTGATATCTACTACATTGGTTGGGGATAGCTTCACTGGTACGCCACGTTGCATCAGAGTCTAGACCTCCCCACCTGATGAGGGGATTCAGTATTGGCTTGTTTCACTTGTCCATGAGACTGATAGTTTGTGCATTCCTTAAATTATGGCCATGGGGGTGAAAATGGATGTGAGCACTACTATGATCAGGAGTCAACATGTCTCCATTCAAACCCCTCTCCTCCATAGAAAAGGAGAAAACAAAGAAGAGGTTCTCTCTAGTGTGGACTGATTTTGTAAAGACAGTTTCTGCCAATGTTCCATTTCATTTGGAGGAGGTAACAATCCCAGGCATAAATTCTGGACGATGTCCAATTTCTCCATCTCCCTATGGAGATTATGGTAGCGCTCATTCATGAATGTTCTTCAAGATATACAGATGAGAATTTGATTTGATTTGATTTATTATTTAATCTTCAACCTTACATAACAAAATATAGAAGCAGTTTACAAACAGAAACAGAGGGCTTGATGCAGCAAACTGTGCAATGATCTAGCATAATGTTTTGCTAGAGATTTTCCTGTGTTAGGCTTACTTCCAATGCAGAAAGAAAGTTAGCATGTGAAAATCTCAAGCAAAACCACTTTGCTAAAAGCATAGCCGAATGGGAATGCTAATCACTTGCAAAGAAATTAATCTGTAATTGCTCCTGATGTAAAAGATCTGCATTGAAACTTACAGGCCGTGTTCAGTTTTGGAGACCATATCTCGCAAAGGATATAAAAAGGCTGGAAGCAGTTCAGAGGAAGGCGACCAAAATGATTTGGAGCCTGCGTCAGAAGACTTATGAGAAGAGACTTGAAGACCTAAATATGTTCACTTGAGGAGAGGAGGAACAGGGGAGACCAAGGCAGATTCCCCCGATCATGGCCCCCGCAAACCCAGTAACATCATTGGTGGCCCAGTTGCCCTGAATCCCACAGCCCCCAAACCTCCAAAGAAACTTCCCTGTGGCCCCTACCCCCCCCCCCCCAATCTCCGAACCCCTGGTAGCATTCACAATGCCTTAACAGAAATGATGCCCACATGGTCCCACCCCCATGCAGCCATCTTGGAAAATGGCAGTGCCTAACTCTGTGCGATGCATCCTCAGATGCACTAGGCAGGATCGGACTGCCATATAAGCTCATTTTATAAAGGCATTAATGCATGAATGTGGGAGTTCATGCGCATTAATTGCCTCTTGTTCCAACCAGTGTAAAAGTATGTGCTTTGACATGAAGGCATAACTAAGGCTCAGTCTCAGAGTTGTGTGTTTTGATTATAAAATACTGTAATTTACACGTGCACTTGCAAACTTTATGTACTTTCGAGCAGGTGTAAACGTCTGCACCTTAACTTAAGCTCTATCCCTTACACTAGTATTTTTTAAAGACAAGTAGACACTTACTTGTCTTTGTAAAATAGGCTTAAAAGAGGCATGATAATCTTGTAGTAGAAAAGAGTAAGGAGTGTGGAAAAAGCTTGGTCCGGTTAGCCTATGGTATTTTCAAGATGTCATCAAGAGCACCTGCTGTTAGAATTGTTAGCTATAGGCTTAGGTCTGATGTGCAGGAAAGGCTTGCTGTCATGTCCTACAAGGGATATAATATCTTTGGGGAAAAGCTCAAGAAAGCGGTGGGTCAAATAAAAAATCACTATTTGGTGCTTCATATTCTCTCTGCAGCCACGTTTGACCCACCCTACACATTATTAAGGAAGTTTTTGAGCAGAGCATTGAGAAGACACTTCTGTTCACTGAAGAGACATTATCTTCACTCCCTTTTCTCCATCAACAACAGGGATCTTCCTGTCACCCTAGGCAGCAGAAGACCCCAATACCACAGACTGCTCATTCTTACTGGATTCAAGAATGAATAGCCAGCATTCCAGTGACCAGTCAGGAGAAACTTTCTGTTGAGGGGGAGTAGGTTTCATACAAACCATTGTCCCTGTGTACCTGAGATATTTGGATTCTCAGTATGGTATGGAATGGCAGACTTAATCTATCAGAAAACCTACCAAATTGCCTATCAAAATACTCCTAGACTACCTTTCAACCTCAGACATTGCTGTTAATGGTTCTTTCCTCCCCTTTGGAGGCCAAAGTGGTTGACCTCATTCCATCAGGGGAAAAAGGGCAAGAATTTTATTTCAAATATTTCCTGATGGCTCCATCCCATCCTATATAGAAACATATCAGCAGAAAAAGACCATATGGCCTACCTAGTCTGCCCTTCCATATCAAATACTATAGTCTCTTTTTTTCCTTTACAGATCTGTGTTTGTACCATGCTTTCTTGAATTCAGATACTATACTCGTCTCTACTACCTCCTCTGGAGACTATTCCACACATCAACCACTCTTTCCATAAAGAAATATTTCTGCATATTACTCCCGAGTCTACCCCCTTTCATCCCCTTTCCATGTCCCTTCTTGCAAAGCTTACTTTCAGTCAGAAGAGGTTCTCCTCTTGTTCATTTATGCCACAGAGGTATTTAAATATCATATCTCCTCTATCCCGCCTTTCCTCTAATGTATACATATTAAGATCTTAAGTCTGTCCCCATATAGTTTATAACGAAGACCACTGACCATTTTAGTAGCCACCCTCTGCACCGACTCCATCCTGTTTCTATCCTTTTGAAGGTGTGGTCTACAGAATTGCACACAATACTCCAAATGAAGGTCACACCAGAGACTTATAAAGAGGCTCTATCATCTCCTTTTTGTCTGCTGACCGTTCCTTTTCCTATGCACCCAAGCATCCTTCTAGCTTTCGCCATCTGCCTTTCTATCTGTTTAGCCCACTATAAGATCATCAGAAACATTCATGCCCAGGTCCCCCTTTTCTTTCATGGACAAAAATAATTCACCCCCTACACTGTACCACTCCCTTGGATTTTTGCAGCCCAATTGCATAACCCTGCGTTTTTTAGAATTAAATTTCAGCTGCCAAATTCTCGACCATTCTTCAAGCTTAACTAGATCCCTCTTCATGTTGTGTACTCCTTTCTGCGTGTCTACTCTATTGCAGATTTTGGTATCATCCGCAAAGAGGCAAACCTTACCCAACAGCCCTTCAGCAATATCACTAACAAAGATGTTAAAAAGAATCGGACCAAGGACAGATTCCTATGGTACACCACTGGTAACATTCTTCTCCTCAGAGTGGGCTCCATTTAGCTGTACCTCCCATTCAACCAATTTTTAACTCAATCACTTTGGGGTCCATCCCTAGAGTGCTCAATTTATTTATAAGTCGCCTGTGTGGAACGGTGTCGAAAGCTTTACTGAAATCCAAGTCAAATAAATCAATCATATTTGTCTGACGAGACCTGCCTCTTGATAAACCCATGCTGCCTTGGATCCTGCAATCCACTGGACTCCATAAACCTCACTATCGTCTGTTTTTTTTCTACCAAGATTTTAACCAAAATACATACACAATGTATATAAGAGAAGCATAGCCTGCTATCATTAGAAATAAGGAAAATATGAAAAAAACAACCCAAAAACAAATAGCAAGAAATGTTCTATCCCCCATCATGGGAGAGAAGCAGAAGAGAACAAATATATTAATGCCTGGAACTACCCCAGTCAAAAACAGGACAAGAGTCAAGAGTATAC
This sequence comes from Ichthyophis bannanicus, assembly GCA_033557465.1. NCBI lineage: Eukaryota > Metazoa > Chordata > Amphibia > Gymnophiona > Ichthyophiidae > Ichthyophis > Ichthyophis bannanicus. The sequence continues at coordinate 49,407,346 of CM066037.1, read as the reverse complement.
ACAAATCCCCAAGTAACCATACTAATCCACTGATTTGTCTTGAAGAAAAATTTCCAAATAGAAAACATCTGTGAAAACAAACTTATTTCCAGCATAGGTAACCACACACTTACTGAGGAAACGGAGATCGAACGAGGCTCTGATTGCCAAGACTTTAAACCGCAACTGCAAGAAAACCTTCCTACACAATTGCATAAGCCTGGCAACCTCAGGAAAAATATTTATCGACTGGCCATAAAAGGGAAGAGACTTTTTAGAAAAGTACAATTTCAAGATGGCAATCTTATCAGCCTCCGATCCAAAAGTGACCAGCAGACTCGCCCTCTTGGAGACAATTTCCTGAGAGGTCTCAAGAAAGGTGGTCAAATCAAGGCTGTCCAGAGAGGCGATGGAATCCAACCCCTCTCCTTCGGCCACTTCTACCCAAGTCCCCTTGGAAACATCAAATAACTTAGAAATAACTGGTGCATCAACATTACTAAACAACAAAATTTCTTTAATATACTTTTTCAGCAGCTCGAGGAGGGACAAAAGCCGCATCACAGCAAAATTCAGGAATCGCAAATTCCTTGCCCTTAATTGATTCTCCATTGCCTCTAGTTTTATATGAATAACCAAACTATCCTTAACTGCTGCCACTAGAAACTTCAATGAGGGCTGAGAGCCCTCCATTACACGAGACTCTAAAGAGGAAATTAACGAGTCCTGCTGTTTAATTTGTCCACAGACTCCTCAGAAAACTTGCACAATTGACCCATAGTACCAGTCAATATCGATTCCACTCTCGACTGCTTACACCAAACATCCCTCAAGGAAACCTCAGTGGAAGGGTCCAACAGCACAGCCAAACTTGAAGATGGTGACGCAAGAGAAACTGCCTTGGGGTACCAAACACCAGCCATGGGGGCTTGAGAGGGGAGGGGAGGTCATGGAGTGTGCTGCTTGCAGGTGGAGAAGAAGTGGCTCTCTTAGGCTTGTCTGCTACGGATGCTAGTAGTGGTTCTATCATAGAAAAAGGCTGGGGTGGAGGCCTAGGGCAACTGGAACTCAAGGAGGTGTCAATATCCAAAGTATTTCTCAAGGTTGTAGAAAGAGGCAAAGCAACAGGCTGCACATAGAGTTCTATAGGCCCCTTGACCGGGCCTGCTCCTCCAGCACCTCCCAATGCCTTTTTCTTCGCCTTTTGCTAAACCATAACAATTCAGAGCTTCTTCTGGTGGTCCTTCATGCTCAGAAGGGCTCCAGAGGGGCAGAATGTGCCCTTTTGGTCACACCCCTTTGGTCACATGCCCTGCGGCCACGTCCCATGGGAAAACTGAGCTTTTACCTCCAAGGCTGATCACAAGAGGGGAGCAGTCTTATAGCTGGTCTCCACAAGGGTGCAATCACTAGAGATGGTAAAGCAACAAAAGCACAAGTCTTTCTCCAAACAACTCTCCCACTATTCTCTGTTTTAGCAGTGCTTCCATTAATTTACTCACCACAGAGGTCAGACTAATCAGCCTAGTTCTCAACCTCATCTTTACTTTTGCTTTTGTATAAAGGGGACCATATGTGGAGGAGGAGCCTAGTGGTTAGAACACTGGCTTGGTAACCAAGCAACCAGGGTTCGATTCCCACTAGCACTCCTTGTGGCCTTGGGCAAGTCACTTAACTCTCCATTGCCTTGGAAGAAAGGCCTGGCAATCTACTTCCGGTGACACTGTCAAGAAAACCCAGGAGCTTCTGGGTTGCCAGGAGTCAGGACTGACTCAAAGGCACACATTGCATTTGCATGTGCTTTTCTCCAGTCCTCTGGGACCACTCCTGACCCTAAAGAAGCATTGAAAAGGTCCGTCATTGGAGCCGCTAGAATGTCTCCAAGTTCTTTAAATATTCTCGGATGTATCCCATCCGACCCCATCGCTTTGTCTACTTTTAGTTTAGCTAGTTCCTCATAACACAGTCTTCTGAAAATCGTTCAAGGTCCCCTTCACTTCTGCTCATATTTGTGGGTGTTTTCTGGGGTCCTGTTCCTGGCCCTTCGACTGTGAATACAGAACAAAAATGTTTATTAAGCAATTCTGCTTTATTCTTATCAGCTTCTACATATTCTTCCCCTACCCACTTGAGTCTGACATTACCACTTTTGCACTTCCTCCTCTCGCTAACATCTGAAAAATTCTTGTCCTCCCATTTTATTGCATTGGCTGTCTCTTCTTCTTTTTGAATATTTGCTTTCCTGACTACTTACATAGCTTTTCTAAGGTTTTTTTTTCCAAATATTGATGCTTGTCTTCTGTTCTCTCTGTTCTCTGTGATCTCTCATATTTTATGAAGGCCACCCTCTTCTTCTTCACTTTTTCAGCTACTTCTTTCAAGAACCATAGTGGCCTCCTTTTCCTTTTACATTTATTTACCTTTCTAATAAAAAAGATTTATTGTCCTTAAAATATCCCCGTTCAGTTCTGCCAACAAAGTCCTAGTTAAAGGAAAAGTTCAAAATGGTTTTCCTGGGCACCCGAATCCTTTATAAGAAAAAATGACTAGCTGTGCTCCTTGGGTTTGATGGATGTTTATACTTACATAGAGATACGTAAAATGACTTGAATGTATCTCATATTCATATTAGGAAAAATCACCTCCAATATTTCATACTGCTGTTCAGCCTTGTCTAAGCACTCAAGATATTCACAAAAAGACCAATACTCAAAGGGTCTAGGCTCCTAATTTTGAAAGTTAAGCTCTTAAATTGAGCTCTGAAAATTAGTAAAGCTGAGTTTTTGTTTTTGTTTTTTATTAGATGTGTAACAGGCATAACAATCAATCAACTTGCATTACATTACTTATCACCCCTTCAACCTCCTCCACCCCATAGTCCAAATACGTCCTCCAAACCTTGTCCCTGTGGAGTTTTCCTTGTCCTCTTCGTCGTTGTGGCGGGCTTGGGCTTTGTGCAAACCATGCTCCCTCTGGACTCAACTCCAATAGCCACCAATCCCATCAGTTGCCAAACTCTCATTTTACCTTAACACTCAATCCATTATGCCATCATGACGTATCATAACAAGTAATGATATATAACATAATTATAATACCTCCTACCTTATCAGACATAACATTATATCCCCCAAACCCCCTCCCCTTCCCCTCCCCACCCTGCTTCTGCTGCGCTCCCACCCAATCCCCTTCTGCCGTCCTACCACTCTAGTCCTCTCTTCTTCCTCTTCTACTCGACACTTTCCCTCCATCCTTCTCCCATCAATTTTTACTATGACCGTGGGACCAAAGCAATATAAGGGGCCCATATCTTTTCTGTTTTCCACTCTTTACCTTGCAATTTATTAATGCTGTCAAATTTATATGCTTCTCCCAACTTAAGCCTCCACTCGCCCTCAGTTGGCCCTGTATTGCTCTTCCACCGCCAAGCCAATGCAACCCTTGCTGATAACAGCATTTTATGACAGAGCTCTGTTTTATATTGATTTCTTCCCTCCCCCTCCCTTTTTCCCTGAATGCCCAAAAGAACCATCATTGGGTCAAGTACTACTGCCTCCCCCAACATCTCATTGATCTCAGCGATCACCTCTGTCCAGTAGTTCTGAACCTGCTGACATTCCCACCACAAATGATAGAATGTATCTAAACCCCCGCAGCCTCTCCAACATCCCCCATTACCCTGACCCCTTGCTCTATCCAGTTGTAGTGGGTGATATAGGCTCTATGTACTAACTGCAATTGAGTTTGGCACCAGGAGGTCACTAAAGACCATCTATTGACCCCTTCATGAATATATTTCCACTCACTGTCTTCCAGCTGCTGTTTACTCCATTTATGCCAACCTGCTATGTGAAATGGGATGTGCTCTTTCTGGTCCTCTCCTAAGCTTTTATAAACCCGGGTCATTAGCCCCCTTCTCCGCTCTTTTCAGGAATAGCTCCCTTTCTAGGTCCAACAATGTTCGTGCTTTATTTTCCCCAGACCCTTCATCAGCAAAAAATGACAAGCTTGAAGATACTGAAAAAATGGGACTCTTTCCCCCAGTTTATTCTCCAGCTCACTCATTGCCATACATCTCCCTGGAGCTACCCATGCCTCTACTTGCCCCATTCCCTTCTTTTCCACCAATTCCACTAATCGCTTGAAACAGGGGGTAGAAAAGGGGTAGAAATCCCGAAGCCAAGACCATCTTGCTAACCCCTGTGGCAGCCATCCCTCCCTGACACTCACTCTCCCGAGCTTAATCAAGGGTCGCAGAAAGGGATGCTCTTTCCAGTCCCCTCCGTCTTGACCCCCCTCCCCCTCCCCATCTTCCTGCATCTTCATCCCTTCAATCCATTCAAAAATCGAGTGGGGTCATAATACAAGCTTTTCCATCCCCTGTCAATATGTTCCTTCCGCCGCTTTAAGCACTATAGCTTTATAGTATCTGCTTAAGTCAGGAAAATTTATCCCCCCTTCATCCTTACCACGGATCAAACAACGTATTCCTGCTCCTCTTTCCGCCCCAAACAAATTTGATTAACCATTTTTCCCACCTGAGTAGTTGGGCTTGTGGTATTGCTATAGGTAGTTGCCCCAACACAAACAAGAACCAGGGAACAATATTCATCTTGAGGGCCGCTACCCTCCCTAGCCAACTTAAATGCAGCTTCTTCCACCTTGTCAGATCTCACTCTGTTCCCTGCACCAGAGCTGCAAAATTTAATCTATAGAGTTCAGCAGGATTTGGCGACAAATATATCCCCAACTACTTTATCTTCCCCTTTGCTCATCGGAACGGAAAATGTATTATCTCATTTTGCCCTAATCCGCCTAAGTTCATGGCTTCTGTTTTTCCCAAGTTAACACGAAAACCTGACAAACCCGAAAAAAACATCTTTTTTATTAGGTTTGGGAGAGATTCCTCCAGTCTCGTCATAAATATTAATGTGTCAGCCACATACAGCAGTATATTTTGTGCTCTTCCCTGCCTACCTGAACCGGCCTGATACTTGGGTTTAGGTGAATACGCTCCGCGAAAGCCTCAATCATCATGGCAAAGAGCAATGGCGAGAGTGGGCAACCCTGCCTCGTCCCTCGAGATATAGGAAAAACATCCGAACGTTCCCCATTCAGCAATATTCTGGCTTTGGGTTTCTCATACAAAGCTCTTACCCCCTGCATAAAACCCTTGCCCATACTCATTCTCTCCAACATTGCAAAAAGAAACCGCCACTCCACTCTATCAAATACTTTCTCTGCATTTAGTGTCATGCAAATCGCCGGCTCTCGCCGCATTTTAATCAGATGAAGCAAGTTGACAGCTCTCCTTACATTATCCGTTATAGCCCGCCCTTTAATAAAACCAGTCTGGTCTGGGCATATTTATTTATTTATTTAATGCTTTTATATACCACGCTTTTTAAAATCAGTGCGGTTTACAGATAACATTTTGTGCAGAGTAGGAAGAGCCTACTTTGCACTTGCAATGAACAGGTAGTACAACTTGGATTGATAACAGGGGAAAGCATATACAGGCTACATACTGAGTGGGGATGGAAAAGCTTGTACTGTGACCCCACTCGATTTTTGAATGGATTGAGGGGATGAAGATGCAGGAAGATGGGGAGGGGGTCAAGACGCAGGGGATTGGAAAGAGCATCCCATATTAGACGCCGTAGTATGAGCTCCAACCTGCGGGCCAATATTTTCGCAAAGAGCTTGGCATCCCCATTTATTAGAGCTATGGGCCTATAGCTACCACACTCCTCTTTAGGCTTCCCTTCTTTATGAAGTACAATGATACTGGCAAGGGACATTGACACAGGAAGGGAGCGTCCCACCAGCGCATTCAAATACACCCGGGCCAGCAAAGGAGTGATCTCATCTCGCATCAGGTGATAGAATTCTAACGGATATCTGTCCTCCCCATCTGCCTTATTTTGGGCAGCGACTTAATGGCCTGCTACTGCTGTCGGGCGGCCTAACTCCTCTGCCTCTTCTCCCCCAATCTAGGGCCTGACAGGGTACTCAGATAATCTCTTAACCCCCTTTCATCACCACTGGACTCTGATGCATATAAGGCCTCATAAAAATTCTTAAATTCCCCACTGATTCCTGCCACTGTACAGATCCGCTGCCCCCCTTTTGACTTAATTTCCCCTACCAACCGTTCTGCCCTCTGCCTCCTAAGCTGCCACGCCAGTAGCCGCCCTGCCCTTTTCCTCTGTTCCTGGTAGTTCCTTCTGATCCTATGGAACAAATTCACTATCTGATCTGTTTCCAGGGCCTGTAATCTTGCCCGGGTTACCCCCAATTCCTTTGCCACTTTACGCGATCCCATCCTTATGTGCTTTTGTTGTAGTTGTTCTATACACGCTACTAGTTGTTTTTGTTCCCTTTCTTTTTCTTTACGCCTCCTGCAGCAATCTGTATCAGGGAACCACGAATAACTGCTTTCTCCAGGACCAAGCAGGAAGTCAGTCCTCACATATGGGTGACGTCGGCGCCGACGAAGTCCTCGTGCGGAGCATTTCCCCAGCTTTCAAAGAAAGCCTTTGGGAATTGCAGCGCGCATGCGCAGTCCCCTTCCCGCCCAAGGGTGCCATCTTGCTCAGTCTTCTTTTTTCCGCGGAGCCCGACGGACGTAGTTCGTTCTTCCCCGAGGAAAAAGTTGATTTTCCCTGTTTTTCTCTTTTTTTCTCCGGTTCGATGCCGGATCCTTTTCCCGCTCGGACCGATACGCCGGTATCGAGTCCTTTTCTCTCTTTTTTGTTTTTTGTCCTTTGTGACTGGCGTTTGCGCCTTTTTTCTTTTTTCCCTGGCAGCCCGGTCTTTTGACCTAGCAGGGGCCCTTTTTCCCCCGATGGCTACCAGCGGGTTTAAAAAGTGTGATCGGTGTAAGAAACGTATGTCTCTTACCGACACACATGACTGCTGCCTCCGCTGCCTCGGACCCGATCATGACCCGATGATCTGTGGTCCGTGTGGCAAAATGTCCTCGAAGGCATTGAGGAGTCGGCAGCACCAGAAGGATAGGATTTTTTCTGACTCCGCGTCCGGCCGGGCCCGGACCTCGTCAGAGGCCTCGACGTCTCGGGACTCCGGCCCCGAGCAGCGTCGGGGTTCCTCTGAGCGGGGGTCTCCTTCGCGGGAACATCGAAGGAAGAAGAAACCCGCGAGGGCGTCGTCGGTGGACGCTCCTGGTTCCTCGAGGGCCAGGTCGCATAGCCCCGATAGTCGTCCCGGGTCTTCGGAGTTGGAGAGGCCTGCCAAGCATCCTCGTGTCAAGATGGAGTCTCCTGGACACGTAAGTGCTGTTGTCCTCGTTGACTCTCCTCCGAGGGAGCCGACGTCGAGCCCGACGCCGTCGGGGCCCGAGTCGGGGGCTGCTGGGTCTCCTGAGCTCGGACTCAGGTTGACGGCCTTGGAGAGCAGCTTCGCTGCCTTCATGGAACAGCAGCGGGCATTGATCGCCGGTCTCACCGGTGCATCTGCCCCGACCACCGGGACCTCAACGTCCAAGTTGACCCCGGAGGCCAAGCCGATCCTCGAGTCCATGCGGGCTCGAGTCGATCCTCGGCCACGGTCTCCCTCGACCTCCCGTTCGGGGCCGAGGTCATCGATGCTGATACCCTCGGCGTCGGGGCGGAGGGCATCAGTGCCTGCCCGACCGGAGCCGCTCGATTCCTCCTCCGAGGAGTCGGGCTGGGAGACGGAGGACGAAGAGTCACCCGACACTCATCGGACTCGGTGTGTCCCATCGGACTCGCCCGAGTCCGAACCTCGGAGACGGTCCCCACCGGAGGATACCCGGTTCTCGGACTTCGTGTGGGATATGGCCAAGGCCTTGGCCTTTCCCGCGGATCCTGAGGAGGAGCCTCGAGCCGAGGAGCTTGAGACCCTCCAGTATGACTCTCCCCCGAAGGAGGCCTTTACTGTTCCGGTTCCTCCGATGCTGGAGCGGCTGCTCTTCCGCATGTGGGAGACCCCGGCCTCGACGCCGTTGTTAAGCAAGCGGGTCAATTCCATTTATCGAGTCCGCAAGAGCCCCGGGTTCCAAAAGGCACAATTATCGCACCACTCCATGGTTGTGGAATCGGCCATGCATCGACTGAAAAGTCAGAAGATGCACTCCTCGGTGCCTCCCGGCCGGGAGGCCCGGAACCTGGATGCCCTCGGTAAGAAGTGCTTCCAGGGCTCTATGCTTGCTTGCCGTGTCCAGACTTACCAGCTCTACATGGGCATGTACCTCCGAGACCTGGCAAAGGAGATTGCCGGGTTCTCTGCTGGTCTCTCCGAGGAACCTTTGCAGAGGTTCCAGGCCTTGTCCACCGGTATTTGAGAGTGATCGAAGTTTATCTCTCGAGCAGCCTACAATGGCTTCGAAGCTTTGGCCCGAGTAGCCGGGGCTGGCATCAATGCCCGCCGACAGGCTTGGCTACAGTCATCCGACCTCGAGCCATGGGTCCAGGACAAGTTGGTCGATGTCCCCTGCCGAGGTGAAAACCTCTTTGGCAAGCCCATGGCTGAAAAGGCTGCAGAACTCGAGACCGAGACTCTGACCAGGACTAGGCTTTCCAGGAAAACCTCTGCCCCTTCTCAGAAGAAGAAGGGCTCGGGGAAAAAAGAACTTCTACCCGAGGAAGTCATCTGCCTATAAACCATACCCTCATTATCAGGCCTCTGCAGCTCCCCAACAGGGTCAGCAGGCCAAGGGGCAGGGTCAAGGGCCCCGTAGGCAGAAGGCCCCCAAGCCACCAACACCGGCCCCTGCTCAGCAGGGTGGGGGTTTTTGACTCAAAAAGCATAGCCTCTTCTCCTCAGCTGGCTTCTCTCAGCACAGGAGGCCGGCTGGCCCACTTTGCCCACAGGTGGTCAGCCGTCACATCAGATACCTGGGTTCTTTATATAGTCCAAAAGGGCTATCTTCTCCATTTTCACCAGGTACCTCCCTCCTATTTTCCAGGGGAGCCTCCAAGACCTCTGCACAGGGACCTACTCCTTAAGGAGTTAGCAGGTCTGCTAAAGGATCAGGCTGTGGAACCGGTGCCCCACCACCTGAGAGGTCACAGCTTTTATTCAAGGTACTTTCTGGTACCAAAAAGAACAGGAGGCCTCAGACCCATCTTAGACTTGCGAAACCTCAACAAGTTCCTGGAGAGGGAAAAGTTCAAGATGCTTACCCTTGGAATCCTGCTGCCCTACCTCCAGCAGGGAGACTGGCTATGCTCCTTAGATCTAAAGGATGCGTATACTCACATCCTTATTCATCCAGACCACAGACAATATCTAAGGTTTGTGGTGGGAGGAAACCACTATCAGTACAGAGTACTACCCTTTGGCCTGTCCTCCGCTCCCAGGGTGTTCACCAAGTGCCTGGCAGTGGTGGCAGCCTACCTGAGGCTTCAGGGTCTTTTTGTGTTTCCGTACCTGGACGACTGGCTCATAAGAGGCCAATCTTCCCAAGAGGCCAACCAGGCCACCCTTCGCACTGTGGCTCTGCTTCAGCACTTGGGGTTTGTCATAAACTTCGCAAAGTCCACTTTGCTCCCGTCCCAGAACTTAGAGTTCATAGGGGCCAGGCTAGACACTCTTCAAGCAAAGGCTTTTCTGCCTCTGGACAGGGCCCACAGGCTAATGGATCTGGCCAGCCAGTTTCGCAGCAATTCCCTGGTCTCTGCCAGGCAATTCCTGAGACTACTCGGCCATATGGCTTCCACGGTTCATGTCAGCCCCAATGCCCGCCTGCACATGCGGCCTGCTCAGTGGAGCCTTCGCACTCAGTGGCATCAAGCCACAGGGAGCCTAGCGGACTCAGTAAAGGTATCTGACCTCCTGGTCTCCTCTCTGCAATGGTGGCTTCATCTTCCGAATCTGGTGCTCGGAGTGGTTTTTCAATCCCCTCCGCATTCTCAGGTGCTGACAACAGATGCTTCTCTTCTTGGTTGGGGAGCACATTGCCAAGGGACATGTACTCAGGGTCTCTGGACCCCTTGGGAGGCTACTCAACAGATAAACTTCCTCGAGCTACGGGCGATACGCCTAGCTCTGAGAGCCTTCTCCCACCTCGCCTCTCACCAGTCTGTACTGGTCCAGACGGACAATCAAGTTGCCATGTTCTATGTAAACAAGGAGGCACAGGCTCCTTCCCTCTTTGTCAGGAGGCACGACGACTGTGCTCTTGGGCTGTCAATCACGGAATCCTTCTCAAGGCTGTCTACCTCCCAGGTCAGGAAAATTGCCTGGCGGACAGACTGAGCAGGATCCTGCAACCACACGAATGGAGATTGAACCCATTGGTGGTTCAGTAGGTCTTTCTCAAGTGGGGACTCCCCACCATGGATCTTTTCACCAGTCCTCTGAACCGGCAACTCCCGAGATTTTGCTCCAGACAACTGCATCCTCTCAGAGTAGCAGCGGATGCGTTTCTGATCTCGTGGTCCACAGGCCTACTGTATGCGTTTCCTCCCACACCACTAGTGTCCAGAACACTGTTCAAAGTCCTCAAGGACAGGGCTTCATTGATTCTCATAGCCCCCAGGTGGCCGAGGCAACCGTGGTTCCCGCTTCTGCTACAGCTGGCGGTGGACACACCTATTCCTCTGGGGTTTCAACACGATCTCCTGTCTCAGGATCAGGGGACTCTCTTGCACCCCAACCTCCAGTCCCTTCATCTGATGGCCTGGCTGCTGAAAGGGTAGCCCTAGCTCCCCTACTACTGCCTTGAGAGGTGGAAGATGTAGTCTTGGCCTCTCGGCGTCAATCCACCAGGAAATCCTACGCTCTTAAGTGGCGTAGATTCTCCGCATGGTGTGCTCAGCACAGCGAGAATCCCTTCTCGTGCTTGGTAGCGGTAGTATTGCAATATTTGCTCTACCGCTCCAATCTGGGCCTTAAGTCTAACTCTGTCAGAGTTCACCTTAGTGCTCTCTCAGCACACCACTCGCCGGTGGATGGCAGGCCTCTTTCCAACCACCCTTTGGTGGCTCGTTTCCTCAGAGGCCTCCTTCTGCTTAAGCCTCCTTTGCGTCCTCCGGCACCTGAGTGGGATCTGAATGTGGTCTTGCAGCGGCTTACTTGTCCGCCTTTTGAACCTATGGCTACCTGCCCTCTTCGTTTTCTCTCTTTGAAAACTTTATTTCTGGTAGCTCTCACCTCTGCTAGGCGAGTGAGTGAACTGCAGGCACTAGTGTCTGATCCTCCTTACACTAGGTTCTACAGGAATAGGGTAGTCTTACGGACTCACCCTAAGTTTCTTCCTAAAGTTGTCTCACCTTTTCACCTCAATCAGGAGGTGGTTCTTCCGACTTTCTTTCCCAGTTCGCATGCCAACCGGGCTGAGATGGTCTTGCATACCCTGGACTGTAGGAGGGCGTTATCCTTCTACCTTGACCGTACGCGGGAGCATCGGAAGGCTGTTCAGCTTTTCGTTTCTTTTGACCCCAATAAGTTGGGGCTCCCTGTCTCCAAGCGTATGTTGTCCATATGGGTCGCTGACTGTATCGCCTGGGCTTATGGGGCAGCCGGCCTCTCATTGGAGGGTCGAGTCACGGCTCATCGTGTCAGGGCGAAGGCTGCGTCAGTGGCTCATCTCCGCTCTGTTCCGTTGGCAGACATCTGCCGGGCCGCTACTTGGTCTTCAAGCCAGACTTTTGCGACCCATTACTGCCTTGAGAGGCAGTCCCGCAGGGACAGTGCTTTCGGACAGGCAGTACTCCATAATCTCTTTGGGGTTTAGGCAACTCCTACCCTCCGGCCCTGGTGTTGGGCTACCGGTCGGGGGCGTTCTCAGAGAAGATTCCTTCCTTCTGTGCTGACGAGCTAGAGGGAGCTCATTTTTCCGCTTGAGGTCTTCGGTAGCCTTAAGCTAGGGAGTCCCCGTATGTGAGGACTGACTTCCTGCTTGGTCCTGGAGAAAGAGTATTTACTCACTTGTAACAGGTGTTCTCCAGGAGCAGCAGGAATCAGTCCTCACAACCCTCCCTCCTCCCCTTGGAGTTGCAGTCATATGATTTATTTTTGCTAATTTTTTGCTGTCTTTTAGCTATGTCATCAGACTGAGCAAGATGGCACCCTTGGGCGGGAAGGGGACCGCGCATGCGCGCTGCAATTCCCAAAGGCTTTCTTTGAAAGCTGGGGAAATGCTCCGCACGAGGGCTCCGTCGGCGCCAACGTCACCCATATGTGAGGACTGATTCCTGCTGCTCCTGGAGAACACCTGTTACAGGTGAGTAACTACTCTTTTCCTGCATCCCACAAAATGCCCTCCTCCACCTCCCCATTATCATTCTTTTCCAGATATTCCCTTCACTCTTCTTTAATCCTGTGGAGCACTTCCTTCCGCTGCAAAAGCGGCACATACAACCTCCACGGGCTTCGTTTCCTCCCTTCTAGCTGTCCTTGTGGAATCCATCTTGTTTCCACCATCCCATGATCTGCCAATACTATTGGATGTATAATTGTTTCCCCAAACCTCCCCGTTTGCCCCCTGTGTGTAAAAAGATAATCTATTCGAGAATAAGTATTACTACTGGGCAAGTAACAGGTGTTACATGCCACAAATCAATTAACTCCCATGCTTGAATTGTTTTCCTTGGGGCCTTACCCTCCCCTTCATGGGCTTTCTTATTATAGTTTGTTCTATCCATGGCCCCTATAGCCCCATTCATATCCCCTACTACCACCCAATCCTCTTTTGCTACCTTTTGAAATTCCACTAGTCATTCTGCATAAAAAGAACCTTTCGGTCCATTTTGGACATAACAGTTAAGGATTGAGAGCTCCGCATTCTCCACTCTCCTCGTGATCCAAACCACCCTCCCCTATGTGTCTTTTCCCGAACTAGTCAACACAAAGGGAACCCGCTTTTGAATTAGTATCGCCATACCCCCTTTTTAAAAATTGTAAGCTGACCAATATAGGCGATCATATCCCTTAGATTTTAGCTTCTCATAGTCTGTTAGGTGCGTCTCCTATAACAACAGTATATCAATCCTCGCCTTCAGTGCCGTCACCAGCACTCTTTTCCTCTTTACTGGCGAGTTTATCCCCCGAACATTGAGTGTGGCAATACTGTATCCCACTGCTTCCACCTAAGATCCCGCCATTTATCTTTCCCCTTTTCCTTATCTTCCACCCACTCCCTGATCTTTTCCCCTCCTTCCTCCTCAGTGGACCCACACAGCAGCAGCAACCCTCCCCCCTTCCCCCCCAATCCCCCTGCGCCTGTATCCTACACATTTTTTTTATATAAGTTAGACTGCGTGTTCCCGAACACCCCCCCACACACACACACAATTAACTAGTTACATTAAGCCTTTATTATTATCCCACTCCCCCCCCCATTCTCATAGTCCATTGACAGACCACACTCTTCATTCCCTTTCGAAGATATAGCCTTGCCCCTCCAGCCCTGCTTATCACATTTTACCAAACTCCATACCCCCACCCTCCTTTCTCCTTTCTTCAACTTAACCCAGCGAGAGTCCTCTCCAACCCACTGTCACTTAAACCTGTGACAGGGACCAAACATCTTAATCTTCCGCAATCTGCCCAGAGTCCTCTGAATGGCTTGGCTTTAATAGGGTTATCAGCCTTCCATCCTGCATCCATTCTGGCTCTCCATCGTGCCCTCTGCAGTTGTGGTGCCTCCACAGTCCTCCACCTGTGCTTGTTCTCCTACTGCGCCATGCTCCCTCCTATTAACACATGGCAGCTCCTGCTGACTTGGGAATCTTCTCCCCTGCTCGGCCTGTCCCTTTGTTCTCTCTGGGCAAGGAGGTGCCTCTGGTCCCACTAACCACTTTTCCACTGCCTCCGGGTGTCAAAAAACTTCCAGACTCCATTTGCCACAAAGGTGAGCTTTGCAGGGTACCTTATTGCCGCCTTTATGCCCCATTGCACTAGCTTCGACCTGCACTGTAGCAGATATTTGCGGCACTTTACAGTTTCCACGGCCAAGTCGGGGTAGACAGCCACCCGCCAGCCCTTATACTCCACATACCCAGTTTTCCGTATCTCTCGTATGATGTGCTCTCTTTCTGGGAAACGGAGCAACTTCACTAGAAAGGCCCACGGTTTCTCCTCTCTGTCCGGCCTCAGGCGCAGTTCTCGATGAGCGCGTTCTAACTCGTATTCTCTCTCTGCCGGGCCACCGGGGAAACAGTCTTTCACATGGTGCCCACAAAGCCCATAGGGTCTGCTCCTTCCGCACCCTCCAGTATTCCAAAGATTCTGACATTCGATCTCCGATCCCTGTTTTCCTGATCTTCCAGCTTTTCCCCCAGCCAGAGCACTTTTTTCTGTAAGCACACCAATTCCCCACCAAATCTATGTTGTTCATCCTCCACCGTTCCTAGTCTGGTCTCGGCCTCTTCTTACCAGGCCCCCATAGCGCCAGATTTCTCATCAATTTTGGCGATCACTGAGTCCATTATCTCTTTCTTAGCAGACCTGATCTCCGTCAACACTTGTGATGCAGCAGGGCATAGAAGAAAATGTTTTAAACTTGAAAAAAGACGTGCACAAGCTGCAGTATTTGCAGGAGCCTGATAGGGGGAGCAAGAGGGACCTCTGGAAGACTGAGGATCCACGCCCTACAGGGTGTAACCTAAAACCAGCCAGCCTCCAATCCAGGAAGACAGGAACTCCTTTTAAAGGAAGTCAGGAAGACTGGAGGGAGGACAGGAGGAGCAGGGAGTACAGGAGGAGCAGGAGGAGAAGTAGGAGCAGTGAGAGCTCTGGAAGAAGTGCTGTGCCGAGCAGAAGTGACTGGACAGGCAGAAGTAGCCTTAAAGCCAGAAGCAGCAGAGAAGGCCGCAGAGAAGCTGCAGAACCTTCAGAAGCCGAAGGAGCAGCAGGAGCTGCAGAAGCGACAGACACTGCTGGAGTGCAGGAAAGAGGTACAAGCCAAAGGAACCTGAATGGACAGAGACTACAAAAGGGTCCAAGAGATTCAGGTACGCAAAAGCTGCATTGTGATTGCTGTGGGCAGAACCCAAGCCATATTGCTGGAGCAAGGCAGAATCTCCCTAGGAGTAGGCCACAAGCCTCATCCTCAGGAAAGAAGCAAGAGTTACAAGTAGGGTTGCCAACTTTTTCACCGAGAAAAACCCGACACCTGTGGCTCGCCATGCTCCACCCATTCTCCGCCCCTAGTCCCACCCCTGCCCCGCCCCCAGCCCCACCCACAAAAATTACCGAGGATACGTGTAGGCTAACTTCCTTGGTCAGATAATAATTAAACTGGGAACCCCAAAATCCAAACATGAAATGTACAACACTGGAGAAATAAAACTATAAAGTAATTTCCTCTTGCACTAAACAAAAACGCAAAGATGTTAGCAATACACACTTCCCAGACCAGACATATTCCAGTTAATAAATTCAAAATAAAAAGTATTTTTCTACCTTCTGTTTGGGCGTTTTATTTTTCAGTTGCAATTGCTCCAGTCACTTTCTTCTGGTTTCTTCGTGTCTTCTGCGAGCTATCCATTTGTCCTTTCTTCTCTTTCAGATGTTTTCCATTCTCTCTCTATTTCTGCTTTAACATACTGATTGTTTCCCTTTTGCTCTTTCCCCCAATTCTTTCCTTATTCCTTTATCATCCGTTTAAATTTCACCCTTCCATTCTCAAGCCCCTCTTACTCTCCCAATACCGGCCCATCATAGACTTTTCTTCCACACAAAATATTTTTTCCCCTCTCTATTCTCATTCCCCATCCATTCTAGTCCTCCCCCCAAATCAGTTCCCTTATAGTTCTAGACCCACCCAGCATCCACTCCCTTCTAGTCCCATTCTCCCATGCCCCACATCAGCCCATTTCCAGTCCTATTCCAGCTCTTCATCAGCCCATTTCCAGTGCTAGCCCTCACATCACAGGCCATTTCCAGTCCTAGCTCCCCCCCCCAATCACAGCCCATTTCCAGTCCAAGTCCCCCATCACAGCCTATTTCCAGTCCTAGGCCCCCCCACCATCACATCCCATTTGCAGTCCGAGTCCCCCCGCACCATCACAGCCCATTTGCAGTCCGAGTCCCCCCGCACCATCACAGCCCATTTGCAGTCCTAGCCCCCCTAATCACAGCCTATTTCCAGTCCAAGATCCCCCTTCCTCCACCATAGCCCATTTCCAGTCCAAGTTCCCCCCCCCCCCCATAGCCCTTTTCCAGTCCAGGTCCCCTCCACCCCCATCACAACCCATTTCCTGTCCATGTCCCCCCCCCCCCATAACCCTTTTACAGTCCAGGTCCCCCCCCCCATCACAGCCTATTTCCAGTCCAAGTTCCCCCCCCCCCCATAGCCCTTTTCTGGTCCAGGTCCCCTCCACCCCCATCACAACCCATTTCCAGTCCATGTCCTCCCCCCCCTTAGCCCTTTTAACAGTCCAGGTCCCCCCCTTTAGCCCTTTTCCAGTCCAAGTCCCCCCCCCCTTAGCCCTTTTCCAGTCCAAGTCCCCCCCTAAGCCCTTTTCCAGTCCAAGACCCCCCCCTTTAGCCCTTTTCCAGTCCAAGTCCCCCCCTCTAGCGCTTGTCCAGTCCACCTCCCCCCCCTTAGGCCTTTTCCCTTCCAAGCCCCCCCTTTAGCCCTTTTCCAGTCCAAGTCCCCCCCTTAGCACTTTTCCAGTCCAAGTCCCCCCCTTTAGCCCTTTTCCAGTCCAAGTGCCCCCCCCCTTAGCCCTTTTCCAGTCCAAGTCCCCCCCCTTAGACTTTTTAAAGTCCAAGTCCCCCCCCCCCTTAGCCCTTTTCCAGTCCAAGTCCCCCCCCTTAGCCCTTTTCCAGTCCAGGTCCCCCCATCACAGCCCATGCAGTCCTTGCCCCCCCCCCCCACCCCGGACCCGCATCGCGGCTGACTGCGGCTGCCGCGGGAGCCGGGGAAGCCCGTGCGAGGCCCCGGCTCCCTCTGACCAGCCACCAGCGGGACGAGCCTTTAAACCTTTCCCAGCATTCACGGCTTCACAGGAACAGCCGCCAGCGTGAAGGTAAAGGCTCTTCACGCTGGTGGCTGTTCAGAGGGAGCCGGGGCCTCGCGCGGGCTTCCCCGGCTCCCTCTGAAGCGGAGAAAAGCCGGTTTTTTTTGCTCAGGCCGCTCCCGATCTTGCGGCCAGAGCAAAAAAACCGGCTTTTAAAGGGCCGGTTTTGCCTCTGCGCCGGCAGCCGGCCTGGCCGTGGAAAAACCGGCCAGTTGGCAACCCTAGTTACAAGGTAAACCATATTGTATTGGAAACAGCCTATGGAAAGGGCAAGAGACAGAAGCTCCCTGTACATGTCCCACTGCTCAAAAGAAAAGGTATGAAAAGTTTTTATTGAATAAGAAACTTTTAAGTAAGCCAGGTTTGCAGGAAGTGCATGTAAACCCTTGGAAGAAAGAAAGAGATTCACACTGTAAAAATGCTCATGGCCGACGCCCCACGCTAAACTCCAAACACTGGGAGGTCATACAGCATTTGGATGAGAAACCTAACTATAGCTTGCCGGGAACTGTTGACTTTGTCTCAGATACTTTGCTGGAGGAACCGATGCAAGTGGAAGAGGTAGAATCCCTTTCAGAGGAAGACATGGATTGCAGCTATTGCATCACGGGAAGCGTAGAATGCTTGTGTAACCAGTGAGCACAAAAACCGGTGTAAATAGGAATGCCTGCCTTTGTAACCTTTCTGTGAAAAGAACAGTTTTTGTTTTGAATCTGAGTTGTGATTTTTGTAACCTGATGTAAGGAGATTTCTGTTGGTGTTTGAAGCCGATCCTTTGAACCTTTGTGCAAACCAGGGGAAATAAAGCCTTATTTTTCCCTACACTCGATGACCTTTTGTTCTCTGGGTATTTTTGGTAATACAGGATGCTACCGGGGCTATACAACCTTGGGCCCTAGAAAGAGAAACATACCAAACCCAACTTTACTTTTATTTATGCCCGACCTGCCTTGACCACCATTAACCACCAGGGCGGCGTTGTGACACACTATGGAGAGACCCGAATCTGTTTCTAATCTAGTGTCTGCCACAGTGGTCTCCCATGTAGCGCCGTGCACGGCACGTTTTCCGATGTCTCTCCCACCATTGACTCCTCCTGGGCAGGCTTCCTCTTTACACTGTACAAATCTCTTATTGTTGCCACCGGCTTTAATTTTGCGGGTTTGGGCATCACTGTTGATATTATTCAAACTCCCAGCAGCAATAAATTCAAGAAAGTGGATTTATTTCAGCAATTTCTGTAGGGGGGAGAGAGAGCAGCACTCAAGCACGTCCACTCCCTTCACCCGCCCTAACCGGAAGCCAAGCTGAGCTTTTTTTGTTTTGTTTTAAATTTTTTAAGTGCCGTCAAGTCAATGCTGACTTTTGGCGACCCAGAAGCCCCTAGACTTTCTTGGCAAGGTATGAATGGAAGTAGGTTGCTATGCCTTTTCTTCAAGGCAATGGAGGGTTAAGTGACTTGCCAAAGGTCATAAGGAGTGCCAGTGGGAATTGAACTTGATCTCTTGGGCACTAGGTTGTTGCTCTAACCACTAGGCTACTTCTCCACCTGTTGTGAAAAGGCTAATTAGTTTATTAGTGAATGCCTGTTTGTTGTTGTTGTTAAGTGCCGTCGAGTCGGAGTCGACTCATGGCGACCCTCTGGATAGCTATCCTAAATTGTGTTCGGTCTTCAGCCAGGCGTCTTATTGTTGACAGACTGGTACCCGTAGCTGCTGTTATTGTGTCGATCCATCTCAATGCCTGTTTAGTGGTTAACAAAAGTCATATATTGAAGGACCTTACTGAAGATAGCAATTTGAATTGTTTATCTCTGAAATATGGTTAGCTGAGGTAGTTTTTGGGGCTCAGCTGCACCTGGTTGGTTATGAATATATCTATAAGGCAAGAGCAAAGAAATGGGAGAGGGAGTGGGAGAAGTACCTTAGAACCGTCCTTCTTGGGCACCACGAAATAGATGGAATACTGACCCGATCCCCGCTCTGCAGGAGGAACGGGGCAAATGGCACGCAGGAGAAGGAGGCGACGAACCGTGGAGAGAATGGCTGCTCTTTTCCTGGGTGCCCCGCCTGGCGAAATGAGAAAGGCTTCGCGAATGGGCCGGCAAGTCTCGAGAGCGTAGCCCCGGGATACAATATCGAGGACCCAATGATCGGAGGTGATGACTGCCCATTGCTGAAAGAACAGTGCCAACCGACCTCCTACTGGAGGCTGCATCTCGGGAGGGCAGTCATGTCCGTCAGCAGGAGGAATTCGTGGCTCCGGAAAACTTGTTTGGGCCCGAGTATGAGTCATTGCCCTTTCATGCACCCTGAAAGGACTGCAACTTTTGGCCAAAGCAACTAGAAGAAACTGGAAGTGCTGGCTTGCCAGGCTGGTAACGCCGAGCATCACGAGATCTGGAAGTACACTGGAACTATGGAGAATAGAACTGAGACGGACAGCGTGTGGAGGACTTTGGTTAATCCTCCAGCAGCCGCTGACGCTTCACTTGACTCAGGTCCTTGACTAACTTGTCGAGGTCATCGCCAAAGAGAAGCCTACCAAAGGGTAGCTTCGAAAGGCGCGTCTTAGAAGCAGCATCCGCTGACCACTGGCATAACCAAACCCATCGCCGAGCTATGGTGACAGCTGCCATCGAGCGAGCCGAGAGACGCAGCAAGTCGTAAAAGGCATCGCTAAGTAGGCCATGACCGATTCCAAGCGACCTGGAGCCGGATCCTCCGGCAAGCGCTGAAGCCAGCGCAACAAAGCCCGGGCTCCGAGGCCACCACAGATGGTGGCTTGGAGAGCTAGTGCCAAAGATGAAAAGGCGGTTTTGAGAAGACTCTCAACCTTTCTGTCCTGTTGGTCCCATAGCGCTGCTCCCCTCCTCAACTGGAATGGTGGTGTGCTTTGTGAAGCCCGTCACAAGCGCATCCACTTTTAGATAGGTGAGCCACCTCTCCCGTTCCGTGGGAGACCAAAGATACAGTTGGCCCAGCCGCTGTACGCAAAGAGGCATCCGGCGCTTCCCATTCCTGAGACACCATTTGCTGAAGTTCTGCTGGAAAGGGAAAAGCCCTGGAAGGCTTGTGAATGCCCTGCAGAATGGGGTCAGCCTGAGACTCCTGTACTGCCGGAGGGTCAAGCAGGCGCAACACTTCCACCACCTGCGCAATCAAAGCTGGTAGCTTGTCCTTGCGAAAAAGGCGGATATCCTGAGCATCCCCCTGACTGTCAGCAGATGCCCCCGATGGAGAGTACTCGCCGTCCTCACGATCCGAGACTGCTAGGCTATCGGTGTCCAAAGACGTGTCATCACCTGGAATGGCTGGCCACGCATCCACGCTCCAAAAGACTTCTTTGGAAGGCGGCCAGTTCCCTTGGGAGCCACATCGACACAATGGCGTTTCCGTGAGGCTGTAGGAGCGTTAGCCCTGCTAGAAGGAGAAAGATGTCCTCCTGACTCCAACCCTGACGCATCCGAGCGCCAGATGGACCAGGCTTGACGAAAATGGGATAGAAATTGTATGTCCAAAGTCAGGGAAGGTGCCTCCACGGCCAAGATGGAGGAGGCTGGAGGCTGAGATATCAGGAGAGGGGAGGGTCTGTCGGCCCCTATGCCAGTGGAGCTGAGAGAGGGTTCAGTGATGGAATGGGAGCTGAGGAAGAGTTGGCTTTTGTGGAGGAAGGAGCCAAAACTGAAGCCGAAGATTCCCCCTGGTGAGAAGAGCAGGCCACACAAACCCTGTCCTTTAAATCTTTTTTGCTTTCGGCTGCACATGATGCACCTCTGAGTTGAGGAGGGCATCGTGAAAAGGAGCTGCTGACGTGCCCCGAGTCCGAAAAAGGGAGGACTGTCAGGCAGATGGCTGCTTCAAGAACTATTGTCAGCAAAAAACACCACCAAAAAAGGAGGATGTAAGCCGCAGGAGTTCCCACCGGAAAATGGCCTCCGGAACAGAATTCCCACTTGAAAATGGCCACCGCAACGAGACCTCGAGGGACACCGGAGCCCGCCGAAAATCCTTGCCAATGCGTATCTCCTGTATCGCAGCCACCGGGTTGAGCCTAAGAGTGCTGACAAGCTGCCTTCCAATTTTACCGCGAAGATAAAAACAGAAGTGCAATTAAGAGAAAGCAGCATCGGGGCTGTCGTCAGGGGTGCGGGGGCACCACTCACTGATCTCAGATTGCAGGCACTCACTGATCTCCCATTGCCGCCGCAGCAGAGCAGGGGAGCCAAGGCAGACAAGAAGACATCCAGCTGTCTGTTATAGAGAATACCGAAGGCAACCCTGTGCTCCCGGCAATACAGGCCCTCATGGCCAGGAGCCAGCAAACCCCCTCGATGACAGGAGCTCGACTGATCCTTGAGATCCTAAGTGCTGCGGACCTGGGCATGCTGCGGATCTGGGGAATCCAAAGGGACACCTCTTGTGTGCCCTGGAACATCCAGAACTCAAGCAAAGCAAAACAAAATAAGGAAAAAACGAAAGAAAGCTACCATCATCTGCTGGAGACAGAGAAATACTGAGGGTGATCCCTAGGGGCATAACTGTATATCTACCAGAGCCCAGCCAATCAGGCTTCTGGCAAGTTTTTTTCTCTGCCTCCAACATCTGCTGGCAGGGGGACTTAATCCGATTCTCTGGACTGGTCTAGCAGGATGATATGGAAATGGGGGAGGGAGGGGGAGAAGTACCTTAGCTCAGATTTCCCTGTGTTGTAGATTCCTTTAGATGTGGTACAAGGATGCAACTGCATGCTGATTAGATTGGAAGGGACCCTGCCATTGATATCTTGTTAGTTTACTGTTCTCCAGCGGTGGGAATAGAAAGCTGGGATAAGCTATTAGAGATGACTTTATTAGGTTGGAATTTGATTCTCTCATTGAATTAACAGATTATAAGCCTAGTGAAACTAAAATTAAGATGAGAGAAGAGTATGAGCACCTATAGGTCTTATTCCCCTAGCTTGTTTTTGTGTACCATATATAGGGATCCTTTTACTAAAGGTTTTAACACGTGTTAATAAAGTCCATGCATGTTAAGTGCCCACAGCCCTTTCATTTCTGTGGGCGCAATGGCACTTAGCGCGCATTAACTTCATAAATTACATCATGGAGAAGTTCATTCAATAAGTAAATATGTAAGAACAGTTCAAAGATGGAGTCAGCAATACTGGTATAAGCACCATTTTAAAGGCTGCACTGATATGCAAATAGTATGCTGTCATTTTTGTGAGACTGTTCATCAGCAAGCTCATTTGTTCTTTTTTTCCTTTTTGGGCCTTTTTTTGTTGCTAATGTTTTAGTCTCCATCTATTTTCTGTATTTTTTGTATTTTCTGTTGTTGCTAATCGGTCTTCAAACCTGGAGCCTTATCGTACGTATCCCCTTGTTTTAGAACTTTCTTTACCTTCATACAGGTTTGCTGCTTCAGCATTAATACCTTTCAGGTATTCGTATGTCTCATGTCATATCCACCCTGTCTCTTTTCTAGGTTATACATTTTTAGATTCCTAAATTTATTTGCAATAGGTTTAGCAGAAAATAACCACAGTCTTGTTTATTCTTGAACTGAGTTATCTGGTTTTCATATTGATTTCTGAAATGCAGTTATAAAATCATGCTATGTGACCAGTTGTCAGTAGCCTTGACATGCTGGTATGAATTGTAAACATTACCGCTTTAATCTAGCCAGAGATGGAGGGATTCATAAACTCATCAAAATACAGGCAGACAAATTAAATAGAGAATTTTTATCCCTCAGTTCCAGATAATTGTTTTGTTTTAGTCTAACATGCGTGTGAGCAAACTACAACATCAAGTAAACTGTTGAGTGTGTGACTTGTGTTACAAATTTTTTACTATTTATTTATTTAAAAATAGTATATTTTGCCACATCTTACATCCTGGGCAATTACAATAAAGCATTTGAAATAAGCAAACATTTAAAACAAATATCACATAGACAACAAAATACTATGTTGTGTTTATGGTATATTGAAATGATATGCAATAAACTGAAAAAGATCTTATTTTCCTTTTAGGACTTCTTACAGTGGATCCCAATAAAAGAAGCAAAATGTCAAACTTGAGATATAATGAATGGCTTCAAGATGGGAGCCAGCTCTCCTCTAATCCTCTCATGACACCTGATATCTTGGGTTCTTCAGGAGCGGTTGTACATACTTATGTCAAAGCAACATTTCATGTAAGGATGAGCACTATGCAGATAAGTCTTAAAAACGGAAATGTGATTTGAATGTTTTCCTCAGGATAGCTCTATGGCTGTGAAGGGTGCTAAGGTAGCTTCTGCAGCTTCTAGAAATAGGGTGAGGGATGGCGTTGTGTTTATGGTACTTTTTAGTCCTAATCAAAAATTAGCATGCAAGCAATTTCAGAGCTGTACATTGCTCTTTTGAGAACAAGAGATTGCTGCAAGATTTGGTCTTTCTAAGATGGATGTAGAAAAACACAAGGAAAATACTGAAGGCACCACAGTCTTTTCACCTGCCTCTCATCAGTAGATCAAAGAATGGAGAGCTCTTTTAATGGAGGATAAAACAGAAAAATCTTTTCTCAATATTTAAGTACGCTAATTAAATTGACCTAGCCAGGGGACATGATACATACTGTATACATCTATTCTCGGAGTAATAAAGAACAGATCTAAGGAGCAAAAGTAATATTGAGATAGAACAGATGTTATTCAGTAAACAAGAGAGACAGACAGCAACACATATGTAAAATCATTTCGCTTTTCTAAGACTAGAAACCAGTCTCTAAACTTGCAAGCTGTCTCTCTGCGTATTCCCTAAACATAATTATTTGGTTAGATTCTCTTTTTTTTCTATAAATTCAGCTCTTTGCATGCATGCAATTGTAAATGTGAATCTGCGGCAATAGGATTGAATCTGATGGCACAATTAAAAGACTGTAGTGGTGAACAAAGTGAGATTTTGAGAGAATAGTCCCACATAATTATGACAATTCAGAGTCCAATTTTGAATTGTACAATTATAACTTTTTATATTTCATCTATTCATCTTTGTGGAATGTTTAATACCTACTGGCAAGGGCATTACAGCTACTATTATGATACAGGTGATACAGTTGTCTTTTTCTTGGACATGTAATTCTTGGCATGAGCTGTCATCCCATGATGACAATCTTGTTGAGGACACTGTCACTATACTTCGAATTTGAAAACATTCAGCCTTTAGTCCTGCTGTTTGTGTTTTATGTATGATTTTATATCTTCCCTGTTATTGTTTTATTGTACACTACTTAGATGTGTATATGATAAACAGTTTATAAAAATAACTAATAAATGAGATGAAAACAAAGAAGTTTGAACTTAATGAACTGAAGTGTTCTTTTAGTCAAATGGACTGTGGTTATGATTAACACAGTCTATCAAAATAAGTAGACTGGTAAATATTAGTACATCACTTAAACAACCTACCATACAGGACAAAAATAATTTGTTGGTCAAATTTAATTTAATTTAATTTAAAAGCACATTTATATTCCATTTAACCTTTACGTGATCCATTTAACCTTCACATGCTCAAGGGAATCTGATGCCCTAGGCGAGCCATTAGCCATGTGCCCCTGCGGACTGCATGTTAACCGTGACTGTCTCTGCTTCTTTGGTGCTCTCTATACAATGGCTAAACATAAAGGTATTTCCCCTAATATCTCTGGGGAGTCACAGCAGCTATCCATTTTACTCTTTCTCATCAAGAAAAGGAGTTTGTGAAGCCTCCCGATGTACAAGGGGTTCTCAGCCCTCAGACTTGGACCCCTCGACGTGATTCAAAACCCAGCCCTGAAGTTTTACCTGTGGTGAAGGCAATTCGACATTCATCTTTTTCAGCTGTTCTAGCTGAGGTTTATAGCCTTTCCTCGTAAGGTTCTGTGGCTCATCATATTTTGCCTACTGAGCTGGAAAAGACTGAGTTGGATGACGACCTCGTAGCGTCTTTGGACATTATTTATTTTATTTATTTATTTAACGTTTCTTATATACCGCGCTCTTTACTACCAGTGCGGTTACATGTAACATATTTGTGCAGTGCAGGGGACCTGCACTGAACTTACAATATAACAGGGGGTTATGTACAGGTTTCAAACAGGGTAACTATATACAAATAAATTATTAACATATTCACATGAATAGTTCAACTATTTACATATTGGCTCAGTTGTGTACGTGCTGTCGGTGGGATGAGTGTAGTACTACTTGTCAGGGGGATCGGTGTTTGGTGGGCTAGGTTTCTGTCTTACGTGGTGGTTGCATGGAGGTTGTTTGCATGGGCTCCTGGATGTGGCTGAGAGTGGAAGGTGTCCTGGGTCCGTATAGTACTGTAGGAACAGGTGGTGTTTAAGTGCTTTCCTAAATTGGGAGAGGTCACTTATGACCCAGATAGCAGGAGGTAAGGCGTTCCAGCGGGTCGGTGCATAAAGCGCGAATGCTCTGTTCCTGGCTGATTGTGAGCATTTCGTGATTTCCTTCGGGATGTTCAGGGTATTGATAGCGGCTGATCTCCTTACTCTGTTGAGGGGTATAGTATGGATGAGATCTGTGAGTGAGGTGGAGGAGCATTTATTAATGGCTTTGTAAGTCAGCGTCAGCACCTTGAAGGCGATCCTGCATTGAACTGGGAGCCAATGCAAATTTTTTACGATTGGGGTTATGTGATCCCTCCTGGATGCCCCATGCAGAATTCTGGCAGCTGCATTCATTGCTAGTTGAAGAGGATTTATAGTGTTTTTTTGGAAGGCCGTGTAGTATGGCATTCGCGTAGTCAAAGTGCGGGATTACTAACACTTGATAAACTGTCCACTAATCTTCCGGTTCTAGTAGTTGTCTCAGATGGCGAAGTGTCTTAATTTTGTTGTATATTGCCTTGACCATATTGCTTATCTGGGCCTTCATGTTGAGCTGTTGGTTGAGCGTAACTCCAAGGTACCGAATTGTATGCTTGCTTAGGAGCTCCGCATCCCTGACCTTTAGGGAGCTGGGTGGTATGAATGTTGTATTTCTTGTGAGGAAGAGGACCTCTGTTTTCTTAAAATTTATTCTTAGTTTCTGTGAGTGTAACCAATCTGTAACAGCATCGAAACAAGCAGACAGGGGTGATAGGTCCGGTTTGTCTAACAGGAAAGGCATATAGAGTAGAACATCATCGGCGTAAATTAGGCAGTTAATGTTGAATGAGCGGACGAGGTTGCATATGGGCTGCATGTAAATGTTAAATAGTAAGGCTGACAGTGACGATCCCTGTGGGACTCCTTTTTCTTGGAGGAAAGGAGAGGAGGTGGTGGGACTGGTGCGCACATGCTGCCATCTATCGGTTAGGTACGAAGCGCACCATGATAGCACGTTGCCCTGGACGCCCTTCTCACTGAGACGGGAGAGGAGTATTTCGTGACATACAATGTCAAATGCTGCAGCAATGTCTAGGAAGATCAGGGCGAATCCTTGTTTGATATTATCCATCCCAATGGTCAGAGTGTTGAGTAATGTGGTCAACAGCGTTTCAACCCCATGTGATTCACAGAAGCCATGTTGGCAAGGGTTGAGGGGTGCGCTGATCTCAATGTGTTGGTCAAGTTGCCGATGTACAATCTTCTCGATGATTTTTGCTAGCAGCGGGATGCTTGATATCGGCCTGTAGGAATCCATCCTTGCTGGGTCCAGTTTGCTATTTTTTAGTAGTGGTCTTATTGCTGTCTGCTTCAGGCTTTGGGGGAAAGTCCCTATTGAGAAAGATAGCCCGATGAGTTTGGAGAGAAAAGGGCTGAGCTCGGTCTGCAGGGATTTTATCCAAAATGCTGGACAGGGGTCGTTAGGTGCTGTGGTGGTATTTATGGTGGATATGATGTCCTGTATGCTTCTTTCAGTTGGGGCGGAAAATGCGGTGATGATGTGTGTGATGTCATTTGTGGCAGCCGTTGAGGTACATGGCAGGGATGGTTGGGTAGAATTATACTTGGTATGTGTGTTGGATTGACCTGCCTTGGCATGTAGGTAGTCCGCATATTCTTGAGGGTCAGGGAGGCTTAGTTGTGTGGACGAGGGCTCCTTTGCTAAGGACTTAACTAGGCTGAAGAGCTCGTGTGGCTTATTTAGAGAACGTTGTAATATCTCCGCGTGATATTGTTTCATTCATTTTGTGACATCAGCTCGGTGTCTTCTCAGGTGATCGTTGTATAATTCAAGCTTCTCAGCTGATCGAGATCGATGCCATCTTCTTTCAAGCTTCCTGAGTATAAGAAGTGATGTTCGGGGGAGAACCAAAGTGCGTTCCTTCTTGTTCATGATGCTTTCTTGGTGACAGGTAGACTGACTGCAGCATCAAGGCTTGAATTCCATGCAGCGATCATATCATCGAGGCATTGAGCTGAGAGGTTTTGGAGAGGCTGAATTCTGTCCATGATGTTCTTCTTATTAAAAGACCGGAACCGTTTTGAGAATGATTCGGTGGGTTCATTTGAGGCCTGGATTTTATTTTCTGAGTAGTGTGATGGCATCTGGAACTTTATTAGGCTGTGATCGGACCATGGTACAGGGCTTACGGAAAGGTCCGTCTTCTGCGTGGAGTCAATGATATCTTTTGGGGCGAATATCAGGTCCAGTTTGTTTCCCTTTACGTGGGTAGGGGCATTGACCAGTTGGATATAACCTAACTCAGTGAGTGCCTCAGTAAAGGCCTCGGAGTGAGTGTCTTGAAGAGCTGGGAGGTTGAAGTCTCCCATCACCCAGTTTTGAGCACGAAGGTTCTGAGGGTTTCCAGCAATGTCTATGATGGTGGATAAGTCATCTCGGGAGGGATTTGGAGCCCTATAGAACAAACTAATGTTGCTGTATTTGTTTGATATGGTGATGGAATCGAGGTTTGTAGTGCTACTGGCTGTAGTTAGCTGGTATTGTAGTTCTTGCTTTGTTAGGATGAGGGCTCCTCCACCTCTTCTATCAGATCTGTAGCAGGGGTGGATGTTGAAGTTGGGAGGGACTAGTTTGTGCAGCATAACTGTGTCTGTAGTGGATAGCCAGGTCTCAGTGATGAGTAGGATGTCCAGGTCGTGGGTGGACAACAGGTCAGTCACTGCTGGCCATTTGTTCTGGATCAATCATGCATTTATGAGTGCGCACTTCAGGATGTGGGGGTGAGTGTTTTGTTCACCTTGGGGCGATTTACCTTGCTGGATGGCAACGTAGATTAGGTGCGGGCCAGATGGGTGTTCTGATGCGCTAGACTGGTGGTAGGGGGGCCTTGACCACCTTCTCCATGAGCCTTGTAGCACTGGGATGGTGTTATGATGGGAGATGAGGGCTAGGGTGCTATGTGTGAGTGCTAGGAGCATGCAGCAGATGGTGAGTATGGAATGGTAATGATTCATTGTGGGTGTTAACATAGTGGGATGGAGTGCTGGGTAGTTTTGAGTTTTCTCTGCTCCTGCAGGCAGGGCTGTTTGTCTCGGAGTCAGGTACAGTGTAGTTCAGATTGGTTAGCTATACAGTATCATGTAAGGTATCATTCAGTAGACACAGTGTATTCAGATTGGCCATCTAGGCAATAGCTGGCAGTGAATTGATCAGTAGGTAGCTAGACAGTATCATGTAAGGTAAAATTCAGAAGACACAGTGTATTCAGATTGGCTATCTAGGCAATAGCAGGCAAAGAATCATTCAGTAGCTGGCTAGATAGTAACATGTAAGATATCATTCAGTAGATAGTGTCTTCAGATTGGTTGTCTAGACAACAGTAGGTAATGAATCATTCGGTAGACACAGTGTATTCTGATTTATTGATTGGCTAGACCAGGGGTCGGCAACCCGCGGCTCCGGAGCCGCATGCGGCTCTTTCTCACCTTTGCCGCGGCTCCGGAGCACACTGCCCGCCCGGTATTAAAACGTGGCGTTATGGGCTCCCTCCATTCTTCTGCAGCCGCAGCTCCCTGCCTCTTAAGGAACCGCGGCTGTGCTTTTAAAATCATCTCGGAGCCCTTCCTGTCTTGACGGGCTCCGTGCAGCAGTGTCCCGCCTCTAAAGGAAGTTTTGGAGGCGGGACAATGCTGCACGGAGCCCGTCAAGACAGGAAGGGCTCCGAGATGATTTTAAAAGCACAGCCGCGGTTCCCGAAGAGGCAGGGAGCCGCGGCTGCAGAAGAAGGGAGGGGGGCTGACATGGAGGGAGGGAGCTGATATGGATGGAGGGAGCAGAAATGGATGGATGGAGGGAGGGGGGCTGACATGGAGGGAGGGAGCTGAAATGGATGGAGGGAGGGGGCTGACATGGAGGGAGGGGGGCTGACATGGAGGGAGGGGGGCTGACATGGAGGGCGGCGGGCTGACATGGAGGGAGGGAGCTGATATGGATGGAGGGAGGGGGGCTGACATGGAGGGATGGAGGGGGCTGACATGGAGGGAGGGGGGCTGACATGGAGGGAGAGGGGCTGATAGGGATGGATGGAGGGAGGGGGGGCTGACATGGAGGGAGGGAGCTGATATGGATGGAGGGAGGGGGCTGACATGGAGGGAGGGAGCTGATATGGATGGAGGGAGGGGGGCTGACATGGAGGGGCTGACATGGAGGGATTGGGGAGGCGGGCTGACATGGAGGGAGGGAGCTGATATGGATGGAGGGAGGGAGGGAGGGGGCTGACATGGAGGGATGGAGCACTGGTAATGGGGTTGAGGGGACGAGCACTGGAAATGAGCTGATTAGGGGAGGCTAGGACTGGTAATGATTTGATGGGGGTAGGACTGGTATTGGGCTGATTAGGGGAGGCTAGCACTGGTAATGGGGTTGAGGGGGGATTAGCACTGGAAGCGAGCTGATTGGGGGGCTTTGACTGGGTATGGGCTGATTGTGGGGAGGGGAGGATAGAGCTGCTGGCCCTGGAAGATAACTGGGGGCTAAGGCTACAAATGGGCTGATATGAGGGGATGGGAGAATGGAACTGGATCTGAGAGGGGCTGCCATGGTATTTGTACTAGAAGGGACTGGTCAGTGGGGAAGGAGGGGGACTGGAAGGAAATGGACACCAGTGGCAATCATGGGAATGCAAGTTGACATTGGAAGGTACTGGGAGTGAGGACTGGAAAGGGGCTGATATTGGGGAGGGTTACTGGGACTGGAAATAGGCTGATGGAAAGAAGTGAAGAAAACGAAAGAAGAGATAAGAAATGGCAGATGGACCATAGACCACAGAAAGAGAGCCAAGAGAAGAAAGGAAAGCAGAAGCCTCAGATCGGGACCAGCATGATCAAAGAATAAATTGGTCAGACAACAAAGGTAGAAAAAATAATTTTATTTCATATTAGTGATTTGACTACAAAATCATCATCATTTTGAAATCAAATATTGTTACTTGTTGTTGTGATATTTTCTGGCATATTTTTTTTGGTGTGCGAAGGAAGAGGGGTAGTCTTATACGGCGAGTATAGGCCAAACACCTATATTTTAACAGGAAAAGTAGGGGGTCGTATATAGCATTAAGGTAAGAAACAATATATGCAGTGTTAGATTTGTTTTAAATGTCGCAATGGTTTTGCGGCTCCCAGTTTTTTTTTTCCCTTCGGAAACGGGTCCAAGTGGCTCTTTATGTCTTAAAGGTTGCAGACCCCTGGGCTAGACCTTAGTAGACAGGGTATTGTGCTGTGGGCACAATATTGCAGATTTGCTAGCTAGGTAGGAACACTCAATGGTAAGCTGTGGTTGCGGCTGGAAACTGAACCGCAGATTTATAACTTGGGTACTAATAGGCTAGAATCAGCTGCCTTGCTTTTGTCATCTTTAAACTCTGCAAATGATTTGGCATTATAACATTGCTGCTTGATTTCACAAGAAGTAACCTTGATGCAACTCTCTGCAGCCACTTCTTTTTCAAAGATTATGCAGAGTGGGGGCACTGGCATTGTATTGACTAATTCTTTAGATTTGTCTCTGCAGGAGAGTCAGCGGTGCCGGATATTGGGGTCTGGCGGCAGCTCGTTTTCCTTCAGTGATTGGCTGCAGTAGTTCCTCCCTACTGATCCAGTTGGCTCCTGCAGTATATTTCAACGCTGGCTGACCGAGGGAGGTGAGAGTCAGTGGTGCCGGATATTGGGGTCTGGCGGCAGCTCGTTTTCCATCAGTGATTGACTGCAGTAGTTCCTCCCTACTGATCCAGTTGGCTCCTGCAGTATATTTCAACGCCGGCTGCCCGAGGGAGGTGAGAGTCAGCGGTGCCGGATATCGGGGGCTGGCGGCAGCTCGTTTTCCATCAGTGATTGGCTGCAGTAGTTCCTTCCTACTGATCCAGTTGGCTCCTGCAGTATATTTCAACGCCGGCTGCCTTATGCGGCCGCGGTCGCGTGCCCGAAGGGGACGTGACCAAAGGGGGAATGCCCCTTTGGTGCTACTTCGGGGCCTTGAGCCCCTGCCGCTGTGGAAATGCCTCGGGGTCATGCGAAGAGAAAGAACAAGAAGACCCAGTCTACAAAGGAATCTTCTGCTGCTACTTCTACTCCTCCTGCTACCGTTGGTCCTATGGATCAGCACGTTGTGGTAATGCCTAATCCTGCTTCTCTGGGTCAGTGCTCTTCCTCTCCTGCTTCCGGGATTTCCCTGAGTTCGATCGATAGGACTCCTCCGCATAACCCTGGACCGTTTCAAGCCTCTGATGCAACTACCTCCTCTTCTGAGGTGACCTCGTCCTCGGGGGAGGAAGAAGAGACTCAGGCTTCACCGTTGTCTGCTCCGTCTGACCTACTCCCCATTGTTCCTTTATCGGCTGTTGGCGGTATTGAGAGTTTAACTTCTTCCTCGCTTCCAAATGTGGGAGAAATTACTCTTACTGATATCTGGAAACAGGTGTCTGCTACCAACTCATTATTATCTAAATTTATGGACCAGACTGCTGTTTTCTCGCAACAAGTTGTCGGTCGATTGCATACGATGGAGACTTCTGTTAGTCAATTATCTCAACATGCCGACAAGGTTGATGCTCAGGTCGCATCTTTACAGTCGGCCGGTGCATCTACCTTGAAGGATACTCTACTTATTTATCAACAGCTAGAGTCTTTAGAGAATGTCTCTCGTGCTAAAAACCTTCGGGTTTTGAATTTTCCTAAAACACGTTTTTTGTCATCTGGTCTTCTATTTCAGCAATATTGTAAAGAAGTTTTGTTACTCGCTTACGCTGATACCATTTTGATTGATCGTTCCTTCTATTTGCCAGTACGGGCGACGTCTGAGGAGACCGGAGTGGCGTTAGGTGAGGAGAGTACTGTTTCTGATTTAACTGGTTTGTTGGAAAATTCTCAGATACCAATCTCTTCCCGCGCCACTCTGGTGGTTACTTTGGCTAATCTTGCAGACAAGGCTTCTATTATGAAAGATTTTTTTTCTAAAAAGGATTTTCTTTTTTATGGCCATAAGTTATCTATCTTCCCCGACGTCTCCAGGTACACGCATTGTCGGAGGAGGTCCTTCCTTCAGCTTAAACCTAGAGTGTTGGCTGGGGGAGGTACCTTCTTCCTTCGTTTTCCATGTAAATGTTTGGTTACTGTTCAAGGAGTAAGTTATGTTTATTCTGATCCTTCTCAGCTTGAATCTCTTTTAGTTTCTTTACAGGTTCGAGCGGATTATATTGGTGTTTTCATTTTGTCATTAGAAATAAGGTTTAAGTTAGGTGTTGGGGCTTTTAGTTGTTTTACCTTGGTATTGTGTCACTGCTGTACTCTCCATGATGTGGGCTGTGATGCGGTTTACGCTTTGGGCTGTTTCTCTTACATATTATTCTGTTCTTATTTTAGTTTATACTGCTTATTTTCATTGTACTATGTTATTTTGATGGCATAATGAAAAATTTAATTTAAAAAAAAAAAGATTTGTCTCTGCAAGCTGCATCAATTTTGGTGGCAGATAGCAGCTTGCAAAGTAATAAAACCTCTTCTGTTTCTAAGACACCGGTTGTAGAAGATAATCTCACTTTGAGCGATCCTTCAGTCAGCATAAATTCTGAATGCTTTTTCTCGGTTGGCGCAATTAGTAGTAATCATATTAGAGATTCAGGATAACATGGTAGTTAAATTTGAATAAGATGTATAAGATTGTGAACAAACTGTTCAGAAATCTATTCAAGATGTCTCTTCTCTACAAGCTGATAAGTTTGTTCGGTTGACCACAGATAACACTGCTCAAGTTGTCTGTAAATTCCACACCAAGGTTGGAATATCTTGAAAATCTGTTCAGATGGTGAAACCTTAGATTTATTAACGTTCTTAAACATGACAAGGTTTTGCACACTGATATATTTAAAAACTATCTTCATGAAATGTTGCTGGTACCAGAAAAAAATTTACCTCCAATTATATCAGCATATTGCCTATTAGAAATAAAGAGTTTAAAAAGACTTCTCAAATGGAGGGGGCCTTCACGAATTCATCTTTACAGTTTGTTCCTGCCTCTGTGACTTCTACATAGTAATATAATATATGACCCAAAAGAAAAGATCACCCTGTGCGCTGTGCACCACACTATAATTTTTGTCAAGCCAGAAGGTCAGGAGAGGGGTACAAAAATTCCCCCTCTCAGATGACCATAACGTCCCTTTTTATTCAGATGTAAATTAAAACGTCTTCACTTATTTGAAAGGAAGTCCAAATGGCGTAAAAAGAAATTTGTGGTATGAAAATGATCCTCCATGACATGCATGTTTCGAGCCCGCTCCCAGCTCTGTATCAAGTGTGGTCAGTGTTTCTTCAGCAGGATCAGTAAACACTCTGCCAAACAAAGAACTGCCACTGCAACTGCCAAACATTTAAAAGTGCCTGCACAGTATTTCATAGGCTGCAACAGATGACAATAATGTTTAGAATAACCAATCAGAACCCAGGGAATACCCCACAGAATTGGGGAAGCCCTGTAGTTATTGGTTAAGGCTCAGATAACTCAGCCACTCATTTTCCATGTTTAAACCACTGGGGCTAACAGTGTTTAAAACAAAAATCCACTTTTGTTCCAACTATTGCAGTCAATAGGTACAATCTCCTCCATGAGGATCTCTAGGAGCATAATCGATGACCCTCCATCGTAGATCAGAAAATGTGTGGCCCTGTGATAGATAAGGGCTGAACGAGTAGATGTCCGAATTTTGGAAGCATGTTCCTCCAGCCGTGTTTTTAACGGACGAGTAGAATGGCCAATATACAATAAAGCATAAGGGCACTGTAAAAGATACACAACAAAACTAGTAGAACAACTGCTGCACAAAAAACGTTTGGGTTGCATTATTGCGATCACTTTGTTGGTTTGGGGGTTTGTTTTTTTTATTTTACATAATATATGATGGCAGATAAAGACCAGTATGGTCCATCTAGTCTGCCCAGTAAGGTGGTTAGAGTAGTTCTGTCCACCGCTCTATGCAGGTCACCTCCCCTCTGTGCCCTTGTTTAGGGTTGTACCTGCCTCTCCATACAGGTCACTCCCTTTATTTGTTCAAGTAGAAGGTAATATTTTACTTACCAGTTAATGTCCTTTCCTTGAGTCCTGCTAGATCAGTCCAGACAAGTGGGTTGTGTTCCCCTTTCATCAGACTGGTGGAGACAACCATTAAAAAGCTCAGGTTTCAATGACATCACTCTCACATCTCTAACTGCTTCAGCTTCCAGAAGTCCCTCTGTATTTCTTTGTCCCCATCAGATGGTGGATGGATTTTCTCCTCTCTGAAGAAAATCTAAGATTGAGAGGAAAAGAGATTGAGTAAATGCTCATGAACGACTATCTCAAGCCTGAAAGGGGTGACACTCTCACTTGAGAACAATGTGAGAGGTTGCACTAGACTGCGCTCTTTTTGGTAGCCATAGGAGGAGGGAAAATTGGTTCAGCTCCACGTCCTTATCATGATAAGGGCCTGTTGAGCAGCCATAAATTGGAAGGTTTTGGAAGAATCTGAAAGAGTACCGCAGCCTCATACAACCTCCATGCCCCCTCCCTTCTCCTCCATTCCCCCTTGCTTTCTCCCGAAGAAGGCTCAGAGGGATCTGCCTGCCAGCCACCTTATGCACAGTGCTGTTAAAATAAACCCAGCCAATAGAGCAGTTTCAGGGGAGAAGAGCTGAGCCTGGCATGGATCCTATGCCTGGGGCTCTGTGGGTGAGTACCAAGGCTTGACCAAGGCTCCTAGTTCCGTGACCGAGGGACGCAATTCGGAGTGGACTGCTCACAACCACTGGCACTGTGTGGAGGTTTCCCGCCGTCTTCTACATGCATTAGTAATTTTTTTGCCTATTGTGAGCCTAGGAGTCGCGTGTTCCATCCAAGCGGATCCAACATGTGCTCCTTCCCTAGTGCCTTCACGTGCATTATGTAAAAGTGTAATTAATGCACGCTTGTGGGCAGACACAGCTTTAGCATGTGCTCTTGCGATACTTACCCTAACTCTATCTCAACATCCAGGAAACGTTGTTTGACCTGTGGCAAGCAAGGAGCCTCATTCTTGCATTCTGAACTCTGCCTTCCTATATGACAGCTTCTGAGTCTCACCTGAAGGACATGTCTTCCCCTCTCAGCCGGGGGACACAGTTAGTCTGCCCTTATCAGTGTTAGGACAAGAGGTGCAGGATGGCGCTAAGGGTAAGGATGTTCAGCCAGCCAGAGGCTCCGGTGACCATGCTGTGAGTTGCTCTTAGTCCTTGAGGGGGTTTGTAGTGCCTATGCCCTCTGATGTTGGGGAGCCTCTTCCGAGAGGACAGCTTCCAGAATCTGGATGGCCCTCCGTGGAATTCTTTTCCTTTTTGCAACAGGCTTGGTCCTTCTGACATGGAAACTCAGACCCTGCAGCCTTTAGGTGCCCCCGGATGCAGTCTTGTGCCAGGCAGGCTGAAAGTAGAAGCCCTGTTTGATAACCTTGGCTAAACGTCCCCGGCGTCAGACACTCCCTAAAAATAAGGAACAGTTGGGAATTATCCAAGATGTTGACTATGCCTCAGACCCAGATGAATCAGTTTTGGGCTCTGATGTGGATGAGGACATGCTCTCACCTTCAGAAGAGTATGCAGAGGCTGGCATGATCTGCCTGTTCCATAAGGAGGAGCTGGCGGCATTGATTTCCAGGGTCGTTCGCCTTGAACTTAACAGAGCACAGAGCAAGAGCCGAAGGTACACCCGCTTCTTCAAGGGGTGTGTAAATCCACTACTGTCTTCCCAAAGATATGATCTAGTCCAAGTGGAATTCACCCAATTCCATGCTTAAAGGGTTATGGGTCTATAAGAAGATCTACACTCTCATGGAGGAGGAGCATGGCGAGTGGTTTGACATTCCCAAGGTGGATGCACAAGTCACAGTGGTTACCAGATGGACCACTATTCCTGTGAAAGGTGTATCAGCCTTAAAGGATGTTGTGGACCGCAAGGTTGATTCCATGTGGAAGAGTCAGTGTGCTGTGGCAGCAGCTATTTTACAGCTGGAGGTTTGTACCAGCTTTATATCTCGAGCCCTGCTCCAGTGGATTCAGTCTTCACCGCCTGATGATACTACTTCCCTCTTGGAGTCGACTGTGGCTTTCCTTTCTGATGCCATGTATCACCTAGTACATTTGGTGGCAAGGGATGATGCTGACGACTGTGTCATGGAGTTGAATTTGGCTCCGGCACTGGGTGGCGGATTCATTCACCAAAGCCTTGTTGGTTGAACTGTTTGGAACCAGTTTGGAGAAGCTAGTGAAGTGAAGGACCTACGTGAGATAAAATCTTACCGCCTCCCGAAAGACAGGTCCAGGTCGCCTGTGAAGTGGGCTAGTGCCCCTTTCTCATCAGCCTCCACACGTCCACCAAGGATGTGCTGACTGGATTCTTGGGGGTCTTGGGACTATCGTCACGTTTTCTTTTTTTAAGTGCCGTCAATTCTGACTCCTGGCGACCCAGCAGCCTCTGGGTTTTCTTGGCAAGGTATGACCGGAAGTAGATTGCCAGGTCTTTTCTTCTGAGGCAATGGAGGGTAAAGTGAGTTGCCCAAGGTCACAAGGAGTGCCAGTGGGAATCAAATCCAGATCTCTTGGGTGCTAGGTTGTTGCTCTAACCCCTAGGCTATTTCTCCGTTCTTAAATAAAAACAAAATAAAAAAATCTTCTTCCCCACTGCTTCAGGGCCTCAGGTCTGTTCCTAGTCCTTTCATGGAGAATTTAGACCCAGGGTCTCTGTCCCCTCCTGAGGAAGACACTACCAGACTACACAATGAAGGTTTGGGGACCCATTCCCGGATACCAGGGATCGCTGGATGCTAGACACCATTCAGTTCAGCTATATCCTGGAATGCAGAGTCAATTCCCAAAACCACCATCATTTCTCTTTGTGGGTCTGTGATCAAAGGTGTCGTGGTGCCAGACCACCTTGGACAAATTGCTTCGCCTTAAGGCAGTGGTGCCCATCCTCCCAGACAAGCAGGGCAAGGGCAGATACTCCAACTACTTTGTGGTGCCAAGAAGAACTGCTCTTTCCAGCCCATTCTGAACCTCAAAGTGGTCAATGAGCACTTGAGCATCCTGCGCTTTTGGATGGAAACCTTGTGCTCCATGATTCAAGCAGTGCGCAGAGGGGAATTCTTGGCTTCTCTGGCTCTGGCTGAGGCATATTTTCATATCCCGATCCTGGCAGATCAGCAGAAGTATTTGCATTTTGCCGTGCTTGGCTCTCACTATCAGTTCGCCGCCCTTCCTTTCGTGTTCTCCACCACAGCAAGGACATTCTCCAAAGTCAGTGGTAGTGGCTGTAGCACTAAAGGATCTGTGTCCATCCCTATCTGGATGACTGGCTGATCCGAACCTGTTCCCTGTCAGAAGCGTCTCGGGGGACGTCCCGAGTAGTGTCCTTTTTGGAAAGCCTTGGCTGGGTGATCAACTAGGAAAAGAGAGAGGTTTTTGCCTTCCCAGTCCTTAGAGTTGCTAGGAGCATATTTTGCCATGCGAGTGGGCACTTTTCATGCCAGAGGAGAATGTCAGAAGACTGTTGAGTTGCCTGGTGATGTTCTGTGCACAGCAGGCCCCCAGAGTCTGAGTTTATCTTCAGCTCCTCAGATTGATTGCGGTGACCACAGAGATGGTCCCATGGGCACGTATTCACATGCGGCCACTCCAGCGGTCCTTGTTGCCTCGATGGTCCTCGAGTTCTCAGGAGTTTGAATGCAGGCTTCCGCTCACATGGAGGGTGAGGGCCGGCCTGCGGTGGTTGAGGCAGCCCTGTCATCAGAGGAGAGGTGTGCCGCTAGACGATTTCTCTTGGATCCTGCTGACAACGGATGCCAATCTCTTGGGCTGGGGAACCCATTACTGAGACTGTATGGCCCAAGGCCATTGGAACCGCAGGTAAGTGGTATGGTCCATTAACTGCCTCAAGGTAAGAGCTATCAGCTTGGCTTTTCTGCATTTCTGGCCCCGGTCAAGGGCTGGGCGGTTCGAGAGTTTTCAGACAGTGCCACTGGTGGCTTAGGTCAATCAGCAGGACGGCACAAGAAGCACCAGGGTGGCCCTGGAGATGGATCTTCAGTTTGCCTGGGCAGAGAAGAACCTCCTAATCTTGTTGGCTCAGCACACTGCCAGAGTGGACAGTGTGGAAGCGGACTTCTTTAATCGGCACTCTGAATCCTGGCGAGTGGGAGTTGAGTCAGGAGGCATTTCAGTTGATTCTGCACTACTGGGGTCACCCCAAAATGGATCTAATACCGACCTACTCTAAGCATGCCACTTTTTTAGTGGCCACACGGAGATGGGGTCTGAGAAGTCGATGCCCTGACCAGCCCTGGTCTGGTCCGTGGCTGCTGTTCATGTTTCCTCTGTAGCCCCTGGAGGGGCATGTGATTCGGCATATAGAGCACCACCTAGATGCGATTGTTCTGGTAGTGCCAGACTGGCCGCAGAGAACATGGTTCGAAGACCTAATGTAGTTCCTAGAGGTTCCTCCTCTTTGGCTGCCTCAGTCTCAGGGAGGCTATTGCGGCAGGGACTAATTCTTCTGGATTACCCAGCTCCCTTCTCGCTTATGGCATGGTTCTTGACTGGAGACTGCTAGCGCATAAGGACTACTCTCCAGCAGTAATCTCTACTATACTTGGTGCCCCGAAGAGGATTGTCAAGCTAGCTTACAAATGAATATGCTGCCTCCTTGAGCACTGGTGCAGCACCTGGCCCTTGGCTCCTGAGAAAGTCAAAGTGTCCTCCTTGTTGGCCTTTCTGCAGAACGGCCTAGAGAAGGGCCTTTTCATTTAGCTCCCTGAAGGTTCAAGTGGCAGCTCTGACCTGTGTTCCATGGTCCGATGGCAGGTAAGTCTGTGGTCTTGCACCCAGACATCTCCTGATTTCTCCAGGGAGTTCGGCATCTGTGTCCTCCCCTTTGGTCTGTGATCCTTTCCTGGGATCTGTGTCTGGTGCTGAGCCGGTGAAGCACACCACCTTGAAGGATTTGACACGCAAGACAGTCCTCTTGGTCACAGTTTGTTCTGCGAGGCGGATCTCCAAGCTGCAGGCTCTGTCAGGTCGAGATCCTTATCTGTCTTTTTTTTTTCTTTTTTTTTTTTAAAGGAGACCATTTCTATTTAGCCTGTGTCTTCTTCTTGCCTAAAGTAGTGTCTCCCTTTCACATGAACCAGGTGGTTTGCCAGTTCGCTTTCTCTAGGGAGCAGTGTCAGGGGAAGGATAAAGATCTTTGCTTTGTGGATGTCCAGAGGGTGCCTCTCCAGTTTTTGGAGGATATGACTTCCTTTCATAAGTCGAACCATCTCTTTGTGCTGTTTGCTGGCCCACGCAAGGGTGAAATGGCTGCCAGGTCAATTTTGCAGTGCTGGATTAAGGAGGCTGTTGCCTCAGCATATCTGTTGCTGAACTGGTAGGTTCCGGAGGTTTGCACACTCATTCTTCCCAAGCACAAGCATCCTCATGAGTGGAGCAGAGCCCAGTAGCCCCTGCAGACTTTGTCGGGCAGCAATGTGGGCATCACCTTCCACTTTTGCAAAACTTTACCTCTTGGATGTCCACACGCAGGTGGACACGGCCTTCGGCTCAAGAGTTTTGTGAGCCTTGCGAAGGTGAAATGCATGGAGTCACCTGGCTTTGTTGCCAAATTCAAACTCCTGTTGGCTTATTCTATCAAAATCCCAATGAATATCTTTAAGTTGCCGCTCATGAAGTTGTTTAAGTGAGGACAATTGTTGCCTAGTGTTAATATCTTTATCATCCTTTTTTAGTTTCTGGTCTAACTCATTGATTTTTAGGTGGAGATCCTTGGTCTCCTTCTCCTCTTGTCTCTTTTTATAGGTGCCCATGCTTATTAAATGTCCCCATATAACCGTCTTCAGGCAGTCCCATACAATCCCTGGGGAGCAAGCCCTGTTATCATTTGCTTTCAGGCAATGGCGAATCGCTACCCTCCACTGCACACCACCTCATCCTCCAGTAGGGAATCTTTAAGTCTCCACATTCCCTGGGGGCGCTTACCCCGTCCCAATTCAATATCTGCACATACAGGGGAATGATCCAACCAATTTTGGTAGGCTACCTAACACCAACTTAATCCTTTCAGTAGATTCTGGGAAAACCACATATAGGTCCAGTCTTGAATAAAATAGATAAACCGATGAAAAATAAGTACAATCCCTTTCACCTTTATGGAGATCCCTCCAGCCATCTGCTAGGTTAAAATATTTGACCAAGGTCCGCAAGCTCTGGTGGTTGGCTCTGTTAGCTAAGCTGCCCCCCTTGGAGGTATCCACTCTAGGGTCCAGAGCCAGATTAAAATCTCCATGTATCGGGTATCGGGCTCTTCAAGAGTAGAGGGTTAACAAGGCATTTATTTCCCTTTATGCATAAGATTCAGCTGGGTTACAACCTAAAGAAAAAGTCCTTAACTTCAGGAATGAAATCAACTCAGGTTAACGGAAAAACTGTTATGCTTCACAGTTGTAACAATGCTTAGTTAAGCTTTCCAGAGTAAAGCAAAAATGTTTCAGCACTCTTCTTCCATTTAGCAAATGAATAACATTCTGAAGATAACATATATCATTCACAGGTTTAACAGCGACTCTGCACTGCCTGAAATACACAAAGAACAGTCCATCTCTTCCTGAGATAAAAGGCTTGGCTCTACAAGTTCCACTTGCATCGGCTCAGAATTATCTCTGTCTGTATCAGTGGTTTCACTGGCTATAATTTCTGGCCAGGCCCTAGTCCTGTTCTCTGGACGTTTAAAGAGTTCCTCTAGTGTTTGCCAATGAGCATGGCCTATTTATTTATTTATTTTTATTTATTTAGACAGTTTTGTATACTGCCTTATCCTTCAATCAAAGCGGTCACAACACAATTGGGGGATACATTTTAACACATGGGGATATGAGACACATACACTAATACTTACAGGGAACATGGGCTATGGAGGGTTAAGTGGCTTGCCCAAGACCACAAGGAGCATCTGTGGGACTAGAAACCCCAGTCCTTCCGGCCCAAGGTTGCTGTCCTCTAGTGGGATTTGAACCCCTGACCTTCTGGCCTGAAGTACATTGCCCCAACCACTAGGCTACTCCTCCCTCCTCCCTCCTACCCTCGGGCGTTGGCTACTTGGCTTATGAGAGGTAGCTTTGCTTTCCTTTCTCACAGGTTTAGCATTACTTTCAAAAGGCTTTTTATAAGGTAAGGTTTTCTTCATAGAAACAGAGTCAGCATACCTTGGCTTCCAGCAGCATATAGAACTGGGATTTCCTCCTTCCCGCAGTTCTTCAGGAACACAATCCCTGTGCCAATCTCCTCTCTGAAAGCTTCTGTTACCTTTCAGTTTAGCCCCAGGTTCCTCTGGTACAAGCAGGCTTCTTTCTTTCACTCTGCTTTGCCTCCAAAGGTGATTGTTCCTTTGCCCAGCACTAGTTTCCCAAGTGCTTCTTTCTGCTTTGTCCTTGCTTGTGGTGCTTCTCTCTCGTAAACCTTCAGCTTTACCTCCAGCTCCACACCTGCAAGCACTGCTCTGCCCTCTCCAGTCTCCCGTCTTCCGTTTATCAAGCTCTCCTATGTTTGAGCTTTCCGGGCTGACTGTCAGGTGCTCTCAATTAGCTAAGTGTGTCCACTCAGGCTCTGTGAGTGCACGCCTGCTCCCTCTAGCTGTTCTGTGTGGATATTGCATCTTGTGCACATCTTTTTCTTCATGAAAAACAGCTTCTTCTTCTGCATTTTTGCTTTCATCAGCCCCTGCTGCATGACAGGCATTACCAACATTCGTAGGGTATTAGCAGGAATGAAGGTGGCAAAGTGACAGAAAGTGGATGCTCTGGTGGTAGTGTTGATATTGAAGACATTTGATAGGGTCTGTTGGCGCTATTTGTGGGAAGTTTTAGAGAGGTTTGGATTTGATAACGAGCCACTTTGTTTTTTCCTGATCTTGTATGAGAATACATGGGCACAGGTTTTATGGTTTTTTACACACTTGATATACTTTTGGTGAATGGGGAGATATCCTCAGAAATCTAGCTGCAGTGGGGCACTCAGCAGGGTTGCCCTTGTCTCCAGTTTTGTTTGCTCTTTGTATAGAACCTTTGGCACGTAGGATTATGCAGGATCAGCAGGTTCATGGTTTGAGGATGGGAGAAAAGGAAGTTAAAGTGGCCTTATTTGTGGATGACATGATGTTGATGCTGGGGCAGCCTAAGCAGTCTGTGAGGTCTTGGATATATTTGGTAGATTTGAACAAGTGTCTGGGCTTTGTATTAATATGAGTAAGATTGGCTCTGAAGATAGTGGGACAAGTACAGGCAGGTTAGACCGGGGGGGGGGGGGGGTGTTTCCATGGAAATGGCCGGAGGCTCTTTGAAATATTTGGGAGTGTTAATTCCTGCTAAGTTGGAAGACCCATATATGATGAATATTTTGCCCTTGCTTTGAGCAACAGAAAGTCGCTTGCATGATGGCTTAGAGTGTCCTTTTCATTGTGGGGTAGAGTTCATTTGGTTAAAATGATTATTCTTCAATGTTGGTTAAATCAATTGCAAAGCTTGCCAGTAATATTGCTTCGGAAGGAACAAAGGGGAACCACCCCACCTGCAGTAACAACACGCACAAGAAGGAGCAGGTCTCACTACAGCTTGGAGGACAAAGAGCTTTATTGCAACCTATGGAGGTGACCTGCTCCTTCTTGTACATATTGCTTCGGAAGAACATGCGCTATTGGGAATGGGCCTTGCAATTATTTTTATGGAAGGGTTGCAAGCACAGGATGAGAATCCTCATGTTGCAAAGGGCGGTGGTGGATGAGGAGCTGGGCTTCTCTAATCTCTGCATTTATATTGTGTGCGCCCTGTTTTGCTATATTTGAGACTGGTTGGGCGTCTCAAAAGGGGTGGTAGATGTGTAGTTGGAGAGTCAGTTGGTGGCCAACTACTCTTTATCTTATATGCTACATGGTGTGAGACTGGCACCTCTGGGTATAGGTCACCGAAATATTTTATTGCAGGGCTTCTGGTGACGTCACACCCTGAGATGGCAGCTTAGGATGAGATCTCCTGGCTGACTTGAGCTATACCCTCCAAGAAGTGGTTGAAATAGATGCCAAATTAGCTGAATCTAAATCCCAGCCTAGCGGCTTGGCCCATGGCTGCCTCAACAAAGAAAGGGGGGACCGACTTAAGAGCGTTTGTGTTCAAAGGCGGCATTACAGTGAGTGGAGGAGGTGTGAGTCAGAAAATGGCGGGCCCTGATAAAGGGAGCAGAGCACAGCTTAGTGCGGCTAAAGAGAAAGGAGAAAGCACTGATATAGCAGAGCTCACATTGCTCCAACAAAAAACGTGCCAGTGGTTCATGGAGCTCAAGGAAGATGTCGAAGGGGTAAAAAATGATGTCTTAGCATGCATGGCGGACATGCGCTCCAAACTACATGACATGGGCCAGCATGTCGAGGACACAGAGACCCGTTTGGAAGAACAGGGAAAGTGTGTTAATGATCTGGGGCAACTAGTCTCGGGACTAAATGAAAAGTATGAGGAACTGTTGCTCAAAACAGAGGATATAGAAAACAGATTCCAACGCTGTAATCTAAGGATACAGGACCTGCCAGAGAGCTCAGTAACTGTGGACTTTGTGGTCCTATCTGAACAGCTTTGTAGAGCAGAAGTGTGCATAGCTCAAATGGACTCTCCAATGCTGTGCTATAAGGTTGACCGAGCCCACAGGATGAGGAGACAACCTGAAGGGGGGAAATCGTGAGATATGTTAGCATGTTTCCACGAATATGCAACGAAGGACATAATAGTTCAGGCTGCCCGAAAAGTGCATTCATTTGCATAGGAAAATGTGGAACTGGAACTTTATGCTGACCTCTCAGCTGGGACGATGCGGCGAAGTTCCGTGGAGTGACCCAGCGCCTGCGGGATGGGAATGCCAGACATATATGGTTTTACCCGTGTGGACTACAATTTACTGTGGAAGGCCAAACCATTAAAGCTTCAACATTGGCTG
Organism: Ichthyophis bannanicus; assembly: GCA_033557465.1. Classification (NCBI taxonomy): domain Eukaryota; kingdom Metazoa; phylum Chordata; class Amphibia; order Gymnophiona; family Ichthyophiidae; genus Ichthyophis; species Ichthyophis bannanicus. The sequence continues at coordinate 49,362,946 of CM066037.1, read as the reverse complement.
AGGCGCTAAACGCACTAAAGGACTTGGGATGGAACAATCTGCCTTCCTCACCAGTCCCGGTGGGGAGATCTGAAATGGCGAAGCAGCCTGAAGCGACCCAACCCAGATAGGAGTGATCACAGAAAGGAGGGCAGCATCTTCTGGTGCATCACAATCCAGCCTGGTTTTCAGGATGTCCCTAATGCATATTCATGAGGTATATTTGCATCCACTGCCTCCCAGTGTATGCAGATATACCTCATGAATATTCATTAGGGACAATCTGAAAACCAGGCTGGATTTTAGTGCACCAAGACTGGAGTTGGCCACCGTGTGTTAAGGGAATGAGGGAGCCGAGGTGAGATGTAGATGGAAGTTTGTGTGGTTGTGAGTGGGGGGGATTGGGGGGATGGGATTAGGGGGGTCTACGATAGGATGAGAGAGGGGGATGGGGGGGAAGGAAGATAGGGGAGGGAATGGACAAGACCAAAGGTAATATAAAGATGCTGACTATAAGATGCCACTGATAAAATATGCACATTAAATGTTAGAGGCTTAAACTCTCCACTGAAACGAAGGCTATTGGCTAAGGAAGTGTTAAGGTTAAGAGCCCGGATTGCTTGTATCCAGGAAAACCATCTGCTACCAAGGGATGAAGGGCGGGTCACACTCCCCAAGCACAAACAAATCTGGTTTGCCTCCAACAAAGCACAGAAAAAAAAAGAGGAGGGGGGGGGGGCTATCGCCCTGGCTAATGACCTGCCATTTCGATTTCTTGACATCTTGCAGGATCAGGAAGGACGTTACCTGCTACTAAAGCATAGTTACTCACCTGTAACAGGTGATCTCCGGGAACAGCAGGAATTTAGTCCTCACATATGGGTATCGTCGGTACCAACGAAGCCTGCGTGGGAACACTCTCCAGCGTCCAATTAGAAAGCTTTTGGGAGCATCCCACAGCGCCTGCGTGCTGCCTTCCCGCCTTTCCCAACTGCCTCTCTCCAGTTGAGTTTTAAAGCTGAGACAAAGAGAGAGAGAGGTAAAGGAAAAAGATAGAGAGAGAGGTAAAGGAAAAAGATAGATAGAGAGATACAACTCCTAGGGGAGGTGGGTGGGTTGTGAGGACTAAATTCCTGCTGTTCCAGGAGATAACCTGTTACAGGTGAGTAACTATGCTATCTCCAGGAACAAGCAGGAATGTAGTCATCACATATGAGGACTCCCTAGCTTTAGGTGCCAGGGAGATACCCCAGAGGTTGTGTGTCCCTGACCAGGGCTCCACTTCTCTCCATGGATCTCTGGCATCCTACCAGTGATGGCGGGTAGGAGTTGATTAGGTATGGAACAGGTGTTGGAGAACAGCCTGACCAAACAAGGCATCCCGGCGGGAGTCCTTGTCCAAGCAGTAATGGGCTGTGAAGGTATGAACCGAGGCCCAAGTGGCTGCTCGACAGATGTCGTCGATAGACACAGAGTGCAGATGAGCCATTGAGGCTGCCATGGCTCTCACACTGTGAGCTGTGACATGGCCCTCCAGAGAAAGGTTCTTACTCTGATAGGCGAAGGAAATACACTGAGCAATCCAGTTAGACAGTGTTCTCTTGGAGACTGGAAGTCCCAAATGAGAAGGATCAAAAGCAACAAAGAGTTGAGAGGACTTTCTATGTTGCTGTGTTCTTTGTAAGTAAAAGGCTAAAGCTCTTTTACAGTCCAAGGTATGAAGATTCCTCTCTGCATTTGATGCATGAGGCCTTGGAAAAAACACAGGTAGGTAGACCGCTTGGTTTAGATGAAAAGGAGAGACCACCTTTGGCATAAAGTGTGGATGAGTCCTAAGGACTACCTTGTCATGATGGAACCTTGTATAAGGTGGATCAGCTACTAGCGCTTGCAACTCACTAATGCGGTGTGCTGATGTGATTGCAATGAGAAAGATAACCTTCCAAGAAAGGAATTTCAAGGAGGTAGTAGGTAAAGGTTCAAAGGGTGGCTTCATGAGCTGCCCAAGAACCGGGTTTAAGTCCCATGCCACCGGTGGTGGCCTAATGGGAGGCTTAGTTAGAAGAAGGCCTCTCATAAATCTTGCTATAAGAGGATGAGAGGAAATAGGTTGTCCATTTAGAGGCTTAAAGGAAGCTGCAATAGCACTCAAATGGACTCTTACTGAGTTAGTCTTAAGTCCTGCATTGGATAAATGAAGGAGATACTCCAGCAATGATTCCAGAGGTATCGCAAGGGGGTTAAGACCCTTCTGCGAACACCATATGGTAAACCTTTTCCACTTAAAAGCATAAAAGCGTCTTGTGGAAGGTTTCCTGGAAGCAAAACGAATATCTTTTACTTGCTGAGGAAGATTAAGATCTTGGAGATATAGGCCTTCAGCAACCAAGCCCTGAGATGCAGAGACTGGGGATTGGGATGCCATAACATTCCGTCCTCCTGAGATAGGAGATCTGGAGCAGACCCTAACTCCAGGGAGGGAGCTTGAGAGAGATGTAGAAGCAGAGGGTACCACACTTGCCGTGGCCAATGTGGAGCTATGAGAATCATATGGTCTCTGTCTCTCTGAAGCTTGAACAGGGTTTTGGGAATTAGGGGAATGGATGGAAAGGCATACAGGAAGTCTTGACCCCAATGAAGGAGGAAAGCATCCCTGGCCTGAGCCTTCTGAGCCGGAATTCTGGAACAGAACCGGGGAAGTTTGGCATTCCACGGACTTGCAAAGAGGTCTATGTCCGGGGTTCCCCAAATTTGAAAAATCATGGTCACCTGGTCTGCATGCAGAGACCACTCGTGTGGAAGCAGAACTCGACTGAGTCTGTCTGCCCAAGAGTTTTGTATGCCTGGAAGATACACTGCCAGGAGATGAATCCGATGCTCTCTGGCGAGGCCCCATAGTCGCAAAGCTTCATTGCAAAGCGACAGAGAGCCTGTTCCCCCCTGCTTGTTCACATAGAACATGGCTACTTGATTGTCTTGTAGCTGAGCAGGGTGTGGAACACTTGCAGAGCAAGGAAGATTGCTCTGAGCTCCAAGAGACTGATATGTAGATGACTCTCCTGTGGAGACCAGGTGCCTTGGGTGGAGAGGTCTTGGAGATGAGCTCCCCAACCCATCGGAGAAGCATCTGTTGTGAGAGTTGCTTGGGGTAAGGGTTGTTGAAAAGGGGACCCCAGCAACAGGTTTTGATTGGACTTCCACCACTGGAGGGACAAAATAAGGCGACTTGTATTTGCTATTTTGTCTGACAGGCATCCTGATGCCTGGGTCCATTGGGTGGATAAAGTCCACTGAGCTGCCCTCATATGGAGGCGAGCATAGGGAACCACATGCACAGTAGATGCCATGTGGCTTAGTAGTTGTAACATTTCTCGAGCAGTTAGATGAGGCTTTAGCACTGCTTGAGAAGCTAACTGCACCATGCGAAGGCAACGGGCCTGGGGGAGATAGGCCCTTGCCTTTCTGGTATCCAGCAAACCTCCTATGAACTCTAAAGACTGAGTGGGAGTTAGACTGGATTTTGGGATGTTTATTACCAGCCCTAAATACTGAAGGATACGCATTGTGCAGGATAGAGAGGTCCTGGCCTCTGACTCTGTTGGTGCTCGAATGAGCCAGTCGTCTAAATAAGGGAAGACGAATATCCCTAGAGTGCGGAGAAATGCTGCTACTACAGCCATGCATTTCGTGAACACCCTTGGTGCTGAGGCCAGGCCAAAAGGAAGCACCCTGTATTGGTAGTGCTTTTGCTGAAAAAGGAACCGAAGGAATCTTCTGTGGGTTGGATGGATGAGGACATGAGTGTACGCATCCTTGAGATCTAGAGAACAAAGCCAATCCTGACTCTGAAGGTATGGCAGCAGAGATCCGAGAGAAATCATCTTGAATTTCTCCTTGACAAGGAATTTGTTCAATTCTCTGATGTCTAAGATAGGTCTGTAACCCCCTGTTTTCTTTGGGATAAGAAAATAAGGGGAATAGAACCCTGTACCCTGCTGATGAATGGGTACTTCTTCTATTGCCCCTTGGGCAAGAAGGATAGCGACCTCCTGACCTAACAGTTTGATGAGAGAGGTCGGAGAATTGAACTGCTTTACTATTGTGTGAGGGGGCATGCTTGAAAAATGAAGCTTGTACCCCTCCTTTATGATGGAGAGTGTCCAATGCTCTGCTGTTATTTGCAGGAAACAGTGAGGCAAGAGATAGGATGAACACAGGTGCCTTTATTGGTGGTCCCCTACGCGTTACGGCCGAAGCCTTCCTCAGGGGGATACACTTAAAAAACAAACAATATATGTAAAAATAACAATAAACATAGATAAACACATTAAAATAATTTAAAATAAATTAAAATAAATGAAACTAAGGCAAACCAGGCATGCAACATATATTAAACATCAATAAAATTACCATATTGTAAACATAAAATATAACCTTAAACAAGAACAAAAACAAATAAATATATAATATAAATATGTAAATATAAATAATGATGAATGAATTAAGTGAAATCATAAAATCATCATGGATCAATAAACCAAAAAACTAAAAAACTAAAAACACAGGGCAGATGGTGGATACTGTTTAAAAAACTAATGAAGATAGTATAAGAGAAGTACTCACAAGGCACTGCTGGAGAAAGGGTTCAGTTTGGCCTATGAACTGATACCTATTATAATGCTGACATTAAAAAACAGTAGATAAACCCACATATAGAATAAAAGAAAATTTCTAATAACAATATTGATAATAATAATAAAATGTTAATAATAAAGAACAACCATTGAGGAGGAAATAAAGGAAATCTGAACAGAATCTCTCTGAAAAAATCAAAGTATAAACTATACATAATTTAAAACAACCATATATTATTAAAAAATATAACAAATAATACCTGTACTTGATCAATCGTGATGAAACAACACTGTATGTTAAAAACAAACTTTAATTAATGATGTAGTGCCAGAGTATAAGATGAATAAAACATACTAATCCAATTATAGATGTTAATAATAGTGAATTGTCATCCAAACGTTTCTAAAGTATTACTGAATCCAGTGGCAGAGATCCTCCTAGACTTTACTTGTGTGAAGAATACGTGCAAAAATGTACGTTTAAATTTTAGTGTGAGCTAATAGTACTAAAATGTTAATTTTCCACGAGACCGGGACAGGATGCCAGTAGACCCGTGATTTCGTGGGAATGCGATATTGCAAAAGAAATGATTAAAAGAAGACATATAAAAAACGCTGAAACTGCGCGCCAAAAATGTATTTGCATATTCTTTCAACTAGTAAAAACCAGTCCAGAGTACATAAAAATAGAACTCACTGATATATATAAAAACATGTGGCTCTACAACGGTGAGATGCAAACCAGCGTGCGCTTGCTGAGGATGCAAAATATAGACAAACTTGGGACCTCACGTGAGTGAGAAAACAAAACTGGGAAGCAAAGTACAAACTGTGTAAACAGGACTTGTGTAATCAATCAAATGAGACAACTAATGCGTTGCTGCAAAGGCTTACCTCGATCGTAGTGAAACCGCACAACAAGAAAATTATATGGTCAAAGCTTCAACGGAAATGACGCACTAACTTAGGGCTTTAAATACTAAGCGTAAGAGGACGTAACTACTCCTGTGACGTATTTGCATAAGGTTAAAGTGTCTTACACACACTAGTGCTACAAAAACCGTGGAGTGCAACCTACATGTTATATTTTTAACGGAGAATTGTCATGAGGTAGCCACTACAAAATACTATATAACTAAAAAAATGTTATATTGTATTGTGTGCAAACTTAAAAGACAAATCGTATCAAGCAAAGTCAATAAAAGTGTTATTTAAAAGGACTTGAACCATACATGTTGTTAAAAAGGTTGTGCTCAAAAAACTAAAAATAGGTGTATGGAAAAAACGTTACTAAAGTATACCTGAATCCAGTAGCAGAGATACTCCTAAACTTTACATGTGTAAAGAATACGTGCAGAAAGGTACGTTTAAATTATAGTGTAAGCTAATAGTACTAAAATGTTGATCTTCCACGAGACCGGGACCGGATGCCAGTAGACCCGTGATTCCGTGGGAATGCAATATTGCAAAACAGATGATTAAAAGAAGACATATAAAAAACGCTAAAACTGCGCACCAAAAATATATATTTGCATATTCTTACAACTAGTAAAAACCAGTCCTGAATACATAAAAATAAAACTCACTGATATATATAAAAACATGTGGCTCTGCAACGGTCAGATGCAAACCAGCGTATGCTGGCTGAGGATGCAAAATATAAACAAACTTTTGGGACCTCGCGTTAGAACCTCCACATCTAACATAATGTGTTGAGTGAGAAATAAAAATGCAAACTGTGTCAACAAGACTTATGTAATCAAATAAGCCAACTATTGTGTCGCTGCAAAGGCTTACCTTGATCGTAGCGAAACCGCACAACAGGAAAATTATATGGTCTAAGCTTCAACGGAAGTGACTCACTAACTTGAGGCTTTAAATACTGAGCGTAAGAGAACGTAGCTACTCCTGTGACGTATAAGGTAAAAGTGTCTTACATACACTAGTGCCACAAGAACCGTGGATGTTATATTATTAACGGAGAATCATCATGAGGTAGCCACTACAAAATACTATATAACTAAGGAAATGTTATATTGTATTGTGTACATACTTAAAAGACAAATCGTATCGAAGCAAAGTAGATAAAGTGTTTTTTTTAAAAAGACTTGAACGCTACATGTTGTTAAAAAAGGTGTATGGAAATAGCACCCTAAAAAGCATAATAATTAAAGGCTTGGGAAATATGTAAGTAGGCAACTATAAAAATAAAAATTAAAACACAAACAAAGATAAAAATGTAATATTAATATGAAAAAAGGGGACAACTAAGAAACATATACTACATTATTGTGTGTCTTGGTAAAACAAATAATAAATTTTATAAAAATACTGACAAGTCAACTTCCTGGTTTAAACCATTAGGTGTCATGCTGTTAAATTCATAAATGTTTCCAATGGCTCCAGATGTGGCCAATCTGTATGTTACCGACTTTGAAGAGAAATTTCTCAAAGCCCATCCTTTTAAAAAACAGGTCGTTTTATGGAAAAGGTATATTGACGATATTTTAATTATTTGGGATGGTTCTGAAATTCTGTTACAAGAATTTTTTCAATGGATCAACGGTCTAGACCCAAATTTACAGTTTGAGGGTAACTACAGCATGGACAATATTGCATATTTGGATTTAAATATTAAGAAGGGAAGTGAAGGTTTTATCACAGAACTATATCGAAAACCCACAGACCGCAACACCTTGCTACGATATGACAGTTACCACAATACTACACTAAAGAACAATCTTCCTATTAGTCAATTTTTAAGGGTAAGAAGATTATGCACTAAAGAACCTGATTTTGAGAAACATGCAGCAGATTTACGTCAGAGATTCTTAAAACGTGGGTATCCAAAAAGATGCATTAAAAAAGCATTTTTCAGGGCTTGCGTGACTGATCGTAAAAGCCTTTTGAATAAAAAACCACGTCAGAAAAATAACAAGATTGTTTGTTCTCTCACCTTTTCTCAATATTCAAAAGAGATTTCTGCGATATTGAGACAGGAATGGTATCTTTTAGCCGGAGTCTCTAGTTTATCTTCCAAGAACATCATGGTGGCTTACAAACGTAATTCCAATTTAGCTAATACATTGGTTCCATCGGCTTTGGCATATTATAAACCATCACCCCGTATCAAAGGACATTACCCTTGTGGTAATTGTTCTGTTTGTATTCATGCACTTACAGTTAAACAAGTTTACATTCATCCGGTTACACAACGTAAATTTTACATTAATCATTTTTCTAACTGCAAAACAGATAAGGCTATTTATTTAATCCTGTGCCCATGTAATTTAATTTATATAGGTAAAACCAAACGTCAGATTCGTACTCGAATTATAGAACATAGGAGTTGTATACAGAGAAAAGTTGAAGATAGTCCATTAGTAACTCATTGGTTGGAAAAACAACACTCAATTCAAGATTTAAAATTTTTGGTCATCAAAACAGTGGTTCCCAGTTGGAGGGGAGGAGATTTTGATAAAGTACTTTTGAGATTGGAACAAAGATTTATTTATGAATTTAACAGCATGACACCTAATGGTTTAAACCAGGAAGTTGACTTGTCAGTATTTTTATAAAATTTATTATTTGTTTTACCAAGAAACACAATAATGTAGTATATGTTTCTTAGTTGTCCCCTTTTTTCATATTAATATTACATTTTTATCTTTGTTTGTGTTTTAATTTTTATTTTTATAGTTGCCTACTTACATATTTCCCAAGCCTTTAATTATTATGCTTTTTAGGGTGCTATTTCCATACACCTTTTTTAACAACATGTAGCGTTCAAGTCTTTTTAAAAAAAACACTTTATCTACTTTGCTTCGATACGATTTGTCTTTTAAGTATGTACACAATACAATATAACATTTCCTTAGTTATATAGTATTTTGTAGTGGCTACCTCATGACGATTCTCCGTTAATAATATAACATCCACGGTTCTTGTGGCACTAGTGTATGTAAGACACTTTTACCTTATACGTCACAGGAGTAGCTACGTTCTCTTACGCTCAGTATTTAAAGCCTCAAGTTAGTGAGTCACTTCCGTTGAAGCTTAGACCATATAATTTTCCTGTTGTGCGGTTTCGCTACGATCAAGGTAAGCCTTTGCAGCGACACAATAGTTGGCTTATTTGATTACATAAGTCTTGTTGACACAGTTTGCATTTTTATTTTTATTTCTCACTCAACACATTATGTTAGATGTGGAGGTTCTAACGCGAGGTCCCAAAAGTTTGTTTATATTTTGCATCCTCAGCCAGCGTACGCTGGTTTGCATCTGACCGTTGCAGAGCCACATGTTTTTATATATATCAGTGAGTTTTATTTTTATGTATTCAGGACTGGTTTTTACTAGTTGTAAGAATATGCAAATATATATTTTTGGTGCGCAGTTTTAGCGTTTTTTTATATGTCTTCTTTTAATCATCTGTTTTGCAATATTGCATTCCCACGGAATCACGGGTCTACTGGCATCCGGTCCCGGTCTCGTGGAAGATCAACATTTTAGTACTATTAGCTTACACTATAATTAGAAGGCCGCAGGGGCGCGTCCCCGGGGCCGCCACTAACCGGGGGGGCGGCAAGCTGCTTTAGCCCGCGGGATCCGGCGGCGCGCATAGCGAGGGGAGGCCGCGCCGTCTGGCGAGCTCATTGGCTCCCGCGGGGGGTTTTCAAATGCGCGGGAGCCAATGGGTGCCGAGGACGGCGGGCCGCGGAGGGGGGGAGGTGCGGGGACTCGGCGCGGCTCCGGCCTTTCTGTTGGTGGGCTGGAGGCGACGGACGTCCCGCCCTCCCTCCCTTTACAAGGACGTGGGGGCGGGGGTATGGGTTGTTGCAGCTTGGGGGGGGAGATTGGCGGGATCCCGGAGGTTTCCGGGGTCCGGAGCCGGAGGCAAGCAGGAGGGCGGGGGTAGGGTACCCCCGACCCGGTTAATCCCTCAGGTTTTTGCTAATAATATGGCGAAGCCGGAAGAGGGAGGGCGTGGATAATCAATTGGGCTTGTGCCCGAGGGGGAAGCGGAAGCAGCGTCACCTTGCTCCTAACGTGGCGGGTGAGGGCTCGCTCTGCTTGGCGGGGGTGGGGGTAGGGAGATTTATGATGTTTTGTATTTGTATTAGATGGTTTGTTAAAAGGTTATTAAAGCTGCGACCAGTTTGAAATCCAAAAATGTTGTCATGTGATTGTTAACAGGTATTGGGTGGAAGGAAAATGGGGGTGGTAGGAGGGGCGGAGGGCAGCGTGTACGCCTTACCCGGTTATTTAAACGTACCTTTCTGCACGTATTCTTTACACATGTAAAGTTTAGGAGTATCTCTGCTACTGGATTCAGGTATACTTTAGTAACGTTTTTTCCATACACCTATTTTTAGTTTTTTGAGCACAACCTTTTTAACAACATGTATGGTTCAAGTCCTTTTAAATAACACTTTTATTGACTTTGCTTGATACGATTTGTCTTTTAAGTTTGCACACAATACAATATAACATTTTTTTAGTTATATAGTATTTTGTAGTGGCTACCTCATGACAATTCTCCGTTAAAAATATAACATGTAGGTTGCACTCCACGGTTTTTGTAGCACTAGTGTGTGTAAGACACTTTAACCTTATGCAAATACGTCACAGGAGTAGTTACGTCCTCTTACGCTTAGTATTTAAAGCCCTAAGTTAGTGCGTCATTTCCGTTGAAGCTTTGACCATATAATTTTCTTGTTGTGCGGTTTCACTACGATCGAGGTAAGCCTTTGCAGCAACGCATTAGTTGTCTCATTTGATTGATTACACAAGTCCTGTTTACACAGTTTGTACTTTGCTTCCCAGTTTTGTTTTCTCACTCACGTGAGGTCCCAAGTTTGTCTATATTTTGCATCCTCAGCAAGCGCACGCTGGTTTGCATCTCACCGTTGTAGAGCCACATGTTTTTATATATCAGTGAGTACTATTTTTATGTACTCTGGACTGGTTTTTACTAGTTGAAAGAATATGCAAATACATTTTTGGCGCGCAGTTTCAGCGTTTTTTATATGTCTTCTTTTAATCATTTCTTTTGCAATATCGCATTCCCACGAAATCACGGGTCTACTGGCATCCTGTCCCGGTCTCGTGGAAAATTAACATTTTAGTACTATTAGCTCACACTAAAATTTAAACGTACATTTTTGCACGTATTCTTCACACAAGTAAAGTCTAGGAGGATCTCTGCCACTGGATTCAGTAATACTTTAGAAACGTTTGGATGACAATTCACTATTATTAACATCTATAATTGGATTAGTATGTTTTATTCATCTTATACTCTGGCACTACATCATTAATTAAAGTTTGTTTTTAACATACAGTGTTGTTTCATCACGATTGATCAAGTACAGGTATTATTTGTTATATATTTTTTAATAATATATGGTTGTTTTAAATTATGTATAGTTTATACTTTGATTTTTTCAGAGAGATTCTGTTCAGATTTCCTTTATTTCCTCCTCAATGGTTGTTCTTTATTATTAACATTTTATTATTATTATCAATATTGTTATTAGAAATTTTCTTTTATTCTATATGTGGGTTTATCTACTGTTTTTTAATGTCAGCATTATAATAGGTATCAGTTCATAGGCCAAACTGAACCCTTTCTCCAGCAGTGCCTTGTGAGTACTTCTCTTATACTATCTTCATTAGTTTTTAAACAGTATCCACCATCTGCCCTGTGTTTTTAGTTTTTTAGTTTTTGGTTTATTGATCCATGATGATTTTATGATTTCACTTAATTCATTCATCATTATTTATATTTACATATTTATATTATATATTTATTTGTTTTTGTTCTTGTTTAAGGTTATATTTTATGTTTACAATATGGTAATTTTATTGATGTTTAATATATGTTGCATGCCTGGTTTGCCTTAGTTTCATTTATTTTAATTTATTTTAAATTATTTTAATGTGTTTATCTATGTTTATTGTTATTTTTACATATATTGTTTGTTTTTTAAGTGTATCCCCCTGAGGAAGGCTTCGGCCGTAACGCGTAGGGGACCACCAATAAAGGCACCTGTGTTCATCCTATCTCTTGCCTCACTGTTTCCTGCAAATAACAGCAGAGCATTGGACACTCTCCATCATAAAGGAGGGGTACAAGCTTCATTTTTCAAGCATGCCCCCTCACACAATAGTAAAGCAGTTCAATTCTCCGACCTCTCTCATCAAACTGTTAGGTCAGGAGGTCGCTATCCTTCTTGCCCAAGGGGCAATAGAAGAAGTACCCATTCATCAGCAGGGTACAGGGTTCTATTCCCCTTATTTTCTTATCCCAAAGAAAACAGGGGGTTACAGACCTATCTTAGACATCAGAGAATTGAACAAATTCCTTGTCAAGGAGAAATTCAAGATGATTTCTCTCGGATCTCTGCTGCCATACCTTCAGAGTCAGGATTGGCTTTGTTCTCTAGATCTCAAGGATGCGTACACTCATGTCCTCATCCATCCAACCCACAGAAGATTCCTTCGGTTCCTTTTTCAGCAAAAGCACTACCAATACAGGGTGCTTCCTTTTGGCCTGGCCTCAGCACCAAGGGTGTTCACGAAATGCATGGCTGTAGTAGCAGCATTTCTCCGCACTCTAGGGATATTCGTCTTCCCTTATTTAGACGACTGGCTCATTCGAGCACCAACAGAGTCAGAGGCCAGGACCTCTCTATCCTGCACAATGCGTATCCTTCAGTATTTAGGGCTGGTAATAAACATCCCAAAATCCAGTCTAACTCCCACTCAGTCTTTAGAGTTCATAGGAGGTTTGCTGGATACCAGAAAGGCAAGGGCCTATCTCCCCCAGGCCCGTTGCCTTCGCATGGTGCAGTTAGCTTCTCAAGCAGTGCTAAAGCCTCATCTAACTGCTCGAGAAATGTTACAACTACTAAGCCACATGGCATCTACTGTGCATGTGGTTCCCTATGCTCGCCTCCATATGAGGGCAGCTCAGTGGACTTTATCCACCCAATGGACCCAGGCATCAGGATGCCTGTCAGACAAAATAGCAAATACAAGTCGCCTTATTTTGTCCCTCCAGTGGTGGAAGTCCAATCAAAACCTGTTGCTGGGGTCCCCTTTTCAACAACCCTTACCCCAAGCAACTCTCACAACAGATGCTTCTCCGATGGGTTGGGGAGCTCATCTCCAAGACCTCTCCACCCAAGGCACCTGGTCTCCACAGGAGAGTCATCTACATATCAGTCTCTTGGAGCTCAGAGCAATCTTCCTTGCTCTGCAAGTGTTCCACACCCTGCTCAGCTACAAGACAATCAAGTAGCCATGTTCTATGTGAACAAGCAGGGGGGAACAGGCTCTCTGTCGCTTTGCAATGAAGCTTTGCGACTATGGGGCCTCGCCAGAGAGCATCGGATTCATCTCCTGGCAGTGTATCTTCCAGGCATACAAAACTCTTGGGCAGACAGACTCAGTCGAGTTCTGCTTCCACACGAGTGGTCTCTGCATGCAGACCAGGTGACCATGATTTTTCAAATTTGGGGAACCCCGGACATAGACCTCTTTGCAAGTCCGTGGAATGCCAAACTTCCCCGGTTCTGTTCCAGAATTCCGGCTCAGAAGGCTCAGGCCAGGGATGCTTTCCTCCTTCATTGGGGTCAAGACTTCCTGTATGCCTTTCCATCCATTCCCCTAATTCCCAAAACCCTGTTCAAGCTTCAGAGAGACAGAGACCATATGATTCTCATAGCTCCACATTGGCCACGGCAAGTGTGGTACCCTCTGCTTCTACATCTCTCTCAAGCTCCCTCCCTGGAGTTAGGGTCTGCTCCAGATCTCCTATCTCAGGAGGACGGAATGTTATGGCATCCCAATCCCCAGTCTCTGCATCTCAGGGCTTGGTTGCTGAAGGCCTATATCTCCAAGATCTTAATCTTCCTCAGCAAGTAAAAGATATTCGTTTTGCTTCCAGGAAACCTTCCACAAGACGCTTTTATGCTTTTAAGTGGAAAAGGTTTACCATATGGTGTTCGCAGAAGGGTCTTAACCCCCTTGCGATACCTCTGGAATCATTGCTGGAGTATCTCCTTCATTTATCCAATGCAGGACTTAAGACTAACTCAGTAAGAGTCCATTTGAGTGCTATTGCAGCTTCCTTTAAGCCTCTAAATGGACAACCTATTTCCTCTCATCCTCTTATAGCAAGATTTATGAGAGGCCTTCTTCTAACTAAGCCTCCCATTAGGCCACCACCGGTGGCATGGGACTTAAACCCGGTTCTTGGGCAGCTCATGAAGCCACCCTTTGAACCTTTACCTACTACCTCCTTGAAATTCCTTTCTTGGAAGGTTATCTTTCTCATTGCAATCACATCAGCACACCGCATTAGTGAGTTGCAAGCGCTAGTAGCTGATCCACCTTATACAAGGTTCCATCATGACAAGGTAGTCCTTAGGACTCATCCACACTTTATGCCAAAGGTGGTCTCTCCTTTTCATCTAAACCAAGCGGTCTACCTACCTGTGTTTTTTCCAAGGCCTCATGCATCAAATGCAGAGAGGAATCTTCATACCTTGGACTGTAAAAGAGCTTTAGCCTTTTACTTACAAAGAACACAGCAACATAGAAAGTCCTCTCAACTCTTTGTTGCTTTTGATCCTTCTCATTTGGGACTTCCAGTCTCCAAGAGAACACTGTCTAACTGGATTGCTCAGTGTATTTCCTTCGCCTATCAGAGTAAGAACCTTTCTCTGGAGGGCCATGTCACAGCTCACAGTGTGAGAGCCATGGCAGCCTCAATGGCTCATCTGCACTCTGTGTCTATCGACGACATCTGTCGAGCAGCCACTTGGGCCTCGGTTCATACCTTCACAGCCCATTACTGCTTGGACAAGGACTCCCGCCGGGATGCCTTGTTTGGTCAGGCTGTTCTCCAACACCTGTTCCATACCTAATCAACTCCTACCCGCCATCACTGGTAGGATGCCAGAGATCCATGGAGAGAAGTGGAGCCCTGGTCAGGGACACACAACCTCTGGGGTATCTCCCTGGCACCTAAAGCTAGGGAGTCCTCATATGTGATGACTACATTCCTGCTTGTTCCTGGAGATAGCATAGTTACTCACCTGTAACAGGTTATCTCCTGGAACAGCAGGAATTTAGTCCTCACAACCCACCCACCTCCCCTAGGAGTTGTATCTCTCTATCTATCTTTTCCTTTACCTCTCTCTCTATCTTTTTCCTTTACCTCTCTCTCTCTTTGTCTCAGCTTTAAAACTCAACTGGAGAGAGGCAGTTGGGAAAGGCGGGAAGGCAGCACGCAGGCGCTGTGGGATGCTCCCAAAAGCTTTCTAATTGGACGCTGGAGAGTGTTCCCACGCAGGCTTCGTTGGTACCGACGATACCCATATGTGAGGACTAAATTCCTGCTGTTCCCGGAGATCACCTGTTACAGGTGAGTAACTATGCTTTAGTAGCAGGTAACGTCCTTCCTGATCCTGCAAGATGTCAAGAAATCGAAATGGCAGGTCATTAGCCAGGGCGATAGCCCCCCCCCCCTCCTCTTTTTTTTCTGTGCTTTGTTGGAGGCAAACCAGATTTGTTTGTGCTTGGGGAGTGTGACCCGCCCTTCATCCCTTGGTAGCAGATGGTTTTCCTGGATACAAGCAATCCGGGCTCTTAACCTTAACACTTCCTTAGCCAATAGCCTTCGTTTCAGTGGAGAGTTTAAGCCTCTAACATTTAATGTGCATATTTTTATCAGTGGCATCTTATAGTCAGCATCTTTATATTACCTTTGGTCTTGTCCATTCCCTCCCCTATCTTCCTTCCCCCCCATCCCCCTCTCTCATCCTATCGTAGACCCCCCTAATCCCATCCCCCCAATCCCCCCCACTCACAACCACACAAACTTCCATCTACATCTCACCTCGGCTCCCTCATTCCCTTAACACACGGTGGCCAACTCCAGTCTTGGTGCACTAAAATCCAGCCTGGTTTTCAGATTGTCCCTAATGAATATTCATGAGGTATATCTGCATACACTGGGAGGCAGTGGATGCAAATATACCTCATGAATATGCATTAGGGACATCCTGAAAACCAGGCTGGATTGTGATGCACCAGAAGATGCTGCCCTCCTTTCTGTGATCACTCCTATCTGGGTTGGGTCGCTTCAGGCTGCTTCGCCATTTCAGATCTCCCCACCGGGACTGGTGAGGAAGGCAGATTGTTCCATCCCAAGTCCTTTAGTGCGTTTAGCGCCTCAGCCAATGTTGAAGCTTTAATGGTTTGGCCTTCCACAGTAAATTGTAGTCCACACGGGTAAAACCATATATGTCTGGCATTCCCATCCCGCAGGCGCTGGGTCACTCCACGGAACTTCGCCGCATCGTCCCAGCTGAGAGGTCAGCATAAAGTTCCAGTTCCACATTTTCCTATGCAAATGAATGCACTTTTCGGGCAGCCTGAACTATTATGTCCTTCGTTGCATATTCGTGGAAACATGCTAACATATCTCACGATTTCCCCCCTTCAGGTTGTCTCCTCATCCTGTGGGCTCGGTCAACCTTATAGCACAGCATTGGAGAGTCCATTTGAGCTATGCACACTTCTGCTCTACAAAGCTGTTCAGATAGGACCACAAAGTCCACAGTTACTGAGCTCTCTGGCAGGTCCTGTATCCTTAGATTACAGCGTTGGAATCTGTTTTCTATATCCTCTGTTTTGAGCAACAGTTCCTCATACTTTTCATTTAGTCCCGAGACTAGTTGCCCCAGATCATTAACACACTTTCCCTGTTCTTCCAAACGGGTCTCTGTGTCCTCGACATGCTGGCCCATGTCATGTAGTTTGGAGCGCATGTCCGCCATGCATGCTAAGACATCATTTTTTACCCCTTCGACATCTTCCTTGAGCTCCATGAACCACTGGCACGTTTTTTGTTGGAGCAATGTGAGCTCTGCTATATCAGTGCTTTCTCCTTTCTCTTTAGCCGCACTAAGCTGTGCTCTGCTCCCTTTATCAGGGCCCGCCATTTTCTGACTCACACCTCCTCCACTCACTGTAATGCCGCCTTTGAACACAAACGCTCTTAAGTCGGTCCCCCCTTTCTTTGTTGAGGCAGCCATGGGCCAAGCCGCTAGGCTGGGATTTAGATTCAGCTAATTTGGCATCTATTTCAACCACTTCTTGGAGGGTATAGCTCAAGTCAGCCAGGAGATCTCATCCTAAGCTGCCATCTCAGGGTGTGACGTCACCAGAAGCCCTGCAATAAAATATTTCGGTGACCTATACCCAGAGGTGCCAGTCTCACACCATGTAGCATATAAGATAAAGAGTAGTTGGCCACCAACTGACTCTCCAACTACACATCTACCACCCCTTTTGAGACGCCCAACCAGTCTCAAATATAGCAAAACAGGGCGCACACAATATAAATGCAGAGATTAGAGAAGCCCAGCTCCTCATCCACCACCGCCCTTTGCAACATGAGGATTCTCATCCTGTGCTTGCAACCCTTCCATAAAATAATTGCAAGGCCCATTCCCAATAGCGCATGTTCTTCCGAAGCAATATGTACAAGAAGGAGCAGGTCACCTCCATAGGTTGCAATAAAGCTCTTTGTCCTCCAAGCTGTAGTGAGACCTGCTCCTTCTTGTGCGTGTTGTTACTGCAGGTGGGGTGGTTCCCCTTTGTTCCTTCCGAAGCAATATTACTGGCAAGCTTTGCAATTGATTTAACCAACATTGAAGAATAATCATTTTAACCAAATGAACTCTACCCCACAATGAAAAGGACACTCTAAGCCATCATGCAAGCGACTTTCTGTTGCTCAAAGCAAGGGCAAAATATTCATCATATATGGGTCTTCCAACTTAGCAGGAATTAACACTCCCAAATATTTCAAAGAGCCTCCGGCCATTTCCATGGAAACACCCCCCCCCCCCCCCCCCCGGTCTAACCTGCCTGTACTTGTCCCACTATCTTCAGAGCCAATCTTACTCATATTAATACAAAGCCCAGACACTTGTTCAAATCTACCAAATATATCCAAGACCTCACAGACTGCTTAGGCTGCCCCAGCATCAACATCATGTCATCCACAAATAAGGCCACTTTAACTTCCTTTTCTCCCATCCTCAAACCATGAACCTGCTGATCCTGCATAATCCTACGTGCCAAAGGTTCTATACAAAGAGCAAACAAAACTGGAGACAAGGGCAACCCTGCTGAGTGCCCCACTGCAGCTAGATTTCTGAGGATATCTCCCCATTCACCAAAAGTATATCAAGTGTGTAAAAAACCATAAAACCTGTGCCCATGTATTCTCATACAAGATCAGGAAAAACAAAGTGGCTCGTTATCAAATCCAAACCTCTCTAAAACTTCCCACAAATAGCGCCAACAGACCCTATCAAATGTCTTCAATATCAACACTACCACCAGAGCATCCACTTTCTGTCACTTTGCCACCTTCATTCCTGCTAATACCCTACGAATGTTGGTAATGCCTGTCATGCAGCAGGGGCTGATGAAAGCAAAAATGCAGAAGAAGAAGCTGTTTTTCATGAAGAAAAAGATGTGCACAAGATGCAATATCCACACAGAACAGCTAGAGGGAGCAGGCGTGCACTCACAGAGCCTGAGTGGACACACTTAGCTAATTGAGAGCACCTGACAGTCAGCCCGGAAAGCTCAAACATAGGAGAGCTTGATAAACGGAAGACGGGAGACTGGAGAGGGCAGAGCAGTGCTTGCAGGTGTGGAGCTGGAGGTAAAGCTGAAGGTTTACGAGAGAGAAGCACCACAAGCAAGGACAAAGCAGAAAGAAGCACTTGGGAAACTAGTGCTGGGCAAAGGAACAATCACCTTTGGAGGCAAAGCAGAGTGAAAGAAAGAAGCCTGCTTGTACCAGAGGAACCTGGGGCTAAACTGAAAGGTAACAGAAGCTTTCAGAGAGGAGATTGGCACAGGGATTGTGTTCCTGAAGAACTGCGGGAAGGAGGAAATCCCAGTTCTATATGCTGCTGGAAGCCAAGGTATGCTGACTCTGTTTCTATGAAGAAAACCTTACCTTATAAAAAGCCTTTTGAAAGTAATGCTAAACCTGTGAGAAAGGAAAGCAAAGCTACCTCTCATAAGCCAAGTAGCCAACGCCCGAGGGTAGGAGGGAGGAGGGAGGAGTAGCCTAGTGGTTGGGGCAATGTACTTCAGGCCAGAAGGTCAGGGGTTCAAATCCCACTAGAGGACAGCAACCTTGGGCCGGAAGGACTGGGGTTTCTAGTCCCACAGATGCTCCTTGTGGTCTTGGGCAAGCCACTTAACCCTCCATAGCCCATGTTCCCTGTAAGTATTAGTGTATGTGTCTCATATCCCCATGTGTTAAAATGTATCCCCCAATTGTGTTGTGACCGCTTTGATTGAAGGATAAGGCAGTATACAAAACTGTCTAAATAAATAAAAATAAATAAATAAATAGGCCATGCTCATTGGCAAACACTAGAGGAACTCTTTAAACGTCCAGAGAACAGGACTAGGGCCTGGCCAGAAATTATAGCCAGTGAAACCACTGATACAGACAGAGATAATTCTGAGCCGATGCAAGTGGAACTTGTAGAGCCAAGCCTTTTATCTCAGGAAGAGATGGACTGTTCTTTGTGTATTTCAGGCAGTGCAGAGTCGCTGTTAAACCTGTGAATGATATATGTTATCTTCAGAATGTTATTCATTTGCTAAATGGAAGAAGAGTGCTGAAACATTTTTGCTTTACTCTGGAAAGCTTAACTAAGCATTGTTACAACTGTGAAGCATAACAGTTTTTCCGTTAACCTGAGTTGATTTCATTCCTGAAGTTAAGGACTTTTTCTTTAGGTTGTAACCCAGCTGAATCTTATGCATAAAGGGAAATAAATGCCTTGTTAACCCTCTACTCTGCATTCACAATTTTTCTTAGTTAGTAGCTGAACTGCTAAGACCAGGTTACACCTGGCTCTTAAAAGACCCTCCTCTCATAATAAAATAATTTTTGTGTCCCACCTACCCTTACGACCACTGGCCACCAGGGCGGTGCACGACATGCCATATCTACCCGGCACAAATCCAACTTGCTGTTTACCAAGTAAGTCCCAAGAATTTAATCCTCGGTCTGGTTAAATATAATCAATCATCAAAACCCAAAAACCAAACCCAAAAGTAAATATCCCCCTAATTTATCAATAAACTTTTTGTCGGAGAAGACTGGAGGCGACTGAAATGGAGTTCAGTCACACCAGACAGCCTTATCCCTTTTAATCATTTTTATACTAAAAATGTTGTACTTAGCTTGTAAAAAACATCTCAGTGAAGTGTCCCGAAACTTTTTAAACCATAAGCATTTTCACCACTTTGCGGAGTTTGTAGCAATCCCACGACGTACGGCAAAATGTAGCTGACCATTTGAGCTCCTATCTTAGCATAGATTTTAATATCAACATTTAATAGTGAGATCAGCCTATAGGCCCCAGGGTTTATCAAATCTCTCCCTCCCTCTGGAAGAACCGAGGGCCCGATTAACAGACTGCAGAAATTCCCCCATTTCCAACGCCCTCCCATACAAAGCCCTCAACGAGAGTATTACCAGTTCCTCCAAAACCCTATAATAATCAGCCTTCAAACCATCTAACCCTAGAGTTTTGCAAGGGTTTAATCCTTGGATAACCTGAAGAATCTCCTCCGCTCCAATGAGGGCACATAAGCACCAGTCAAGACAACTCCAAGCCCCATAAAAAATCTTTTAGCTTGTCCACCTCCATTTCTTCTCCTGAATATAACAGCATAAAATTTAGAAAAAATATGGCCAATATCCTTCCTATGCATACACAGTTTACGTACAGAATCCTGCAAGACAAGAACAAAATGAGGTACATCCACAGTCGCCACTAAACAAGTCAAAGTGTGGCCCACTCTATTACTGTATTGAAAAAGCTTGTGTTTATGCATTAATATCATTCACTCCGTACATCTCTGCAAAAGACTCTGCAAGGCAACTTTAATATGAAAAAAATCACTCCCGTACTTCTGCCGAAGGCCTCCAAGCAAGATTCCATTGTGCATGACGTAGCTCAGTCCCCAGCTTAACTAACTGAGCATTGATTTTTTTATGATGCGGACTTACATATGCCAAGCTTGCTCTCCTCATTATCTCCTTACTCACTTCCCAAAACAGAAAAGGATCATCCTGAAGCATTCCATTAAAGACATGATACTCCCACTACTGTGCCTGCAAGATAAGTTACAAACCTCCGGATGTGTCTCCAATCCAAAAGGCATCCACCACAACTTCCAATTTGTTACCTGCTGGAACACAAACCACATCATTACTGACTCATGGTCCGATAGAACCATCTGGCCAGTATCTACCTTAAATAACGGTTCTGTGTAAATAATGATTCTGACACCAGTACATAGTCCAATCGACTGCATTGAATAGGCATGACACGTATATATTCCCTCTTCCCAAGCATCCACAAACCCACCCAGAGTACAAAATCAATTAAATTTCTTCTGAATTCCCCCCTGATCCCTTCTTGCAGGCCATCTGTCCATCTGGGAGTCTGCTATCCAATTAAAATATCCCATAAACAGCATCGGAGCAGTCTCCAACCCCACAATCACATTCCAAAGCTTAGAAAAAAAAGGCCTACTCTTCCCTCTGGGAAAATATACCAATACCACTCAAAGTAACTCTCCCCAAAAAGTTCCCAACACTGTGACATATCTAACCTTAGGATCTCGTACCACCCTCTTTTCCTCAAAGGGAATTTAATGGTGAATCAACACAGCCACGCCTCCTCTGTGTGTCACAGGAGCAGAGGCAGAGTAGCAGGGGCCCACCCAATCTCTCTTAGGTTTAGCATGCTCATTCTCACTCAGGTGAGTCTCTTGTAATAAGGCCCAAGTCGCCCTCTGACATTGTAACACTGTCAAAATTTTATTCCGCTCAAATGATGAACCCCCCACACACATTCCATGTCACCAATATTTTCTCAGCCATACTCTCAATCATATGTGCTCCCAACCTCTTTGTCCACGGTACATACTACACCACCTCGCACTCATCACACAGATTGTAGTCGCCACAGTTCGCACGAGACCCAATATAGCAGACATTAAAATACCATCCCCACTCTGAACTCCCTCCACCCCTCCCAACACCCCCTCCTCCATCCACGCCACAGGAACCAACCAGGGCCACATGATCCAGTGAAGAATAGGAGGAAAGATCAGCCTAGTAACAGCCCAGCATATTTTTCAACATAGCACCCCCAACAACCCAAGCATCACAAACGTTCTCCCCAACCCCCTCTTTCCAACTGGTACAAGTTACAAATGAAAACACTACAATACCCTTAATTTCCTTATAGCTCAGCATCAATTTACCATCCTCATCAGACTCCTCACCCAGGGGAGAAAAACAAAACAAAACACATGGCTTGGTCTTTATTTTGTCCCATATAAGCTACCAGTAGCAAACTTTCCACTGCAGCAGCAATTCTACTGGACCAGTCCAGATTGCACCCAAGTCTTTCCAGGTTGCAAAGTCACACAACAATCATTCAGGTGACAACGGGGAGGCGAAAATCCTTCCTTGAAAACTGCCTTCAAAGATGCTTATTGGCCCCAGATACCTGCTGCTACTTTGGCATAGCACGCACTACTAGCTGGCAGCGCAATACCTGCCTTTGGCGAACCATCCTTTGATAGCCTAGCTTTACTCGGTGCTTGCCATGCTTCATCCAGAGTGCGCACTCGGTATACTGCATCCTTGAAAGAAAACATCAGTCTCCCAAAAGGTAAAGCCATCTCTAGCAAATACCAGCTTTCTGCAACACAGCAGTCACTTCTTTAAATTCCCGGCGATGTTGCAGTGCGATGGCTGACAAGTGTCCAGATATTTCAGTCTTATGTCCATCACTTGTAAATCAATCTGTCACCACGCCAGAGCCAAAATTCTTTCTTTCAAAGAGTACCACAATAAACTCACTACTATATGCCTAGAAGATTAGTTCTAGGTAAGCCAAGCACCCAATGTGCTCTCTCGATAAGAATGTTTGCGTCAAGGACTTGCCCTTTTCTTGCAACACTGCAGAAAACACATGCCTCGCTGTTTTTTCCACATCTGTATATGTTTCACCTCAAGCACATGGCAAATCCGCAGATTACATCTCATCCGGTTTTCAATATTCCACTTTAGCATGTAAAGCATCCCACTACGTTGCCGCCTTGACTAACTGTCCAGATACTGCTGCCACTTCCTCCTTATGGCTGTCAGCCCGCTGCTCAAGATCATCCACACGCTCCCCCAAATTCGTCATGTCTTTTCTCACCCCCACCATCAACTCACACATTTCCAGCCCAGCGTGCCAAAATAAGTCTTCAATACGCTTCACAGCTTCCCCAGCAATTTTCCCATCACCTGGACTGTCAGCGGCTCACCCAGGTTAGGCTGCTCAGTGTCACGCCCCATGTCAATCCAACTCCTCCAGCCCTTGAATTGAAGAACCAGTATGCAGCCCTGGAAGTGGAAGAGGTAAAAGTATCTGAGGAAAGGGAAGAACCAGAGCTCAGTGTCGCTCCCCATATCAATCCAACTCTAGCCTTTGAATTGAAAAACCAGTATGCAATCCTGGAAGTGGAGGAAATGAAAGCATCCCAGGAAAGGGAAGAACCAGAGCTCAAGCACTCTAAAGTTGCGGAATCACTGATCACAAGGAAGTGAAGGGTAGTGGTGGTTAGTAACTCACTTCTGAGGGGTACTGAGGTGTCCATCTGCCAACCAGACTTGATGTCCAGAGAGGTGTGCTGTCTGCCAGGTGCCAAAATCCAAGATGTTACGGAGAGTTTGCTGAGACTCATCAAGCCTATTGAATATTATCCGATGTTGCTCATCCATGTCGGCACAAATGATACTGCTAGGTATCCCTCTGAGCTTATCAAAAGTGGGACAGAGGGTGAAGCAGATAGGTATGCAGGTGGTGTTCTCTTTAGTCCTCCCTGTTAAGAGTAAAGGTTGAGGCAGAGAAGCTCACATCCTGGAGATGAATGTATGGCTGCATGGATGGAGTCATCGAGAGCGTTTTGGTTTCCTAGTCCTTAGGATAATGTTCCAAAGGCTGCAAGGCAGAGATGGCATCCATCTGTCCAAGAAGGGTCAAAGTGTCTTTTGCAGCAGACTGGCTAACCTACTGAAGAGGGCTTTAAACTAGATTCATTGGGGATGGGTGAAGAAAGCCCCCAGGTAAGTGAAACATTAAATACCTCTGTAGAAATAGGTAAAAGGGGCAACATTATTATTATTATAATTATTAAACATTTATGAAGCACTACAAGGCATACACAACGCCATGCAAGCACAGATAAAGACAAAGGTTGGAAATGAGGATAGAATAGAGAAGGGAAAGGAGACACAATGAACAGGAGATCAGGATCCAAAGGCAGCCTCAAAGAGGTGAGCCTTTAACATAGATTTGAAAAGGGCAGGGATGAAGCCTGACGTACAGACTCAGGAAGTGTGTTCTAGGCATAAGGAGCAGCAAGGTGAAAGGACCGGTCTGGACTTACCAGAGATAGAAAAGGACAAAGAGAGTAGTAAGCTAGTAAAAGAGCAAAGTTCACAAGGAGAGTTGTAGAGGGAGAGGAGAGATAGTGAGGAGCAGTAGAATGAATGCATTTAAACATCTGGAAAGCAGTATGGATAAACACCCATAGCATGGAAAGAAGATCCCAGATGTTGAGGCTTTAATGGAAGAGGCTGAGTTGCGGTCACGGAGACATAGTTCACAGACAGCCATGACTGGGATGTAATTATAACGGGCTATATGTTATTCAGAAAGGACAGGGTAGGAAGAAGGGGAGGAAGAGTGACACTATATGTAAAAAATTATATTAAAACTATAGATTTACAGGGCTTAAAAAGGAGCAAGGAGGCACTTTATTTCAATATGCCAGATGTTGATTGGCACAGCCCTGCTGCGGTGTCATCTAGAAGTAAGGAGAGCCTAGATTTCTACAGGGAGAACTATTCCGGCAACTGGTAACAAAACCACACGTGAAGTGGCCATACTGAACTTGGTGCTTACCAATGGGGAAAGTCTTTCTGATGTCATAGTGTGTGATCATCTCGCATCCAGTGATCACCAGATGGTGTGGTTCAGTATTAGGACTAGGGCTGATAAAATCCATTCAAAAGTGAGAGTTTTAGACTTTAGGAAAACAAACTTTGCCAAGATGGAACAATACCTCAAGGAGCCTTTAGCGGGATAGGAAAATCAGGGGGATGTAGAAAAACAATGGGCAAAACTGAAAGGGGATATTTCAAGGGCAACAAACCTTTTTGTTAGAAAGGTAAATCTCCAGGAACAAGCAGGAATGAGTCTTCACATATGGGTACGTAGGTACCGACGGAGCCTGCGCGGGAACGCTCCCCAGCTTCCCAAAAAGGAAAGCTTTTGGGAGCATCCCACAGCGCCTGCGCGCTGCCTTCCCGTCTTTACTAACCAACTCTCCTCAGTTCTTCTTTACCGCGGAGCCAGCAGGTCGAGCCCTGTCACCGCTGAAGAAGTTCTTTATTTTATTTTATTTCTTTGGTCGCGTGTCTGCCTTCCCCGACTCCGGACCGGTACCGCCGGTCTTTTCTTTCTTTCTTTTAAAAAAAAAAAATCGATATTTTTTCCTCACTTGGTGTTATTTTCTTCTTAAGGCCTCAGGGTCCACAAGAAAATTTCCCTCATGGAAAAACCAACCTCCGGGTTAAAAAAATGCACTAAGTGTAGCGGTACTATTTCTGTTACAGATACCCATGAATGGTGTCTTAAATGTTTGGGCCCTGAACACTCCATTCCGGATTGTCCGTCCTGCTCCCTAATGTCTGAACGGGGGTTACAGAACCGAGCAGCTAAGCTCCATGTGCTGTTTCCCGCTGAGGCACCGGCAGTAGCATCGACATCTTCCAGGTCTTCTTCTCCTGAAGGATCTCAGGTAACCAAACATAAACCTAGCAGGTCCTCGAAGGGTAGATCTCCCTTTAAGCATCGAGATGCCTCCGGGCTTGCCCTCGAGGATCCTGCACCAGCCAAACAAACCCGGCTGGAAGCTCCGGCTTCCAAAGCTCCTCCTATGGGGTTACAGGTTGACATCGATGGCATGGCCTCGACCGATCACCTGTTAGAATGCTCTGGGGTACCGGCACAATCTACCGGTACCGACCTCCAGGCATTCATGGCGTCGATGGATCAGAATGTTCTGTCCATGCAGCAGGCTATTTCAGCCTTCATTCAAGCTGCGACGCCAGCGGTACCGCAACGAGCTCCGTTGTCGGTATCGGCTCCAGTACCGGCACCAGCGCCGATGCCGGTACCGACTGCATCGACATCGACCAGGATACCGGCTGCTGCGGTTCCTTGTCCAGGGCTACTTCTCGGTACCGATCCGGTACCGGGGACGCCCGATGTCGATACCGCTCGATACGCGTATCGAGCGTTAGAAGAGCACCCTGATGATTCTGATACATCAGATGAGTCTCCTGAAGTATCCATAGCCCTTCCTGAGGAGACTTCTTCTCCAAAAAGAAGAATGTCTCCTCCAGAGGACTTGTCCTTTCAAGACTTCATAAGAGAAGTAGCTAAAGGACTCTCTATTTCAGTAACCTCTGAATCAGAGCCTAGAGCAAAAAAATTAGATATTTTAGGATACTCTAGGGCTCCTAAAGAGGCAGTCACCTTACCAATTCATGAGATTCTTCATGAACACATGATTGATTTATGGGAGACTCCTCTCACTCTCTCTCCTCATTCTCGCAGGTTGGACACTATGTATCGTGTCCCTCCTTGTCCTGGGTTCCAGAAAACTCAGCTTCCTCACCATTCCATTGTGGTGCAGTCAGCTATGAAGAGGATAAAGAGTACAAAGAGACACTCTTCTGCTTCTCCAGGAAGAGAATGCAGGACCTTGGATGCTTTTGGTAGGAAAGTCTACCAGGCCAGTATGCTTATTGCCAGAATCAACTCATATAGCCTTTATATGGGTATGTTTCTGAAAGAAGTGGCAGAAAAGCTGCACACTTACCTCCCTTTTATTCCAGAAGATAAAAGGGAAGAATTCCGCCATGTGGCTTAAGCATACTCAGGACATCTCCAAGTTTTCAAACAGGGCAGCCTTTGACTCCTTTGAAGGTGCCAGTAGAGCCTCAGGCATTGCCATAGCTGCTCGCAGAATTGCTTGGCTCCAGTCTTCTGATTTAGAACCCTGGGTTCAAGATGGCTTAGGAAATCTGCCCTGTACAGGTGAAAATCTGTTTGGCAAAGAGTGGCAAATTAAAGCCACTCAAATGGATGCAGAGAATTCTGCTCTGGATAGACTTTCAAGGTCTACCTCCATTCCTGCCAAGAAAAAGACTTTTAAAAAGTCTTTTTTTCAAAAAGGGCAGGTTTCCTTCCACTTCTGGCCAACAATCTTCTACAGGTCGCTTTACGCTAAGCGTCAGCAACCTAAGCAGGCCAGGCCTAAGTCTACAGGGGCTGCTGTAACCCAGCAGTCCCAACCCCCTCAGGGTTTTTTGACTTGATGCTAGAGAACTTAGCCTTTCTGGCTTTAACACAGCCAGAACCTCTCACCATTCCAGGAAGGTTAGCTCATTTTGCTCCCAGATGGGAGCAAATCACATCAGAGCAGTGGACCCTCTCCATCATAAGAGGGCTACAAACTTCATTTCTCAGACCTTCCTCCCCACACCATGGTGAGACACTTCAATTCTCCCACATCTCTTCTCGACCTTTTAGGTCAGGAGATAACTACCCTTCTTGCCCAAGGGGCAATAGAAGAAGTTCCCCTTCTTCAACAAGGGTGAGGGTTCTACTCCCCCTATTTTCTCATTCCAAAGAAGACAGGGGGATACAGACCCATTCTAGATCTCAGAGAATTGAACAAATTTCTATGCAAGGAGAAGTTCAAGATGCTTTCTCTGGGCACTCTCCTTCCATACCTTCAAAGTCAGGATTGGCTTTGTTCTCTAGATCTCAAGGATGCGTACACACATGTTCTCATCCATCCATCTCACAGAAAATTCCTACGTTTTCTTTTCCAGGGAAAACATTACCAATACAGAGTCCTTCCTTTTGGTCTGGCCTCTGCTCCGAGAGTGTTCACCAAATGCATGGCAATAGTTGCTGCATTTCTACGCACTCTGGGAATATTTGTCTTCCCATACCTGGACGACTGGCTCATCCAAGCTCCATCTCAATCAGAGGCCCAGATTTCCCTGGACCGCAAAAGGCGCATTCTGCAGTATCTGGGACTGGTAGTAAACCTCCCAAAGTCCCAGCTCATCCCTACTCAGTCCCTAGAATTCATAGGGGCCTGGTTGGATACCACCACTGCAAGGTCCTACCTTCCTCAGGCCCGTTGCCAGCGTCTAGTGCAGCTAGCCTCCCAGATTCAGTCAAGGAGCCACTTAACTACCAGGGAGATGCTACAACTGCTAGGCCACATGGCTTCCACAGTACATGTGGTACCCTATGCTCGCCTACACATGAGAGCAGCTCAATGGACTTTGTCCACCCAGTGGACTCAAGCTTCAGGAGCTCTCTCAGACCAAATAGCAACCTCCAAACGTCTCTCTTGGTCTCTCCAATGGTGGATGTCCACTCAAAATCTGTTGCTGGGGTCCCCCTTCCAACAGTTGTTGCCCCAAGCAACCCTCACAACAGATGCCTCTCAAACAGGTTGGGGAGCTCATCTACAAGACCTCTCCACCCAAGGCACTTGGTCCCCACAGGAGACCTCTCTTCATATCAACCACTTGGAGCTTCGAGCAGTGTTTCTAGCTCTCAAGGTCTTTCATACTCTCCTCAGCTACAAGACAGTCCTTATTCATACGGACAATCAGGTAGCCATGTTTTACATAAACAAGCAAGGAGGAACTGGCTCTCTGTCACTTTGCAACAAAGCTCTAAGATTATGGGCCTTCACCAGAGAGCATCAAATCCATCTCCTGGCAGTATATCTCCCAGGAATCCAAAACTCTTGGGCAGACAGACTCAGTCGAGTTCTGCTTCCACACGAATGGTCCCTGCACATGGATCAGGTACTCAGAATCTTTCAAGAATGGGGAACCCCGGACATAGACCTCTTTGCAAGTCCGTGGAATGACAATCTTCCCCGGTTCTGTTCCAGAATTCCGTGTCAGGGGGTTCAGGCCAAGGATGCCTTCCTCCTTCATTGGGGTCAGGGCTTCCTGTATGCCTTTCCACCCATTCCCTTGATTCCCAAGACTCTGTTCAAATTCCAGAGGGATCAAGGATCTATGATCCTCATAGCTCCACGCTGGCCACGCCAATTGTGGTACCCTCAACTTCTGCATCTCTCCCAAGCCCCCTCCCTGGACTTGGGAGCTGCTCCAGACCTTCTGTCTCAGGAGGAAGGGACTTTGTGGCACCCAAACCCCAAGTCCCTTCACCTCAGAGCTTGGTTACTGAAGGCCTAGACCTTCAAGACTTGAATCTTTCTCAGCAGGTGAAGGATATCCTCCATGCTTCTAGGAAGCCTTCCACCAGGCGTTCCTATGCTTTTAAGTGGAAAAGATTTTCCATTTGGTGTGCTGAAAAGGGTCTTGACCCTCTAGCACTACCTTTGACTTCTTTGTTAGACTATCTCCTGCATCTCTCCAATGCAGGACTTAAAACAAATTCAGTAAGAGTCCATTTGAGTGCTATTGCAGCATCCCTTAAGCCCATCAATGGACAACCTATCTCCTCTCATCCTCTTATTTCAAGATTCATGAGAGGCCTAACTTTAACTAAACCTCCCATTAGGCCTCCTCCGGTGGCATGGGACTTAAATTTGGTTCTTGGTCAGCTTATGAAGCCACCTTTTGAACCCTTAGCCACTACCTCCTTGAAATTTCTTTCCTGGAAGGTTATTTTCCTCATTGCAGTCACTTCTGCTCGCCGCATCAGTGAACTGCGGGCCTTAGTGGCTAATCCGCCTTATACAAGGTTCCATCATGACAAGGTAGTCCTTAGGACAAATCCACACTTTATGCCTAAAGTGGTCTCACCTTTTCATCTTAATCAGGAAGTATATCTACCTGTCTTTTTTCCAGCTCCTCATGCATCCAGTGCAGAGAGGAATCTTCATACTCTGGATTGTAAAAGAGCTCTTGCTTTTTACTTACATAGTATAGTAACGCTAAACAAAAGAGGGGTTTAACTTCGTGAATGACTATTGTGAAAAATATGTGTTCGTCATTCAACTCCTAAACAGTGCTACCAGAATCAATGATCCCAAAGCTTAGTCACAGCACAGCCTCAGAAACAACCTTAGGTACTCGATTATTCTGGATTAAGTGTATAGTACTTCCAGACTCGTGCCGGTGTTTACATCAATGGCTGAATGTCATTTTTTATATATCTTATCATCAGTTCTTATATTGAGCGACAGTATCAAAAATAATAATGGTAATCCAAAAAATACTTAGCTCATGTTGAACCATAGGACTGCGCTGGATGTTTCACTCATTATTTATAAAACTTTCTCTTCCTTTTTCTTCTTTTTGTCGTTTTATTTTTTATATATAAACAACTTTCTTCCACAAGCAGTTGCTGATATAAACCACGTGTTGGTCCCATGCTTTCTTGAATTCAGTTACTGTCCTCATCTCTACCAACTCCACTGGGAGACTATTCCACGGATCCACTACTCTTTCCGTAAAGAAATATTTCCGCATATCACTCCTGAATCTATCTCCCTTCACCCTCATCCCATGTCCCCTCGTAGCAGAACTTGCTTTCAACTGAAAGAGGCTCTCTCCCTGAACATTTATGCCACGGAGGTATTTAAACATCTCAATCATATCACCTCTATCCCGCCTTTCCTCTAAGGTGTACATATTAAGATCCTTAAGTCTGTCCTCATATGCTTTATAATGAAGCCCATTAATCATTTTGGTAGCAACCCTCTGCACCGACTCCATCCTGTTCACATCCTTTTGAAGGTGCGGTCTCCAGAATTGCACACCATACTCCAAATGAGGTCGCACCAAAGACTTATACAGAGGCATTATCACCTCCTTTTTTTCTGCTAGCCATTCCTCTCCGTATGCACCCAAGCATCCTTCTAGCTTTTGCCGTCGCCTTTTCTACCTGTTTAGCTACTTTAAGATCATCAGACACAACCACGCCTAGGTCCCGCTCTTCTTTAGTGGACAAAAGTACTTCACCTCCTATACTGTATTGCTCCCTTGGATTGCTGCAGCCCAAATGCATGACCTTACATTTTTTAACATTAAATCCCAGCTGCCAAATTCTAGACCATTCTTCAAGCTTAGCTAGATCCCCCCTCATGTTATCTACCCCTTCCTGGGTGTCTACTCTATTGCAGATTTTGGTATCATCCGCAAAGAGGCAAACCTTACCCGACAGCCCTTCCGCTATATCACTAACAAAGATGTTAAAAAGAATCGGACCAAGGACAGATCCCTGGGGCACACCACTGGTAACATCCTTCTCCTCAGAGTGAGCTCCATTTACTTGTACTCTTTGTCGCCTCCCACCCAACCAATTTCTAACCCAAGCAGTAACTTTAGGGTCCATCCCTAGGGTGCTCAGTTTGTTTATAAGTCGCCTGTGAGGAACAGTGTCAAAGGCTTTACAGAAATCTAAATACACCACATCTAGAGCTCTCCCTCGGTCCAACTCCCTGGTCACCCAGTCAAAGAAATCAATCAGATTTGTCTGACAAGACCTGCCTCTGGTGAATCCATGCTGCCTCGGATCCTGTAATCCGCTGGACTCCAGAAACCTCACTATTTTCTCTTTGAGCAGCGTTTCCAATAATTTACTCACCACCGAAGTTAAACTAACCGGCCTGTAGTTTTCAACCACATCCTTACTTCCGCTTTTGTGTAAAGGCACCACATGAGCCTCTCTCCAGTCCTTTGGCACCACTCCCGACTCCAACGAGGCATTGAAAAGGTCAGTCAGTGGAGCTGCTAGAACGTCCCCAAGTTCCCTCAGTATTCTAGGGTGTATCCCATCCGGTCCCATCGCTTTGTCTACTTTAAGTTGAGCTAGTTTCTCACGAACACAGTCTTCTGAAAATAGTTCAAGATGTCCCTCGCTTCTGTTCTTATTTGTGGGTGTTTTCTGAGGTCCTGCTCCTAGTTCTTCATCTGTGAACACAGAACAAAAATATTTGTTAAGCAATTCCGCTTTATCCTTATCAGCTTCTACATATTCCCCCCCTGCACCCTTGAGTCTGACAATACCACTTTTGCCCTTCCTCTTCTCACTAATATATCTGAAAAATGTCTTATCCCCCCATTTTATTGCATTGGCTATTTCCTCCTCCTTTTGAATCTTTGCCTTCTTGACTACTTTGCTAGCTTCTCTAAGTTTTTCCAAATACAGATGCCTGTCTTCCTCTCTCTGTGATCTCTTGTATTTCATGAAGGCCTCCCTCTTTTTCTTCACTTTTTCAGCTACTTCCTTCGAAAACCATAGCGGTCTCCTGTTCCTTTTGCCTTTATTTACCATTTTAACAAAAAGGTTGGTTGCCTTTAAAATACCCCCTTTCAGTTTTGCCCACTGTTTTTCTACATCCCCCAGCTGTTCCCATCCCACTAACGACTCCCTGAGGTATCGGCCCATCTTCGCAAAGTTAGTCTTCCTAAAGTCTAAGATCCTCACCTTGGAATTGATTCTAACAGCCCTAGTCCTAATACTGAACCACACCATCTGGTGATCACTGGATGCAAAATGATCTCCCACTACGACATCAGAAACACTTTCACCATTGGTAAGCACCAAGTCCAGTATGGCCCCTTCACGTGTGGGGTCTGTTACCAATTGCCTGAATAGTTCTCCCTGTAGAGAATCCAGGATCTCCTTACTTCTAGATGATACTGCAGCAGGAATGTGCCAATCAACATCTGGCATATTGAAATCTCCTATCAGTAGCACTTCCCCTTTCCTAGCAATGCTGCGTATGTCTTCAATTAACTCTCTGTCCACCTCTTCCTCTTGTGAGGGAGGTCTGTATATCACTCCAATGCAAATAGATTTCTCTTTCCCTCTTTCTAGTTTAACCCACAATGCCTCCTCTCTCCCTTTTAAGCTCTGTAATTCCAAAGCTTTAATAGTAGTTTTTACATATAGTGCCACTCCTCCTCCTCTTCTTCCTACCCTGTCCTTTCTGAATAAAGTATAGCCAGGTATAGTTACAACCCAGTCATTGTTTTCTGTGAACCATGTTTCTGTAACTGCCACTAAATCCAAGTCAGCCACTCCCACCAAAGCTTCAACCTCAGGGATCTTATTTCCCATGCTACGGGCATTAATACACACTGCTTTCCATATGTTACCCCTGTTACCCATTTCCATAAAGGTATTTAATGTATCACCTACCTGGGGGCTTTCACTTACCTGGGGGCTTTCTTCACCCATCCCCAATGAATCTAGTTTAAAGCCCTCTTCAGTAGATTAGCCAGTCTACTACCAAAGATGCGTTGACCTCTCTTGGACAGATGGATGCCATCTCTGCTTTGCAACCCTTGGAACAGCATCCCATGGTCTAGAAAACCAAAACGCTCTCGATGACACCATCCACGCAGCCATGCATTCGTCTCCAGGATGCGAGCCTCTCTGCCTTGGCCTTTACCCTCAACAGGGAGGATTGAAGAGAACACCACCTGTGCACCTAACTGCTTCACCCTCTGTCCCAGAGCCATGAAGTCACTTTTGATACGTTCCGAGGTATACCTGGCAGTATCATTTGTTCCAACATGGATTAGCAACATTGGGTAATAGTCAGTGGGCTTGATGAGTCTCGGCAAACTCTCTGTAACATCTTGGATTTTGGCACCAGGCAGACAGCATACCTCTCTGGAAATCAAGTCTGGTCGGCAGATGGATGCCTCAGTACCCCTCAGAAGAGAGTCTCCAACCACCACCACCCTTCGTTTCCTTCTGGTCACTGATTCCGCAACTTTGGGGTACTTGAACTCTGGTTCTTCCCTTTCCAGGGATGCTTTCACCTCCTCCACTTCTAGGGCTGCATAATGGTTCTTCAATTCAAGGGCTGGAGAAGTTGGATTGGTGATTTTGCAGGCCCTGGTGACTTGTGTCCAACCATCGACATTCTGTTGGCACCCATCTTCTCCGGTGCTGGAGAGCCTGGTTGCTGCAAGTAGTATCTCATCAATGTACTTCTCACTGTCTTGAATGCTCCTCAGCCTCGCCACCTCCTCTCTGAGTTCCTCCACCTGTTTCCTCAGAGCTTCAGCATGCAGGCACCCTGCACATGGAACCGGTCCTTCAACCGGCATTAGGACCTCTGTCTGGACCGAGGCAGAAGCTGTAACGGGGGCAACAGCTTTAGCAATACGATTTTTCCCAGCCATTGTTCTTTTCGTGGAGCTTAGGTATCTGTTAGAGCAAAAGAGAGAGATCTACCAAGTACCAGCCGGTTTCGCAGCTGTCTATTTAAAGGTCTGAATCATATCTCTCCTGTCCCTCCTCGCCTCCAAAGTGTACATATTTAGGTCTTCAAGTCTCTTCTCATAAGGCTTCTGACGCAGGCTCCAAATCATTTTGGTCGCCTTTCTCTGAACAGTTTCCAGTCTTTTTACATCTTTTGCAAGATATGGTCTCCAAAACTGAACACAGTATTCCAAGTGAGGCCTCACCAGTGACTTGTACAGTGGCATAAGCACCTCTTCCTTTCTGCTGGTAATCCCTCTTTGTATGCAGCCCAACATCCTCCTGGATTTTGCCACCGCCTTGTCGCACTGTTTGGCCACCTTGAGATCATCAGAGATAATCACACCAAGGTCTTTCTCCTGAACCATGCATACCAACCTCTCACCCCCTATCGTGTACTTTTCCCTTGGATTTCTGCTACCCAAGTGCATGACACTGCACTTCTTCACATTAAATCGTAGTTGCCAAGCATTAGACCAGTCTTCCAGCTTTTGTAGATCTTTCCTCATGTTAACCACTCCCTCGGGGGAGTCCACTCTGTTGCAAATTTTTGTGTCATCTGCAAAAAGACAGACTTTTCCATTCAGTCCTTCAGCAATATCACTCACAAATATATTGAACAGTGCCGGGCCCAGGACCGAACCCTGAGGCACCCCGCTAATCACCTTCCTCTCATCCGAGTGAGCTCCATGTACCATCACCTTCTGTTGTCTGTCAGTCAACCAATTTCTAATCCAGTTTACTATCTTGGGACCCATCCCCAAGCTACTGAGTTTATTGACAAGCCTCCTATGAGGAACAGTATCAAAGGCTTTGCTGAAATCCAGATAGATGACATCCATTGCATGCTCCAGATCTAGTTCCTTGGTCACCCAATCAAAGAAATCAATCAGATTTGTTTGGCAAGACCGTCCTTCGGCAAAACCATGTTGCCTTGGATCTTGCAACCTGTTGGTTTTGAGAAAGTTCACTATTCGCTCTTCCAGGAGCGTCTCCATTACTTTTCCTGCCACTGAGGTAAGGCTCACGGGCCTGTAGTTTGACACTTCTTCCCTGTCACCACTTTTGTGTAGAGGTACAACATTAGCCATTCTCCAGTCCTGAGGAACCACTCCTGTTTCCAAGGATCTGTTGAAGACATCCTTTAACGGTCCTGCAAGAACCTCTCTGAGCTCTTTCAGTATCCTGGGATGTATCCGATCCGGTCCCATGGCTTTGTCCACTTTCAGTTTAGCAAGTTGTTCTAACACCTCATCTTCTGTGAATGGTGTGGTATCTACTTCATTGCTATTTTTATATTTGGAAGTCACAGCTGGTCCATCTCCAGGATCTTCTTTAGTAAAAACAGAGCAGAAGTATTTGTTTAGCAATTTTGCTTTTTCAGTGTCACTTTCCACGAATCCTTTTCCAGCACTTCTGAGTCCTGCAATTCCAACTCTGATCATCTTCCTTTCCCGAATATACCTGAAGAAAGTTTTGTTGCCACCTTTAACATCTTTAGCCATCTTTTCCTCTGCCTTTGATTTTGCTATCCTTATTTCTCTTTTAGACTCTTTGAGCTTGATCCTGTATTCATTTCTGTGTTCTTCTGTTTGCAAGCTTTTGAATTTTGCGAAAGCTGTGTTTTTTGCCTTTATTTGAGCAGCCACCTCTTTGGAAAACCAAATAGGTTTCCTTCTCCTCTTGTTTTTATTTACTTTTCTTACATATTTATCTGTTGCCCCATTTATTGCCGCCTTTAGTTTAGTCCATTGCAATTCCACTTCCCTTATCTCCTTCCACCCCGTTATCTCCTCCTTTAAGTACTCTGCCATTTTATTGAAGTCAGCGTTTTTGACGTTTAGGACTTTGAGCTTGCTATGATTGGCCTGTATCATGGCTTTTATCTCAAACCACACCGTGTGATGGTCACTGTTGCTCACAGGGGCACTCAAGCAGACATTCGACACGTTATCACTGTTGGTGAGCACTACATCCAGTTTTGAGCTTTCCCTGGTTGGTTCCATCACCATTTGTCTAAGTCAGTGATGGCTAACCTTTTTGAGCCCGAGTGCCCAAACTGCCGCACAAAACCAAAGAATTTCCTCAAAGTGCCAGCACGTCAATTAAAGCCTCATTTGCATAAGGTGCCTCATTTGCATAAATATTTGCATAATGTTACCATACACTAACTTTTAGTAAACATGCCTCTTAATGAGTATATGGATAAAGAAAGACTAAAAGGTTTCTACATTACTATAATCCAGTACCAACCGCCAGGCACATTAGGAACTACTACAAACGCTGCCCATTTAGAACCCATAGCAAACCCGCCGTATCCTAACAGCACTACCAGGACTCACAAAGCACCATACCCTAACTATCAAAAGGCAACACTGCAAATATTAAACCAATACATTTCAGAGAACAACAATACATGACCTACTGGGGAAAGAACAAGTGGCAATGTCAAATAGGAATTATATAAACAGAATACCTCAGCTCAGTTACACATGCAGAACAGACCATCACCAAACAAGGAATCACAATTTAGAAACAGGAAGACAATAATTAAACTGGGAACCCCAAAAGCCAAACTTGGAATATACAACAACACTGTAGAAATAAAACTATAAATTAATTTCCTCTTGTACTAAACAAAGCGCAAAAATTAATGATGCACATTTCCCAGAGCTGACATATTCCAGTTAATAAATTCAAAATAAAGAGATATTTTTCTACCTTTTGTGCATTTTTTTTCAGTTGCAATTGTTCCAGCCACTTTCTTCTGGTTTCTTCGTGTCTTCTGCTAACTCTCCATCTGCTGTCCATTTGTCCTTTCTTCTGTCTTGTTTTTTTTTTTCCATTCTCTCTCTACATCTGCTTTAACATACTAATCTTTCTCCTTTTGCTCTTTCCTCATTCCTATTTCATCTACTCAAAATTTACCCCTCCATCCTCAATCCCCACTTATTCTCCCAATACCCGGCCAATTGTAGATTTTTTATCCCTCCCACACAAAATATTTTTCCCCTCTCCATTTTACTCTCCCAGCCCCATCCCATTCTAATCCTCCCCCAACACCAGCTCCCTTCTAGTTCCAGCCTCACCCAGCATCCATTCCCTTCTAGTCCCTGCATCAGCCCATTTCCAGTCCTAGCAGCCCCCCAACCCATTTCCAGTCCTAGCAACCCCCCAACCCAATACCAGTCCTAGCCCCCCCTCATCAACCCACTTCCAGTCCTAACCCCCCATCACCCCATTTTCAGTTTAAGCCCCCCCTATAACCCATTACCAGTCCTAACCCCCATCAGCCCACTTCCAGTCCTAACCCCCATCAGCCCACTTCCAGTCCTAACCCCCATCAACCCATTTCCAGTCAGCCCCCCATAGCCCATTGCCAGTCCTAACCCCCCCATCAGCCCACAGTCCATGACCAGTCCTAACCCCATCAGCCCACCTCAAGTCCTAACCCCTCCCCATCAGCCCATTTCCTGTCCTAGCCCCCCCCCCATAGTCCATTATCAGTCCTAACCCCCCATAGCCCATTACCAGACAGCCCCCATCAGCCAACAGCCCATTACCAGTCTTAACCCCCCCATAGCCCATTGCCAGTCCTAACCCCCCCCATCAGCCCACAGCCCATTACCAGTCCTAACCCCATCAGCCCACCTCAAGTCCTAACCCCTCCCCATCAGCCCATTTCTTGTCCCAGCCCCCCCATAGCCCATTATCAGTCCTAAACCCCCCCATAGCCAATTACCAGTCCTAACCCCATCAGACCACCTCCAGTGTTAACCCCCCATCAGCCCATTTCCAGTCCTAACCCCACCCAACAGCCCACCTCAAGTCCTAACCCCTCCCCATCAGCCCATTTCCTGTCCTAGCCCCCCATAGCCCATTACCACTCCAAACCCCCCCCAACAGCCCACCGCAAGACCAACCCCCTCCCCATCAGCCCCTTTCCTGTACTAGCCCATGACCAGTCCTACGCCCCCATCAACCCACTTCCAGTCCTAATCCCATCAGCCCATATAGACTTAGCTCCCCCAGAGCCCATAGCCCCCCCATAGCCCATCACCACTCCTAACCTCCCATAGCCCATCACCACTCCTAACCTCCCCCAGCCCATCACCACTCCTACCCCCCCCATCAGCCCATTTCCTGTCCTAGCCCCCCATAGCCCAGTACCAGTCCTAGCCCCAACAGCCCACAGCCATTACCACTCCTAACCCCCCCAACCCATCACCAGTCCTAACCCCCCAACAGCCCACAGCCATTACCACTCCTACCCCCCCAGACCATTACCACTCCGAACCCCCGCCGCCCATCTCCTCTACTAACCCATACTTCAGCCCATTTCCTGTCCTAGCCCCCCCCAGCCCATCACCAGTCCTAACCCCCCAACAGCCCACAGCCATTACCACGTCTAACCCCCCCCAGCCCATCACCAGCCCTACCCCCCCCCCCAAACTTTTGTTACAACGAAAGCTGTCGCTGCCGGGGCCGGGGCCGCCGCGGCATAATCGAGTGGGCCGCGGGGCCCCCCCCCCCGCCCAACAGAGCCTGCCCTCCGTCCCCGGTATCACCTCTCTCAGCTGCCTCCAGTCACACGCGCCGGCTTTCAGAGCGCGTGGGAAGAGTTTCTCCCTAGCTGCTCTGTTAAGCCCGCGGGGGCTGATGGGAACTTCCCATCAGCCCCCGCGGGCTTAACAGAGCAGCGAGGGAGAAACTCCCCTCGCGCTCTGAAAGCCGGCGCGTGTGACTGGAGGCAGCTGAGAGAGGTGATACCGGGGACGGAGGGCAGGCTCTGTTGGGCGGGGGGGGGGGGGGCCCGCGGCACACGCGTTTCTGCCCCGGCGGCCCCGGCCCCGGCAGCGACAGCTTTTTTTTTTTTTTTTAATGCCGCATATCTTGATTGCGAACCTTCCCGCGTGCCAGCTGCAAGGCCTTCGCGTGCCACAGCTGGCACGCGTGCCATAGGTTCGCCATCGCTGCTAAGTAATGCATCTTGGAGAGCATCCACAATATTTTTGCTTCTTTCCAGATGTGCAGAAGGAGTAATCCAATCCACATCAGGTAGATTAAAGTCACCCAATATGATCGCTCCCCCCTTTGTTGCTATCTTGGCAATATCTATAATAAATTCGTTATCTCTCTCTTCAATTTGAGTCGGAGGTCTGTAGACTACAGCAATATGGATGACAGTGCCATCTCCTCTTTCCAACGCAATCCAGAGCGCTTCTTCTTTTCCCCATGTTCCCTGCATTTCAGTAGCTTTAATACTGCTTTTGACATACAAGGCTACTCCTCCTCCTTTTCCATTTTCTCTGTCTCTTCTGAATAGATTATAGCCAGCTATGGCTATATCCCAATCATGCGATTCATTAAACCATGTTTCTGTAATGGCCATGATGTCCAAATCCGTTTCCACCATTAGGGCTTCCAGGTCTGGAATTTTTTTGGCTAAGCTTCGAGCATTTGTGCTCATTGCTTTCCAGCATTTACCTGGCTTGTGTGTATTTTGCATTGATTTTATTCTGCCCACTTCTTCCCACTTGTTTTTGATGTGCGGTTTAAGAGTGTGGCTGTTTCTGATGTTGTTCTGCTTTTGCAGGGGGTGGCATGCAGATGTTGACCTTCCACAACCGTCACCCCCTTTTCCTAGTTTAAATGCATATCCACATACTGCCTGAATTTTTCACTTAGGTTTCTTTTCCCTGCGACAGAGATGTAGTCCATCAGCACAGTATAGTCTCTTGTTGGTCCATCTGTTGCCCCAGTTGCCAATAAATCTGAATCCTTCTTGTTTGCACCAGGTCTGGAGCCATGTATTAAAGCTGTTAATGCGATTCAGCCTTTTTGTCCCCTTACCAAGAACAGGTAGAACTTCTGAAAATGCAACAGTGTTACAATGGGCTTGAGTTTCTCTCCCAGAGATTGGAAGTCCTTTTGGGCTGTAGAGGCACTGTTTCTAGCCAGGTCATTTGTGCGCAAGTGGATAATAACATCAGGTTTGGAGTGCTCACTTTTTGCGCTAAGTATTTCAACAACTTGGTTTGTATTCCTGCTGGCTGAAGAGCCTGGTAGGCACATGACTATCTTCTCTCCTTTGAACTGTGTTCCCAAGTTGGTGCCTCTGATGATGGAATCTCCAAGTAGTAATAGTTTTCTGTTTGGTGAGGTTTTCTTCATATTTGGTGCTTTAGCAGGAGATTGGGCATTGTCTGACTCATTTAAGGGCCCTTCAGTTTCTTTGGATTGGGCATCCTCATTAGCCAAGGCAGAGAAGGCATTGTGCAGAGATATCTCTTGATGTGTAGGATGTCTCTGCGTTACAGGTCGCAATCTTCCGGAACCCACTGTGATCCATTTGTTCCTGGGGTGTTTGATTCTTTGTGGGAGCGGTGGTGGACTTTGTTCAGTTTGTATCCTAGAACAGCGTTTTTCAACCACTGTGCCACGGCACACTAGTGTGCCGTGAGATATTGTCTGGTGTGCCGTGGGAAAAATTCCAATTTCATCCGTAACATGTGGCCTCGGCTCACAAATTAGGGTTGCCAACCGGCCGGTTTTCAGCCGGCCTGGCCGGTTTTTCCATGGCCAGGCCGGCTGCCAGCACAGTTGTAAAACCGGCCATTGAAAAGCCAGTTTTTTGCTCTGGCCGCTCCCGATCTTGCGGCCAGAGCAAAAAACCGGCTTTTGTGCCTAAGTCCGCGGCGCGAACGCGATCGCGATTCCCTATAGCAGTGTAGCCGCTGGTTCTGCTTTGTACAGAGCAGCGGCTGCACTACACTTACATTGAAAAGTAAAGAGAAACTGTGTCAGGAGCCCTCCGATCATGCAGAGCCCGAGGAAGTGATGTCATGGGGGCGGGCTCCTCACAGTCTGTCTTTCCTTTTCAAATTAACTTTAGCTGCATTAAAGTTAATTTGAAAAGGAAAGACAGCCTGTGAGGAGCCCGCCCCCATGACATCACTTCCTCGGGCTCTGCGATGACCGGAGGGCTCCTGACACAGTTTCTCTTTACTTTTCAATGTAAGTGTAGTGCAGCCGCTGCTCTGTACAAAGCAGAAGCAGCGGCTTGGGCAGAGGGGGGTGTGTGTGTGTGTGAGTGAACCAGCAAGGGAGGGGGAGTGTGAGTGAACCAGCAAGGGGGGGGAGTGTGAGTGAACCAGCAGTGGAGGGGGGGTGGTGTGAGTGAACCAGTAAGGGGGGGGGGGGGCGATGGTGTGAGTGAACCAGCAGGGGAGGGGGGGTAAGTGAGTGAGTGACCCAGCAGGAGGGTGAGTAAGTGACAGGGGGGTGGGTGAGTGAACCAGCAGGGGAGGGGGGTTGGTGTGAACCAGCAGGGGAGGGGGGTTGGTGTGAGTGTTTGATTCCTATTCAAGAGAATTACTTTATATATAGTCAATATAGGCACAGAGGTAAATTTTTTTAACATTTTCTAATGGTGGTGTGCCTCGTAATTTTTTTCATGAAAAAAGTGTGCCTTTGCACAAAAAAGGTTGAAAAACACTGTCCTAGAAGAGGTGCACTTCATTGCAGCCAGTTCCTCCCTCAGTAGAGACACTTCGTTATGCATGGCAGCTAGGTCTTTCCTTAGTAGAGTCAGTTCTTCATGCATGGCAGCTGAGTTTAGGCATATAGGACAAGCTCTTAGGTTCCAAATGATTCTTCTTTGAATGAAAGTACCACAGTTATTGCACTGAATACACGACATGTTGATTAAGCAGTCCCAGAAGAGGAAGAAGAATAATAAGAAAAGTTGAAGAAGATGTGGGCGTTACCCAAGTTAGGAACGACAGATGGCACGTATGTGACCACTATATAGGCAATGTAGCCCCTGGGGTGGGTGGGTGGGGTGAGGGGTAGGGTGGGTGGGAACCTAAGTGTCTCTGGCCAGTAGGCTGTCCCTGAACAGTGGGCACACAGCAATGGAGTAGGTAAGGGAACCCACCAAAAAGGGCAAATAGATAAATATGTGGAGACAAACAGACAGACAGATAGAACTCAGTTAAGCAGCAAATTCAGCAAAAATTTTGGGAGAGCCCTGGAAAGCACTCCTTTTGGGAGAGCCCTGGAAAGCACTCCTCTTCTCAAGGAACAGAAAGGCAATCTGAGCAAGCCCACCCACATGCACAACAGGAAATGGAGGTCTACAACAATGCCTCAGCAGGGAGGAGGGGTAGTCACTCAGGTAGACTAAGAGAAAGATAGTTGAAAACTCTACAGCAATGGGGTAGGTAAGGGAACCTACCAAGAAGGGCAAATAGATAGATAAATATGTGGAGACAAACAGACAGACAGATAGAACTCACAGTTAAGCAGCAAATTCAGCAAAAATCACCTTTTGGGAGAGCCCTGGAAAGCACTCCTCTTCTCAAGGAACAGAAAGGCAATCAAAGCAAATGATACAGTATTTATTAATTTTACTTATATTTGTTAACAGCACCTCCGACACACTTTGTGGTATACAATCAGCATAACCAAAGAGACAGAAAACCCTTCCATCTAGTCATAAATCATGCCCCCTTCTCATAAGTCTCCTTAAATAAATAATTTTTCGTACTCCACCAAAACTCTTTGAAATGCCCTATAGCTCTAAAGACTGCTAAGCGAGCATTCCATAAAAATGGGTCCCAAACAGAAAAGGCCCTGGCCGATGACAGGTTTTCTCATAGCCTTAACACTTGGTACAGCTAATTTATTTATTTAACAACTTTTCTATACCGCTTTATCCTGTAGTCAAAGCAGTTTATATTACAACAGAACAGTATACATTTAACAGGGTGGTCAACTTGGAGAGATATTAACACAGGAGGATTTAAGTAACATGGTGGGTAGGGGGAGGTTAAGAGTGTAATTCAAGGGAGAAGTCAACTTGGTGGGATCATGGGTAGGGGGGAGAAAGGACAGAAAGGAGATGCATGTTGGCTAGTTATAATGGCTGATTATGTTTTCTCCTCTGAGAAGCAGTCTATGAACAAGTGAGTCTTGAGGGTCTTTCTGAAAGTTATTATGCCCTTTGTGGCCCGTAGCTTGTCGGTGATAGAGTTCCAGAGGGATGGTGCAAATAGGGAGAAGGCTCGCTTGGAAGTGGTGGTGCTGGTTCTAGTGTATAGCGCTGGTATGTATAGTATATTTTGAGAGCAAGTTTGTCTTTTTCTGTTGTCTGGTTTCTCTCGTAAGAGATTGAAGATATGTTGATGATAGGCCATTGATGACTTTGAAAATTGTGAAGATAGATTTGTATTTTATGCATACAGCTAATAATCCATTGCCCTGAGAACGCAATGTTTTACTCAGAAAGTAGGAACATCAGTGATGTATGTATCCAGGGGAGAAGGGGGACTGGAGGTGCCAGATATAAAGGAGTATTACAGAGTGGCACAAATTAGACACATAATGGAGTGGAGACAGATAGGGGAATCTAAGCAATATGTCGAGTTGGAGAAAAGTTATCTCCAGGAAGGAAGGATAGAAGCCTGGCCTTGGATGAGTCCGGGGGACAGACAAAGCTTAGGGGAGGGCACTCCCAGTATGAGGCAAATAGTCAGAGTCTGGGATCAGGTGAGAAAAGAGAGAATGCGGGATCCAGAAATACCTTTTCACTGGGGCAAGAGGTTGGTGTGCACAGACCGGGAGAAGGACCGTAGAGTGATTGTTTCTGAGGATCTCAAGGTGGTGAAACAGTGCAACAAGGCGCAAAAGCCAGAAAGATGCTGGGTTTTATACAAAGAGGAATTACCAGTAGAAAGAAAGAAGTACTAATTCCACTGTATAAGTCGCTGGTGAGGCCTCACTTGGAATACAGTGTTCAGTTTTCGAGACCTTATCTCGCAAAGGATATAAAAAGACTGGAAACTGTTCAGAGGAAGGCGACCAAAATGATTTGGAGCCTGCATCAGAAGACTTATGAGAAGAGACTTGAATATCTAAATATGTACACTCTGGAGGAGAGGAGGGACAGGGGAGATATGATTCGGACCTTTAAATACTTAAATAGTATTAATGAACAAACAAACCTCTTCCAAAAATGGGGAAGCTGTAGAGGGCATAACATAAAGCTGCAAGGGGGTAAATTGAAAGGAATGTCAGGAAATACTTTTTCACTGAAAGGGTGGTGGATGCTTGGAATGTCCTCCCGATGGAAGTGGTGGGGGCAAACACGGTGACGGAATTCAAAACGGCATGGGACAGACACAGTGGATCCCTTTACAGCAACAGGATAAA
Organism: Ichthyophis bannanicus; assembly: GCA_033557465.1. Classification (NCBI taxonomy): domain Eukaryota; kingdom Metazoa; phylum Chordata; class Amphibia; order Gymnophiona; family Ichthyophiidae; genus Ichthyophis; species Ichthyophis bannanicus. Next base: position 49,318,626 of record CM066037.1, on the reverse strand, counting down.
ATCAAAATAAACATAACTGTCTCTTATATCTGAACAAATAGGGGTGGCCTACATGGAGCGGTGGGTACACCCCTAAACAAAGGCATGGGGAGGGGCGACCTGCATGGAGCAGCAGGTGCACTTACTCTTGCCGCTTTGCTGGGCAGACTAGATGTACCATGCTAGTCTTTATCTGCCATCATATACGGTTATGTTATGTTATTAAGAGGATGGTGGGTGTTACAACCAGGGTGAGAGGGAGGAGGTATACGAGGGGTGGAGGATTAAGAGGCTTATATGTTTTTATCAGCTGGTGGAAGAGGGGGAACCTATATTATTTGATGAACTAAAAGAGGAATATGATCTGGGGGAAGGGGATATGTTTCATTATGATCAGGTGTGCCATTTTCTAGGAATGGTGGGGGGAGGGGGGAAACAGGCAATGCAGCAGGAATTACAAGAGATGGAGGTCATATGGTATGGAAAACACAGCTCCAGGGGGATGATTACAGCTCTCTATAAAGGAGGATCGCCAATGTAACACCAATTTTTAAAAAGGGTTCCAGGGGTGATCCGGGAAACTACAGACCGGTGAGCCTCACGTCAGTACTGGGAAAAATGGTAGAAATCATCATAAAGAATAAAATTACTCAGCATGTAACGGCCTAATGGGAGACAGCCAACAAGGCTTTAGACAAGGAAGATCTTGTCTTACTAATCTGTTATGTTTTTTTGAAAGTGTGAATAAACAGGTGGACAAAGGTGAGCTGGTTGATATAGTGTATCTGGACTTTCAGAAAGCTTTTGACAAGGTCCCTCATCAGAGACTTTTGGCAAAACTAAAGAGTCATGGGATAGGAGGCAGTGTATTACTGTGGATCAAGAACTGGTTAAAAGATAGAAAGCAGAGGGTTGGGCTAAATGGCCAATTTTCTCAATGGAGAAAGGTGAATAGTGGTGTACCCCAGGGATCTGTGCTGGGTCCACTGCTTTTTGACATATTCATAAATGACCTGGAAAGTGGAATAACAAGTGAGGTTATCAAATTTGCAGATGACACTATTTAAAGTTGTTAAAACCCAAGAGGATTGTGGAAAATTGCAAGAGGATCTTGATAAATTAGAAGACTGGGCATCAAAATGGCAGATGAAATTTAATGTGGACAAGTGCAAAGTTATGCACCTAGGGAAGAACAACCCAAACTATGGTTACTGTGATGGAGCTGAAGCCATTGAAGCGATGGATGTAGAAAAAAACTCTTTCTTATGAAGCAACTGTGTTACAGAGGGTGCAATTACCTAGAAGTGCAGCTAGAGGGAGCAGGCACGAGGCTGCAGAAGTTAAGCTGACACACCCAGGGTGTAGCAATGCAGTACCTAATCAAAGGCACCTGGGTAGAAAGCCAGGAAACTCAGTTGGAGAATGCCTTTTTAAGCAGTGCTCACAAGGAAGCAGACAGAGAGGATCTAAGGGGGAACTCGAGAGAGGATCTGAGAAGGAACTCGAGGGAGGACCTTTGAGAGAGAAAGAGAAAGGATCTTTGAAGGAAGGACCTGAGGAAGGAACCTCATACACTGCAAGGCAGAGAAACTTGGATACATGGAAAAGCAGAGCTAAGTTCCAGGGAGAACAAGCCCAGCTTAGAAAGCTCCAGAAGCCAGTCTTCAAGGAAGATGCTGACAAAGGGAGAGTCTCTCGTGAAGAGAACACCAGCAGCAAATGCTACAGAGATCCAAGGTACAGTGCTACTTCATTTATTAAATGGATGCCAGGTCCTAGGAAGGCTGATAACCTAAAAAGCCATTCTGAGAAGAAACAAAGCTGGAGGAAGTTTTGTAACCCTGTACAGCAGTGGTTCTCAAATCCAGTCCTGGGGGCCCACCAGCCAGTCAGGTTTTCAGGATATTCACAATGAATATGCATGAGAGAGATTTGCATGCCTTCTACTTCCAGTATATGCAAATCCCTCTCATGCATATTCATTATGGATATCCAGAAAACCCGCCTGGCTGGTGGGCCCCCAGGACTGGGTTTGAGAACCACTGCTGTACAGAGAGGTATAGGGAAAAGCCCTAATAGTTATTTGCTAAACTCAGGCCAGCAAGGCTGGAAAGTGGGGGAAAGAAATACTGAACTGCAACCTGTGTTAACCAGGGAAAGCTCAGGATTAGAAGACACCACAAGTGAGCTAGAACCCATGCAAATTGAGTTTGCAGAACCAGAACTGTTGATGCTTGAACCAATGGACTGTTCTCTGTGTATTACCGAGAGCCTGGAATTTCTTACCGAGATATAACAGCAGCACATGTTTTAAAGTACCTTTTGCTTCTGTTAACACTGAAGGAAGAAGTTTTGTCTTGTTTTTCTTGCTGTTTGAGAAACTTGCTTGGATACAGAGAACTGTGAAGCATTTGTAACAGGTGCTGACCTTTTGTAAATATTCTTGGCACTAAACCTGAAGTAAGGTAATTCTACTTTGTTTCCTGAAGAACCTTTTGCGTAACAAGGGAATAAAAACCTTTTTGTTTCACCCTGCTCAAGGCTCACACATCTATTTTCTTGTGAAGAGGGACTACAAGGACCAGAATGCACTTGGTCTAAAAGGTTTTCTTTCTTCAACAAAATTAAAATGTCCAACCTGACCCTTTGGCACACTGCCACTAGGAGGGGCTGTGACATTACACAATGCAAGGTTCCACATTAGGAACCACCACCCAGGAAAAAGATTTAGGCGTCATTGTGGATAACATGTTAAAACCCTCGGCCCAGTGTGCAGCGGCAGCCAAGAGAGCAAATAGAATGCTAGGTATCATAAGGAAAGGAATGGAAAATAAAACAAAAGCTAGTATAATGCCTCTATATCATTCCATGGTGAGACCGCACCTTGAATATTGTGTGCAATTCTGGTCGCTGTATCTTAAAAAGGATATAGCTTTATCAGAAAAGGTTCAGAGAAGAGCCACCAAAATGGTAAAGGGGATGGAAGGATACTCCTATGAAGAAAGGCTAAAAAGGTTAGGGCTCTTTAACCTGGAAAAGAGACGGCTGAGGGGAGATATGATAGAAGTCTATAAATTAATGAACGGGTAAACGTAGATCGATTGTTTACGTTATCAGAATATAGAATGACTAGGGGACATGCAATGAAGCTACAGGGTAAACTATTTAAGACTAATAAAAAGAAAATATTTTTCCACTCAATGTGTAATCAAACTCTGGAATTTGTTACCGGAGGATGTAGTAAAGGCTGTTAGTGTAGCTGGGTTTAAAAAAGGTTTGGACAAGTTCCTGGAGGAAAGGTCCATAAACCATTATTAAGAAGGGACCCAGGATATCAATGCTTGACCCAATACAAGCATTGCGGAACCTGTGTCTTTTGGGGAAACTGCTAGGTACTGTAAACGGGGGCGCTGGGTGTGAATGTCCACAGTCTTGGCAAAGGCAAATATTAATATGACTTGCAAAGGACTGTGGGAAATGTAGTCCATTCATACCAGACTCAGCCGTTCACAATAAATTAGTTGTGCTTGCTCGAATGTAAAGCAAAGAAGATATTTTATTTATGGGTTATTTCTCCCAACACAGATATACTTGGTAGCACATAAAAAGGAATACTTGCTTTCAGTATTATACTTAGAAAAACAAATAAGGAAAAAACAACAGCTGAACTTGTTAAGCAATCAAATCAAAGCATAAAGACCTTGATGGGAACAGAAAGGTCTTTTCTGTAGACTCCTGCTAATATCTTCTTAGCAGTGCTTCAAAGAACAAACAAACCCACAAAGTAGAAAAAAAACTGTTCTTTTCCAGGGATAACTTCTTGTATCTTCACACACACTCAGAAGTGTCCCTTTAGAGCTCACAGGCAATTAGGCAAGGCTCAATTGCTAACAATGACCAGCTGAAACCCTCTTGGCTGGTTTACTTTCTATTACGTGGCTCAAATCCTACTCAGAAGCCTTTCTGAGTAGATTAAAGAACAAGTTTATATTTCTTTGTGATGCTTGTTGTATTTTGTAACAGCATATTACCACAGAAGTTTAGACAGAGAGCAATCCATGTATTCAAAGTCCCCATTTATAACATCTTCCCCTTCTTCAATTATCATAGGTTCACTATCATGGATTGGCACAGAGGAATTTCTCAATGGAACACTCTCAGGACAATACTTGTTTCCCTGCTATCTTCCCAGTGAAGAGCTAGGGCATAGATCAGTGTTCATACCTGAGCTTCCATTGCTGTTAGAGTTCCTCTCTAAATATCCTGGCCAGTATGTAGTCCAGTTCTTATGTCCAGCCTTCCAATCAAGATCCCTGGACACTGGATCTCTCTTCACATACCTTCTTGCACTGGTCCTAGGGTCCCTTCCAAGTGCAGCCGTCTCCCTCACAGGTGCCGTCCGGGGATTCCTGGCTCTGCCACCCCACACCTCTGGCTTTCCCCAATCCAATGGTGTATGCTTGCCTCTGGAATGCCTCCCAGTATACGTACTGCTATGGACTCCTTTAGACCTCCCAAATTCTTTTCTCTTCTTTCTTCCAAAGTGTTTCTTGCTCTCTCTGTCCGTCAGCTCTGGCTTCTGCTGATGATGATGGTCAGGATGATCAAGGTGACTCTGCTGCCTCTGATGATCAAGATGATGATTCTCTGTAGAATAAGCTTTTCTTTTATCCTGCTTAGATGAATGCTCCACCCTAGCACAGCGCAGCTGTGCTGAATCAAACCCTGCCCTTGGAGATGAGTGCTTGGGACTTACCTCATAGCCCTCCTGATTGAACACACGTTTCCCCACTTCAGCTCTTCTAATGGCTGTTGGAAACCTGGTGCATTCTGGGACTGGTAGTCTTTTATGGAAACATTCTGTTTTATTATTTCTACCAGAACAGACAGGTTGCTTGTTCAGAGTCACTTCACCTCTATTATAGCTCCTTCCTGAACTATGATAAGCTTCCTTATCACAGTACATATGACCTAGATTGGCCACTGTTGGAAACAGGATACTGGGCTTAATGGACCTTGTTCTGACCCAGTATGGCATATCTTATGTTCTTATGGTGGATTTGTCCAAAAATACAAAAGTTTTGGAAGGAGGTGCAGGGCTGGATGGCGGAGTTTACAGGGGTGATGGTGGCAATGTTCCTGGGCATGTACCTGCTCTTGTAGTGGAGAGGTGAGAGGAGGAGGGAGCAGAATAGAACCCTTATAGCATGCTTAAGTGCAGCCTGGTGCAAGATAGCAGCTACATGGAAACAGGTGGAGGCACCTAACATGGGGAAATGTGAAGAGCGAGTCAGACGTATTGTAGTGATGGAAAGATTTAACAGCATTTAGATGCTACAAGATGGACAGATTTGAAGAAGTCTGGGGAGAATTGATGCTTGCTTTGTAGGGGAAGGAGATGGGGAGGGAGAGGCAGGGGAAGATGGGGAGGAAGGAGGGGGAGGGATGGTGGGAAAATCAACTAGGAGAAGGAGATGAGGCCTAGGGTGGACGGGGGTGGGGGGAGATAAATAATACTCTGAGGAGGGAGTAGTAAATGTCAATGGATTAATTTGTAGGGTCTGGGAGAATAGGTACTGAAGTAGCAGTATTTGCATTTTTTAAATGGGGAAGGGTTAAGTTAGGGTAGAGGATTACATATTACAGAAAATGTACATTACTCTGAATGGGGAAGTAAATTGTTGTACTTGATGAGGTTGGTACAGTTGAATAAAAAGTTAAATACAAAAAAGAAAGTAGGGACATAACATACAGTAGAGCCCAAGTATCCCAGTGCCAACCCAGTCCATTCTGGGCTAATTGGTATTACATCATCTTTTGCATTCTTGCATCTCAATGCATAGCTTGTAGTATAGTTAAGACATTAGAAATAGATCAATCGGGGTCCTGTTTACATACATAAAACATGAAGGGGAGCCCTTTTCAATCTAATTCTCTTTAATAGTGCTATAGGTTGGAAACAAAACTAATATTAAATGCTAGACACTGTATAATGTATTTTTGGGTCATCACTCTTTTTTATCTACAAGTTTTCTTCCTGCTCTTTTGGGCTTCCAGCTCAATGTGAACCAGGACTACTGTGATCTGGCATCAAGAAATGTCATTTGCAACTCCCTAGGATTCAAATTGCTTCCCTTCCGGTTTAGTTTAATCCAGTCATTACAGTACATCCTTGGCCAGCACATGTACCAAGGCTCTTCCAAATGCCTGTAATCATGGACCCTTGATTCAGCCACTCGGTGTTGCCATTGCATGATGATTATGATAAGGACCTTTGCCGTACCTGCCAGCATCCCGGACAGTCTGGGAGAGAGGCCTTGGATGAGACATACAGCTGGCCATGGTCCTCTCCTCCAAAGATATACCTGCAACCTAGTGTTCGCATAACAGCTTAGATGAGATCTTGCTTTTGCCTCTATAGCCCAATGGATGCGTTTTTCTAACTTTCACCAATTTGATAACTTTCTACCCCTTCACTGGGACTTTGCTGCTTCTCAGCAGTATCCAGAACATTTTCCCAACTGCACGTCACATTTTTTTAATATTTGTTTTCCTTACTTTATTCCGTTTTTAGGCCATTTGAAGTTTCCTTTCTTTTTCATGGGACCTCTGCCCACTTAGGTGCCGGTACTCCTGCGGTGGGTAATCTTCATTTCTCACAATCGAGTCATTTGATTTCATTGCACCTGTTTTTCCGGTCAATATATCCCAAAAACTTGCCAGTGGGTTTAAAAAATGTTCTAGGTGCTCGAGGTCATATCCGCCACGGATATTTGTAACCCAATCATCAGCCCTCTTCTTGTAATTTGTGATTACAGATGACAAAAAGAGGACTCAGAGGTTGAGAGAAACAACGCATATTACTTTTTGGAGCTCATAAGTCTGATCCATTAACATCGGCATTGGCAGCACCGGTCTCAATGGGATAGAAAGCTGCATCGGACATTGGCAGTGCATTGACATTGAGGAGTTCTCGAAACCATTTGGAGCCAAGCACCCGTAGTGTCCCAGAGCATTGGCCATCTATCGATGTCTGCCCAAAGATGAGGAAGGATTCAGCTTCGTCTTCATAGACTCCGCAGGGTGATAGCATCTGGTGCATCGACATTGAACCCCTCTAGGTATGGCAATGAGGGTCCACGAGAACACCCCTCTAAGCTGCCCCGAAGGGAGGAGAGCTCATCTCCAAGGCATTGGAGGGGCAGCAATGGCCTACTGAATGCCGAGACCAAGCCACCAATACCCCCCTCGCAGATTCCAGGAACATCGACCAATGAGGCTGAGGCGCCCCGCAGCCTTTGGAGACAGCAGCCATGGAGAAGCACCTTCTCAAGGCTCACAAGGAATGAATCACAATGCTGTTTGCCATGCAGCATGTCAGTGCCTTGTTTTCTGCTGCATTGACATCGGCACCATCTAGCCGATCCTTGAAACGCATAACTTGCCTGTGGGCGAGGCATCGAAGGGCCCTGATACTGGAGTCTGCCTGGCCGGTCTCACTTTCTAGTGTATCAGGATCCGATGCTCCCTCGAAAGGAGAGATCAAGATAGAGACTCTGATTTTGACTTCCTCTTTGAATCTGACTCAGAAGGCTGGGTAACTGATGTTGAATCCAGAGACATGTGGGAGGACAGGTCTCCAGGGCTTCTATCAGACCTTTCTCCTCCTGAGCGATGCAAATCGTCTCCTGAAGATATGACCTTCCAAGATTTTGTAAAAGATATGGCCAAGGCCATACCATTTTCTTTAGAGGCTGAGGATGAGCCCTGGGCAAAAGAATTGGAGGTCCTTCAGTACTCTTTGGCCCCTAAAGAAACGGTGACAGTGCCTGTGCACCGCATCTTTCCGAGAGTGCAGTTGAGAATGTGGGAGGACCCCCTCACTGTACCTCCAGTTAGTAGAAGGCTTGACTCCATGTGTAGCGTTCAGAAGTCTCCTGAATTCGAGAAGCCCCAGCTTCCTCACCATTCCTTGGTGGTCAAATCTGCCCTTAAGAGGTCCAAAAGTTCCAAAACTCACTCCTTGGTGCTTCTAGGAAAGGAGACTCAGACATTGGACTCTTTTGAGAGAAGGTTTTTCCAGTGTTCCATGCTTATGGTCCACGTGGCCTCTTATCAGCTCTACATTGGCATGTTTCTAAAGGACATCATGTGTGGCCTATCTGATCTATCCTAGTATCTCCCTCCAGAGAAACTGGATCATTCCCTAGTGAGTCATGGCAAGGACTGCCCGAAGTTCCTGGTCTGGGTGACCTATGATATCTTCAAAACTGCATTGAGAACTTCTGCCTAGAGACTCACCTGGCTCTAGTCCTCAGACCTAGAACAATCAGTGCAGGATAAGCTTGCTGATGTGCCATGCCATGGGGAGAATCTCTTTGGCGAACAAGTCAAAGAGAAAGCTGGCTTCATCAAAAACCAGCACATCACCCTTCAAAATCTCGTCCAAGCCAAGCTTTCTACCGCAGGAGGTACCAAGGTGACTTCCAGAAAAGGATCTATTACTCTCATAGACATAGGTACTTTCCCGGGCCCCAAAGTTCCCAACCAAAGCAGGCTCCTTGACCACAATCTCGGCATGAGAAGCCTCAGAAACCCAACCTGCTCCTCAGCCAAAATTTGGGGTGGGGTTTTGACTGGTTCTGCAAAGCATAGCCATTCTACTGGTAACCGCAATGGAAAACTCTTCTGTTGGAGGCTCACTCTTTATGCCCAAAAGTGGCCCCTCATAAACTCGGACACTTGGGTTTTATAAATTATCCAGAGCAGTTACAAATTATATCTATTCGACCTTCCTCCAAATTGCCCCACGAGGGCTCATTCTATCGACCCTCTGCATCAGGACTTACTTCAGAGAGAAATCACCACCCTCTTGGTAGATCTGGTGATCGAGCTCGTGCCACCAGAGCAAAGAGGATAGGGATTTTATTCCAGATATTTTCTGATCCCTAAGAAAACAGGGGGATACCGTCCTATCCTAAACTTCAGAGATCTGAACACATACATAGTCAAAGAAAAGTTCAGAATGATTTCTCTGGGTACCCTACTTCCTTATCTTCAAAAAGGAGATTGGCTATGCTCCCTGGATCTGAAGGATGCTTATACCTACATCCCACTCGCTGTAAGTATCTCAGATTCGTCCTGGGGGAACAGCACTTACAGTACCGAGTACTGCCCTTTGGCCTAGCCTCAGCACTTCGTGTGTTCACAAAATACCTTGCGGTAGTAGCAGCTTTTCTTTGGGCACTGGGAGCATTTGTCTTTCCCTACTTGGACAATTGGCTGATCAAGAGTACCACTCTAGAAGGAGTTTGAGAATCAAAACGGTTGATCATTCGTGTGCTGGAGCTACTAGGGTTCGTAATAAATTACCCAAAATCCCACCTTCAGCCCTCCCAGCTATTGGAATTCATAGGACTTGACTCGGGTGAGAGCCTTCCTCCCACACGACAGACTTCACAGATTGAAAGCACTAGTGTGGGAAACTCAGTTGAGTCGGCAGGTAACAGCTCACAGGATGTTAACTGTACTAGGTCACATTTGGCCCGATATTGGAAAGGCATTTACACGGATTACAGACCTATAAACCATGTAAATACTGCTGAATGGGAGATTGGTTCATGCTGCTGAATATCCCCAACTAACACCGTTATATGCCCCGATGCTAACTTCTTAGCATTAGGGTGTGTCATGGGCAGTGACAGTCGCTAACCGGGTAGTGGCAATACTGTACTGCTACACCGTTAATGATTTGCAGTTAAAAACTAGGCAGTGCAATATCGCCACTACCCGGTTAGCTTCTGCGGCATCAGAGACTTTGCCGAGATCCCTGATATTCAGTGCTGTGGCCACATATGACCTCAGCATTGAATATCTGAGGTTAGAGGTCGGCGGTGCCATAGCAGCGCATAGACATCCGAATTGAATATCGAGCCTGTGATCTCCACAGTGCATCTAACACCTTTGGCATGTCTCCACGTGAGACAGGCTCAGTGAATTTTGAGAACTTGGTGGACCTAGGTCACAGGATGACTCAGGCATCATCTGTATTTCACCAGTCCACTCATTCACTCATTGCAGTGGTGGACAATCCATTACAATTTACTCAAAGGTCTCCCCTTCCAAAACCGCTTCACCACAGAAACCTTTGACTTCAGATGCTTCCAAACTGGGTTGGGGAGCTCACCTCAATGAGTTTCTCATCCAAGGTGATTGGTCCTTCCAAGAAAGTCTTCACCAAATCAATTTCTTGGAATTACAAGCCATGGCAAATACTCCAAAGGCTTTCAGAGATAGATTGGCCAATAAAATTGTTCTGATTCAGACCGACAAACAAGTAATAATGTTGTTCATCAACAAGCAGGGAGGAATGGGCTCATACCTCATGTGTTGGGATACAGTTAGTTTGTGGAAATTTGCCATTGCTCAAACTATGAATTTGAGAGCCACTTCCTTACCAGGCGAACAAAACACTCTGGCAGGCAGACTGAGTCAAGTCCTCCAACATACAAATGGACACTGGACAGGGAGGTTGCTACTCGCATTTTTGGAGAGTGGGGCACCCCCTAAATAGATTGGTTCACGACTCCTCAGAATACCCAAGTGGATCAGTTCTGCTCCAGAGTAAGATTGCACAACAGACTAGTCTCAGATGTTTTCCTCCCAAATTGAGGTGAGGATCTTCTGTATATGTATTCTCCAAGCTCTCTCATTACAAAGACACCCCTGAAGCTCAAAACAGACGGAGGCACAATGATTCTCATTACTCCCTACTGGCCCCCTCCATCTTGGTGTCCTCTCCTGCTACAGCACTCCAGTCAGAAGCCACTCTGGCTGGGCCAGGCACCGGACCTGATTTTGCAAGAGAACAGAATGATGTTGCTCCCCAACATCAAGACCTTGGCCGTCACAGTGTGGATGTTGAGAGGCTAATGTTATCTGAGTTCAACCTGCTGGCAGGCTTTACTGATGTCTTTTTGGTCTCCTGGCTGGTCTCAATGAAAAAATCCTATTCATGCAAGTAGAGGAGATTTGCTGTATTGTGTGAGTACTATGTCCTAGATCCTTTTGCCTGTCCCACATAAAAACTGCTTGAGTATCTTCTACACCTCTCTGAGTCTGGACAAGTCCAACTCCGTTAGGCTTCACTTCAGTGCAATTGGAGCTTACCATAGAGATGTAGAGGGAAAGTCTATCTCTGTAGAGCCTTTAGTTGTTTGCTTTATGTAGGGGTTGCTACTTCTGAAGCCTCCCTACAGACCTTCCACAGTGTCTTGGGATCTCAATTGTGGTTCTTCCGCTCCCTTTGAGCCACTCAATTCCTGCCCTCTGAAGTTATTGATCTGGAACATTTTGTTTTTAGTGCTAGTCACTTCAGCATGCAGGGTGAGCGAGCTTTAGGCTGTTGTAGTTCATCCACCTCATATTAAATTCCATTATAATAGAGTGGTCCTCCATAGTCATCCTAAGTTCCTTCCAAAAGTGGCATTGGATTTCCATCTTAGTCAATTGTCCTGCAACATTTTTCCAAACCCACACTGCAGTACACATGTTGACTGCAAGTGAGCCTTAGCCTTCTACTTGGAATGGACAAAAGCCCATAGAAAGTCCATCCAGTTTTTTTGTTTCTTTTGACCCCAATAAGCTAGGGGTTGCTGTCTCCAAACACTCTTTCAATTTGGCTAGCCAATTGCATCTCTTTTGCTTATGCCCAGGCAGGCCTAAACCTCGATGGTCAAGTCATAGCTCACAGTGTCAGAGCCATAGCTGTTGTGCTCGGTCTCCATGGAAGAGATTTGCAAAGCTGTAACATGGTCTTTGATCCACACATTCACATCTCACTGCTGTCTGGAAGGGGGATTCCCGATGCAACAGCAACTTCAACCAATGAGTACTATGGAATCTATTTGGAGAATAGAATCCAACTCCATTCCACCTAGGCCCACTCTTTTCTGTTTAGGCTACTCCCCCCCCCCCCAAAAAAAAAAAATATATATATTACATAAAACCTGTTGCCAACAAAAAGACAGACTTAGTTGCCCCAGTTTGGGTGAAACTTGCATTCTCCTTTTTTCTTTGAAGTAGCCTTTAGCTAGGGAGTCCCATATGTGAGGACTTATTTCCTGCTTATCCATGGGAAAAAGGTAGTTATTCACCTGTAGGAGGTATTCTGCATGGACAGCAGGAAAACAACCCTCTCACCTCCCCTGGGAATTGTTTTCTGCTATAGCTATAGTACCAGACTGATCCAAAATGGCGCCGCTGCGGCAGGCAGGAAGATGGCAGAGGAAGCTTCCAGAAGCTTCAGTTAATAGCTGGGGAGTGTTCCCATGCGGGCTCCATTGGATGACATCACCCATACGTGAGGACTTTTTCCAGCTGTCCTTGGAGAACACCTGCCACAGGTGAGTAATTACCTTTTATTTACTGGAACATTTTATATACCGCCTTTCCCAAGAAGAAACAAGGCAGTGACCAGTAGGCCAGTGCAGCGCTATACTATGTGAAAAGCAAATATGCCTGCATGAAGAAAATGATTTTGGAATAGACTTGAATCTGGGATGAGATGGCTTATTTCTATGGGAACATGGGAGAGAATTCCACAAAAGAAGGGGGTTAAATATGAAAACATTGTCTGACAAGAGTGCATTCAATAAGAAAAACAGATGAGAAAGGTAAGACCAGCAGATTACCATATTGAGGACGAAGAGTTCTAGAGGGGCGATAAGGGACTGAAAGCCTGGCAAGGTGTTTTTATGTATAGAGCCCTATGTGTTAGTACCAGGTGGTAAGCTATTTTGTCCATCCCCTCCAATGGCCTTCGCTATGATTCCTCCTCCACTTTCCTCATATGAGCTGATGCAGAAAGCTAGCACGGCCTTTAAGCACACACAACGCCATGTTTAAGCACACTTAACAACTTTTTGAATGCAGAAAACAGACGTAAACCCAAGGGATAAACTAACGCCCAGTTAACACCATGCGTATTTAAATGCATTTAATGTATTTTAATCAGCTACATGGTATGAAAATCATGGTGCACCCAATGCAGAGACAGGTGCAGATGATTTTGCAAGCAATCATAGCACCAAAATATTTACTTCAGGGTCTGAGCTGACTTAAACCTCTAAGGCGTGCCCTGGACAGTATTTTGATGGCACCGGGTGCTTTCTCCGATGCCTAGATCATCATCCCATCAAAACACTGTAGGGGGCCATGCCCAACAAAAAGAGAATCCCTGGTGGCCCAGCAGCCCTGTCCCCCCCCCCCTCGACAGTATTTTGAATGCATTGGGAAAAGTCCCAGATGCCATCAAAACCCTGTCAGCCCCCAACAGTGTTTTGATGGCATAGGGGGCTTTTCCCGATGTTGCAATCATCCCCAGTGCCATCAAAATACTGCCGGGTGGAGGGGGAACAGGCCACCGTGGATTGTTTTTTGTTGGGTATGGTCCCCAATAGTATTTTAGTGGCATCGGGTTTTTTTCTTGATGCCACAGTAATCCCCGATGCATCAAAATACTCTTATACAAGTTAGCCATGCAGTGCCCAGAGAGTAAGCCAAACTAGCACAGGCTTCTTGTGCGCATATGTTTGGTTTGCTCTCACAATTTAACACTGCAGTGGATTATTTGCATGCGCACAGTTAACGTGGGGGTCACTTGCATATCCTATCCTGCCTGCATCGCACGTTAAAATGTGTGCGTTGTCAGGAACGTAAAAAAAATTGCTTTGTCGTTGATCTTGCACCAGCTTTCTGCATCGGCCTTTTCTGTGAACGTTGGGCTCGATTTTTTTAAGGCATTTACATGGGTAACTGCCCTAGTTACCCATGTAAATGCCTTAACAGGGAATTTTCAAAGACACCTACACAGGTAGTACCTTCCAAAATTCCTTGGTTTGTCCCTTATGCTCCCTGAGGCTATGCGGTTAGCATCGGGGCTTTCTGGGGCGGTGTGGAGGCGAGCCATGGTGCTACCCATGTAGCACCGATGTTCGATGCTATACTGTTAGTACTCTGCGCCTTAAAGACAGGCGAGGGAAACCCTCACCTATCTGTAAGGCACCGGGGCTAACCATGTAGCATCGAACATCGGTGCTACATGGGTAACTCCTGCGGCCTCCTAGCTGTGCAGCGATACCTGGATTTTCAATGCTGGGGCCGCATATGACCCCAGCATGGACAATCCGGGTTAGGCGGGAGAAGGGTGGGCTAAGTACCACGCAGATCAATATCAGGCCCATTGTCTCTACACCCTTGCCAAATCCATCGAGTGGAAGATTTGAGCCAGGAACTGAACCCAAGTCTCTCCGCATATCAATACACAACACTGCACTAAGCCATGATGTCAGCCCTCTTGTTTTAATAAGTTCTGGGACATCCGCATTATAATTTGTGCATTTTATAGAAATTTAAATTTGCATTTTATTCTGTGAGGCAGTCGTAGAAATTTGAAAATTTCAGTGAGGTTTTTATTTATCTTACAGGCCTTTAACAAGTACAAAAGGGAGGGTTTTCACCTCCAGAATGTGGACAAGGCACCTCTGGCAAAGAGAAGGAAGATGAAGAAAACTAGTACCAGCACTGAGACCCGCAGCAGCTCCAGTGAAAGTTCACATTCATCTTCCTCTCACTGTCATGGTAAAACTTCCCCCACAAAGATGCTGCAGCCAGCTAACCCCAGTGACAGCAATAACTCTAAAACCATCTTCCAGTTCACAGACTGAAAAGTAAAGAGTTAAGTGTAAAACATGCCTCTTCACACTGTAGCTCTGCAGTTGAGTGTTGTCTGCAGTAGTCAGATCATAGGCATGTGGTCATTGCTTTTGCAAGCTCTTTATCACTCTCAGACTTTAGTTTTAGTCGTATCTGGGTACAGTTTTGGTTATAGTCTGAGGAACATTTATGTATAATTTCACTGCTGATGTCCATAATAGAAGGTGCTATCATATACCTAGATAACTGCCCACAAGCCAAGTAGGATTTCCGAAACCAAAGATGGAGACTTATGATAGGGTCAAGGGCAGTTATTCAGGCTATAGAGCACCTTTCAGAAGGCGCTAATGCATTTAGAAATTTGGAATTTGAAAAACAATTAAATCTGTTTACACTTCTGTTCACTTTTAATTCTTCAGCTGAGGCCACATGTGGTCTGTGGCAAAAGTTGTTGCCTGGAAAACTCTGCAGATAGCAGCCTTCCATTCTAAAACTCTAAGCATCACCAGTACAGCACATTACACTCTTTTCTATACCAGACAATGCAGACAATATTGAATATCCCGAATCTATGGGATAAAGAATTCAGTTACCCAGGACTTGATTCTTACATATTGCTATGCACTAGATAAAAAGTCTTACATTTCCTTTGCAGAAAGCCACTTAAATTAATAGCTTTTGTTATGGTGCTATCTTTTATCTTTTTCTTTGAATATTCATTCAAGCACAAACAAACAGTAGTAAATGAAGACAGAATTTGAGCATTCTTAGAGGGTAGCGCTTTTTTCTGAGTTCCATATGCTAAAGGTGCTGCCTATTTTGAGAAATTTTGCATATGTTTGGGCCAACTTAAGCATTCACACTGTGATTATGTATTGTTACAAAAAAATGCAGCATTTTTCCTGCATGTGTCAATGCATGATCTCTAACTACGTAAAAATAGTTTTGTATGTTTTATATCACATGTTGGGAAAAAACATGCAGCATTTATCCTGCATATGCCAATGCATGATCTGTAAATACGTGAAAATTGTTTTGTATGTTTTATGTCACATTTTGAATTACAGTGCTGTGCTACATGATCTTAGCTAGTCTAGTGTGCACTAAGATATTCAGAGTAGGCAAATTGTGCATGCATTGCAAAATATTTAAATCAAATTGAAAGTCAGTTTGTAAAGTTTTTTTTCTGCTGTCCTAGTCTCAACCATGAAGGATAAAATGTCAACTGCTGACTTGGCAATCCAACACCAGTTACCTTATGGTGTTTCCATGATGCATGCTTCCTCATACAGGTCCTTCTGTTGTTCTCCCCCCCCCCCCCCCCCCCATTATTCACCCTGACCTGCTGGCTTGAGGAAACATGATCCTCTTGCCACGGGGCTGCATTCTGTATGTGGGCAGGGCTGATGCTTCCTGCAATACAACTCAGGTCTACCTAAAGAGCCATGGCAATTGTACAGAAGAGAGTTGGTGTGATGGCGGCCCGTGGATCTATAATTGTACAGAAGAGAGTTGGTGTGATGGCGGCCCGTGGATCTATAATTGTACAGAAGAGAGTTGGTGTGATGGCGGCCAGTGGATCTTGAATGCAGGTCATGACAATGATTCCAGGCACGACATTTGATTAGAATCATTTTCGGCCTTGTGTCTTCCATCATTGCCTGCCTGGTTGGCTGGGAAGGTGCTTGAAGACTGAAACTATTCTCCTGAAATAAGTCAGTGGCTGCCTTGTCCTGAGTCACAGTCCTAAGGAAAATAATGATCTGCACATAAGGATGACCATGTATCCAGTGCTGAGTTGTCTGTACCAGTTGTAATGGCATGTAACAGTCACCAAGTAGTTTTTTTAAGTGAACTCTTTGCTGTTCCATCATGGAAAAGAAATCAGGTGGATAAAAGAGAGGTAGACCAGTTACTGCCTATATTTTGGATAATGGATATATTTCACTAGGGATGAATTGATGAAGGAGCAGATTTGAAAACTAAATGCCAGATGGCAGGAGAGGTCAGGGGCAAATAAGGCCAGGAAAAGATAATACAGAGAGAGATTTGGGATCACTATGTTATGCATTTGCTCAGGATTATTTCAAAGCCAACTCCAATCTTTTCATAAAAGTTGACAGCTGCAAAGGCTCCTTTCCTCATGAGAAAGTAGACGTGACCTTTTCTATGAATGCTCACAACCTCTGGCCCTATAAAAAGAGGGATCTCTAGTATCCTTGGGGAAACTCTCTTCTGATTAATTGGAAGAAAGGGCTAAGATGCCTTGGTTATTGGTGAAATTAAATATTGGGATGTGAATGGGTTGGGTGGGTAATGGGAGGAGAGTTAGGGAGGTTTTATGTTTGTTTATTCATACATTTGATATACCGCTCAGGCCGAGAAGCATCAGAGCGGTTTACAATACTACATTTATGTTACAGAAAATATGAAAAGAACGCCACTTATAAGATAGGACAGAGTAGGAGATACAGAGACAGACAAAGAAATAGAAAAGATACGAGAGAAGGGCGCGCCTCCGGAGCGGCGGTTTTAATGCCGTTGTTAACTGTGTTAATGGTTTGTGTATTGACAGTTCAAAACCAATCAGAAACAAATTTTAAAAAAAGTGGGTATGTTAATCAGATGAATGGTGTTTGTCCTGATGTTATAGACAAAAAACCTGAGAAGAACAGCAAGGCAGATCCCGTTCGGAGGAGGTGTACTTATTGGGTTCAGAGTGAGGCCGAGCTCCAGGCTTGGGTGTTTAGGCTAGGCTACGCCAGGCACAGGCTGGTATGCACCCAGGAATCCAGCACCTCCTGGAAATTCCTTCTTTCTGCAAATTTAGGTTAGAATGTTTTAGAAATGCTGCCTTCTTTGGTCAGGCCCCTATCCTCTGAAACTCATTACCAATAGACTTTTGATCTGAAAATTATAAAAAGTTTTAGAAATGTTTTGGCTCTTTCATGCTCCTATGCTGACCATCTTTGAGTATTCAGGACAATTAATTTGTGGCTGAGATTTCTGTCCCTTCTCTCCTGTTCCCCTCCATCTTGTGTTCAGATGCTCTTCTGTCCTAAGTTATTGATTGTTGTCCTATGTATTTACTTCTTGTATTGGTCTTGTTATTGTTTGTAATTTGTATTCTCTATGGACAAGCAGGATAAGTGCTCACTTCTGGGTGATGTCACCAATGGAACCCTCTCAGCTTCTATTCTAAAAGCTTTTAGAAAGCTCAACATAAGAATATAAGATATGCCATACTGGGTCAGACCAAGGTCCATCAAGCCCAGTATCCTGTTTCCAACAGTGGCCAATCTAGGTCATACGTACCTAGCAATTTCCCCAAAAGACACAGGTTCCACATTGCTTGTATTGGGTCAAGCAGTGATATCCTGGGTCCCTTTTTAATAATGGTTTATGGACCTTGCCTCCAGAAACTTGTCCAAACCTTTTTTAAACCCAGCTACACTAATAGCCTTTACTACATCCTCCAGTAACAAATTCCAGAGTTTGAATACACGTTGAGTGAAAAAATATTTTCTCTTATTTGTCTTAGATAGTTTACCCTGTAGCTTCATTGCATGTCCCCTAGTCTTTCTATATTCTGATGATGTAAACAGTCGATCTACATTTACCCGTTCCACTCCATTCATTAATTTATAGACCTCTATCATATCTCCCCTCAGCCGTCTCTTTTCCAGGTTGAAGAGCCCTAACCTTTTTAGCCTCCCTTCATAGGGGTATCCTTCCATCCCCTTTACCATTTTGGTGGCTCTTCTCTGTACCTTTTCTAATAACATGTGTGCTTCTTCCCACTTGCCACTTCCATGCCTGAGGAGCTCAGTCCTGTTCTTTCCACGGAGCCCTACAGATGTCTACTCACATTATGGGATTTTTTCTCGTATCACTGAGTGTTTTTCTCAAATTGATAATTTGAGATATTTTTCTTGCTGCCCATTGCTGCTCTTTTCCCTTTAGTCCTTTCTTGCCTGTTTTAAAAGTTTTCTTTATTATTCCTTTGGTGTCACTTAGGTCCCCTTAGGCCTCAGAAGTGTCTAGTCACAGTCATACTTTTATTTTATTTTTCTTCTATTAAAACTAAGTCATTTAATTTGACCGCGGCTACTTTTTCATCCAGAATGAGAAATACGACAGCAGTTTCAAGATGTTCTTCCAGTACTTTAGACTCATGTCCTTCACGGACACTCATAAACTGTGTCTAAAGGGTCTGGAGCCCAAGCATAATACTTCTGTTTGTGCACTGTGCTTATAGATGTTAAAGAGGGGTCTTAAAGGTTAAGAGGAAAAGAACACTCAAAGTTTTTGCGCTATGAATACCGGCCCATCAGAAGCTACATCAGACGCTGGTTGTGCATCCGCATCAAGAGGTGCTTGAGCTCCCTTGAAACCGAGCACCAGCGGGGTGCCCAGGCATCGGTCACTTCCAGTTCCACTCCGAAGAAAAGGAAGCATTATCCTCAACTTTATTGGCATCTAGAGCCACCGATGACTAGTATTTGGCAAAAGCTGCGATGCATTAGCATAGAAGTGCCAAGAGCGCAGGGGAATCAAGTGATACCTGACCCCTGAAACAGCCCCAAAGAGATAGGAGCTCAATGTCTATTACTTCAGAGGGGTTGCGCCAGATCCTAAGGATGCATGATCAGCTAGCTAATTTACTTTCAAAAGTACTGGGGATATTGACCAATTATTTTGACCCCAATAGAGCGGTGGCTGCCGTAACAAAACAAACCTTTTTGATTTGGATAGCAGATTGCATCTCCTTCGCTTATGACCAGGCAAGCCTGACCCTTGAACGCCATGTCATGGCTCATGATGTCCAAACCATGGCTGAATCAGTGGCCCATGAAGTCTGCCTCCATGGAGGCTATTTGTAAAACTGTGTCCTGGATTTCTGTCCATACGTTCACATCTCACTACAAGATAGAGGCTTCCGATACGATAGCAGTTTCGGTGAAATCAATGTTCTGGAATCTTTTTGAGGGTTGGAATCCAATGCCACTCCTTCCTAGGCCCTTTTTTTTCTGTTCAGGTTGCCTCAAAAAAACCCCAGATAACCATAAAAGCCCTATTGGCAACAAAAATGTGATTGTTCATTGCTGCTAGTTGTAGCAGGTTTTTCTGTTACTTGAGGCAACCTGTTGCTAGGGATTCCCAGAAGTAAGCATTTATCCTGCTTGTCCATGGAGAAAACAGAGTTACTCACTTGTAGTAGGTGTTCTCCGTGAACAGCAGGGTAAGTCCTCACTATCTTCCCACCACCCCTTGGAGTTGGCTCTTAAGCTCTTCAACTAGACTGAGTTGCTCAGGTACAGCATCAGCAGGCAGAAAGAGGTGCACATGTGCAGGTGAGCTTTCTAAAAGCTTCTAGAGTGAGAGCTGAGAGAGTTCCCATGTGAGTTCTGTCATTGACATCACCCAGAAGCGAGGACTTCTCCTGCTGTCCATGGAGAACACCTGCTACAGATGAGTAACTTTGTTTTTTTTAATCTTTCTAGTTTTAAAGATATTGTAAGCCACCATTATGCCAAATGTTTTGCTTGAATGGTGGTATAACAAATACTTATAAATAAATAAACTGCCCTTGGGTAGACAAAGATTTGGATCTGGAATTTTCAAGTAGCAAAAGCTGGAAGAGATCTGGAGTTGGGCAAGAGCTGCAGACTTGGAACTGGAATCAGCAGGCAGGTCACAAGGCTGGAACAGGAACTGGAAGAGAACTGAAATTTCAGGCCTGGACTGAGACAAGAGGTTCTGTTAGACATAAGAACAGTGAGAGAAGAGTTAGATTCTTTTCAAAGTATTTTTAGTGCTGAAGAAGTAAAAAGGTTTTAGTCCAGTGGACAGCTTGCAAAGATTGACAAACTTGTGATACAGAAGACTTCTTGTATGGAACCCATGTCTTCTATCATTCAGGCAAGTCAGATCAAAGGGTTATCTCCAGGAACAAGCAGCAATGAGTCTTCACATATGGGTATGTCGGTACCGACGGAGTCTGCGCGGGAATGCTTCCCAGCGTCCAATCAGAAAGCCTTTGGAAGCATCCCAACACACCTGCGTGCTGCCTTCCCAACTGTCTCTCCTCAGTTTTCGTTTTTCCGCGGAGCCGGCAGGATGTCCTCCTGTCACCGCAGAAAATTCTTCTTTTATTTTTTAGTTTTCTTGTGGTCGCGACTGCCTTCCCCGACACCACCAGTACCGCCGGTGTTTCTTTTTTCTTTTCTTGTAAAATTTTTCCTTTTTAAGGAAGATTTTTTTCCTCCTCAGTGTCTCACGGTTTCTCAGGCCTGTTAGGCCTCTCCTTTTTCCTTCATAGAACCGCCAGCCACTATCCCCAAGAAATGTACAAACTGTGGCGGTACAAACTTATTTTTAGACACTCACAATTGGTGTCTAACCTGCTTGGGTCCTGACCATTTTCCTCCGGAGCCCTCTGGCAATAGTATTGTGAGAAGATGTTTTCAACATCGAGTTCCCATCGACACGCGGTCCCTATCCAACTTCAGGGAACTGACCATATCTTCTTCTATCGATACATCGGGAAGATGTCTTACAACTATTAGATAAACTGAAGAGTAGCAAATCACCTGGGCCGGATGGTATACATCCAAGGGTGTTGAAAGAACTGAAATATGAGATTGCAGACCTGCTATTAGTAATCTGTGAACTATCATTAAAATCATCTCTAATACCTGAAGATTGGAGGATCGCCAATGTAACACCAATTTTTAAAAAGGGTTCCAGGGGTGATCCGGGAAACTACAGACCGGTGAGCCTGACGTCAGTATCGGGAAAAATGGTAGAAACCATCATAAAGAATAAAATTACTCAGCATGTAGATAGTCACAACCTAATGGGAGACAGCCAACATGGCTTTAGACAAGGAAGATCTTGTCTTACTAATCTGTTATGTTTTTTTGAAGGAGTGAATAAACAGGTGGACAAAGGTGAGTCGGTTGATATTGTGTATCTGGACTTTCAGAAAGCCTTTGACAAGGTCCCTCATCAGAGACTTTTGGCAAAACTAAAGAGTCATGGGATAGGAGGCAGTGTACTATTGTGGATCAGGAACTGGTTAAAAGATAGAAAGCAGAGGGTAGGGCTAAATGGCCAATTTTCCCAATGGAGAAAGGTGAATAGTGGTGTACCCCAGGGATCTGTGCTGGGTCCGCTGCTTTTTGACATATTCATAAATGACCTGGAAAGTGGAATAATGAGTGAGGTTATCAAATTTGCAGATGACACAAAACTATGTAAAGTTGTTAAAACCCAAGAGGATTGTGGAAAATTGCAAGAGGATCTTGATAAATTGGAAGACTGGGCATCAAAATGGCAGATGAAATTTAATGTGGACAAGTGCAAGGTTATGCACCTAGGGAAGAACAACCCAAACTATGGTTACACGATGCCAGGTTCCACATTAGGAACCACCACCCAGAAAAAGATTTAGGCGTCATTGTGGATACCATGTTAAAACCCTCGGCCCAGTGTGCAGCGGCAGCCAAGAGAGCAAATAGAATGCTAGGTATGATAAGGAAAGGAATGGAAAATAAAACAAAAGATATTATAATGCCTCTATATCGTTCCATGGTGAGACCGCACCTTGAATATTGTGTGCAATTCTGGTCGCCGTATCTTAAAAAGGATATAGCGATTTTAGAAAAGGTTCAGAGAAGAGCCACCAAAATGGTAAAGGGGATGGAAGGATACTCCTATGAGGAAAGGCTAAAAAGGTTAGGGCTCTTTAACCTGGAAAAGAGAAGGCTGAGGGGAGATATGATAGAAGTCTATAAATTAATGAACGGAGTGGAACAGGTAAACGTAGATCGATTGTTTATGTTATCAGAATATAGACAGACTAGGGGACATGCAATGAAGCTACAGGGTAAACTATTTAAGACTAATAAAAGAAAATATTTTTTCACTCAACGTGTAATCAAACTCTGGAATTTGTTACCGGAGGATGTAGTAAAGGCTGTTAGTGTAGCTGGGTTTAAAAAAGGTTTGGACAAGTTCCTGGAGGAAAGGTCCATAAACCATTATTAAGAAGTGACCGAAGATATCAATGCTTGACCCAGTACAAGCATTGTGGAACTTGTGTCTCTTGGGGAAACTGCTAGGTACATATGACCTAGATTGGCCACTGTTGGAAACAGAATACTGGGCTTGATGGACCTTGGTCTGATCCAGTATGGCATATCTTATGTTCTTATGTTCTTATGTACACAGGATCAGGTAACCCAAAAACAGTCTGTTAAGACTAGCCAGTCCTGGAGCGGCAGTTCTCATGCACAGCATAGAGATGCCTATGGCCTTGCCCTCGAGAAACCACTGGCTTCAAAACCCCGGTGGGAGTCTTTGGCCTCCAAAGCCTGTGTGGGGTTTCAGGTTGTTCCTGAGGTTCACCCCTCACAGAACATACCTGAACCATGCCCGGTGGTGGCAACCGCTTCGAGCAGTACCGATACCCCGGCATCGGCAATGGTGTTGGATGAAACATTCCTCACCAAGGATCGTCGTCTGGCGTCCTCGGTACCTACGGGGCCGTTGGATACACTCCAGACCGACCTTCCAGTATCGGTACCGATACTAGTACTGACATCGGTACCCTCCAGACGTGCATCGATAGACTCGCTTCCTTCGATGCCGAGTCTGGAATTGATCTCTAGTCTGGAGGACTGGGTACCGACTCGCCTTGGTACCGATACCAGATGGTACCGAAGGCTCGGTTCCGATAATTCGGATCTGCAACTCTCGGTTTCTTCGATACCGTTAGAGTTGCCACCGGCTGGCCTTCATCCACCGGTATTGGATACGGTACCGAAGTCGGTACCGGTATCCACATTACCATTGCTGTCGGTGCCTTCCATGCTTCTCTCATCAGGCTCGCTTCCCTCGATACCGAGTTTGGAATCGATCCCTAGCATGGACGATGCGCTACCGACTGTTGCTGGTCCCGACCTCCTGTGGTACCGGCGACCATCCTCTAAGGACCACCATTCAGGATATTCTATTCCTATAAAGTTGGATAGATCCCTCGGTGCCAATGCTAGTTCTTCAGCAGATCTAGCCTGTCCAAAAGAATTTCCCTCTGGGGATTTTTCTTTTCAAGCTTTTCTCCTGGATATGGCAAAATCACTTGCCATTTCTATACCAGGACAAGATCCTACACAAGGGAATACAGAATCCCTGTATATTCCTGGAAGAGCAAAGGAGAACATCATGCTTCCTTTGCATCATTCCTTGCAGGATTTCCTTCTACGAATGTGGGAAGCTCCTTTAAAGGTACCCCCACTTTCAAGAGCAACTGATCTTCTATATCAGGTGCCCCCTTCTCCAGGATTTCAAAAGACTCAACTTCCTCATCATTCCATTGTTGTAGAATCAGCAATGAGGCGGATGAAGAGTACTAAAAAGTACTCTTCTTATCCGCCAGGTCGTGAGTCTAAGACTTTAGATGCCTTTGGACGCCAAACTTTCCAGGCATCCATGCTTTCAGCAAGAATTCTCTCATATATTTTTTATATGGGCTTATCTCTTGAGGAGGTCACAAAGAAATTACATCTTTTGACTCCTTTTCTTCAAGAGCCCAAGAGTGCAGAGTATTCCTCACTGGTTAGTCATGCTCAAAATATCTCTAGATTTCTTACTCGTGCTTCCCTAGACTCCTTTGAGTCTGTTAGCAGGACTTCTGCAATAGCTATAGGAGCACAACGTAAAGCCTGGCTCCAAGCTTCAGACTTGGACAAATGGGCACAAGTTAGACTGGGAAATACTCCTTGCACTGGAGAAAATCTCTTTAACAAGGAGTCTTTACTCCAGGTTGCTCAGTTAACAACTGACTGTCCTGTTTCCAGAGGCTGTTCTACGCCTTCTTCTTTCCCAGTTGGTAGGAAATGTCCTGCCAAAATTTCTTCCCCTAGGGGAAGAAGATTTTATCCATCTTCTGCCCATCATACAGATGTTCCCAAACAGGGGAAACATCACCCTGGTCTGAAGAATCCACAACCTCAGCAGGGTCAACAAACTCAGCAGTCGCAGGGTTTCAAATAGATCATCATTGCCCCTCTTGGTTGCTGGTTAGAGTAGCAGTCTGCTTCTTTTCATTTGCAGTATCTGCACTAAATTTATTCTAACCTTCCTAGATATCTCTTCATGAGACATCTTTTCTTTAACTTTAAGAGTCTTTATGATGATCATGCCCATACTTAACAGGGTTTTTCCTCTTCCTCTTGGAGGAAAGAGAGCTAACAACTATTAATAGACAGTCGTTTTCCCTGTACTGGCATGTATCATCTCACCTGTCAGAGACTTCCTCCATAGTCAGTCTCTTTTAACTCTGTCTTACCTCCCTCTTACTATAACATTTGGTTTGTAAGAGGGACCCCTTTTACACTGGTAAGCCCCTATGGTCCTCTACCTGTTCTATCGGGGGATTCTCCCTTCCGGAGTTGTCTCCCCCCTTGTTACCTTAGGGCAGCCCATCAAACAATAGGAAATCCTACCAGGTCTGTTGTTTCTTTTTCCCAATCTAAAAGAGGGAGAGGGAAAAGAAATTTTCTCCGCTGCCCTGGTACGTTGCTGCAGATACAGCAATTCCTAGTGGTTAAGTCACTGGTTATGTCCACCACACAACCAGGGATTCCTCTCCACTAGCAATCCTTCTAGCCTCAGTGCTAAGTCCCAAACAGGTTATCAATCTCGTTTGGGAAACCCTCTTATCACAGCCTGGTTGGTTAACTTCTATTCTTCGCCCCCTTGTCCTTGGCAAAATACTTGGTTACCGGCGGGCTTTCCACAGCCAGTTTTTCTTCAACCTGCAGCATGCTCTCTGCAACTCTACAGAGTAGCTTTGCACTATGGGCCCTTGCTAGAGAGCATTAGTATCTTGCCTAGCAGATAACCCCAGATGGTTAAAAGGGGATTACCCCAGTCATGTTTCCATGACTAGCAGGTATTTCCTACCCTTACCATCTCATCTTAAATCTCTTTTGAGACATCAGTCTCAGGCCTTTCATTACGTGAAAACCTAAAGAAGGGCCAATTCCCTGGCTTGGCCTATATCTCCTTTGGTCTTCTCGTCAGAGATAATTTTCTTCAATGGCAGCTAGAGGACGCCCAATACCCCTCTTGCCCTGATAGGCAAGTCACTAGGGTATCTTCCTCCACTGGCGTCCTCTATCCATTCTCCATATGGCAATTCTGGAGAAATCTGGACTTCCTGCCTACAGTCTGAAGTTATCCTCTGCCTTTTTCACGTAGGCCATCCTGGTTATTCAAGAGCTCAAATTCTGAAAAGAATCCAGACTTCTTCTTGTCAGGGAGACCTCCTCTGACTCTGCCAGTCATAACCAGGAAAAGAGTTTTTCTCTGTATGTCTATTCAAGCAGGTATTAACGTTCCTGCTCTTAGATGAATCTTCCTCTCTCCCTATATCCCTAGGGGGGATCAGCTTCTATAGACCTCTCTCCTTCCACATACCTGGAGATATGTGTCTATATGTCTACATATTCATATATATATATATATATATATATATATATATATATATATATATATATATATTCATCTATATCTGTGTGTCTTCGGCCCCTACATATCTCCTCTAGATATATTCATATATACCCTATATATGTATATATTCAATATATATATGTTGTCACAGAGCAGACTCACTAGTGACCCCTGTGGAGACAGATGATATAGCAGTTCAAGAAGATACTAACGTTTGGGGAGAGCACATGATAGAAAGTTGCCATGGGCAACGTAAGCAAGTGAGGTCACGAGCTAGGGAGACACACCCAGCCAGTAGAGAAACCAGGAGATTCTCACCTGATACTAATCAGCTGGGGGGTGGTGCAGC
The DNA here is from genome assembly GCA_033557465.1 of Ichthyophis bannanicus. NCBI lineage: Eukaryota > Metazoa > Chordata > Amphibia > Gymnophiona > Ichthyophiidae > Ichthyophis > Ichthyophis bannanicus. The sequence goes on along the minus strand of CM066037.1, from coordinate 49,292,063 downwards.
TAGGAAACACCTAGATAAGCACAGCTCACAAGCAGTTAGGCAGACCCAAGATAGGACTCAGGATAAGATCCAGAATAGGAACTGGAACCGGAAGGAGAATGGGAGACAGCCTAGGTCTCTGAATGAAAGCAGAAACAGAAGGAACTGGATGAATGGAGAGGACGAGAGAAGCTGTGAAGAGAGCGTGTCTGACTACCACTTTGGAAGCCTGAACGGAGGTCTGAGTGAGTCCAATGAATGCTTGACTGAGAGGTACAGACAGCTTGACACAGAAAGTGAGAGTGAACATAACAGAATATAACATACATGTACACCCTAAATTCTCAGACTCGATCTCCTTGTACATATGTATTTAGTTCAGTTTGCATTCCCTGTGTTATCCAAGTTGCAACTCCTGTTCTCTGTAAAGCATAAACATGTTATCCAAGTTGTTACTCCTGTTCTATGTGAAGCCAAGCAGTTTGTTATGGTCATTTTGTTGTATGTAAACCGCGCTGACAATAGTGCGGTATATAAGAAATTGTAATAAATAAATAATAATTAAATAAATAAATAACAGCCCAGGTTGGAACAGAGCCAGAAGGAAAAAGGTACAAGCCGGGAAGTTTTACTCCTGTCCAAAAAGGGGAAGCACAGGGCTTGGCTATAGGGGACAGTTTGTTGAAGTCCAGAAGCCATACAAAGCCAGCTTAAGGGAAGCAGAGAAGCTTCATTACCCTTATCATGAGCAAAAGAAAGATAAAGGCTTTTTACCTGTAGAAGTAAATCACTCTGAGAGATATGGGAGGCACAGAGTTTCAGAAGGGCTGCAGTTAAAAGCTCCAGCTGTTTCCAGGGTCCTAAGCAGAGCAGAGACTAGAGCTGAAGTAATTCCTTCTAATTTATTATTTATTTAACATTTTTATATACCGCACTATTCATCATCAGCGCGGTTTACATAGAACTACAAAACATCAGATAAGATAAGATACATATATCTGTTTTTACATGTAACAGGAAGAAAAACTTGGAAAACAGGGGTAATAGTAACAATGGATAATAGAACTTGAACTATATACATATGATAGTAAGGCAAGGGAATACTTTAGCTTGCCTAACAGGTATCAGCAGAGGGGAGGCTCTTACCAGCAAAACCTCAGTGAATGTGGTAACAGCAAGCAGTTTTCCCTCAGTGAAAGAAAAGTACGTCACAGCCAAGACGGACTGTTTGCCAAGCTCCCACACGAGGAAGGTAAAGAGGTGTTAATTCCTGCTGAGGAAGTTATGCAATATGAACCATCTGTAATAGAAGATAACGTTGAACAAATGGACTGTAGCATTTCTCTGGCTGACAACATACTCTCACTGAGATAGAGAGGAATAAGAAGCCTGACAGGGTGAAGGGAAGGCCTTATTCCTGGTTGCTACAGGTCTGTGTTTTGAATACCTTTGTTTTGTTGAGAAGCTGAAAGAAAACTATTTTTGTTACAGTTTTCTTTTCTGTTATGCCCAAGAAGGGTTATATTTCTTTATTTTTCTACATATTGAGATATCCTATTGGGAAAGGGAAATAAAGCCCTATTTAACCTTACCATCGGTTTTCCACGACTGATTTATAACTGGCAGCACAACCACAACTACCAGAAGGCCAGTTATATTGAGGCCCAGTGCAGTACCGTGTTTTACCTACAGGTGCACAGAGAGGGCTCACGACAATGTATATATGCATAGATATATTTATAGATCTACTGAGAGATATTTTTAGATAGATATGTATCCATATACTCATCTATCTGTAACCGGGTAAGGCGGCATGTCGCCTCTCGCCCCCCCCTCCCCCCCCCAGGCCCCACCCCCACTTTCCTTTCCCCGACAGATTAATTCAAAACAAACACATGACAACCATTTGGGACTTAAACTGGTCGCAGCTTTAATAACCTTTTAAACACACATAATACAACATCAACACATTTTAACTCCCACCCCCCCCCAAGCAGAGCGAGCTCTCACCCGCCGTGTTAGTAGCAAGGTGACGCCGCATCCGCTTCCCCCGGGCACAGGCCCGACATTTTCCACGCCCTCCCTCTTCCGGCTTCGCCATGCTATTAGCAAAAGCCTGAGGGGTTAACCGGGTCGGGGGTACCCCACCCCCGCCCTCATGCTTGCCACCGGCTCCGGACCCCGGAAACCTCCGGGATCCCGCCAAAGCCCCCCCTTCCAGCTGCAACAACCCAACCCCCCCCCCACCCAAAGCCTCTCCCAGGCAGGGTGGGCGGGCGGGCGTCTGGAGCCTCCAGCCCCGACCCAGCAACTGCCGATGCAGAGCTGGGTCTCCGCGCCACTCACCCCCCCCCGCCGCCGGGTCCTAGCCTCCTCATTGGCTCCCGGGCGTTTTAAACGCCGCGGGGAGCCAATGAGGCGCCCGGCCGCGCGGGCACCATCGAGCCGCGCGCCGCCGCCGCAACCGAGGGGGGGGGGGCGAACGGCCCGCCACCCCCCCGGTTAGGAGCGGCCACGCGGACGGGGCCCGCGGCCTTGCTGTAACCGGGTAAGGCGGCATGTCGCCTCTCGCCCCCCCTCCCCCCCCAGGCCCCACCCCCACTTTCCTTTCCCCGACAGATTAATTCAAAACAAACACATGACAACCATTTGGGACTTAAACTGGTCGCAGCTTTAATAACCTTTTAAACACACATAATACAACATCAACACATTTTAACTCCCACCCCCCCCAAGCAGAGCGAGCTCTCACCCGCCGTGTTAGTAGCAAGGTGACGCCGCATCCGCTTCCCCCGGGCACAGGCCCGACATTTTCCACGCCCTCCCTCTTCCGGCTTCGCCATGCTATTAGCAAAAGCCTGAGGGGTTAACCGGGTCGGGGGTACCCCACCCCCGCCCTCATGCTTGCCACCGGCTCCGGACCCCGGAAACCTCCGGGATCCCGCCACCGGCTCAGGTCAGCCACGACCAGAGCCGCCCCCCAAAGGTAAGCTGCGACCAGCCCTCGCCCCCAACGGAATACCTTCCAAGGCCTCCTGCCAATCGTTAAGCAGTAAATCTAGCCCTATCGGGGACAAGTGCACCCCGTCCGGCCTATAGAGGCCAGGGCAGTCCACGTCCACCCAAGGGTGAAAGATTTGACAGCCCCCTTGCTGGCCCACCCACCGGCCAATTAGACGGCGAATTTTGGTCACACCCCGTGACCACCGTCACTGAGCCCTACAGGACGGCCTTGGAATGATATCCGACCATAGCAATAATACATCCAGAAACATCCCCAAAACCACCCCAAAGTCCTTGATAGCTGCTCGAATCAACTGCCGGCAAGTCCATGAAGCGAGATCGTTGCCACCTAAGTGGAGCAGTAACACCTCCGGGGCGCCTCTGGTTCGCTGGAGGTGCCGAAGCAAAGGCAGGAGTTGTATCCACCGGAGTCCGCGCTCGCCCAGCCATGTGATCGTCACCGCCTGCTCGGAAAGTCCCAAATTCAGCCCCAATGGGCGCGTCGCTGCTCGCCGACCCGCCCAGAAGACAAAGGAGTGGCCAGGAATCCAGCAGCTTCTATGCCCCACATCTGAAAGACAAAGAAATAGCCCCGTTAGTGCCCCCCCCCACTCCCCCAGAAACGCACATAGCAGTGGAAAGCTCCCGACCGCCAACGCCCAATGCGCTGTATCTCCTGATCGGGCAGCCCGGCCACCGCCGCACTGGCTGCCGCCCAGATCCGGAAGGAATGAGGGGCGAAGGCACCAGGGCCCTCACCTATCTGTCGTAATGCCAGCCGTAGCACTGCGGTAAATTGGCAACGCGGAAGGACCCGCTCGACCTAATGGATAAAAGGCTACCGCTAGCCTCCGGACGAACGCGTCAGTACGCCTGCAGCAACGCGACCGGGCACGAGGGGGAACCCTGGACCGCGGCCAAGTCCACCCACCTACCCATTCCCGCCTGATCCGTCGTAGAACGGGCAAGGCGGATATGAACCCTACTCCCGAGCAAGTGCACGTGACGCACCTGCACCTCCCTCCCATTGTGAAGCCGCCCCGACTCCGAAACCAGCTTGCCCACCCGAAATGCGCCGAAAAAAGGCTAACGAAAACGGCCCGAAAGAGCACCCCTTCATAGTAGGTGGCCACCACCCGCGGCAAGGCCCCGCATAACCGACGCAGTAAGTCATGAGTAATAGGACGCCGCCAATCCCCGGGCGAGGGACTAGACCGCTCCCAACCCCGCAACAATGAGCCTTAATCACTAAATTCAACTGCAAGCATGAAAAGACCACCTGCCGCATCAGGTCAGCTACCGGCTGACATCTTGGGGAATAGTTATTGATCACCGACACTGCCGCCTCGTTGTCGCACCACCAGCGCACTCTGCGATTGCGGAGTCCATCCGGCCACGAGGACAGGACCACCACAATGGGAAACAACTCGAGGAAGGTAATATTCCTCGTAAGCCCCACCGCTCGCCAGGATTGAGGCCAGCCTTCTGCGCACCATGCGCCCCAAAATAAATCCCCCAAACCGGAACCCCCTGCTGCATCAGTATACAACTGCAGATCCGCAGAAGTCACCTCCGGGTCTCTCAGCACCGTGGTACCATTAAAGTCACGAAGAAAATCGTCCCAAATCCACAGATCTGCCCGCAAGCTGCGTGACATCGGAATCCGATGATGCGGCCTAGAGTCGCCTGCAGTACCTGCGGACAACCGGCGCAAGAACACTCTCCCCATCGGGATCACCCGATACGCAAAATGCAGGGACCCCGCCAAAGACTGCATCTCCCGCAGCGTTAGCTTACTAGAACCCAGCGCATCTGCGACCAACACCCGCAGACTCGTAACTTTCTCCCCCGGCAAGCGGGCCTCCAACGCCACGGAATCCAACTCCACTCCCCAAAAGGTAATAGTCATCGCCGGACCCGCCGTCTTTTCGGATGCTACGGAACACGCGTAACGTACGGCACCCAAAAACCTTAGGAACGTGATCATTAACCGAGGAACCAATAGGAAAAGACCACCCTACCTAAGGCCAGCTCAGTTGCCAACTTATCTCGTACCAGCTGCGCGAAACGCCGCACCGAAGGCGAATTCCGCGCCTTGTGTACCCCTACACTGCCCACCACCGGTATGGGAAACGCCTCCTTACACCCGCATTCCAAAAGACCGCTGACCTGTCGCTTCGGATACCTCCTAAGCCACGGGCCTAACCCAACAATCGCAACAGGGGTGGGGGCCAAACTCCAGACGTCCCCATTACTTGTGGCTGGGGGCTGGCACGCCCCCGCCACTCGTCTTGACACATTTGAGGGCTGGGTGACCCCCATTACAGACGGAGCAGGCGTGCCGGAATTTGCAATCCGGAAAGGGGCAGGAAGACTTGTTGAAGCGCCAGCACAAGTCCCCCGTTCCCCCCCCCCTGGAGTTCTCTGCAACACAGGGGGCACGCCCGATCGAAAGGGCCGATCCGCCTGCGCAGGGGTGGCTACTCCACCTCTCTGCCCACCCATACCTCCCCCGCCAGGTCTGATCGCCATCTGCGTTAACCAAAGATTAATGTCCTGCGTTCCCCATGACAACAGGCGATTCTCTTCCATCTTATCACGGAATTTCTCATCATAGTTGAGCCAAGCCCAACCGTCATGAGTCTGTGAGGCCTCCAGTATGGAATCCGCGTAAGCCAACAGCATACCGTACTGCTCCGGATGCGAATGACCCCATACACTCGCCAAACGCAAGAAAGACCGAGTCCAATTAACCACATTCCGAGCCACTCTCTTGACCCTACCCGCCTTCTCGTCCTCCTTACGCTTCCGTCGGCTATCCCCCGACCGCTTCCGACCTTCGAGTAAGCGGAAATATCTACGTAGCGACGTTTCACAATCTTTTTCCGCAGAGTCTTTGGCACTCCCTCCCATAACTCCGAGAAACACGCCACCGAAGGCACAGAACCCACCTGTCCCACGCCGACCTCCCCGCCAGTGGCCCGCGGGCTCCCGGCCAAGTCGTCGGACACCGAGCCGGACGACGACTCAGACGTTGAAGAAGAGGAGGACCCCGAACGCCGCCGCCGGTGACCGGAACACCGCTTGTGCTTGGACGCTCGCTTCTTACCCCCCTCCCCTGCCCTCACCCCAGTAGCCAACTCACCTGCCACTGGTGCTGCTACCTCGGAAGACACACCCGGCTCCGGTGGCGTCAAAGCTGATGCTTCCGCTCCCCCTCCGCTTCCGACAGACACGGGGCCTCCACTTGTGCACGCCCTCCCGCCGTCCAGCTCTCCAGCAGGAGCCCCCCACGGTTGCCCCCAGTAGGGCCAGCCAGTCGAAACCTGCGGAGAAAAAACAGGGAAAGGCGAAGGAAAACCCGCCCCCGGCCGAGGCGGCTGCCACGCCCCTAGCCATTCCGCGCAGGAAGAGCCTTGACCCCCGCCCTGCCAATGCGCCCACATGGGGGAATAGGCTGCCCCTGCAGTAGCAGATCCACCCCCCGGACTCGCAGCGTCCATAACCACAGTGCTCAACTGAGGAGCCGCCCCGAAACCCACACCCGTGGGACCTATAGCCACCCCCAAGCCACCAGGGGCCTCTCCCCGCCCCAAAGTACCGCTAGCCGGGGCTGCTGACCTACCACGCCGGCCCACAGCTAACCGGCCAGCCGAGGCGCCCCGCCGCGGCCGCCCCCGGCCTGGTGACAGGGCTAGTACCACCGTCGGACGCCGGGCCACGGCTCGGAGCCCTGCCCCTGGTCCCCCTTCCAAGAGGAGCCGAGCGCCCCAACGGAGCAGGCTCTCCCCTCCGAGGACCGACCGTCTTAGCCCTCCCAGACCCGTGGCGCTTTCCGGAACCCCCCTTCATTCCTCCCCCGGCCATGGGCTTAATTAATTATTCCTGTAGCTATGAATTTTATTTTATTTTATTAATATTATTATTATTATATGTTTTGCGTTTTTTTTTTTTTTTTTTTTTTATTAAGGATAGAGGGGATTCCCTAAATAACTAAGTGGCTTGCCCAAGACTACAAGGAACACCCGTTGCTGTCCCCTAGTGGGATTTGAAACCCTGACCTTCCCCAAACAAACCTGCCTGTAGAGCCACGAGCCTCCTGACTCCCCCGCCACTGGATCGCTGCCCCCGGAGCTCCAAGGACGGCGCCGCTTCACTTGCTGCCTCCCGCTGCACCAAGGCCTGGGACACCCGACGACGATCATGCGCAGCAAGCCCGCACGCGTCTGGAGCCTCCAGCCCCGACCCAGCAACTGCCGATGCAGAGCTGGGTCTCCGCGCCACTCACCCCCCCCCGCCGCCGGGTCCTAGCCTCCTCATTGGCTCCCGGGCGTTTTAAACGCCGCGGGGAGCCAATGAGGCGCCCGGCCGCGCGGGCACCATCGAGCCGCGCGCCGCCGCCGCAACCGAGGGGGGGGGGCGAACGGCCCGCCACCCCCCCGGTTAGGAGCGGCCACGCGGACGGGGCCCGCGGCCTTGCTGTTCTGTTAGGTTCAGATATCCTTATATTTCTATATGATCCTGACAGATGGGCACTACCCCTATTATTGCTATGCCAGCATACTTAGGGGGCGACACTTATAACCACTTCCTGTGGTAATTAACAAAATGTTCCTTACCATATAGGTTGGGTACTCCTGAAGCTCTCCATGTACCTTTCTTCTTTCTTAATTGACCCCATTTAGGAAAGACATTACGGAGCTTCAGTTAACCTAACGCTTAACGCTCCTGAGTCTGTCCTTACTTTCTTATCAGATACAAGGGTCTCCATACCCTTTCTCCCCTACATGGACTGATTCCATCCCCAGTCCAGTTAGGTCAGACTCATTTTTTCTTTGGGTCCTAAATTTATACTGTTTTTGGACCTAAACAGCTTAAGCTTTCTTTAATACTGCCTTCTGCGTCTCCGCTGAAGCTCTACCTCTTATACTACCCCAGTCTTTCCTCCTGGGGCCATTTCTCACCCTGCAGGGTTCTGACCTCCACTTGTTTTTCTCTGCTTTTATTACCTCTACTTTCCAATGAGGTACCCCTTGAGCACATTTACTGGCTCTTCTAATAGATCCATATGTACCTCAGTGGAATTGTGCAAGGTCTACAAGGGAGGCCCAGATTACAATATTTTACTACAAAATACCCTCTATACAGGGTCTTCCCCTTTAGAAACCCTGTTTTAGCCAGCTGTTCCACAGCTCCTCTTTTGTATTCAACTCCTACCCTCCATCCCCAGGATGCCTGAGGTCTTAAGCAATAGCATGGCTCGTTCTAGACTTGCAACATGCTAGGACTCCCTCTGGGCATCTGAGCTTGGGAGTCCCCATATGTGAAGACTCATTCCTGCTTGTTCCTGGAGATAGCACAGTTACTTACCTGTAACAGGTGATCTCTGGGAACAGCAGGAATAAGTCTTCACAACCCACCCACCTCCCCTAGGAGTTGCTTTTTCTCTATCTCTATCTTTTCCTTCCTTGCTCTCTCTCTCTCTCTCTTTGTCTCAGCTTTCAAACTTAACTGAGGAGAGACAGTTGGGAAGGCCGGAAGGCAGCACGCAGGCGTGTTGGGATGCTTCCAAAGGCTTTCTGATTGGACGCTGGGAAGCGTTCCCGCACAGACTCCGTGGGTACTGGCGTACCCATATGTGAAGACTTATTCCTGCTGTTCCCAGAGATCACCTGTTACAGGTAAGTAACTGTGCTTTCTGTGCTCCTTGTATCTACAAGATGCTTATTTCCATTGCTCATTGTTGTCTACAGTATGTACCTCTGTTTTGTGGTGAATACTCGGAGTTTTCAGTACAGAGCCCCCTTGACTTAAGGCGGATTTATAAAGATACTAATTACCCTACACTTCAGGAACAAGAGATCTTTGTATATCCATAGCTGCATGATACACTGATGATTAGTTCCATCCTTTCTGGTGGCAGTAGGGACAAAAGAGAGAATTAGGCTACAACCTCAGAAGTTTTCACAAGCTGTCTTAGGATTTGTGGCATCTGCAAGCAAGATTTAGTCAGAAGGAGCCATATGGTAACACTGCCAGAGGAGGCTCATCTGCTGGAGATCAGACAAAATAAGATCTGAAAAAACAGTAATGGTAGAACAGTGTGCCAATTGGGATTCACAGCATGGTGATGGTAATGGTACCACTGATCATGTTGCATATGAACGCACTAGATCATCTATTGGTACAGCAATGGATGCTGCCAAGGGAAAACAGTTTTTAAGTGTCCAGCCTGACAAGAAGGGCTTCAAAACAATGCAGGGAATGGAGAATCCTTGTGAAGAAAAAACTGGATATTAATTTTGATGGATGCAAGCTTGTTCAGATCGGAAGCCACTCTGTTAGGACTTACCTCAAGCGCTTTGTTCTCAGGAAGAAAGAAAACTGCATATAAATATTCTGGAAATAAGAGAAGTGAGGAATACTCAAGTACTGTGACTGCTATAACAACTTATTTTTATAGCACCACTAAAACTGGACAGCCCATGCTCTGTGGAGCTTATAGTCTGTTCAGGACACACTGACGAGAAAAGTAAGAGGTTTCAAGAAAGTGGTTTATTACAGGAAACATGGTTAAAAGTTAGAAGACTGTGCTCAGGTAGAGCCAGGATTTAAGATTTAAAATCAACCTTAAAAATAGTTTTGTTTTTTCTTTCAATATTCTTACGCATGCATTATCGCTGGGGGGATGCGCTGTAGCTGAGAGAGGAGGCAGAAGAGATTCAGGGAGGAAGCAAGCATTATGAGAACTTTTAAGATTGACATTGTAGGATTCAAATTAGCACAAGACAAACAACCGAATTAGCAGGTAAGAGAAGTTCCTCTTCATGTGCATTTTTGCTGAAAATATACCTTCTCGAATTAGGTGAACACGTGGGAAAAACAGTTGAAAAACGTATCTTCTGTATAATTTCTTTTGGATTGGCTTTAATTTAAAAAAACTATACTATTTCAAGGTAAACAAGTACTGTAACTAAACAAATACATATAACTGGCTAGATGTGCCAGTTCATTTGACCTCGTCGGTACTACTTTTGTAGACCAATGTCACCAACCTGACTCAGAACATGTGACTGCGCTTCCAGGCCTCTCTGTAGTGAGGCTCTGACCTCTCATTAGGGATGTGCACAGGCCAAAAATGTATTTCTTTTTTTATTTTTTTAGACTTTTTCCTAATTTATGGACTTTTATTAGGTTTGTTTCACACATTTGTTTTAAAAAGAATTGTTTAGCCTATGCTAGAACTTTTTAATGTGCGCAATCAACTGTACATGCGTTAATATGATTTTCACGGACTAGATTTTTTAAGACATTCTAATGAACCAAATGTGTACTAATGAATGGAAGTCCCTACTCTCAGAAAGTTTGCCCCTAGATCACAGTGCATCAACTCCTTTCTTAAAAATGGATCCAATTGCAAACCAGGGATAATCAATTCAAGGTACAAGAGCCACACAACTCTTGTACAAAGCTATATTTAAATACACAAGATAAAATGGAATAAATATAAATGTGCTAAAATGAAGTAGAGGAGATATTAGAATGTTTCAGCATTAGCTAAGCACTAATTGGATTTGCTGAATAACAGGTTAAGGACCACCTTATGTACTATTATGTATAGTTTACAAAATACAAAAAAAGTTTAAAAAATCATGCATTCCATAGATTTAGATATTAATATGTTGCAATTATCTGGGAATCTAATTTCATACAAGGGAGAAACATCTTTTTTTCGGTGCATGCATATGCATTGCTGAATATGCATCACACATGCGGTACACTGCGTGAAAGCTTAAATCGACCCCATTGTGGTGTTTTTATTCTCTTTGATTCTTTATGTGCAGCACTAAGAATTTCAAGTTGACCTTAAAATATTCAGAATCAATCATTTAAAAACACACAGCTTTCCAATGTGGTGATTGTACTGTGTCTTTGGAAGGAAGCAGATTGCCTTCTCAGTTGGGGTTATAATTTTGGAGTGATTTCCTTAGTTTGATTGCTACTGTAACTAAGTTAATGCTTCCCCCCTCCCCCTTTTCTTTGTAATATGTTGCACTTGATGAACAATCAGACATCATTCAGCTGTTTTATAAAGTGCACATTTCAGAATCCTAAATAGAAGTGTGCCTCATAGCCTTACTCTAGATTGTAGATAATGAGTAAGCAGCATTAGGGGTATGTTGTAGTTGCAAAGCACATATGCACTGAAGTGAACAGAGGGGAAAGGGAAATCAAGCTGAACACTGTGCTTCAAAATTGTGTACCCTGCAGTACTGCGGTGAGGTATGGTCTACTGTATTAGTTTTGATATATTGTACATAGTGCATTTAGATGTAATATTTGTCATGTATTGAAACATTTTCAGTGAAACTTTTGAACCTGTACTGTAGAGTTCATTTTGCAAACTTGCACCACTGCTCGGGTTTCAAATGAAGGCCAGCTTTTCCAGGGCTGCTTCATTGTTGAAGGTCGTTTTTCTGAACATGTATAAAATAGAAAGCTTTCTGCAAGAGGTGATGCGCTGGATGATGATTCTAAAATCACTCAAACATTTGTTTTTAAAACGCAGCTGCATAATTATAAAGACCTTCGCAGAGCTCAAGTGACTGCATTTTGTGACAGCTCTGTTACAGTTTGCTCTGTGCCAGAGGGTAATAGGAAAGATAATGTGAACATACCGTTTCCTAGGTCTGATTTCTGCGTTTTGAGCTGAGGCTGGAGGAATCCCAGCCATTGCACACTGGTGACACTTAATGGGAATCAGGTTCTGGAATAAGCTACTGCCCCTGACTGAGGACTGTTTGTTTGAAGTCGCTGGATTAGATGGAGTGTGCAGTTCTAAAAACAGGGGAAGAATACCCTCCGTGGTTACAAATGAAAGCTTCTGGTATCATTGTTTCAGTCGAGGCTTATCATTGAGATAGATGCCCTTGGGAGTAAGAAGAAAACTGTCAGACAACAAAAACTGATTAAAATATACTTTTTAGCTGAATTTAGAAGTCAGTTTTGTATGTCACTCTGTTCTACATTAATAATAACTTCTGAGGAAAATTTGAATTGCTGCATATTTAGAAAGGGACACTTCAACATGAAGAACTTCGTAAAGAAGAATTTTCTATTACAAAATTTCTGGAATTAGCCACAGTTCAGAGGTACAAGTTTGCATTGTGAGGCTATTTGTCCTTGGTTTGTCAAGTCTGGAGAATAAGATTTATTTTTTAGCAAGTTAAGTAAACCTACAACTTCTTAGATTTCAACTGAAAAACTGTTTTAAATAGACTGTGAAAAAATTAGCATTAGTGCTAATTAGAGCAATTATGCAGTGCTAAATTTTATTAATAACTTGATGCATTTGAGAGCTAATGAGCCCATATCCTATGCAGACAGGATTATTGATACTGTTGATGAAGCTGTTGTTCAGTCTTTCGTTCTTTTTACATGGCCACATAACATCTTGGTCTTAAGAAATGTAAATGTAGCACTGTACAGAGAGCATGGCTCAAAAGGGAGAGACATCAGGGACATTTATAATTCTGTCCGTCTCCTGGTCTTAAGGGAGAATGCTGAGCTCTTTCTATTTTTACTTTTTTATACAAGCTACTTTTGTTGACTACAACTTTAACACAAAATTGAAGAATGCAATGCACTGTGAATTCAGTTCCAATTTTATTTTGAAATATTTGTGAAATCTTGACTAGAATGGCAATATTCATGTAAAGACATGCCAAACGGTACCAGCATCCAGCACGCTTCTTGTAAATACTGCCAGTGAATTTGGGACTGACTGGCTTCTGCAAAAACAAACTGGAATAGAAATTGCACTTTGAACTATTTTTGTCATATGACTGTCAAATACATAATTGAAAACTGTTTACTGCTTTTATTAAGCCAAGATTTTGTAAATGTAGTATAGCTGTGAAGTCTCCCTGCTGAGAGAGCTAGATTTTATAGCCAGCTGTATTTTCCCATTAAGAAATAGACATTTAAAGAGTAATTTTATAAAAATATATTCCATATGTAAAGCATGGTTTCTGTACAGAAAATGTCTGTTAGAAATTGTGTGTGCATGTACATTTGAAAAAAGGCACACCACAAGAACTGCGCATGGGTATTCTGGGGATCTAATTTGGGGCGGAGCTGGGGGAAGTTGCAATATATGCACAATTTTTAAAATATGCATGCAGATGCGTAGAGAACTCCTACACATTTACATCTTTAAAGCAGGTGTAAATTTGTGTGAGAATCTGTGCACTACTTGGGATCATTGTACATAGGTATTTAGGCGCCTATTCTGCCTTTACAAAATAGGTCTCTTTTGACATTCCATATAGAATGCCCTGTTATGACATTACCTTTTTAGGAGGCAGTTTTATAACTGCACTCATGGGTGAGAAATGTGTCTACTTTCCTGTCTGAGACTTTACTGGAGTTTCAGGAGTAGCCTGGTGGCTAGGGCAGCAGGCTGAGAACTAGGGAAACCAGAGTTCAAATTCTTTTGTTGGTCTTTGTGGTCTTTTGGCAAGTCACTTCACCCTCCATTGCCTCACATGCAGACAGGCCCTACTTACTGAGCTTATATTATGACAATAATGTTATTTGGTTTGTAAGATATGTTCCTGTAAATAGTTTAAATAATGTTCCATCTAAAATGTTTTGTTCTCATTCTCTTAAATGTAAACTGCCCCTGATCTCTGGAAGGGGCGGTATAGAAGAACCAAATAAATAATAAATCTCCAGGAACAAGCAGGAATGTAGTCTTCACATATGGGTAACGTCTGTACCTACGGAGCCCATGTGGAAACGCTCCCCAGCGTCCAATAGGAAAGCCTTTGGGAGCATCCCACTGCGCCTGCCTAGCTGCCTTCCCGCCTTTTATAGCTCTCCCTCCTTAGCTCTTTGTTTTCCGCGGAGCAGACAAGAAGCAATTCCTGTCACCGCAGAAAATTTGTTTTTTTTCTTATTTTTTATGGTCGCGTCTACCTTCCCGTCGACACTCGTACTGACCCTGTCGGTCCTTTCTTTCTTTCTTTCTTAAAAAAAAAAAAAAATCTTAATTGAGGGAAGAAAACTTTCTTCCTTCAGGCGCATTGATGCCATCTTAGGCTTAGGCCTTTCCGTTTTGTCACAAAATGGAAAAAACAGCCAGTGGTTTTAAGAAGTGTTCCAAATGTGGCAGTACAGTTTCGGCCATGGACACCCATCACTGGTTTCTAAAGTGCTTAGGACCAGATCACCAACCGTCAGAATGTCCTGTCTGTAGGAAGATGACAAAGAGAGGCCTTCAGAACTGAGCTGCAAAACTGGGCACCCTCGTTATCACTGATGCAATGTCTATAACATCGACGTCATCGAGAACTTCATCTTCCTCGCAAGGATCTCAGGTATCGAAATCTAAGTCTTCATCGAAGACTGGCTGGCCCTCCAAGGGTAGATCTCTTTCTAAGCATTGGGATGCCTTGGGCATTGCCCTGGAGGGGGACACACCAGCCAAACAAATCCGGCGGGAGGTCCTTGCCTCCAAAGCCTTAGTGGGGTTCCAGAATACTCCCGAGACCTCCACCTCCAGAGAGCTCCTGGTGCCATACTCGTGGATCGTGACCCATAACTCCGGTACCAATACCTAAGCATCGGCAACCTCCATGGATCAACGTATCCTGGCCATCGAGTGGAGCTTAGCGGCCTTACTGGCAGCCTCCGTACTGGTAAAGCCCTTATAGTCGATTCCTCAGACATCAGTATTGACTACCGTACCGAAGGAGCCTGCATCGACTTTTTTACCACTTACCATGCTACTGCCCATGCCGGCCCTTGAATCTGTTTCTGGTACCGAGGTTCCGGCACCGCGATCTTCAGCTGCCGGATTCGAGCGGTATCAAGTGCATGCAGAGCGAGAGCACCCTGCCCATCGATACTGAATCGTTGGACGATGAATCGGCTAGTACCCGAGAAATGAGAACTCTCCCAGAAGACCCATCTCCGTCCCTACAACGTTGCATGTCCTCTCCAAAGGACATGTCTTTCCAAGACTTTATTTGCAATGTTGCTCGGGATCTGTCCATAATGGTGACTTCGGAGACAGAACCTAGGGCTGAGGAACTTGAAATCCTTCAATACCCTGCAGCCCCAAAGGAAGCTGCTATGCTTCCTATTCATTGAATACTTCACGACCTTATGCTTCATATGTGGGAGACACCCTTAACCATCTCTCCACACACCTGAAGACTCGATACAATGTATCGGGTACCGCAGTGTCCCGACTTCCAGAAGACGCAATTACCACACCATTCCATGGTGGTAGAATCGGCAATGCGTTGAATAAAAAGTGCCAAGACACATTCCTCGAACCATCCAGACAGGGAATCGAGAACCCTCGATGCTTTTGGTCATCGATGTTTTCAGGCCTCCGTGTTATTGGCCAGAATCAGTTCCTACATACTCTATATGGGTATGTTCCTTAGGGAGGTGGCTAAGGATTTGGAGTTGATGGCTCCTCCCTGATGACAAGAGAGTTGATTATCTCACCCTTGTAAAGCATGCCCCAAATGTTTCAAAATTTGTTAACAGGGCAACTTTTGACTGTTTTGAATGCATCAGCAGACCTTCAGCTATATACATTGGTGCACGCAGGATTGCTTGGCTTCAAGCATCTGATCTTGAACAATGGGTTCAGGATAAGCTAGGTAATATACCTTGCACTGGTGAAAACCTTTTTGGCAAGGATTGGCAGGACAAGGCTTGTCAGCTAGAATCTGAGAACACTACTCTTAATAGGCTATCTAGATCTACTGCCAACCCAGCTAAGAAAGAGGCAGCAAAGAAACCTTTTTTCAATAAGAAAAAGAAGTACTACCCTTCTTACACCCCTGCGGTGCAGTGTCCAATCCATGCTCCCCAGAAGGGGCAGCAGCCACAAAAATAACAGAGGAAGGCTCAGACTCCCAGGTCACAGCCACCTCGGCAGATGCAACCACCTCAGGGTCTTTGACTCCTTTCTGGAGAACATAGCCGTTCTGCCTCTGGAAATCCCAGATCCCAACCACATTCCTGGAAGACTTTGTCACTTTGCCCACAGGTGGCATCTTGTAACATCAGAGCAGTGGACTCTCTCCATAATACGGGAGAGGTACAAGCTTCATCTATGAAGTCTACCCCCCCCCCCCCTGAACTCCTCCAAGACAGTTCTGTTCTCAACCCCCTCTCACTGCTCTGTTGTTGCAAGAGGTCACCTCCCTTCTCTCACAGGGTGCAGTAGAGGAGGTGCCATTCTCCCAGCAGGGTCTGGTCTTCTATTCTCCATACTTCCTCATTCCGAAGAAGACAGGAGGATACAGGCCCATTCTGGACCTCAGAGAACTGAACAAGTATCTACTTCGGGAGAAATTCAAGATGATCTCCCTAGGTACTCTTCTCCCCTATCTCCAGAGTCAGGATTGGCTCTGTTCTCTAGATCTAAAGGACACATACTCGCACATCGTTATTCACACACAGCACAGAAGGTTCCTGCGTTTTCTGCTCCAAGGGAGACATTATCAATATAGAGTTATGCCTTTCGGCTTAGCCTCTGCCCCAAGAGTCTTTACAAAGTGCATGGCAGTGGTAGCAGCATTTCTAAGGACTCTAGGGATATTTGTCTTCCCTTACTTAGACGACTGGCTCATTTGAGCAAGCACATCTCTAGAGGCCAATCTTTTCCCTCTCGCGCACCATGCAGATGCTGCAACCCTAAAGTCCCAGCTCCAAAGTTCCAACTCGTTCCCTCTCAAACTCTAGAGTTCATAGGGGCTCTCCTAGACACTCAACAAACAGGGGCTCTCCTGCCCCAAGCCCGTTGCGCTCGACTCATTCAGCTTCCATCTCAAGCATGCCTCAAGACCTTTCTCACGGCTCGAGAAATGCTGCAACTTCTGGGTCATATGGCATCAACAGTACATGTTGTTACATATGCTCATCTTCATATGTGCACAGCTCAATGGACCCTGGCTTCCCAGTGGTCTCAGGCATCGGGTTGCTTGGGAGACAAAATAATGGTCTCTACACACCTAATCTCGTCTCTCCAGTGGTGGCAATCCCCAGAAAACCTGCTGTAGGGTCACCTTTTCAGATGCCTCCACATCAATGTACCCTGTTGACGGATGCATCCAAATTGGGCTGGGCAGCTCATCTGGACAATCTCTCCACTCAGGGACTTTGGTCTTATCAGGAGTTGCAACTCCACATAAATCTGCTGGAACTCAGGGCCATCCACAATGCTCTCAAGGTGTTCCAGGATCATCTTCGCTTCCGTACAGTTCTAGTCCACATGGACAATCAAGTAGCCATGTTCTACTTGAACAAGCAGGGTGGAATAGGCTCTTGGACCCTTTGCAATGACGCCCTGCATCTGTGGTCCTTTGCCATTCAGCATCAAATTCACCTACTTGCAGTGTATCTTCCAGGCAAACAGAATCTCTTGGCGGACAAACTCAGTCGAGTCCTGCTATCCCACAAGTGGTCTCTCCATGCGGACAAGGTCGCTCACATTTTTCAGATCTGGGGAACCCCAGACATAGACCTGTTTGCAAGTCCTCAGAATGACAAACTTCCCTGCTTCTGCTCCAGAACGCCTGCTCAGAACAACCAGCGGGTAGATGCCTCTCACCTTCACTGGGGTCAGGGCTTCCTATATGCCTTCCCTCCCATTCCCCTCATTCCCAAAACTCTTTTCAAACTCCAGAGAGACAGGGGCTAAATGATCCTTATAGCCCCACGTTGGCCACGACAACCATGCTATGTATCCTCTCCTTCTACATCTGTCTCAAGTTCAGCAAGTAGATTTGGGGTTTGCTCCAGACCTCCTCTCGCAGGAGGATGGGACACTGCTGCATCACAATCCGTACTCCCTACATCTTACAGCATGGCTACTGAAAGCATAGCCCTTCATAGAGTTCTTCGTGCTTATTTTCAAAAAAAGAATGAAAAGTTCTGTGGTCAAACTATACAAATATTTCCAGATGTCTCAAGAGAAACCCAGCGGCGGCGTAAGTCCTTTTTGGACATTCGGCCACGTGTTCTTGCCTTAGGGGCTTCCTTCTATTTAAAGTTTCCCTGTAAATGTCATGTTTTATACCAAGGGAAAAGATATGTATTTTCAGATGTAGAACAGTTGACTATATTTCTGGATGGTAAGATCTAATGTAATTTTTTTCCTTTCTTTGGGTTCATTGATATGTGAAACAGAGTTTTATTTTCTATTCCAGGAATTACTCAGGTCTTGAGATTTGATTTGTTATGGCATCTCCTTGATGAGTTTCTACGCAATGTTTTGTAATTTTTTTTTCCTTTGATAATTTATTTTTTTTTTCAGTGCTGATTTCATTGTTTGTTTCCTGTAATGTTTTAAAAAACTTAATAAAAAAAAAAAAAGTTTTCTTTTTCTTTTTTCTCTCATGCAGTTTTCACTGCTAAACTAGTGGTTTTAAAAAATGTACCATATCAGTCACTGATAAACATGACTGGTGTCTCAAATGTTTAGGACCTGAACATCAACCCAATTCTTGTCCTTTGTGCCAACAAATGACAAAGAGAGGCCTAAAGAACTGAGCCAGACAGTACGGATCATTGTTCGCCTTGGACTCAATGTCAGTAGCTTTCACCTCTTTGAGGGCATCATCTTCCTCTCTCATGGGTCTCTCTTTTTTTCAAAATCCAAACATAAAAGTAAATTTAAGTCTCTGGCCACTTCAAAGTCATCAGCATCGAAGACCGATGCCAAGACCAGTGAGAAGTCCCAGTATAAGCATCACGACTCCCCTAGGGGTGCTTCCGATGCAGAACAGACAGCCTCGGCAGGACGATCTGTCCTCCAAAGCACAAGAGGGGCTCCGGGACGCTCCTGAGGAACCAACCTCAGGAGAGCTACCAGTTCCATGTTCCGGTGATGGTGGTTCAAAGCCCCTTTGGAGATTTCACCCAGACATCGGCCATCTCCCTGGACCAGCACATGCTGGCATCTCAAGAGCAGTTTGGCGCACTCCTGGCAGCCTTGGTACCGATAACATCGAGAGCTCCAGTAGTGCAGGCTTTGGCACCGAGCTTTCAGCCATGTGTATCTGCCCCAATGCCAGCCCTCAAACCGGCATCGACTGAGACCCCGAGGGTGGTGCCGTCATTGGAACCGACCCAGTCCCCTGATATCCAACCGATTCAACCTGATGTAGCTCTCTGTTCCGATATCTCCGAGCATCGGTATAGGCATAGACCTTCGACATCTATGAAACATTGAGGTTGAACTCAGGACTGCTGATACTTTGACTTCTTGCCAGACTGATTCCAGTTCTTCAAACTCTGATGAGGAATCACTCAATTCCCAGGAACTACCAGACATTCCTTCGTACCCTTCACTGCCTCAGGAACGGCGTCAGACCCCACCAGAGGATATGTCCTTTCAGGACTTCATACGTGACATGGTAGCAGGGCTCACCATCACATTTGCCTCAGAAAAGGAACAGAGGGGGAGGACCTGGGGATATTCAAAGGATAGCCGATCCAAACTGGCCAATACCGAATAGATTATGGCCACAACCCAAAAACACAGGCACTACTGTAAATAATGTGTAGATATGTTACCCCAGTTAAATCCAAGTTTTAATCCCTGTTCGATGTAAAATACTCTGTGGCCCTTCTGTTTATTTTAAACTGCACTGATTTGTAATAGCGAGGTATATAAGAGAAGTAAAATAAATAAAAAAATAAATAAATATTCCAATTCCCTCCCATGCACAAGGAGGCAGCTACATTGCTGGTGCATCAGATCCTACAAGGTCTTATGCTCCGCATGTAGGAAGCCTCGCTCACAGTTCTGCCTGTCAGCAAGAGGCTCAATACCATGTACCGAGTACCAGAGTGCCCAGGCTTCCAAAACCTCAGCTCCCACACCACTCCATGGTGGTGGAATCGGCGATGCACCGTATAAAGAGCTCTAAGAACCATTCATCCATGTCACCTGGCAGAGACTCAAGAATGCTCGATGCCTTTTGGGAGTCTATGCTTCCAAGCATGCATGTTGGCCTCCAGAATAAATTCTTACATGCTGTACATGGGCATGTTTCTGAAGGATGTCACCAGAGATCTGGAGACTTTCATCCCCATGCTGCCTGGGCTCATCAGACACTCATCAAGCAAGGCCAAAATACTTCTGTTTCTTACCAGGGCTCTTTTGATGCCTTCGAGTCAACCAGCAGAGCTTCAGCAGTATGCATTGGGGTTTGTAGAATGGCCTGGTTATAGGCATCAGATCTCAAGCAATGGGTTCAAGATAAACTTGCCAAAATCCCATGTACTGGAGAAAAACATTTTGGCAAGGATTGGAGGGAAAAAGCAGGAGAGATTGAGATGGATGATCTCACACTCAAATACCTTTCCAGGAAGACAGCTGACCTATCCAAGAGGAAGACTCTTCCCAAGAAATCCTTCTATGCTAAAAAGAAGAGAGACTATCCTTTCTACGTCTTCTGCCTATCAGCCTCAGCATACTCAGAGACAGCAGAGCCCTCGCCAGCCCACAAAGCCCAAGATTCCTAAGCCTCCACCAGCTCTATAGGCACAACCTGCATCTGGTTTTTGACTCCTTCCTTGAAAGCATTGCCAGTCAGCCCCTCCACATAGCCGGCAGACTCTTTCACTATACTCATAACATCAGAGCAGTGGACACTCCAGATTGTCCAAAGGGGTTATTGGCTTCACTTCAAACCCTTATCCCCCAACAGCTTTACAGGGGATTATCCAACACAACCCCTTCAAAGCACTCTCTTAAAAGAAGAGGTGACCACCCTGTTCTCCCAGGATGCCATAGAAAGAGTTCCTCCTCCTTAAGAAGGGATGGGCTTCTACTCTCCATAATTTTTCATTCCAAAGAAAACAGGAGGATTCAGGCCCATCTTGGATTTCAGAGACCTAAACAACTTCATGGTCTGAGAAAAATTCAAAATGATTTCTCTAGTGACCCTTCTACCTTACTTCCAGAGACAGGATTGGCTATGTTCTCGAGACCTAAAGGAGGCATACACGCATTTACTGATCCATCCCTCACACAGATAGTATCTGTGTTTCATGCTTCAGGGAAACCATTATCAGAACCAGGTTCTCCCTTTTGGTCTCGTCTCTGCACCAAGAGTCTTCACAAAGTGCATGGCAGTAGTCACTGCCTGCTTATGCACTTTGGGGGTATTTGTCTTCCCTTACTTAGATGACAGGCTGATCAGGGGAGACTCTCCTCGAGAGGTAAGCCTCTCCCTTCATTGCACCATCATGGTGCTCCATCACCTGGGTTTTGTCATAAACTTCCCAAAGTCCCACTTCGTTCATTGGAGCACTCTTAGACACTCAACAGGCCCAAGCTTTCCTTCCACAGGATCGCTGTGCCCGCCTAATCGAGTTGGCAAAGGAGATGCAAGAGCAAAGCTGGGTAACAGCTCGAGAATGCTATGGCTATTATGATACATGGTCTCCATGGTCCATGTCATCCCCTACACTTGATTACATGTGCAACAAGTGCAATGGACTCTGTCTTCTCAATGGACGCAAGCAAAGGGGCATCTCAGAGCAAGATCCACATCACCCCTCAACTGTTCAAATCCCTTCATTGGTGGTGTTCTCCACAGAACCTTCTCGTCAGGTCACCTTTTCAGATGCCTTCACCTCGATGTACCCTGATGATGGATTCTTCCAAGCTGGATTGGGGAGTGCATCTGAATGACCTAACAATACAGGGACTGTGGACACAACAGGAATCTGCCCTGCAGATCAGTTTCCTAGAACTACGAGCATTGACAAATGCTCTTCGAGTTTTTCAACCCCAACTTTTGGGGCAACCTGTTTTAGTCAGGACAGATAACCAAGTTGCCATATTCTACGTGAACAAACAGGAGAGAATGGGATCCTGTTCCCTCAGCAAGAAAGCGCTTCACCTGTGGTCCTTTGTCATCTCACACCACATTCACCTCAGAGTGGTGTATCTCCTGGGCGAACTTAATGTCCTTGTGGACAGGCTAAGCTGTATCCTTCATCCACAGGAATGGACCTTACATCAGGAGACTGCTTTCTGGTACTTCTGCATGTGGGGGCCCCCACGCATAGATCTTTTTGCCACTCCACAAAACACACAGCTTTCACTCTTTTGCTCAAGGCTTCTGTTGCTGCACCGACAGGTTCAGGATGCCTTCCTTCTCCATTGGGGACAAGGACTGCTCTATGCATTCCCACCCATCCCCTTGGTACGCAAAACGCTTTTCAAGTGACAGGCCGACAGGGCTCCATGATTCTCATAGCCCCCTTTTGGCCTCCCCACCCTGGTTTCCTCTGCTTCTTTGACTTGCCCAGACTCAATAGCCTGGGATTTGTGCCCATACTCCTCTCTCAGAACATTGGGATATTCCTTCATCTCAATCTTCACTCCCTATGCCTGACAGCATGGCTGCTGAAGGGATAGTGCTCGCTGAACTCAACCTGCCTCATGCAAAGATTCCATCAGGCGATCTTATGCCTTCAAGTGGTGTAGGCTTGCCCTATGATGCTCCCGAAAGGACACTGACCCTTTTTCTTGCCTAGTGGAGTCCCTTCTACAGTATCTCCTCCACTTAGCCGTAACAGGTCTTAAGACTAACTCAGTGAGGGTTCACCTTAGTGCCATTGCAGCCTCTTACAGCCTACTGGATGGACAGCCTATCTCCTCACATCCCTTAGTAGCAAGCTTCATGCAGTGTCTGCTGCTGTCCAAGCTGCCCATTAATCCACCTCCGGTGGCCTAGGATCTCAATATGGTTGTCGTTTAACTTCTAAAGCCTTCTTTCGAGCCTTTAGCTACCACTTCACTGAACTTTCTATCCTGGAAGGTAATCTTCCTCATAGCCCTCACCTCAGCTCGCCACATCAGTGGACTCTGTAGGCTTTGATGGCAGATCCGCCCTACACCTGGTTCCACCATGACAAGATGGTTCTACATACCATCCACATTTCCTTCCGAAGGTAGTCTCCTCCTTCCATCTAAACCAATTGGTCATCTTACCAATTTTGTTCCCTAGACCATATGTGTCTCGGGCTGAAGCAGCGCTACACACTTTAGACTGCAAGCGAGTGCTGGCTTACTACTTGAATAGAACGAAGGATCACAGAAGATCCTCTGAATTACTTGTCTCCTTTGATGCTAGTCACCTAGGCCTACTGGTGATGAAATGTAGTCTATATAGATGGATAGCAGATTGTATTTCTTTGCTTATGCACAGGCAGGACTCTCATTAGAGGGTCATGTCACTGCTCATAATGTGCGGGCTATGGCAAACTCTGTAGCTAACCTCTGTTCAGTATCCATTGAGGAGATCTGTCGAGCAGCTACCTGGTCCTCCATTCATACGTTTGCTGCACACTATTGTCTGGGCAGAGACTCCCATTGGGACGCTGTCTTTGACCAAGCTGTACTCAGCACCTCTTTGGGACTTAAATCAACTCTGCTTTGATTCATAGAAAATCAGTATATAAGCCTAGCTAAATAAATAAATAAAACAAAAATGTGTAGGAGTTATTTATTTATTTAACAGTATTTATATACCACCTTTTCCTTAAATCAAGGTGGTTTACATTGAGCTTCAACTGTTTACATTGTAACAATATGGTTTACATTCAACTCAATAACTTGCAAACATTATAACATCATGGTAAGGATAGGTATGTACAAAGGGAAACTTCACAAACAATATTTAACAATGTTTCATAACTTATTTACAAGCATAACTTACCCTCTGTCCTGGACTTCTACAAGAGACCAGACTATCATTGGGGGAGTATCGCCGCCTGGAATCAAGTCCAATGGCCCACAGCTCTTCCAGACCCTTCGGCTACAATGTTTTGGTCTCAGGGACCACTTCTCTTTCCCCCCCATAAATGCCAGTCTGGTACCTCGGAGCTAGTGAAGACTGTATTCCTGCTTGTTCCTGGAGATGGCGTAGTTATTCATCTGAGTGGAGGAGTGGCCTAATGGTTGGGGCAAGGTACTTCAGGCCGGAAGGTTGGGGGTTCAAATCCCACTAGAGGACAGCAACCTTGGGCCAGAAGGACTGGGGTTTCTAGTCCCACAGGTGCTCCTTGTGGTCTTGGGCAAGCCACTTAACCCTCCATAGCCCATGTTCCCTGTAAAATAGTTATCTCCAAGTTATAATGCCCTGTTCAATGTAATTTCAGTTTGTTCAATGTAAACCGCACTGATGCAGAATAGCGCGGTATATAAGAGAATGTAAATAAATAAATAAATCTGTAACATGTGATCTCCGGGAACAGCAAGAATCAGCCTTCACAACCCGGCCTCCTCCCCTAGGAGTTGTAGGGTTCGTTTATTTTCCTCTTCCTCTCAGCTACAAACTCAACTGAGAAGAGGAGTTTGGAAGGTGGGAAGGCAGGCACGCAGGAGCAGTGGAGTGCTCCCAAAGGCTTTCCTATTGGACGCTGGGGAGCATTCCCAAACAGGCTCTGTCAGTGCCGACATCACCCATATGTGAAGACTAATTACTGCTGTTCCCGGAGATCACCTGTTACAGGTGAGTAACTACGCTTTCTGCGTCTAAATGCTTGTGATTGTTTGAATTTTCAACAGTGTACATGTAAGTGCAACCCCCTCCCACAATTCCAGCCTCAGAAAAGCCTTTTCAAACACTGAAGAAACTTGCAAGCATACGATCTAACCATATATTGAGTTGTCAGTTGTATAATGGACCACTTCAGTGTTTAAAGCACTACTTTACCTGTGAAAATGGCCATTAAGTAGTTGAGAGAGGATGAAAGTAGGCTAAGACTTTATAGATTTTTACCTGTGTAGAAGAAGCAGAGAAGGCTGGCATGGAGTATCTGCAGAAAAGCTGTTTAGGAGCAATCTGGACAGGGCCAGTGCTAGGGTTTCTGGCACCCCCTCCCTCAGTGCTGTTAATGCTGACTACACTTCACCCCTCCCCCTTTTTCTCAAAAGTCCTTTGTGAACTCTTTTTGCATGATGCTAGTATGTCTCTAATGTTGTAAAAAAAACTGCAGTGAAGGGGCAAATGCATAGCCATAATAAAAGTAATTACTGAGCAGTAAATACTTGGCATCATATGAACAGGCTGTGATAGTCCAAGAGCATGCTAAATTTTAGATAAGGATCAAAAGAAAAATAGCTGTATGGACAGCTCAAAAATATTTTACTCATTGATAAAAAATGCAGGAGAAAAATTTTGTACAGAATGTAGGAATCAACAACATAACTATGTAGTCAATGTACATCTTCAAACGATAAGCAAAATTGGCATAATGTTGATGTAAAGAATAGTCGCAACATAGTCTGTCACAGAGGGAAGACAGTAACAAGAAGGTGGTGGTAAAAGGAACTCACTCGAAGAAAGGAAGGTGAATAGTGGTCCTGGGACTGGTACTGTTGAATGTATTTGTGAGTGATATTGCTGAAGGATTGTAGGGAAAAGTCTGTCTTTTTGCAGATGACACAAAAATTTGCAACAGCATGGACTCCTCTGAGGGAGTGGACAACATGAGGAAAGATCTACAAAAGCTGGAAAAATGGTCTAATGCTTGGCACATTTAAGATTTAATGTGAAGAAGGCAGAGTCATACACTTAATATGCAGAGATCCAAGGGAATTGTATGTGATAGGGGGTGAGAGATTGGTGTGCATAGACCAGGAGAAGGACCTTGGAGTGATTGTTTCTGAGGATCTCAAGGTGGTGAAATAGAGTGACAGGGTGGTGGCGAAAGCCAGAAGGATGCTGGGCTGCATACAGAGAGGAATTACCAGCAGAATAAAGGAGGTATTAATGCCCCAGTACAAGACATTGGTGAGGCCTCACTTGGAGTATTGTATTTAGTTTTGGAGACCATATCTCACAAAGGATATAAAAAGACTTGAAACGGTTCAGAGGAAGGACACCAAAATGATTTAGCGCCTGGAACAGAAGATGTATGAGAAGAGACTTGAAGACCTAAATATGTATACCCTAGAGTTGAGGAGGGACAGGGGAGATATGATATAGACGTTTAAATACTTAAAGGGTATTAATGAACGAACAAACCTTTTTCAAAGAAGGGGAAGCTTTAAAATGAAATGAAGCATAAAATAAAGCTGCAAGGAGGTAAACTTAAAAGCAACGTCAGGAAATACTTTATTACTGAAAGAGTGGTGGATGCTTGGAATGCCCTCCCGATGGAGATGTTTGGGGGGAGCAAATACAGTGACAGAATTCAAAATGGCATGGGACAGACTCAGTGGATCCCTTTATAGCAAGAGGATAAAATCAATATAAACAACTACAATTATTTCTTGTGTTGTTAAGTGCCGTCGAGTCGGTGTTGACTCATGGCAACCCTCTGGATAGTAGTCCTAAACTGTGTTCGTTCTTCAGTCATGCGGCTCATTGTTGACAGCCTGGCACTCATAGTTGCTGTTATTGTATCGATCCATCTCATTGCTGGCCTTCCTCTTTTGCATTAATCTTCTACCTTGCCAAACATGATGTCTTTCTCTAATGATCTCTCTCTTCGCATGATGTGTCCAAAGTATGAAAGTCGAAGTCTTGTCATCTGAGCTTCTAAAGACAGCTTAGGTTTGATCTCCTCTAGTACTGACTGGTTTGTTCTTCAGGCAGTCCATGGTATACACAGTATTCATCACCAGCATCATAATTCTAAGGCATCAATTTTTTTCCTGTCTCTTTTTCACTGTCCAACTTTCGCATCCATATGATGTTACTGAAAATACCATGGCTTGAACAAGTCAAATCTTTGTATAGAGAGAGACATCTCTGCTCTTGAGAATCTTGTCTAGGTCCTTCATAGCCATTCTGCCAAGAGCAACGTGTCATCTGATTTTGCGACTGATTGTTGCTTCTTTCTTGATAGTTGGTCCGAGTAGGTTAAATTGTCCATTATTTCAATTTCTTCTCCATCAACAGTGAATTTACTGATTTTGCCAGTTGTCATAATCTTGACCTTCTTTAAATTAAGGTGCAGGCCCATTTTAAGACTATCTTCCTTGATCTTGAGAAGCAAATGTTTCAGATCATCTTCACTTTCAGTCAGTAATGTGGTATCATCAGTATAGTGAAGGTTGTTGATGAGTCTCCCATCAATCTTCACACCTCTGTTGTCTTCATATAGTCCTGCTTCTCTGATGATTTGTTCTGCATATAAATTAAACAGGTAGGGGGAAAGTATGCAGCCTTGTTGTACACCTTTGCTGATTTTAAACCATTCTGTTTCTCAGTCCCGTTCAAACTGTTGCTTCTTGATCAATGTACAGATTGTGCAAGAGAATGATCAGATGTTCTGGTATACCCATGCTTATTAATGTGGCCCAGAGCTTCTCATGGTTTACACAGTCAAAAGCCTTGCTGTAGTCAATAAAACACATATAGATATCCTTTTGGTATTCTTTAGTCTTTTGAAGGAGCCATCTCACATCTGTGATGATGTCTCTTGTTCCTTGCCCTTTCCTGAACCTTGCTTGCACTTCAGGTAGTTCTCGTTTCAGGTATGGTTGTAGTTTCTGCTGAATAATCTTCAGTAGAATCTTGCTGGCATGTGGGATCAGAGCAATTGTGCGATAATTTCCACAGTCAGTTGGATCACCTTTCTTTAGTATTGATATAAACACAGACCTTTTCTAGTCATGATGTTTTCTTACAAATTTCTAGCCATGATGTTTTCTTACAAATTTCCTGGCAAAGCCTTGTAAATATGGTAACAGCTGCATCAGATTGCTGTAACACTTCTATTGGAATGCCATCAATGCCTGGTGCTTTGTTCTTTGATAAGGTTTTCAATGCTGCTTAAACAACTTCTTTCTTCACCAATGGTTCCGGATGATAAGGTACATGTTCGAATGGCTGTTGGTCTACTTGATCTTTATCATATAATAACTCTGTATATTCTTTCCACCTTTTCTTGATCTTCTCAGCATCATTCAGCATGGATCCTTGAGCATCTTGTAACATTCCAATTCGAGGATGGAATTTTTTTCTTTAACTCGTGTAACTTTAGGAAAGCCGATCTTGTTCTTCCTCTAATAGTTTCTGCTTCTATTTCCTTGCATGCGTCATTGTAGTACTTCTCCTTGTCTTGTCTGGCTGAATGTTGGAAATCTCTGTTGAGTTTTGTGATTGCCTTTCTTTCTCCTCTGGCTTTAGCTTCTCTGTTTCTGGGCAATTTTCAGAGTTTCTTCGGTCATCCATTTTGGCCATTTTTGCTTTTTCACCTTTTGTAGAGATTTCTCACTTTCTTCCAACACAACCTTCTTGAAGTCATCCCATAACTCTTCTGGAGCTCTGTCATTTGTATCTAAAGCAGCAAATCGATTTTGCAGGCAGTCTTTAAATTCTTATGGTATATTCTCAAGGTCATATTTTGCTACATTCATGAGTGGCTTGCTTTTTTTCAACTTTAGCTTGAGTTTGCATACTAGTAGTTGGTGATCTGTACCAAGTCAGCTCCAGGTTTTGTTTTCCAAAGGGCTGAGCTCCATCTTAATCAGGATGGAACTGGGCTGCTGGCATTAACCTTTAAAAAGGAGATAGAGCAGCTTTTAAACTAGATAATAGGGGAAAGCTAACAGTCCCCCAAGAGCACGTGGTTCAGAACAATGTATCCTTGAAGAATACTAGCAAAAGACTGAAGTTAGGTCATATCAGCAGAGAGGTTCCAATAAAGACAAAAGTAGCCCAAATGCCCTTGAGTACAGAGCAGACAGAGCTTAAAGATTCCAAATTACCCCTGCCTACTGATATCCAGATTAATATGAATAAAATACATCCTCTAAAATGCTTGTATGCAAATGCTAAAAATCTAAAAAATAAGATGGGAGAGTTAGAATATATAGCACTAAATGAGAGGTTAGATATGATTGGTATCTCAGAGACATGGTGGAAGGAGGACAATCAGTGGGACACTGTGTTACCTGGGTACAAACTATATCGTAATGATAAAGCAGATCAAATTGGTGGAGGGGTTGCGCTCTATGTTAGAGAGGGCATTAAGTCACAAAGGATTAAAGTTTTGCAGGAAACAAAATTCACTGTAGAATCTCTATGGATTGAAATTCCATGTAAAAAGGGGAAGGGGAAGACGATGGCAGTGGGGGTGTACTATCAACCGCCTGACCAGAATGAACAAATGGATGATGAAATGCTCAAAGAAACCAGGGAAGCTAACAAAGGTTACAGCACAGTAATAATAATGGGGGATTTCAATTACCCTGGTATCGACTGGATCAGTGTCATGGCAGGACATGCTAGGGAGATAAAGTTTCTAGATGAAATAAATGACTGCTTCTTGGAGCAGCTGGTTCATGAACCGACCAGAGGGGAAGCCATTTTGGACCTAGTCCTTAGTGGAACACAAGATCTGGTGAAAGAGAAAAAGGTGTTGGGGCTACTTGGTAATAGTGATCATAGCATGATCGTGTTTGATTTAATAAATGGAGGAGGGAGGATAAGGAAATCCACAGTACTACCTTTTAACTTTCAAAAGGGAGACTATGATAAAATGAGGAAAGTAGTTAAGAAAAAACTAAAAGGAGTAGTTGGAAAGGTTAAAGATTTACATCAAGCTTAGGTGTTGTTTAAAAATGCTATCTTGGAAGCCCAGAGGTACTCCCATAGCCTCCTTCTCAGGCTCTACCCACTGCTCGCGTAATATGTCCAGGAGGCCCGAGGGGCTCGACCATACATTAACTCGTAGGGGGATGCCCCTAAGGAGCCCTGTATCTGCTCCCGGCAGGCGTAAAGAACAAAAGGAAGCAAAACATCCCATTCTGTCATGCTCCCATCTAGGCCCTGTCTTAGCATCTGTTTCAAAGTCTGGTTCAGCCTTTCTATCAGGCCATTAGACTGGGGGTGATAGGCGGCTGTTTTCACATGTTGCACCCCAAAAGCGTCCCACACTTCATTTGGAGTGGAGGAGTGGCCTAATGGTTGGGGCAAGGTACGTCAGGCCGGAAGGTCGGGGGTTCAAATCCCACTAGAGGACAGAAACCTTGGGCCGGAAGGGCTGGGGTTTCTAGTCCCACAGGTGCTCCTTGTGGTCTTGGGCAAGCCACTTAACCCTCCATAGCCCATGTTCCCTGTAAAATAGTTGTCTCCAAGTTATAATGCCCTGTTCAATGTAATTTCAGTTTGTTCAATGTAAACCGCACTGATGCAGAATAGCGCGGTATATAAGAGAATGTAAATAAATAAAATAAATAAACCTGGGCTAGGTATTTGGACAGAAAATTGGTCCCACGGTCCGTTAATACTTCCCGGGGAAAACCTACTTCACAAAATAGTTTTACTACCTCTAACACTACTGTTTTGGCCGAGATGTTGCGTAGGGGGACGGCCCATGGGAATCTGGTGGCTTGATCAACCATGACTAATATATATTGGAATCCCCGGGGTGTTTTTACCAGGGGTCCTATTATGTCCATCGCGATTTGTCTGACAGGGTCAGATATTATGGGTGTTGGGATCATGGGCACCACTGGCGGTCGGGCCGCGGTAACCCGTTGACATGAAGGGCACGCCGCACAAAACTGGGCGGTTTCCTTAAAGACGACGGGCCAGTAGAAACGTACAAGATATGGTCCAGAGTCCCCTGCACCCCTTTGTGACCGCCTACTGGATGGTCATGGGCGAGCCTTAAGACCAACGCTTTGAAGGCTGCGGGTACCACAAGCTGTTTCTTAACCGTCCCTGCCCAGGGATCGCGACTTTCCCTGTATAATATCCCTTTGTCCAAAAGAAATCTCGGGAGCGTATCCCGCACGGCGTGCGCGTACTCAAATGCACGGGTAAGTGCAGGATCAGCCCGTTGTTCATTTGGAAAGGACGGGAACTTTTCTACCAATTCTGCAGGTACCCAGGGTAGCCCTTGGCCAGTTACAATCGCAGCCCTCCTCTGAGTCCCACATCGCCTCTCGCAGCGTTTTTCAGCTCTCCCCTTCATAATCTTTGAAGACGGGAGAGTCACCAGGCCATCATGTGAGGGTAAAGCTCTCAGGGAATCCTCTGGGGACCTGTCCCATTGGTCTCGGGCCTCTGTCTGGGACCGGGTAGACACAAACCCGACCTTCTGTCGTAGGCCCTCCGTTAGCCCCTGCCTAAACTGCAGCCAATCTCTTCCCAATACCAGGTCGTGGGGGAGTTTTGGAACCACTGCTACGAGGATTTCTTTCTGTACCCCCAACCCTTTTATCACCACCTTGTAGAGTAGAAAGAGGCAGCCCCATGGATGCACCTAATTTTGACTCTACCTTTCGGCCTCCTCTGGGCAGACTCATTCTGAGCCTCAATTGCCCTCCAAAGCTTCTGTGACATCATGCTTTGGTCGGCCCCTGAGTCGAGCAGAGCATTGGTAATGACCCCTTGCACGTTAACGCTTAAGAGGAACCCTTCTCCCAGATGTTTCACATTTTCACCCATCAGCCCCGTGTGGGCTTGGCATCCCCTCTGTAGGTGTCCCATCTTCCCACAATGATAGCATTTCTTTCCAGCCCATTTTCCCTCCTGAGCCGGTACAGAGGTTTTCCCAAACTCTGCATTATTTCCCTGTCCCTTTTCTGAGGGAGCAAAACTGGCGTCTGCCTCTATTTTGGGAGTGCGCCCTCTTGGATGATGAGCTAATTCAGCTTCTAGGTAGCGCTCAGTCAACAGGGTGGCCTCCCCTGTGCTCTGGCAGTTTTGCTGTATCAGAAAAGACTGTATCTCTTTTGGTATGGCAGCCATGAACTGCTCCAATACCACCATATCCACTACCGTATCAACAGTTTTCCCCTCCGGGGCTAGCCACTTTAAGGCTGAACCTCTAATTCTTTGGCTTAAGGCCTTAGGTGTTTCTCCAGCCTTCAGGGCCGTGGCTCTAAACATACGGTGATACAACATTTTTGTCAAGCCTAATCGGTCTCTAATTGCATTCTTCACCTCAGTATAATCAGGGGCGAGGGCCGCTGGCATGGCCCTGTAGGCAGCCAATGCTTCCCCTGTTAAAGAGGTGGCTAGCCTTACAGCCCATTGACAAACTGGCCATCCTACCGCATTAGCCACCCTTTCAAAGGACTCTAAATAGTCATCAATGTCATCTTCTGTACACAATTTGCCAAAAGAGAGTGTCCCAGTTGTCTGGGGTCCTACCAGACTGTCATTCTGAGGCACAAATAGTCCTGGCTGGGCTGGTATTCCTCCAATCCCCGACCGCTGGCTGGCAATCAGCGCCTCAACCAAGTCCAACACTGGCTTTTGCTGCGCTTGTATAGCGGCTGTCGCGTGCTCTTGCGCTTGTTGGGCCATCTCCTACTGTCTCTGGAACTGGACCAGCTCCTTTGGATCCATCTCGCCAGATTACCTGTAAGAGAGAGAGCAAAAACACCAAGGGCGGTACCACGCAACAGCCCTAATATCCCTTCATTATCCTGAAGTATTCACGTTTTCCTCCCTTTTTCCCTTTGAACCAGGTTAGCCCACGCCTCGGTACCCTTTACCTGGCTCAAGCGTTGACTCTTGCCTTAGACTCGTGTCTATACGGACCGCTCCACCATCCTGGCCGACCTTGCCAGCGAGCTCCCGTCGCAGCTTCCACCAACCTTCTGGCACCACTTCCCGGATCTCCACACCTGTGCTGAAAATCCTGTAGGTTGTATATCCTGGCACAGGCAAAAATCCTGCCAACTACGCCACTGTCACGCCCTCACCACCCGCCTCTAGCCTAGAGGAGCGTGGTATCGGAGGAACTTCTCTCGATTGGCTTGGGCAAACTAACTTTCCCCAGGCGTATCTTGGGATATGTAGTTTGCCTTCAAAAATGGCTTCAAGAAGAAGTTGTAGTCATGGTCCGAAGGTAAGGCAAAGTGACAGAATTTTATTTCTTACGCAAAAGTTCAAGTACCCTGTACACAGGACTCCTTCTTATGCAGGATTATTGGTAATACAGCACTAGAACAGCATAACTGCTTCACAAGCTTCAAACACACACAGCTGCTTCAAACGTTTCTCAGCCCTGAAAAACAGCACTTCTTTAGCAAGGTTAAAAATGCCTCTTTTTAGTCTTGCCTTGTAAAACAATTAATGGCAACAATAAAACTTAGTCCCACTGGAACAAAAGCTTCTTAACTCCCTTCCCGGATTAAGTTTAAACCAAAATATGGGAGACACGGGCAGCAAATATTCACCAAGCTTTTTAGCTTCCCTGCAAGTTTTCCTGGCTGCGTCACAAACCTCCGGGTGCTAGCAAAAGTATCCCCGGCCTCCTGTCGGTTCTCTGGGTCTTGTTATTTCCAGCTTAAGGAGACCTTCTCAGAAAGTGTTAGCCCTCAGCATAACGGTTCAATGCACTTGGCTTGGCATAAAGTACAGTCCATAGGAATATCCATAGCCCTCAAGTCATCCTCAGCAGTATTGACTTGCATATCTTCAATTGTTGGAGCAGTGTCCCGTTCTGAGCTCTCAAAGCAGGGCTCAGTAAACAGCTCCCCCTTAGGTCCTAGAGTCACTCCTGTTCCCAGCTCTACCTGAGACAGCCGGTCAGTACCTTCAGCCTTTGGCCCGTCTCCTCGGCTGTGTTCCCTGTGGTTCAGCTCCTCCTAGGGCTCTCCTCTATGGCTCCGCTGCGTCACCAGCTTTTCTTGACTCTCAGCCGCTTGTTTCTCCAGGCCTCTCCTCTCTTTGCCTTAGCAGGGGTTTATATTTCCACCTCCAGGGTTCCAGCCCCTCCTCCTCCCTTCCCAGGTGATAATAATCTCTTCTTATGCCTGCAGGGACCTCATAGGAGTCTGGGTGTGGCACCTTGGGCATTCTCTCTCTCTTCTTTCTCTCCCTTCGCGGGGCCTGAGATCCAGGCCAGGCAGGGATTTCGTGGGTATCGGTGTACGCAGGATTCAGGTTACCCTTGAAATACACAACGGGGCTCCCCCCTAAGTCCAATTCCATGTTCTTTTCTATTCTCATGGATTCAAGACGGGCGTCTCTGTCACAGTACCTAGCAATATCCCCAAGAGACACAGGTTCCACAATGCTTGTACTGGGTCAAGCATTGATATCCTGGGTCCCTTTTTAATAATGGTTGATGGACCTTTCCTCCAGGAACTTGTCCAAGCCTTTTTTAAGCCCAGCTACACTAACAGCCTTTACTACATCCTCCGGTAACACATTCCAGCGTTTGATTAGACGTTGAGTGAAAAAATATTTTCTTTTATAAGTCTTAAATAGTTTACCCTGTAGCTTCATTGCATGTCCCCTAGTTTTTCTATATTCTGATGATGTAAACAATCGATCTACTTTTACCCATTCCACTCCGTTCATTCATCTATAGACTTCTATCATATCTCCCCTCAGCCGTCTCTTTTCCAGGTTAAAGAGCCCTTTTAGCCTTTCTTCATAGGGGTATCCTTCCATCCCCTTTACCATTTTGGTGGCTCTTCTAGTGCAGATGCCCCTCTGACATCAATGGCCCCCTGCCGCACTTAGTCACATCTCCAGGAACAAGCAAGAATGAGTCTTCACATATGGGTACGTCGGTACCGACGGAGCCTGCGCGGGAACGCTCCCCAGCGTCCAATCAGAAAGCTTTTGGGAGCATCCCACAGCGCCTGCGTGCTGCCTTCCCGCCTTTCCAACTGTCTCTCCTCAGTTGTTCTTTTTCCGCGGAGCCAGCAGGTCGTGTTCCTGTCACCGCAGAAGAATTTCCTTATTTTTTCTTTATTTCTTTTCTGTCGCGTCTGCCTTCCTCGACGCTAGACCGGTACCGCTGGTTCTTATTCTTTTCTTTTAAAAAAAAAAAAAGAAACACCTTTTTTCCATTTATTTTCTTCAGGTGTACTTCAGTTTTGGGCCTTAGGCCCAAAACCCTTTTCCTTAAATATGGAAAACCTTGCCTCAGGATTTAAGAAGTGCAAAAATGTGGCGGTACTATCTCCGTCACCCACACCCATGACTGGTGTCTAAAATGTTTAGGCCCTGACCATTCCATTACAGATTGTGTGTCCTGTTCCATGATGTCTAAGAGAGGTCGACAGAACCGAGCTGCCAAGCTCAGTACCCTGTTTCCCTCTGATGCAGTTTGGGTGGCATCGACGTCTTCCAGGGCTTCTTCTTCCTCACATGGATCTCAGGTAACTAAACATAAATCCAGCCGGTCCTCGACAGGCAAATCTCCTTCTAAGCATCGAGATGCACCTGGCCTTGCCCTCGAGGATTATGCACCGGCAAAATTACCCCGGCGGGAGGCTTCGGCCTCTAAAGCATCGTCATTGGGGTTCCAGGATGATCTAGATGGCGTGGCCTCAACAGATCTCCTGGTGCCATGCTCTGGGGTACCGGTGGCTTCCACTGGTACCGACTTCCAGGCATTGGCGGCGTCGATGGATCAGAGGATTCTGTCCATCAAATGCAGTCTGGCGGCTTTCCTTGTGGCATCGACGCCCGTGGTACCGCAACAGACTACTACGCCGGTACCAGCTCCGGTATCGCCATCAGCACTGATTCCGGTACTGGTGGCATCGACATCGGCATCGGTGTCCGCCATGCCGGTACTCTGCCCTCTGCAGCCCTCCGGTACCGATACCCCGGTACCGGTGATTCCCGATACCAATCCCAGTCGGTACGGGTATCGGGCTTTGCAAGAGCATCCCGACAGACGATACTGAGGACTCTGAGGATTCGGAAGAGTCTGTCGATGCAGCGATGCTTCTTCCACAGGAGGAGTCCTCTCCTAAACGAAGGATGTCTCCTCCAGAGGACTTGTCTTTTCAAGACTTTATCAGAGAGGTAGCTCGGGGCCTCTCTATTACAGTAGCCCCAGAGTCAGAGCCTAGAGCTAAGGAGTTAGATATTCTACAATATCCTCCTAAGGAGGCAGCTACTTTGCCTATTCATGAGATTCTGTATGATCTCATGTTAAGGATGTGGGAAGCACCTCTAACCACCTCTCCTCATTCTCGCAGATTGGACACCATGTATCGTGTCCCTCCTTGTCCTGGTTTCCATAAAACTCAGCTTCCTCACCACTCTATTTTGGTTGAGTCTGCAATGAGAAAGATTAGAAGTGTCAAGAGACATGCCTCTAATCCTCCAGGACGTGAATGTAGAACCCTGGATGCTTTTGGTAGAAGAGTCTTCCAAGCTTCAATGCTTGCTGCGAGAATTAATTCTTATAGTCTCTACATGGGAATGTTCTTAAAAGAAGTTACTGACCATTTGCAGACTTTAAGTCCTTTTATGTCTGACAGTAAAAGGCAAGAATTTCTCACTGGGCTCAAACATGCCCAGGATATCTCCAAATTCTCCAATCGTGCAGCCTTAGACTCCTTTGAATGCGTAAGCAGAGCCTCAGCTATAGCTATAGGTGCACGTAGGATTGCTTGGCTTCAAGCATCTGATTTGGAGATCTGGGTCCAAGATGAATTGGGAAATATCCCTTGTACAGGTGAGAATCTGTTTGGTAAAGATTGGCAAGCAAAAGCCAATCAGATGGATGCTGAAAATTCTGCTTTGGATAGACTATCCAAATCTACAGCTACTCCTGCTAAGAAAAGGTTGTTCAAGAAAACACCTTTTTCTAAAAAGGGAAGATCCTATCCTGCTTATAGTCAGAGAGCATCTTCTGCAGCTCAGTTCCCTTCCAAACGTCAGCAATCCTCCAAACAGACCAAGGCAAAGGCTGCGAGGCCTGCTCCAGCCCAGCAATCTCAGCCCCCTCAGGGCCTTTGACTTTCTGCTAGAGAACTTAGCCTTCCTGGCTCTAGAAGGACCAGAGCCCTCCACCATTCCAGGACGGTTATTTCACTTTGCTCCCAGATGGGGGCAAATCACAGCAGAGCATTGGACACTCTCCATCGTAAGAGAGGGGTACAAACTGCATTTTTCCAGCTTGCCCCCTCTCACAAGAGTGCACCAGTTCAATTCTCCAACCTCCCTCCTCAGCCTGTTAGAGCAGGAGGTTGCCACTCTTCTAGCCCAGAGGGCAATAGAGGAAGTGCCTTCTCAACAACAGGGCACAGGGTTTACTCCCCCTATTTTCTTATCCCCAAGAAAACAGGGGGCTTCAGACCCATTTTAGATCTCAGAAAGTTGAACAGATTCCTAGTCAAAGAAAAATTCAAGATGGTTTCTCTAGGAACTCTGCTGCCATACCTTCAGAGTCAGGATTGGCTTTGTTCTCTAGATCTCAAGGATGCGTACACTCATGTTCTCATCCATCCATCTCACAGAAGGTTCCTTCGGTTCCTTTTCCAGGAGAAGCACTATCAATACAGAGTGCTCCCCATTGGCCTGGCCTCTGCACCAAGGGTGTTCACGAAATGCATGGCAGTGGTTGCTACCTTTCTGCGCACCCTGGGAATATTTGTCTTCCCTTATCTGGATGACTGGCTCATCCGAGCTCCCGCTCAATCAGAGGCCAAGACTGCTCTAACCTGCACAATGCGTATCCTTCAATATTTAGGGCTGGTAATAAACATCCCAAAATCCAATTTGATCCCTACTCAATCCCTGGAGTTTATAGGGGTGTTGCTGGATACCACAAAGGCAAGGGCCTATCTTCCTCAGGGCCTATCTTCCTCAGGGCCGCTGCCTTCGCTTGATGCAGTTAGCTTCTCAAGCAGAGTCAAAACTCCTACTAACTGCTCGAGAAATGTTACAGTTGCTAGGCCACATGGCATCCACCGTTCATGTGGTACCATATGCTCGCCTTCACATGAGAGCAGCTCAGTGGATTTTATCCACCCAGTGGACCCAGGCATTAGGCTGCCTGTCAGACAAAATAGCAAACACAAGTCACCTCATTTTGTCCCTCCAGTGGTGGAAGTCCCCTCAAAACCTGTTCCTGGGGTCTCCCTTTCAACAGCCTCTACCCCAGGCAACTCTTACAACAGATGCTTCTCCAATGGGCTGGGGAGCTCATCTTCAGGACCTCTCCACCCAGGGCATCTGGTCCCCACAGGAGACTTGTCTACATATCAGTCTCTTGGAACTCAGAGCAATCTTCCTTGCTCTGCGAGTTTTCCACACCCTGCTCAGCCACAAGACAGTCCTTATCCACACGGACAATCAGGTAGCCATGTTCTATATAAACAAGCAGGGAGGAACTGGCTCTCTGTCGCTTTGCAACGAAGCTCTGCGACTGTGGGCCCTCGCCAGAGAGCATCACATTCATCTTCTGGCAGTCTATCTTCCAGGGGTTCAAAACTCTTGGGCAGACAGACTCAGTTGAGTTCTGCTTCCACACAAGTGGTCCCTACATATGGACCAGGTATCCAAGATTTTTCAAATTTGGGGAACCCCGGACATAGACCTCTTTGCAAGTCCGTGGAATGCCAAACTTCCCCGGTTCTGTTCCAGAACTCGGGCTCAGGCAAGGGATGCTTTCCTCCTTCATTGGGGTCAAGACTTCCTGTATGCCTTTCCACCCATTCCCCTAATTCCCAAAACCCTGTTCAAGCTTCAGAGAGACAGAGGCCACATGATTCTCATAGCTCCACATTGGCCACGGCAAGTGTGGTACCCTCTGCTTCTACATCTCTCTCAAGCTCCCTCCCTAGAGCTAGGGTCTGCTCCAGACCTCCTCTCTCAGGAGGACGGAAAGTTGTGGCATCCCAATCCCCAGTCTCTGCATCTCAGGGCTTGGTTGCTGAAGGCCTAGATCTCCAGAATCTTCATCTTTCTCAACAAGTGAAAGATGTTCTTTATGCTTCCAGAAAACCTTCCACTAGACGTTCTTACGCCTTCAAGTGGAAAAGGTTTACCATCTGGTGTTCTGAAAAGGGTCTTAACCCCCGTGCCATACCTCTGGAATTGTTGCTGGAGTATCTCCTGCATCTGTCTAATGCAGGCCTTAAGACAAATTCAGTAAGAGTCCATCTGAGTGCTATTGCAGCTCCACTCAAGCCTCTAAATGGACAACCTGTTTCCTCTCATCCCCTTGTAGCAAGGTTCATGAGAGGCCTCCTTTTAACAAAGCCTCCCATTAGACCACCACCGGTGGCATGGGACTTAAATTTGGTTCTTGGTCAGCTTATGAAGCCGCCTTTTGAACCTTTAGCTACTACTTCCTTGAAATACCTTTCTTGGAAGGTTATCTTTCTCATTGCAATCACATCAACACACCGCATCAGTGAATTGCAAGCACTAGTAGCTAATCCACCTTATACAAGGTTCCATCATGACAAGGTGGTCCTTAGGACTAATCCACACTTTATGCCTAAGGTAGTCTCGCCTTTTCACCTCAACCAAGAGGTCTACCTACCTGTCTTTTTTCCAGGACCTCATGCATCAAGTGCAGAGAGGAATCTTCATACCCTGGACTGTAAAAGAGCTCTAGCTTTTTACTTACAGAGGACACAGCAACATAGAAAGTCTTCTCAACTCTTTGTTGCTTTTGATCCTTCTCATTTGGGACCAGTCTCCAAGAGAACACTTTCCAGCTGGATTGCCCAATGTATTTCTTTCGCCTATCAGAGCAAGAACATTTCTCTGGAGGGCCATGTCACAGCTCACAATGTGAGAGCCATGGCAGCCTCAATGGCTCATCTGAACTCTGTGTCTATCAACGACATCTGTCGAGCAGCCACTTGGGCCTCGGTTCATACCTTCACAGCCCATTACTGCGTGGACAAGGACTCCCGCCGGGATGCCTTGTTTGGTCAGGCTGTTCTCAAACACCTGTTCCATACTTAATCAACTCCTACCCACCATCCCTCATGGGATGCCAGAGATCCAGGTGGGGAAGTGCAGCCCTGTCCCAGGGACACACAACTTATGGGCTCTCTCCCTGGCATAAAAAGCTAGGGAGTCCCCATATGTGAAGACTCATTCCTGCTTGTTCCTGGAGATAGCACAGTTACTTACCTGTAACAGGTGATCTCTGGGAACAGCAGGAATAAGTCTTCACAACCCACCCACCTCCCCTAGGAGTTGTCCCTCTCTCTCCCTCTTTGTCTCAGCTATAAAACTCAACTGAGGAGAGACAGTTGGAAAGGCGGGAAGGCAGCACGCAGGCGCTGTGGGATGCTCCCAAAAGCTTTCTGATTGGACGCTGGGGAGCGTTCCCGCGCAGGCTCCGTCGGTACTGACGTACCCATATGTGCAGACTTATTCCTGCTGTTCCCAGAGATCACCTGTTATAAGTAAGTAACAATGCTTTACCGGGCAGTGTTGTCTGGTGTCGTGGTGGGGTTCCCGGCTCTTTATGTTAACGTTAGTGTGTGACTGTAGTGAAGAGCTCGGTGTGTATCTGTATGCAGAGATGTAATGTAATCTGTAAGTGGGTCTACTGTTTAA
Organism: Ichthyophis bannanicus; assembly: GCA_033557465.1. Lineage (NCBI taxonomy): Eukaryota > Metazoa > Chordata > Amphibia > Gymnophiona > Ichthyophiidae > Ichthyophis > Ichthyophis bannanicus. The sequence continues at coordinate 49,251,774 of CM066037.1, read as the reverse complement.
CTCTTCCAGGCCAGTATTAGCAACGTTACCTTGTTTTATTCTGAAAGGCTAATGCAATGCATGGCATAATTCTCATGATGACATGGCTTTAAGGCTCTCTCTAAAAAAAGGCACATGGCGGCATTGACTGTCTTATTGCAAAATGCAGAAATGCAGCACCAAATAAATTTTTCCAAGTTGATTTACTGTTCATCTCGGTCACTTTCAGTTTTAATATGTATCAAAGTGACTGATAATTGCAAAAAGAAGAACTAGGCAAAATTGCCCTGATGGACCTGAGCCAGTAGTCATCCATGAATAGATTTTAAGACAGGAGCAGCAGTGCTGTGTCCAAATGGGCCATTTACAGGTGTTATTTTTGGTACTTCTCAACCTGTGCAAAAAATAACCCACATAAGGGCTGGTCCAATTTGTCCATTCTTATGAAGGCCTGAAAATTTGGGGGAAAATTCACCAGTCAGGGAGGAAACTGCAGCCTATTGAAAGTGACCTCACTTGATCATTGCAGGGTCCTCTTCACTGCAGCACTCTTGAAAGTGTTAGGAGATGTGTGTATAATCACAATTCTTTCCTTCCTGGTGATCAGAAACAATGTTCCCTCTAATTTTCTGTAGGCTGTGTGCGCATAAAATATCATCTGTGTGCAGCTTTTGAAGGAAGGTTAAATTGTTGTGCGCCACATAACGACACTCGGAGTTATATACTTTAAAATTTGACTACACGTCAGAATACAGTATGTACACCACATTGATTTTAATCAAATTAAATGAAAATAGACGATTACTAAATGAAGCGGGAAATTTCTAGTAATTACAATCATAACTTTTAAATTTTAAGACGTCTGTGTTGTTTTCTATCAGAATCAGAGCTGTAATTTTTGTGCGCTCTGTTGTAATGTGCTCTCGCTCGGCGAGGTGTGTGCGCGCGCACACGCGCACAGCTTAGAGGGAACAGTGATCAGAAAGCTTCCAGACTATTTGCTATTGCAAGCATGCCTATTTCTAAAACACACTCATCTATTCTGTTTACATTGTTTCAAGTAAAATACATATTTGTAGCATGCATAGTGGTTTTAATAATTGCAATATCTGTACATTTGATTTCTTTTCATAGTACTTTCAGTTATTTTAGCCCTCTTATTGATACTTGGGCCAGGAACATTTACTGTGAAAGTAAAGCATTTCTGCTGAAAATTGAACAATGTGAATTCCCAGTTAAATTAAGCTGTTCACTTCTACCCACAATTATAGTATACATAAAGGAGAACAACTGTGGGTTTAGAAATTCCTTGCTTTTTAAGAGCTGCAGTTTTACAATCTATAAATGGTGGTAGATATTTAGGTTTTGGATTCTTTTCATTTATAATTATTTTGTACTTTGCATATCACATTCTAGAATATTCTATGACCTTTTTGCAAACATCAGCTTTTATTATAAATGAGTGTATGGAGCAAACATTGCTTTATATACCGTATTTTTCGGACCATAAGACGCACCCGACCATAAGACGCACCTGGTTTTTAGAGGAGAAAAATAGGAAAAAAAATATTCTGAACCAAATAGGGACATAGCAAAAAGCACTACCCAATATATAAAAAAGTCTTGCGAGAAAAAAATATTTATGATAATAAATAAATAAATAATTAAAACTTACTACGAAGAAACATGAAACAGGGAGAGGAGATGAATCAGGGAAAACATATAAACTGATTCAAGGGGCCATCTAAAAATTAGACATTCAACATCTAAACTCTGATGAACTAAAAAACACAATAAATAAATTATAACAAAGAGCATCAATTAAAAGAAGAACAAATTGGGCAATAACATATAAAAAGACTCGTTAAAACTCATGAAAAACCTACCGCTGAAACCAGCCAAGAAAGAGTTCTTTTAAAGGCGGGACCGTGGGGAGCACCTGCCTCACAAGGGCGATGTGAATTAAACTGTAAATGGGTAAATGAAATGAGACATTTAATATTTGCGCCTTGATGGTCATTGTTATGTGAACGAGGTTAAAAATGTTTCACGTCACCAGCCTGTACCAATCTCTGGCTTCTCAAAGAAAATAAAATATCTAAAAAACGGGAGTGACATATGCACTTTTTACAAGAAGACACACGAGTGTGTGCATGAACAGAAAAATAAACTACATGCCTAACAAAATCTGTCATCTTTAAAAAATAAAAAATAAATACTAATACATGCCAGATGAGCATGCGAGGCTGGCAGACATAAAACAAATATGTGAAAAATGATTGGAGCACATATACAAAGTCGTCGGCAAATAAAAGGTGAAAGACACTACACCCGATAAATGCCCCGCACTGGTGCCTCTCGTCAAAACCATGGGCCAAGTGTTAAAAAGAAATTGTGCCAAGATGACGTATCGTTAACCACACGAAACTTGATAAAAATATAATAGTAAAAAATAAGACCATTTAAAAGACATCGGCCAACCGTTAAAATAAATGCTTGGCATCAAGTGAAATAACCGGTGCAGTGCTCCTTCCCTTAATATCCATTCCTACTTGAAAACCCGTAAAGCTTAACAAAATGTATATACAGGACACCTCAACACAATTGTTCTCCTCACATGCCTCCATAAAAAATCCAAAGGCAAAACTAAATACCGTATACATGTTAAAAGTTAGAAATAAGAAAACCTGGATCGCTTAAGAAGAACGGCACAAAGTCAGTAGGAATCAAACCGCTTTGCATCACAAACGCCCGCACAGGCGCACTGGCTTTAAAACACCTAATGGCGACCCGCTGCCGCTCTGCAACTTCTTCTATTCGCACCATAAGACGCAGGCACTTTTCCTCCCACTTTTTGGTGAAGAAAAAGTGCGTCTTATGGTCCGAAAAATACGGTAGTTTTTTCCGATTTAAAGTGGACTTTTATACTATTGCAGTGTGGTTAGGGAATGTAAATGTTTAATACATACTTTTTATGAGGGTAATTTAATAGAAGGTTTTATCCAGGGGAAAATACCTTTTATAACATTATGTAGCTGTTTTAAGCATGCCTATAAGATCATGTGTAGGCATTCCCCAGGGTTTAGCTTGGGTATAATGGAGGCAAAGTTAGAATGTAGATGCATATTTTATAAAATATATGGGTACATGTGCAGATTACATGCAAACGTTTATACCAAATTCAGAGCAGGTATAAATGTGTCAGCATGTTGGTGGTTCATTGCATAAGCTCTTATGCTGACTTTATTAAACAGATGCCTTTTTGGACTTTGCACAGTGCCTTGTTATAAAATCAGGTCCATGGAGGGTAATTTTATAACTGGGCACCTAGTTTTAGGAACCCAGAACATGCCTATTTTAAGCCTATTTTATAAGGAAAAGCAGACGCTTACTTTTTCCTATTAAATAGGGGCCCTATGACTGGTGTAAATACCCAGGCCTAGATTTTTAAAGAGCATGCATAATTTCTAGTATGTACATTTGTGCTCCTCCCTGTGCATGCCCATACCAAAAGTGCGTGCCATCGGCCTGACATCCATACTAATAAAATAACGACCAGCTACCATAACGCATGAAGAGACCCATCCATATGCACTAAGTCATTGAAAATATGACTTAACGCGCATTGATGACATGTAGCTTTATGAGGTTCGTTATGAAATTACCTTTTTCCTGTCTAAATGGAGTTCACAACAGACTTTTTCAAAGCTGTTACACACTGTGGGTTTTGTTTTTTTTACCAAAAAACTAAATGAGTAGTGCTAGGAAGATGTTTGTATATTACACAGTCAAATGACTAGCATGGAGTGTGAATTTTCAGTAATGTGCCTTGTTGCAGAGTTCTGTCTATAATTTCAGGCATGCATAAAAGTGAAACTAACCAGATTTTCAAATCTAAGATAAACTACACAAGTTGACATTGAAAACAGGTTGCTATGTGGTCAGATATCTGCATATGTTGCAAAACAGGATGTAAATGTATGTAAATAAATATCATGCCATTGTTGTATATAACATTTTCAAAAATTGTGGTTATTTAAATAAATCTTTAATGCTCCTCCAAAATACCCCTCTTTTTGTGTAGACAAATTTATGCATCTAGTTAATTTTTGCATCTAGTTAACTTTTTTTTTATCTTTTGAGGAAATGCTGAGTGCATAGGGTTGAGTTACACATGTAACTTCTTACACCTGATCTGCTTTTCCCTCCCTTGTTCCACCCCTGCCTACACCCTCTGTGTTTGTGTTTGTCTTGATTAGATTGTAAGCTCTGATGAGCAGCGCTATATAGCAAGCGCTATATAAATGTTGAGTAGTAGTAGTGCATGTCTGAGTTTCAGCTTGTAAAGGTTTATTCCAGAAATCATAAGATTAAAGTTTTATAGTCTGCAGCGCATTAGTTAAAAAAAATATGAAAATGTTAATGTATCAGATAATAGAAAGGAGAATACAATGTTAACCTCTGAAAAATTAAATACGTTAAAAGAAATTTTAACAAAATATTTTATTTGCCTGAGGAAAAAGCTACTGTAGCTCCAAAAGCTTGTACCTTTAATTATTTTTAAAATATATAAACATAACGGCAGAAAAAGACCATAAGAGCTATCTAGTCTGCCCTTCCAAACCAACTATAGTCCCTTTTTCCCTTTAGAGATCTTTTGTTTGTCCCCTAGAGATCTATCATAGTTTCCCAATTACTTTATCTGTTTTATTCTAACAAACTTTACTCTGAGAAGTGAGATTCTATTTTAATTGATCTTTCTACTAAATATATTTTGCTTGAAATCCACCTGGAAATATGAGATTAAGCAAACCGCTTGCTTTTTCCAGTTTGATTTCCATGCTGTACCTATACAGGAGATCAGATGAATAAAAGCTATGAGGAGCATATTCAAAGGGTTGAGTTGCTTAGCAGATCTGACAGGACCCCAAAGAGTATCAAGATTCCATAATACTTTCCCCCTGGAATAAGCAGTGGTCTATTTTAGTAACAATCTATTGACATTTTCTCCAGGAACTTGTGCAAACCTTTTTTAAACCCAGCTACGCATGCCCATTATCATTTTGGTCGCCCTTTGCTGTACCTTTTCTAATTCCGCTGTATCATTTTTGAGTTGTGGCAACCAGAATTGCACACAGTACTCAAGGTGTGGCCACATCATAGAGTGATACAGAGGCATTACGATACTCTGTTTTATTCTTTATACCTTTCATCATAATTCCTAATATTCTGTTTGCTCTTTGGCTGCTGTAGCTCACTGAGCAGAAGATCTCAGTTTATTCTCCACAATGATACCTGATGCTTTTTCTAGGTACTGACTCCTAATGTAGCTATAAATTGGGTTATTCTTCCTTAGGTGCATCACTTTGCACCTGCCTCCACTAAATTTCATCTGCCGTTTGAATGCCTATTCTCCCAATTTTGCAAGTTCCTCCTGCAATTTTTCATAATGCGCATGCAGTAAGAACTTCAAATAATTTTGTATCATCTGCAAATTTAATAACCTCATTTGTTGTTCCCCCTTTCAGATCATTTATAACTATGCTAAAAAGCCCTGGACCCCGGTACAGAACACTAGCTATTCAACCCCCCGCTCCCACCCTCCAGTGAGAAAATTGGCCATTTAACCTTACTCTCTCTCTCTTTTCTATCTTTTAACCAGTTCCCTCTCCACAATAGAACATTGCCTCCTATCCCATGGCTTTCTAACTTCCTCAGGAGTCTTGTTTGAAGAAGGTTGTCAAACACTTTCTGAAAATCCAGATACACTACTTCAACTGGCTCACTTTTAGCCACAGGATTATGCATACCTTCAAAAACATACAGCAGGCAGTGCTGCTGAACAGCCCCTCTAACCACCACGGCACTGACTGTGGGCAGGGCAATTTTATTTTCAACTTCTTATATTGACTTCTGAGTTTGAGTTCGGACAAAATCTGTATGATGTCCCAGTAAGGTACAGAGTGACTGCTTTGTGTTTCAAGAAAGAATTAATAGAGTAGAAGATTTTGTGTGACATAGATACATCTAGATATAACTTTTGTGAAGCTCTGGTTTCTCTTTACATCAAACAATTTGATTTTTTAATGTTATGTTATGATATTGTTTGCTTCGTGAGAGGGCTGCTCCTGTTGAAGCATCCATACAAGTCCCCTGCTGTGGCTTGGGACCTCAATGTAGTACTAGCACAGCTCATGAAAGATAGGCCATGTGGTCTTTTTCTGTCATCATGTTTCTATCTAGTCTGTCCTTCCATATCAACCACTGCAACAGTTCCCTTTTTTCCTTTAGAGATCCTCTGTGTTTATCCCATGCTTCTTTAAATTCAGATACTGCCCTCATCTCTGCCACCTCCACTGGGAGACTATTCCACGGATCCACCACTCTTTCCATAAAGAAATAATTCTGCATATCACTTCTGAATCTATCCTTTTCGCCCTCAGCCCATGTCCCCTCATAGCACAGTTTGCTTTCAATCAAAAGAGGCTCTCCTCCTGTGCATTTATGCCACAGAGGTATTTAAATCATATCACCTCTATCCCGCCTTTCCTCTAAGGTGTACATATTAAGATCCTTAAGTATGTCCTCATATGCATTATAATGAAGACCACAAACCATTTTAGTAGCCACCCTCTGTACCGACTCCAGCCTATTTATATCTTTTTGAAGGTGCGGTCTCCAGAATTGCGCACAATACTGCAAATGGGGTCGCACCAAAGCCTTGTACAGAAGCACTATCACCTCCTTCTACTGGCCATTACTCTCCCTATGCATCCAAACATCCTTCTAGCTTTTGCCATCGCCTTTTCTACCTGTTTAGCTACTTTAAGATCATCATATACAATCACGCCTAGGTACCGCTCTTCTTTGGTGGACAAAAGTACTTCACCCCCTATACCATATTGCTCCCTTGGATTGCTGCAGCCCAAATGCATGACCTTGCATTTTTTTAACCTTAAATCTCAGCTGCCAAATTCTAGACCATTCTTCAAGCTTAACTAGATCCCTCCTCATGTTATCTACACCTTCCTGGGTGTCTACTCTATTGCAGATTTTTGTATCATCTGCAAAGAGGCAAACCTTACCCGACAGTCCTTCCGCTATGTCACTCAACTCCTGTCCACTGAAGTTCTTTACCTGGAAGGTCTTGTTCTGGTAGCAGTCACTTAGGCGTGCCGAGTGAGCGAGCTTCAAGTTCTGATAGTTCATCCACTGTAGACTTGATTCCGCCATAATAGAGTGGTTCTTCGTATACATCCTCGTTTCCTTCTGAAGATGGTTTTGGATTTTCATCTCAGACAGTCCATAATGCTACCTACATTTTTTTCCTAGGCCTCACACCCACAAGGGGGAAAACGGCATTGCACATGCTGAATTGCAAGTGGGTCTTAACTTTCTACTTGGAGTGGACCAAAGACCATAGGAACTCCATACAGCTTTTGTTTCTTTTGACCCTAGCAAGCTGGGGGTTACTGTTTCCATATGCTCTCTTTTAATTTTGCTAGCAGACTGCATTTCCTTTGCTTATGCCCAGGCAGGCCTGAGTCTCGATGGTCATGTCACAGCTTACAATGTCTGAGCCATTGGTGGCTAGCTTAAGCTCAGTCTGCATACAGTAAATCTGCAGGACTGCAACATGGGCTTCTGTCCACACATTCATATCTTACTGTTGCCTGCAAGGGGATTCCTGACACTTCAGTACCTTTGGCGAATCTGTACTCCGGCACCTCTTGGGGTTTAGAATCCAACTCCATCCCCCCAATGCCCTTCTGTCCATCTGATCTACCATAAGAGAAATACTAAAGAAAGCAAAAGAGATGAGGTGTGAATTACCTTCTCTGCACATAGTTGTCTTGATTTTGAATGTTCTGCAGTTGATGTTGCCCCTGTTGGGCTTCTCGGAGGCTCCTCTGTTTTCGGTAGCCTGTAGCTTGGGAGTCCCATACATGAGGACTTCCTTCTTATACACAGAGAAAAGGTAGTTACTACCTTATAGCAAGTGTTCTCTGTGGACAGCAGGAATAAGTCCTCAAAGCCCTCTCATCTCCCCAAGGAGTTGTCTTCTGCTACAGCTATGTTATCAGACTGAATCAACATAGTGCTGTGCAGCAGGCAGGAAGGAGGCACGCAGGCATGGTGGAGCCTCCCAAAAGCTTCCAATAGAAGCTGAGGAGTATTCCCACACGGGCTCACACAGAGGATGTCACCCATACGTGAGGACTTATTCCTGCTGTCCTCTGAGAACACCTGCTATAGGTGAGTAACTACCTTTTTATAGCCTATGTTATATGAACCAAGAACTATTTCTCCTTAGCCTTTTGGCCAAGACTGAGAATCTGTACATGAGGGAAAGTTAATTTCTTGCCACATGACTCCAGTTGATGAATGGTGATTTAACAACTATTCCTAAAGCACAAGGATTAAACATCTTGCTTAAAATAAAGTAAAGCTACCAATCTAATAGCATTTTCTTATGAAATATTATCCTGGGTCACTTAAGGCTCATTTATTGGCCCTTTAATCAGCTTAACTAAAAATGAAAAAAGCACAATAATTTAGCCTCCAGCAAGTATGCTTTTTCTTTGCTTTTTTTCCATGGACAAGCAGGACTGAATGAGGCACATGAGTAGATAACACAGGGCTCTGAACTATTCAGACGTCCTGAGCATGAGCAGCCCTTCCTAGGGACTGCCATTTCCTCAATCTCCTTAGTTTTGTTTTTCCCACTCTGCCTAATATACATGAAAGCAAAACTAGCCCAGTATTCCTTTTTTTTTTATGCCGATGCTGTTTTCTTTGCATTTGTTTAGTTTTTCTTCTTTTTTTGTTTTACTTAATACTTTTTTAAAAATGTAATTCCTCTTTCAGTTCTGGAGTCATGGTGCAGGTCTAGCCAAGGTTTTGGCCTTGCAAAATGAAAAACTGCCAGCAGTAGAGGCAACTAGGAGATGAGAAGGGAGGTGGGGCCATGTGCAGAAACCTCTTGCATGAGCTTCATTTGCATAAGTCAAAAAACTCAGCCAGTCAGTAGTAGGGCCAGCCCTGACCAGCAGTGATGTACACAAATTGAAATCAACTTGAGTTTCTGGGACAGTTTTACCAATATTGCGGCCAGATAATATTTTTTTGCCTTTTATGTTGAGAGGGGAGGGGCAGTTGAAAGGATGTCTTTCGGACATCGCTGCCTGGATGTCTCATCACCGACTGAAACTGAACATGGCCAAGACTGAACTTCTTGTCTTTCCACCTAACTCCTCCCCCCTCTCCACTTCCCCTTCTCTCAGTCCATGTAGATGGATCTACTATCCTCCCTGTCCCCTTTGCCCGCAATCTAGGGGTTATCTTTGACACCTCACTCTCCTTCTCCACTCATATCCAGCTTATAGCTAAGACCTGCCGCTTCTTTCTCTACAACATCAGCAAAATCCGCCCCTTCCTCTCTGAACACACTACCAAGATGCATATCCACTCCCTAATCTCCTCTCACCTCGATTACTGCAACCTACTCCTCACTGGCCTCCCCATGAGCCACCTCCTTCCCCTTCAATCTATACAAAATCACGCTGCTCGACTAATCTTCGGCCACCCTCGCCATGCCCACACTACTCCCCTTCTCAAGTCGCTTCACTGGCTCCCTGTCCAATTCCACATCCAGTTCAAACTTCTCCTACTGACCTACAAATGCATTCACTCTATGGCCCCTCAATACCTCTCATCTCTTATCTCTCCCTACGTCCCCTCTCGAAACTTGTGCTCTGCTAACAAATTACTTCTATCAATGCCTTTCACCCGCACCTTGAATTCCCGACTGCGCTCCTTTCACCTTGCTGCACCATACGGCTGGAACAGTCTACCTGCGTCTGTGCGCCAGGCATCCTCCTTGGCCTTCTTCAAATCCAGGTTGAAGACCCACCTCTTCACCGTTGCATTCAGATCCTGACCCCATCCTCATCTTACCCTAACCCCTGTCAACGTTTATGACCAAACTTTAGACCAAACTGTACCTCACCATACCTTGCGCAGAACTGACTAATGCTCTGTACTGTTCTAATTAGATTGTAAGCTCTGATGAGCATGACTCTGATGGGCAGGGACTGTCTCTGTATGTTGGCTACCTCTTGTAGGTTAGCTGTGCAGCGCTGCGTGCGTGGTGCTTTATAAGTGCTGAATAGTAGTAGTAGTAGTAAAGTCACCAGAAAGACAGTTGAAAAAGGTGCCTAATATATGAGTTTGAAGAAGTTGCCAGGCTGACTAATTGAATGATTCTTTTAATGAATAAGTTTCTCTACAAAAAGAGCTTGTTTTGTCGACTACAATCACAAATGAGCTTGCAGATGCCATCTTAGTACAGAGATTGGTACGCCCTTTTCAAATACAAGAGAGGACGTGATTCCTTGCTGAGCTTCATATGAAGAGAATTAGAGAAAAAGTTTCATAAAACGAGAGATCCAACTGATAAAGAACACTGTAGAGCACCTAGTCATCGTTAAGCAACTGCGACAGATAAGCAACATTGCTTTCAGAATGACAGTCACATAAGTCTTGTTGCTGCCAGGCCTGAGTTTCCTTTAAAAATTGATCCAGGATGATTGAGACCTTCTCCAGTTGTTCTTCCTAAGCTACAGTCGCACACTGCATTACAATCTTGTGAGCTACAGGACTTTGCTTCCATTGTGTATTTATAGGTACAGACTAGTAAATAAAACTTGTAATGAGGAGGGGGTCCAGTTTGCCCAGTAAATATATTTCTGATTATATAAGATCTTATTTTAAATTTAAAAAAAAATACCACAGTGATGATTTTGTGTGCTTTTCTGCATTTACTGTGCTTCTGATTTTGGGGGGCGGCATATTCAGCTGCTGCCCGGTTAACTAAAGCAGTGAAAGTTAGAGAAGCCTATCAGGTGGTGCCACCTCTGCTCTGTCACCTAAGTGCCCGATGCTAGTCAGCTGGCATCAGGGTGTTTAGTGGCTGCACCCAGATATTCAGTGGCACTAAGCACATTAGTATCCTGCTCACCGCAGTTAATGTGGTTAGCAAGTCTGTTAATTGCTTTGAATATTCCCTCCCCCCTTGAATTTTAGATTTTATTTCTGACTTTTTATCATGAGCTTAACAATTGTGCACACATGTTATTTCCTTTCTCAAGTGGGCTTACAATCTAAGCCATACTTGAGGCAATGGGGGGAGGGGGGAGGAGGTTTGATACTACTTGCCTAAAGTCAACAAGGAGTGTCAGTGGGAGAAGCAGGATTAGAACCCTAGTCCTCAGCCAGATCTTCCGACCATTAGGCAGCTACTCCAAGCCTGTGATGCATTAGCTATGCTGCAGTCTCTTCCAGCATCTTAGTTTGTTATTTAATTTTAAAGAAGCTTGAGCTAGATGCAGGATTTACAGGAAAAATATGTATAAGAAGGATGTTATGTTTTGTTACAAAATTTAAAGAATATGTTGCCAACAAATGCGTTAATTGAATGGTGAATTAAAAGGCTATTTCTTAATTTGATAGGAGCACTCTGAAAGAAGCTCAGCTGAGGGTAAAGGCACCAGAGTAAAGCTGAGGGACAGGTTTGGGACATTAGCACTTTTTTTTTTAAAGAATGACCCAGATGTATGTTATTACAGAGAGGAGTGCAATTTAGATTTTTTTATAAACAGATCCTTGATACTTTAACACAGTGGTGGAATGACTATTTCCTAAACATTGCTGAGCTTAAGCTTAACAATGTCTAAAATGGAAAGTGCTTACTTGCCAAGTTGGAATCATACAGGGATTGGGCCTTTCTTCTGTTGTCCAAATGGTTTAAGAAGTGAAGTAAACAAAATGAAACTAACCCTGACTTGGAGGCAACACCTGCTCAGTCTGATTTTCTGAACCTCGAACCTGGCTCGTGGTGATATTCAGCTACTGGCTGGTTAGCTAAAGCAGCAAACTTTAGATGAGCCTTTCAAGTACCTAACTTTAGCCGCTTTAGGATAACTGGCTAGCGGCTGAATATCACTGCTAGGCAGTTATCCCCAGGTGCCACCTCCGCTCCGCCCCCAGAATACCCCAACTCTAGCTGGCTAGGGTCGGGGTGCATAGGGGCTGAAATTAGGGATGTTTAGCAGCAACAACCAAGTTAGTGCTGCTGAAGAACTCGCTGAGCACCATTTAGGCGTTTTTTAGGTCTGCATATTCCCCTCCCCTCCAGAATCTCTAATAACTATAGTACAGTATTGCATGTAACAATGGTTCATTCTTTCTGAACCTTCTGCAGTTTATATGTTGCACTTTTCCTAGCTGCAAACAATGAATCCTATGGAACTCTGTGGTCCTGTCGATTCTAGATGAGTGGTAGTGGTCGGTATGTTTACAGTATGACCCACCCTCGCTTGAACCTGTTTCTAAATAGAAAGCCAAGCCAAGCCAAGTATATTCTAATTTGAAATAGAAATTCAATTGCTTAGTTTGACTCCATCTCAGAATTTTCTGGCTGACTCACTGTTACCTAGCCTGGTCTAGCAAAAGATGTTAAGAACATACCTCAAAGGTTTTCTCTCAGAACGTATTTAGAAACAGATTGGTGGACCCTATGGATGCAGGCATACTATGTGTTCCTCTGCTGTAGGAGAGCAGAGCTCGCATATCACTTTCTTCTCAAAGTTTGATCATAGTGCCAGCTTTGTTTTCCTGGAAAGGATGTGGGGAGGCTAGAACACACCTCCTGATGTGGTCTTCTTACAGGTATGTCCACACTTTCTGGCAACAGATGGGAAAAGAAATTAGTAGAATAGTGGGGGTTCAGTTTGCAATGCCTCCAGAACTCTTTTTTATTATAATCATGGGGTGTGACAGACATGAGAGAATTGGCCTCCCACTTAGTTTGTACACCGCTCGTTACACTATTGCCCTCCAGTGGAAGCAGAGGCCTGAATTTGAGGTTGGAAGGCACAAACCTTTATGATGGCTGCAGTTGAGAAATTGATCTATTCTCTTTGAAATCAGGGTGATGACTGTAAGGCCATTTGGGGTCCCATTTGGGCCCATAACTGGCGCCTGCAATGTTGATTGTGCTGTTCTCTGATTTGACTGTACTTCCATTTTTCCTGTGAGCAGATGTTTTACTGTTTATATGTGGCTTTTGACTGCAATTTGAACCTGATACAGTGGTTTAACAATAAAGAGTATTACAAAAAATGCAATTAGATCTTTAGTTGGAAAGATTCGTAAAGGATTGGCAGTTTGGTTGCGATAACAATCCAGATCTCAGTTGTAACTCAAGTCACTTTCCCAAATGTAATATTTGTACTATTTTGTATAGAGACTTTATTAAGTGCAGAGTAGACTATCGCTTACTGTTGGTAGAGTTGTGTTTCTAGCTGGGCTAGAACTACAAAGTGCTAACTTATTGTATAATGTGCAGTGTTGGCGTGCTCTAGAATCAAAGGAAAGAAACACGTCTTGTGCGGTATACTGTTTTGTGTACATATCTTAAGCCATGTTAACATTTATTGAATGCTTTGCTAAGGTGATGGTCATTTTACTTAGAAAGAAATACATGAAAAAGGGATTTTATATGGTGGATTATTTATTGAGAAGTGCTGAAGAATTCATAATCGTGTATGTATTTAACAAACTCTGAAATGTGGTTTTCCTTGGTGTAGAGGAATACTGTTGAATGAGTTGTATCAACTTGATAACCTGGTTAACAAACTAAGAAATGATTATTGATGTCAAGAATTTTGAATTTGTTGCTTGCTTTTTTTATAGATTCAGATGGAAAGCTTTATGTATGGATTTCTTAAAATAAAATCAAGTAGCAAGGGCTTAAATTTAAGAGTTTTGTGATTACAGATGTATTTGTTCTATCTTTAAATCAATAAATTTATCACAGTACAAATGAGTTTCCTGATGTGTTTTATACGATGTGTTTTTCCATTAACATGTCGTAGTACAGCACATGAATCTGTTTGTAACAGCATTCCTAAATCAATGTGCACCATGAAGCTTACATTTTCCAACAGCACAAAAACATGAACGTTAAGAGTGGGGTTTTTTTTGTTATAGGAATATTGCAGGGCCAGTATTTTGATATGGTGTCTAAGTCAAGGGTTCCTTTGCTTTTATTCATGACTTCTGATCTTTCATTCCCTCCAGTTTTTAACTGTGAGACCTGGCTCTTTCCTCCGGACTCTTAGTTGCCGCCCTTTCTCATGGAGGATACCTCTTCTCCTACATACCTCATTCAGAATGTCAGGGTAATAGTGCGGGCTTCTTTTTTCTCTCTCCTGTAAGTTCCAAACTCTCCTTCCTCCTCAACCCCATTCCTTTTCCACCTTTGTTCACCTTACTACCTCTCTGGGTGGCTATTTACAGACCCCCAGATAAGTCTTCATCCTCACTGATTTTGACTCCTACCTTTCTTTCTTGCACCATAGTCTCCCCATGTCATCTTAAGAGACTTCAATTTTTACATTGATGACTCCTCTGGTTCTTATGTTTCTTGGCCCTGTCCTCCTCCTCCTCCTCATTAGATCCAACTAGGCTCTATTGCTCTGACACATCAATATAGTCACTGACTCTCCTCAAACTGCTTGACCTCAGACTTTTCTATCACTCTCCTTCCTCTATTTGACCATCACATGATATCTTTCATACTTAACAACTCTCCTGCCCAACTTAACCTGTCAGTGCCAAGAGCTTTAGGAATATCCAAGCAGTTGACTCCTCTGTTCTACTGTGTGTCTCTCATCATCTCCACTATCTCATCAACATCTGTTCATAAGGCAGTCTGTTCCTACAACTCTGTTAGTCTCCTCTGCTCTAGAGGCTCTTGCATCACTCCCCTTCCCCTCAAACTGAGGTTTGCTGCACCAAATTACTGGAATAGCCACCCAGAATGTATAGGTTGTGCTCCCTCTTTAACCAGATTCCAATCAAGTCTGTAAGTTTTGAAACTTAAAACAACGTATACTACAAGTTGGTCTCCTTTCAACAGCTACAACCTGCTCCCTTAGAGTGACTCTCAATAGGCCTCACTCTTTGCAGTTGACCCCACTGCTTAACTTAAAGGCCTATGTCTTGTCTGTCTGTCTGTCTTATTAAATTGTAAGCCTCAAAAAGCAGGGAGCATCTATTATATGTGTCTGTAAAGTGCTGCATACAAGCGATGACAGAAACATATGTTCTCCAGGACCAAGCAGGAAGTCAGTCCTCACATATGGGTGACATTGATGTCGATGGAGCCCTTGCGGAGCATTTCTCCAGCTTTCCATGAAAGCCTTTAGGAATGCAGGCACGCATGCGTGGTTCCCTTCCCGCCTAAAGGTGCCATCTTGCTTCAGTCTCTCTTTTTCCGTGAAGCCCACCCGACGTGTGTCCTAGTCATCCCGGAAAATAGTTTGATTTTTTGGCGATCCTTCGCTATTTTTCTTCTCCGGTTCCCCTCCCGCCGGGTTCGGTACACCGGTATCGAGCCCGATCTTCTTTTTTCGGTTTTTGCCCTTCGTGGCTGGCGTTCGCGTCCTTTTTTTCTTTTTCCCTGGAAGGCCGGTCCTTTGACCTCGCGGGGACTCTTTTTTCCCCGATGGCTTCCAGTGGCTTTAAAAAGTGTGATCGGTGCAAGAAGCTGATGTCTCTCACCGACACACACGACTGCTGCCTTCGGTGCCTCGGTCCTGATCACGACCCTAAGACGTGTGGACCATGTGGGAAAATGTCTTCCAAGGCACTGCGAAGTCGTCAGCACCAAAAGGAAAGGCTTTTTTCTGACTCGGCCTCCGGCCGGGCCCAGACCTCGTTTGAGGCCTCGACATCTCGGGAATCGGATCCCGAGCACTGTCGTGGCTCCTCGGACAGGGGTTCCCCCGACTGGGAACGAAAGAGGAAGAAGAGGCTTGCGAGGGCGTCGTCGGAAGAGGTCCCTGGCTCCTCGAGGGCTAGGTCTCAGACCCCCGACCATCGCTCCGGGCCCGTGGAACAGGAGAAGCCTTCCAAAGTTCCTTGAGTGGTGCACTGTGCATGCAGCGGCAAAGGTCACCTGAAGAGTCTCAACAGAAGATTACCTTGCTCTAGCTTTGGGGCCCTGAGGGCCTTCGAGGACCATCTCCAGGTAAAGTTGGTACTCGTGCAGACCGACAATCGAGTAGCGATGTTCTACATCAGCAAGGAAGGGGGCACGGGATCACGCCTCTGCTGGGAAGCGGTCCTCTTCTGCTCCTTCGCCTTCCATCGAGGGATGACCCTACAAGTGGTCTACCTCCTGGGCCATGAGAACATCCTCACGGACAAACTCAGCAGGATCCTCCGCCCTCACGAATGGTGGCTGGACCCGGAGGTGACCAACTGACTGTTCCATCGGCAGGGGACCCCGACCATGGACCTGTTCGCCAGCCGGGCAAACACTCATCTCCACAAACTTTTGCGGCCCAGTCCCGCACCTAAGCAGGGAGGCGTGGGATGCTTTCCTCTTGAGCTGGACCTCAAGGTTTCTCTACGCGTTCCCTCCCACTCCTCTCATTGCAAGGACCCTCCACAAAGCTCAGCGGGAACGAGCGTTGATGATACTCGTCACTCCCTTGTGGCCTCGGCAACCGTGGTTCCCTGTCCTGCTCTGGCTTGCGTCCGAGCCTCCAATTCCCCTGGGCTACACCTGAACCTGGCCTCATTGTCCCTCGCAGCCTGGCGGCTGAACGGGTCACCCTAGCCACACTAGACCTCCCAGAGGAGGTCAAGGAGGTCCTCCTCGCGTTGAGGAAGGGCTCAACAAGACAAGCTTACACCTTCAAGTGGCGATGCTTCTTGGTCTGGTGCTCTGAGCTCTAGATCGACCCTTTCTCGTGTCCCATTCGGTGGGTCCTCCAGTACCTTCTCCATCTCTCGAAGGAGGGGCCGAAGTTGAACTCTGTCAGGGTACACTTGAGCGCCATCTCGGCGCATCACTTCCCCGTAGAGGGCAAACCTCTCTCGGAGCAGCCCTTGGTCTCCCGCTTCATGCGGGGCCTCTTGCTGTCCAAACCTCCCATCCGGCCTCCAGCAGAATGGGATCTGAACGTAGTGCTCATGCAGCTGACCTGTTCACCCTTTGAGCCGATGGCGACGTGCTCGCTTTGGCACCTGTCCTGGAAGGTGGTCTTCCTGGTGGCTTTGACCTTGGCCCACCGAGTCAGTGAACTCCAGGCTGTCATGGCCGAAGCCCCTTACACCAAGTTGTATAGGAGCAGGGTGGTTCTCCGTACCCACCCCAAGTTCCTACCGAAGGTTGTCTTGGATTTTCATCTCAATCAGGAGATAGACTTACCAACCTTCTTCCCGAGACCCCATGCCAACCAGGCATTGGCGGTTTTGTATACACTCGACTGCAAGAGGGCTCTTGGCTTCTATCTGCAGTGCTCCCAGCCTCATCGCAAGTCTGGCCGACTTTTTGTGACCTATGATCCCAATTGCCTGGGGCAGGTAGTCACAAAGCGCACTCTCTCCATTTGGGTGGTAGACTGCATCTCCTTAATGCACATGAATGCAGGCGCCCCGCTGGATCACCGCACATAGCATCCGAGTCAAGGCGGCTTCGGTGGCTTCATTGCGCTTAGTGCCGCTATCGGACATCTGCCGGGCTGCGACCTGGGCTTTGGCAAACACTTTCGTCTTGCACTACTGCCTGGAGAGGGAGTCCCGCCCAGACAGCACCTTCGGCCAGGCTGTACTCCGTAATCTGTTCGGGGTATAAGCAACTCCTGCCCTCCAACCCTTCTTGATGGCTACCGAGGGTTTCGCCCGGGGACCCGAAGACTCGGGCTCCTTCGGTCATCAGCTTCTGCTTTCGACCTCATGGAGGTGTTTTTGATTACAGGTTCAGTAGCCTGTAGCTGGGGAGTCCCATATAAGTGAGGACTGACTTCCTGCTTGTTCCTGAAGAAAGCGTAGTTACTCACCTGTAACAGGTGTTCTCCAGGAGCAGCAGGAATCAGTCCTCACATATGGGTGACGTCGGCGCCGACGGAGCCCTCGCGGAGCAATTTTCCCCAGCTTTCAAAGAAAGCCTTTGGGAATTGCAGCGCGCATGCGCGCGGTCCTCTTCCCGCCCAAGGGTGCCATCTTGCTCAGTCAGATGACATAGCTAAAAGACAGCAAAAATTAGCAAAAACGAAAGCATATAACTGCAACTCCAAGGGGAGGAGGGAGGGTTGTGAGGACTGATTCCTGCTGCTCCTGGAGAACACCTGTTACAGGTGAGTAACTACGCTTTCTCCAGGACCAAGCAGGAAGTCAGTCCTCACATATGGGACTCCCAAGCTTAAGGCTACCGGAGACCCTAAGCACAAAAATGAGCTCCCTCAAGGTGAGTAGCACAGAAGGAAGGAATCTTCTCTGAATATGTCTCCAACCGGTAGCCCAACAACCGGGACGGAGGGTAGGAGTTGCCTATACCTCGAAGAGGTTACGGAGGACTGCCTGTCTGAAAGCACTGTCCCTGCGGGACTCCCTCTCCAGGCAGTAATGGGCTGCAAAAGTCTGGCTTGAAGACCAAGTAGCGGCCCGGCAGATGTCTGCCAATGGAACAGAGCGGAGGTAAGCTACCGACGTAGCCTTCGCCCGAACATGATGAGCTGTGACTCTACCTTCCAGCACGAGGCCGGCTGCCTCGTAAGCCCAAGCGATACAGTCCACAATCCAGATGGACAGAGTACGCTTGGAGACAGGGAGCCCCAACCTGTTGGGGTCATAAGACACGAAGAGCTGAACAGCCTTTCGGTGCTCCCGCGTACGGTCAAGGTAGAAGGTCAACGCCCTTCTACAGTCCAGGGTATGCAGGACCATTTCAGCTCGGCTGGAGTGTGGCCTGGGAAAGTAGGTCGGAAGTACCACCTCCTGGTTGATGTGAAAAGGGGAAACCACTTTGGGAAGAAATTTAGGGTGAGTCCGTAGGACTACCCGGTTCTTGTAGAACCTAGTGTAAGGAGGATCAGAAACCAGGGCCTGCAGCTCACTAACGCGTCTAGCAGAAGTGAGGGCTACCAAGAACAAGGTTTTCCAGGAAAGAAAATGTAGCGGACAGGTAGCCATAGGCTCAAAAGGCGGACAGGTAATCCGCTGCAACACCACATTAAGATCCCAGTCCGGGGCTGGCGGGCGCAAAGGTGGCTTAAGGAGAAGGAGGCCTCTGAGAAACCGAGCCACCAGAGGGTGGCTGGAAAGAGGTCTACCATCCACCGGCATGTGATGCGCAGAAAGGGCACTGAGGTGGACCTTTACCGAGTTGGACTTGAGTCCAAGGTTGGAGAAAGAGAGCAAGTACTGCAAGACCACTGATGCTGAACAGGAGAAAGGATCTTGAGACTGCTGAGTACACCAGACGGAGAACCGACGCCACTTGAGAGCGTAGGTCTTGCGGGTGGAGGGCCTCCTGGAGGCCAAGACGACCTCTTCCACATCTGGAGGTAGCTGCAGAGGAGCAAGGACTACCCTTTCAGCAGCCAGGCCATCAGATGAAGGGACCGGAGATTGGGGTGTAGGAGAGTCCCCTGATCCTGCGACAGGAGGTCGGGCTGAAATCCCAGTGGAAGAGGAGTGTCTACTGCTAGCTGCATCAGAAGCGGGAACCAAGGTTGTCTCGGCCACCGGGGAGCCACTAGGATCATCGATGCTTTGTCTCTGAGAACCTTGAAGAGCGTCTGAGACACCAGTGGAATGGGAGGAAAGGCATATAAGAGGCCGGTGGACCATGGAATTAGAAAAGCATCCGCCGCTACCCAGAGAGGATGCGGCTGTCGAGAGCAGAACCTGGGCAGTTGCTGGTTCAGAGGACTGGCAAACAGATCCATGGTGGGGAGGCCCCACTTGAGAAAGATCCGCTGAACCACCAGCGGATCCAACCTCCACTCGTGTGGCTGGAGGATCCTGCTGAGTTTGTCGGCCAGGTAATTTTCTTGACCTGGGAGATAGACAGCCTTGAGGATGAGGCCGTGGTGGACTGCCCAAGAGCATAGTTTTTGGGCCTCCTGACAGAAGGAAGGAGCCTGTTCCGCCTTGTTTGTTCACGTAGAACATTGCCACCTGATTGTCTGTCTGTATCAGCACGGACTGGTGAGAAACCAGGTGAGAGAATGCTTTGAGCGCTAGGCGGATGGCTCTGAGCTCCAGGAAGTTTATCTGCTGAGCAGACTCCCAAGGAGTCCAGAGGCCTTGAGTACATGTCCCTTGGCAATGTGCTCCCCAACCCAGGAGAGAAGCATCGGTCGTCAGGACCTGAGAATGCGTAGGGGGCTGAAAAGTTACTCCTAGTACCAGGTTTGGCAGATGTAGCCACCATTGTAGAGAAGAGACCAGCTGGTCGGAGATCCGTACGGAGTCCGCTAGGCTCCCGGTGGCCTGATGCCATTGATTGCGAAGGCACCACTGAGCAGGACGCATGTTCAGTCGGGCATTGGGGGTCACATGGACCGTGGAAGCCATATGGCCGAGCAGTCGCAGAAAATGCCTGGCTGAGACCAGCGCATTGCTGTGAAAGTGGCCGGCGAGATCCATGAGCCGCTTGGCCCTGTCCAGAGGGAGGAAGGCCCGTGCCTGAAGTGTGTCCAACCGGGCGCCGATGAACTCGAGATTTTGAGAGGGGAGCAAAGTGGACTTTGCGAAGTTTATGACAAAACCCAAGTGCTGGAGCAGAGCCACAGTGCGATGAGTGGCTTGAGTGGCCTCCTGGGAAGACTGGGCTTTGATGAGCCAGTCGTCCAGGTATGGGAACACAAACAGACCTTGAAGTCTCAGATAAGCCGCCACCACTGCGAGGCATTTGGTGAACACCCTGGGTGCAGAGGATAGGCCAAAGGGCAGCACTCTGTACTGGTAATGATTTCCTCCCACAACAAATCTGAGATATTGTCTGTGGTCCGGATGAATGAGGATATGAGTATATGCATCTTTCAGATCCAAGGAGCATAGCCAGTCTCCCTGCTGGAGGTAGGGCAGCAGGATTCCAAGGGTAAGCATCTTGAACTTTTCCTTTGCAAGGAACTTGTTGAGGTTTCGCAAGTCCAGGATGGGTCTGAGGCCTCCTGTTCTTTTTGGAATCAGGAAGTACCTGGAGTAAAACCCTTGACCCTTCAGGTGGTGGGGCACCGGTTCCACGGCTTGTTCCTGAACCAGACTTGCTAACTCCTGAAGGAGTAAGTCCCTGTGCAAAGGGAGTCTGGGAGGCTCCCCTGGAAAGTAGGAGGGAGGTACCTGGTGAAAGTGAAGAAGATAGCCCTTTTGAACTATGTGAAGTACCCAGTTATCTGTGGTGATGTTGGACCACCTGTGGGCAAAGTGGACCAGCCGGCCTCCTGTGCTGAGAGAAACCAGCTGAGGGGGAGAGGCTATGCTGAGGAAGTCAAAAACCCCCACCCTGCTGAGCAGGGGCCGGTGGTGCAGGCTTGGGGGCTTGCTGCCTACGGGACCCATTACCCCGTCCCTTGGCCTGCTTTCCCTGTGGGGGAGCTGCTGAGGCCTGATACTGAGGGTAGTATTTATAGGCAGCACCTTTCCTCGGGTAAAAGGGCTTTTTCCCCCGAGGCCGCCTTCTTTTGAGAAGGGGCAGAGGTCTTCCTTGAGAGACGAGTCCTGGTGAGAGTCTCTGTCTCGATTTGTGCAGCCTTCTCATCCATGGGCTTGCCAAAGAGGTTATCACCTCGGCAGGGGACATCGACCAACTTGTCCTGTACCCAGGGCTCGAGGTCAGACGTCTGAAGCCAAGCCTGGCGGCGTCCACCGATGCCGGCCGCAGCTACTCGAGCCGAAGCCTCAAAACCATCATAGGCTGCTCGAGATATAAACTTGGAGCACTCCCGAATACCAGTGGACAAGGTTTGGAACCTCTGCAAAGGTTCGTCGGAGAGACCAGCAGAGAACCCGGCTATTTCCTTAGCCAGGTCTCGGAGATACATGCCCATGTAAAGCTGGTATGTCTGGACTCGACAAGCAAGCATAGAGCCCTGGAAGCACTTCCTACCGAGGGCATCCAGGCTTCGGGCTTCCCTACCAGGGGGCACCGAGGAGTGCATTTTTGACTCTTAAGTCTATGCATGGCCGATTCCACCACCATGGAATGGTGCGGTAGTTGTGCCTTCTGGAAGCCGGGGCTCTTGCGGACTCGATAAATGGAATCGACCCGCTTGCTTAATACCGGCGACAACGCCGGGCTCTCCCACATGCGGAAGAGAAGTCGTTCCAGCATCGGAGGAACCGGTACAATAAAGGCCTCCTTCGGGGGAGAGTCATATTGGAGGGCATTGAGTTCTTCGACTCGAGGCTCCTCCTCGGGATCCGCGGGGAAGGCCAAGGCCTTGGCCATATCCCTCACGAAGTCCGAGAACCGGGTATCCTCCGGGGGGGACCGTCTCCGAGGTTCGGACTCGAGGGAGTCCGAAGGGACACAACGAGTCCGAAAGGAACCAGGTGACTCTTCGTCCTCCGATTCCCAGGCCGACTCCTCGGAGGAGGAGTCGATCTGCTCCGGTCGGGCGGGCACCGATGCTATCCGCTCCGACGCCGAGGGAGTCGGCGTCGACGACCTCGGTCCCGAATGGGAGGCCGAAGGAGACCTCGACCGAGGATCGACTCGAGCCCTCATGGACTCGAGGATCGGCTCGGTCTCCGGGGTCGATTTGGAAGTCGACTTCCCGGTGGTCAGGGCAGAAGCACCGGCGAGGCCAGCGATCAATACCTGCTGCTGGTCCAAGAAGGCAGTCAGACTGCTCTCCAAGGCCGTCAACCTGAGTCCGAGCTCAGGAGACCCAGCAGCCCCCGACTCGGGCCCCGACGTCGGGTCCTTTGGAGGCGAGTCAACGAGGACAACAGTACTCACGTGAGCGGGCAAGTCCACCTCGAGTCGAGGATGTTTTGACGGCCTCTCTGTCTCCGAGGACCCGGGTCGGAAATCGGGGCTATGCGACCTGGCCCTCGAGGAACAGGAGCGTCCACCGATCCCGCCCTCGCGGGTTTCTTCTTCCGATGATGTTCCCGGGTAGGAGACTCCCTTTCAGAGGAACTTCGACGATGCTCAGGACCAGAGTCCCGAGACGTCGAAGCCTCCGACGAGGTCCAAGCCCGGCCGGAGTCAGAGACGATACGCTCCCGCTGGTGCTGCCGACTCCTCAAAGCTTTTGAGGACATTTTGCCGCATGGCACACAAATCAGGGAGTCATGATCTGGGCCGAGGCAGCGGAGGCAGTAGTCATGAGTGTCTGTAAGAGACATGAGTTTCTTACAGAGATCACACTTTTTAAAGCCGCTGGCAGCCATCGGGGGAAAAAGGGCCCCTGCGAGGTCGAATGACCGGGCTGCCAGGGAAAAAGGAAAAAGGCGCGAAATCTGTCACGAAGGACAAAAAACCGAAAAATAAGGAACGGACTCGCAACCGACGTCGCGAGTCCGGGCGGGAAAAGAACCGGCGTCGAACCGAAGAAAAAAAGAGGAAAATAGAGAAAAAATCAACTTTTCTGCGGGGATTCACAGGCAACGTCTGTAGGGCTCCGCGGAAAAAAGAAGACTGAGCAAGATGACACCCTTGGGCGGGAAGAGGACCGCGCATGCGCGCTGCAATTCCCAAAGGCTTTCTTTGAAAGCTGGGGAAAATTGCTCCGCGAGGGCTCCGTCGGCGCCGACGTCACCCATATGTGAGGACTGACTTCCTGCTTGGTCCTGGAGAAAGCATAGTTACTCACCTGTAACAGGTGTTCTCCAGGCACAACAGGAATCAGTCCTTACTACCCTCCCACCTCCCCTTGATTTTTATCCTTCCCTTGCCATCTGCTTGGTAGGGCTCGAGCTAAGGGACCTGACTGAGCAAGATGGCACCCTTGGGCAGGAAGAGGACCACGCATGCATGGCAGCAATCCCAAAGGCTTTCTTTGAAAGCTGGGGAATTGCTCTGCGTGGGCTCCAGCAGTGCCGATGTCACCCATAAGTGAGGACTGAGTCCTGCTGTCCCTGGAGAACACCTGTCACAGGTGAGTAAATATGCTGAAGTACAGTGATATCACTATGCCTTGGAGTCCCTTTACATACAATTCATAGATACCACCAGCACTTCAAAATTACTGTAAGAAAACAGCAATGAGGGTAAAGTTTGAGAAGTTGGATGAAAGTTTCATAAATCAACTTTTGCTTTACAGCTGAAGGCTGTGCTCTCCTGTGTGATACCAATGCCTTCACACCAAGATACAAATGTATACTGCCCCGTGAGTAGTGGTGCTCTAAACCCATGTCATTTATAGCTGCTAGTGTTATCAAATAGTATTCCTTCCATGGCTGACTCTGACCTTCCATTGTATGAGGTTAGCATGTATCCACCTAGATGTACACTAAAGTCAATGAAACCTTTACAAACACATATAAATGGTCTAGATGCTGAGAGCCATTAGTATGAGATCTGACCTGCTGCACTGCATCCAACCAATGTTTGAAAATCTGATTATAAAATTTCCAGGACGCTGCCTGCAGCTTATGTTGCACTGCCCTGGACCACATTTATACAGGAAAAGAACAAACAGGGGCAGTAAGGACTCACTAAGCTGTGTATGTGATGAGATGCAGTCCATTAACCACACTACCAATGTCTGTCCCTCATTTAAAGATCCTAGAGGAAGTAAGATAATTAGGATGTCATCAACTGTCTGTCAAACCTCTACAACTTTAATCTGCACGTTTTCTGCTGCTGCTTGCTCTAGACATATGAAAGAACAGCAACAGAAACTGCTGCTCTTTCAAACGGCTCGAGTAGCGGTCAAGTTCCTATTGTTAGAGTGCCATTGGAATCATTAAAGGAGCAATATTTAAACTCCCTGCAATGTTTCCCTTTGAAAATTCAAGCTGGCAAAACCATAAATGCAAAAGTAGCTATGCATTTCACAGACTCCAAAACTGACATGCAAAACTTTAAAAATGAAATCCCGGTATGCAGGGTCGGTGTGACCATTAGTCAAACTAGGCAGTTGCCTAGAGCGCTAATGGCCAGAGGGCACCTATTGCCACCCCACTTTGAGATGTGTAGTGGCACAATCCTTTTAAAATGGCAAAGAAATGCTAGCATTGCCCTCTCCTCCAGCGCTGCAGTGTGTTCCACCTCCCATCTGATTCTACTTTATTTTGCAACACGAATGACGATACCAGACGAGAAGGTAACTCTGGCACTTCAGTGCTGTTTTAAAATTATTTCCACCACTGTACGTCCTGGAGAGGAGTAGCAGCGGTGGTGCTGGGAATGAGGGTCGCCTAGGGCGACTCATATCATTGCACCAGCCCTGCCCGTATGCGCTTTCCTTTCCTCTCTCCCCAACCATTTTATCCGGTAACATTTGAAAGAGTTAGCGGGTTGCTCAAGGCATTAAATACCCTCTTTTCTTCTCTGGATCCAACTCCCATTAATATTTTTAAATAGCGTTTGGAAGTTATGGTGGACTGGTTATGGTGGACTGGTTGAAGGAGC
Organism: Ichthyophis bannanicus; assembly: GCA_033557465.1. Taxonomy (NCBI): domain Eukaryota; kingdom Metazoa; phylum Chordata; class Amphibia; order Gymnophiona; family Ichthyophiidae; genus Ichthyophis; species Ichthyophis bannanicus. The sequence goes on along the minus strand of CM066037.1, from coordinate 49,226,348 downwards.
TGATTAATTCACCTTTACAAGAGGGTATTGTTCCCCTGTGATTAAGAGATAGTAGTTTCACCTATTTTGAAGAAAGTAGGTGCGGATAGTTGTCAATGTGAAAACTTTCACCCCATATCAAATCTACCAATGATGATCAAATTACTGGAAGAAGACATTTGTAATCGGAATAGCGGATTTTTGCAGGATTATGATTTGTTGGATGAAATACAAGGAGGTTTTCAGATAGGAAATAGTATTAAAACTGTATTAACTGCAATATTAGATCATGATAAGGGGACCCCAGTATTATTGTCATAGATATGTCAATTGCATTTGACTTAGTTGAAATGTAAATATTAATTTGACATTGCCGACAGGTTGGTGTAAGAAGGATGGCCCTAACATGGATTTAGTCCTTCCTAGAAGGGAGAAGTTTTAAAGTAAGGTATGGAAATCAGTCACAAAAACATCAGGATTGGGGGGAGGGGTACAGCAAGGTTGCCCCCTTTCACTGATATTATTTAATATCGTCAACTCGTAGGAAAATGGGTAAGATTTTATGGTTTAGTATTCCATGCATGTGCAGATAGCATCCAGTTGTTAGGACACAATCTCTGCAGAATATCAATTTTTGTTTAGAAGAGATTATGCATTGATTGCAGCAGAGTGGTTTGGTTTAAATATAGATAAAACTGTTTGGGAATGGGGGAAATAAAGAAGAATATGTCATCGATTCCTCCCTCAATTGGTGGAAATCCAGTTCCATGGGTTGAAGAACTCTGAATGGAATTGCATCTAGAAAGATTTCAAAGGTAATTCAATCAGTATATTATAAATTGAATTATTGTGTGAACTTAAGCCATATTTAGGTAATCAGGAATTACACAGTTTAACCCAGTCCTTGTTTAAGTGTATTAGATTATTGCAATATATTGTATGTGTGTCTAAATGGTATTGAAAAATAAAATACAGATTGCACAAAATAGAATAGCTAGATTTTTGTTGGAGAGAGATGTAGTTTTAAACTGCTGGTATTGACATTTAACACTATTAAAAATGGGAAACCATTGTATTTAAAAAAAAAGAAGTTGCGACCTTATGTTCCAATAAGACAGTTACGTTCCTCCCAAGGGAACCTCTTAGAGATGCCTGATGTTATTTCTATCCATAAGGATATTTGGAGATCAAAAGCTTTTAGTGTGTTTGCCCCCCAATCATGGAATACTCTACCAATTTGGTTAAGAATGTAAACCAATCAGCTAAGTTTTAGAAACTCTGTGAAAACCATTTTTGTATAGGGGTTTTGTTTGGAGAAAGAATTGTTAATGAATTCTTCTCTATTTCAATCTTTGCAATTTTATTGATCCACCTATTATTGTAATTTATGGATTTGTAAACTATTTTGAATGCCAGTTCTCACAAAGATGATATATAAAACGTATAAATAAATAAATTCACACACCTTTGTCCTGCAGGAGACAATTTACAACCTTGGTAATTGTTTTAAAACTTTGACTTCCCAGGATTATTTGCTGTTGCTGTTCTACTGTTGTCATCTGGCTTTCAGATCAATTGAACCAGACCCTGTTGAGGCTGTGGTGTCAGGAGTCTTCATTTATAACTATCTGTCATTGTCCCCCCACTTTTATATCCCTTTCCCATCTAGCCCAGCGTAGTGACAGTTCTCTTAACGGACATGGATCACAGATCCTCACTGGAATCAGGCATATTCTCCTGGAGTGGAGGAGTAGCCTAATGGTTAAGAACACTGGCTTGGGAACCCAGAGACCAGGGTTCGATTCCCACTAGCACTCCTTGTTGCCGTATGCAAGTCACTTAACTCTCCATTGCCTCAGAAAAATCCAAGTTATCAATGTCCCTGTTTAATGTACATTACCAAGTTTAAGTTTCAATGTAAACTGTTTGATTGAAATGATAAAGCAGTATATAAAAACCTATTAAATAAAATAAATATTTCTTTAAAAAAACATATATTCCACACTAACCCCTAGGCAGATTACAAGAAAAAACATACATAAAATATACAAAACCAATAAAACATATATAACAAATACAATTCAATATCATATAAAACTACCCTTGATAAGCATGCACTGAAAAATCTGATATCACATATTTATTTATAAGTTTATACCACTTTTCTGACAAAGTCAATCAAAAGGGTGTGCATCACAAATTACAAGTTCTTCTACAACAATAAAGCAATCCCAGCATGCCCTCCCTCTCCAACCTCCTCCCCCTTCTCACTCACCCAAAGATAAAAACATCTTCAAGGCCTTATGAAAACTCAGCAAACTTGACAGAGCCTGCAGCTCTTCATGCAACTTGTCCCACTTCTCTGATGTTACCACTCTAAATGCCCGAGACCTCCAGTGTGCTTTCCTTACCACCTCTAGACTAGGAACTGCCAACAGCCACCCCTGCGATGACCATAAAGGCCAGGAAGGGGTGTACCAGCACAAAAGCTCCTACTGTACATATAATCCGGACCTGAATCATATAGAACTCAAAAGGCAATAACCAACAACTTAAAGGGACAACATGCTTAAACTGGAAGCCAGTACAACTGCACCAGCAAAGGCCGTGCACTGCATGCACTCCCATAAAAGGCAGACTGCTGCATTCTGAAGCACCTGAAGCCTTCGCAGGCATTTCCTCGGCAATTCCACATAGAGCACATTGCAATAATCTAATGACCCCTGCACAAAAAAGACTGAACCACCAACCACAAGGCCCCATCATCTAGAAATGTCCTCAACTGACGGGCCACCTGCAATGTCAACCACACAGTTCTAATTGGCTAACTAATCTGCTTTTCCCCTACTCCCTTCCTTTCCAAAATCACCCCCAAAGACTTCAACTCCACCTTGCAAGGGATAATATAGCCTGCCACATTAGGTAGAAGACCAAAGGTCCTCTCGTTCTACTGTTCCAAAGTGCAAACATGCAGTTTATCCACATTCAGGACCAATTCACTATTAACCAACCAAACCTGTACCTTCTCCAAAGCCATTTATTTTTTATTTTTTTTTAATTTATATGGCACTATCACATCTAAGGCCTCTAGCACCAGCTGATGCCAATCCTCCACCTGTACATCCACCCGACCACCAACTGCAACATCCACCCACCTCTTCACATCCATCATTCCCCTAACCTCCTTCCATCACCTACCCCTTCCCTTCCTCTCCTTCACCCTCTCCCTCCACCTACACCAAAACCAGACCGGCTTAACATCAATACCACCTACCCCATCCCCATCAACAGTCTATCATTTCCTAATACCATATCCAATGTGTGCCCATCCTGGTGCATGGGACCTTCAACCACCTGCGTTAAACCCCCCAATGCCAGAGCAGACAACAAAAAATAGCTTTTTCATCATCCTTCACATCCACATGCGCATTAAAGTCCCCTATCACAAGCACATCCCTTCCCTCCAATGTTTTACCCAAAATTCCCTCCACCAAAGACTCCCAAACCACCTATCTCATATTGGGGGGCATAATACACCAATAAAATCCCCCTCAGCCACTCTTCCCACACTAATGAACAGCCCCTCTATCCTGTCCTGAAGATCCACATCTTGCAACCTCTATCAACCAAGTCTCAGTCAAATACAAAGAATCCAATCTCTCCTCCTCCAATACATTTGCACTAACTGCAACTTAGGCAGCAAGGACATAACATTCAATAACACACATTCCCAACACTCCTCCTAAACCCCTCCCCTTACTTTCAGCTTCCATACAACAAATTCCCTGAACCCCATCCTCTCTCTTCCCCTCATTGCCCTTCACCATCCATTCCCTCGACCCCCAGCATACCTCTCCCTCCCCCAAACAGAAGAAATCCTCTCTCCTTTCTTAACACACATATTTCCCCAGCTACACCACCAAATCCCTAATGCAGGGCCTCCAACTCCAATCCTGGAGGACCACAAACCAGTCAGGCTTTCAGGATGTCCCTAATGAATATGCATGCACTTCCCCCATTGTATTCAAATTTATCTCATGCATTCTCCAGTACCAAGAAGTAAGTAAGCCCTCACATATGGGCGACATCACTGACTCCCAGAACCTTTCAGCGATCACTCATGCTGTTGTCCTCGGTTCATTTTTCTGGTTGCTCTGTTGGGCTGTTTACAGGTTTTTTTGGTAGTCTATAGCTGGGGAGTCCCATATGTGAGGGCTGACGTCCGGAAGATGTGGTTCATAATTTGTTTGCTGAGGGTCCACTCATGTGGTTGAAGGACTCTGATGAGATGATATGCTAGAACATTGTGTTTGCTGGGTAGACACACTGCTTTGAGGAGCATGCGTGGAGATTGCGAATTTCCAGAGATGGACTGCCTCCCAACAGAGGAGGTACGAGCTCGTGCCGCCCTGCTTGTTGATGTAGAACATGACCACTTGATTGTCCGTTTGGATGAGGACCACCTGGTTGACCAGCTGCTGCTGAAAACGCCTGGAGCACATTGGCAATGACCCGGAGCTCCAGAAAGTTAGAGATCCCTGTCCTAACCCCACCAGGAATAAACCTCACAGAACCACTCAATACCATAAGAACATAAGATATGCCATACTGGGTCAGACCAAGGTCCACCAAGCCCAGTATCCTGTTTCCAACAGTGGCCAATCTAGGTCATACATACCTAGCAGTTTCCCCAAAAGACACAGGTACCACAATGCTAGTAATGGGTCAAGCATTGATATCCTGGGTCCCTTCTTAATAACGGTTTATGGACCTTTCCTCCAGGAACTTGTCCAAACCTTTTTTAAACCCAGCTACACTAACAGCCTTTACTACATCCTCCGGTAACAAATTCCAGAGTTTGATTACACGTTGAGTGAAAAAATATTTTCTTTTATTAGTCTTAAATAGTTTAACCTGTAGCTTCATTGCATGTCCCTTAGTCTTTCTATATTTTGATAATGTAAACAATGGATCTACGTTTTACCCGTTCCACTCCGTTCATTAATTTATAGACCTCTATCATATCTCCCCTCAGCCGTCTCTTTTCCAGGTTAAAGAGCCCTAACCTTTTTAGCCTTTCTTCATAGAAGTATCCTTCCATCCCCTTTACCATTTTGGTGGCTCTTCTCTGAACCTTTTCTAATATCGCTATATCCTTTTTAAGATACAGCGACCAGAATTGCACACAATATTCAAGGTGCGGTCTCACCATGGAACGATATAGAAGCATTATAATATCTTTTGTTTTATTTTCCATTCCTTTCCTTATCATACCTAGCATTCTATTTGCTCTCTTGGCTGCCGCTGCACACTGGGCCGAGGGTTTTAACATGTTATCCACAATGACGCCTAAATCTTTTTCCTGGGTGGTGGTTCCTAATGTGGAACCTTGCATCGTATAACCATAGTTTGAGTTGTTCTTCCCTAGGTTCATAACTTTGCACTTGTCCACATTAAATTTCATCTGCCATTTTGATGCCCAGTCTTCCAGTTTATCAAGATCCTCTTGCAATTTTCCACAATCCTCTTGGGTTTTAACAACTTTAAATAGTTTTGTGTCATCTGCAAATTTGATAACCTCACTCGTTATTCCACTTTCCAGGTCATTATGAATATGTCAAAATGCAGCGGACCCAGCACAGATCCCTGGGGTACACCACTATTCACCTTTCTCCATTGGGAAAATTGGCCATTTAGCCCTACCCCTCTGCTTTCTATCTTTTAACCAGTTCCTGATCCACAGTAGTACACTGCCTCCTATCCCATGACTCTTTAGTTTTGCCAAAAGTCTCTCATGAGGGACCTTGTCAAAGGCTTTCTGAAAGTACAGATACACTATATCAACCGACTCACCTTTGTCCACCTGTTTATTCACACCTTCAAAAAAACATAACAGATTAGTAAGACAAGATCTTCCTTGTCTAAAGCCATGTTGGATGTCTCCCATTAGGCCATGACTATCTACATGCTGAGTAATTTTATTCTTTATGATGGTTTCTACCATTTTTCCCGGTACTGACTTTAGGCTCACCGGTCTGTAGTTTCCCGGATCACCCCTGGAACCCTTTTTAAAAATTGGTGTTACATTGGCGATCCTCCAATCTTCAGGTATTAGAGATGATTTTAATGATAGTTCACAGATTACTAATACCAGGTCTGCAATTTCATATTTCAGTTCTTTCAACAACCTTGGATATATACCATCCGGCCCAGGTGATTTGCTACTCTTCAGTTTATCTAATAGTTGTAATACATCTTCCCGATGTATCGATATTTCCTTCAATTCTTCCGCACCTTTAAATACCACTCCAGTCATGGGTAACATCCCTACATCTTCCTCAGTAAAGACCGAAGCAAAGAATTCATTCAGTCTCTACGCTATTGCCTTGTCGCCTCTTAGTGCCCCTTTAACCCCTCTATCATCTAATGGACCAACTGACTCTCTCATAGGTTTCGCAGCAAGCTTTTTCTCAAATTCTCCCTTTGCCTGCTTTATCAATGCCTTGCATTTGACTTGCCAGTGCTTGTGCTGTTTCCAGGTTTCGTCGTTTGGCTCTTTTTTCCCATTTCCTGAAAGATGCTTTTTTGGCAACAACAGCCTCTCTGACCTTACCTTTAAACCATGCTGGCAGTTTTTTGGACTTCCTTCCTCTTTTCTTAAAGCGTGGAATACAGCTGTTCTGGGCTTTCAAGATAGTATTTTTCAACAACACCCAAGCTTGATGTAAGTCTTTAACCTTTGCAACTGCTTCTTTTAGTTTTTTCTTAACTATTTTCCTCATTTTATCATAGTCTCCCTTTCTAAAGTTAAAAGGTAGTACTGTGGATTTCCTTACTATCCCTCCTCCACTAATTAAATCAAAGGCGATCATGCTATGATCACTATTGCCAAGTGGCCCCAACACCCTTATCTCTTGCACTAGATCTGGTGTTCCACTAAGGACTAGGTCTAATATGGCTTCCCTTCTGGTTGGTTCATGAACCAGCTGCTCCAAGAAGCAGTCATTTATTTCATCTAGGAACTTTATCTCCCTAGCATGTCCTGCCGTGACACTGACCCAGTCGATACCGGAGTAATTGAAATCACCCATTATTATTACTGCGCTGTACCTTTCGTTAGCTTCCTTGATTTCTTTGAGCATTTCATCATCCATTTGTTCATTCTGGCCAGGCGGTCGATAGTACACCCCCACTGCCATCGCCTTCCCCTTTTTACATGGAATTTCAATCCATAGAGATTCTACAGCAAACTTTGTTTCCTGCAAAACTTTAATCTTTTCTGACTCAATGCCCTCTCTAACATAGAGCGCAATCCCTCCACCAATTTGATCATCTCTATCATTATGATATAGTTTGTACCCAGGTATCACAGTGTCACACTGGTTGTCCTCCTTCCACCATGTCTCTGATATTCCAATCATATCTAACCTCTAATTTAGTGCTATATATTCTAACTCTAATTCTATATATTCTAGTGGAGGTGTGGCCTGGTGGTTGGGGCAAGGTACTTCAGGCCAGAAGGTCGGGGGTTCAAATCCCACTAGAGGACAGCAAACTTGGGCCGGAAGGACTGGGGTTTCTAGTCTCACAGGTGCTGCTTGTGGTCTTGGGCAAGCCACTTAACTATTTTACAGGGAACATGGGCTATGGAGGGTTATCTCCAAGTTATAATGCCCTGTTCAATGTAATTTCAGATTGTTCAATGTAAACCGCACTGATGCAGAATAGCGCGGTATATAAGAGAATGTAAATAAATAAAAATAAATAAACTCTCCCATCTTATTTTTTAGACTTCTAGCATTTGCATGAACTCCCACCTTCCCCCTCCTTCACACCAAGATGCAGCAAACCCCCCTTACACACACCCAACATACTCCCACTTAAATGCCAAACACCCCCTCTCCAACCAAAAAAACACCAAAATACAACCAAATCTCCCAAAAGTCGCACAAAGGGGCACGACATGCCCCTTCAGTGTGATGTCTCAGTAGCTCAGTCACTTTATGCAGCCTAGGGTCATCCACCCGTGACCACCTCTGTCTCACTGGGAAGTGCTTCAGGGTTTGGCTCCACATGCCGGCAGTGCAACAGAAGTGACCAGGTCCACACAGGTAGACAAGGCACAGCTCAGCGCACAGAATGGTGAAGTGCAGACAGGGAACAAGTCTGTCCAGTGTGCACACAGCAGGCACAGGAAACAAGCTCCTTCTCCTTCCTCGTCAGCAGTTCAGGCACTTTATGTGGCCTAGGTGTAACATCATCCACCTGTGACCCCACACACCCTCCCCCAACATATACAAGATTTATTTCACAAAAAAGGTTGGAAAGCTTGCCAAAACAAGTGCACCTTCAATTTTCTTTCCAGAATATCAGACATGCAGTGTAATTCTGATGGTAAAGCATTCAAAATTTGTGGGGCAGTCATGGAAAACACACTGCTATGAAACACCTGAACATGAGTCTGCCAAAATAGCAGAATTATCTAGCAGTAAAGTCTTCTGCGAGTTTTTGACACAAGGAAGACAGTAAACTTGCAGAATTGCAGACAAACTAAGTGGGGTGCTATGATTTAGAGACTTGAATATCAACATAATGATTTTATATAGGATTCACAATTTAATCGCTAACCAATGTAGATTATATAAATCAATAGAGACATGCTCCAATCTTCTATTAGTAATTAAATGTGATGCTGCATTCTGTATCGACTGCAAGGACTGAATAACACAAGAAGGAAGCCCAAGGAATAGGCTATTGCAATAGTCTAATGGCGACAAGACCAGAGCCTGAACCACTGTGTGAAGATTCTCAGAAAACAAAAAAAGATTTAAGCCTGCAAATCATGTGTGTGCTGTTAGCAAGCTAGTAAATGCCATTGTTAAACAATTTGGTGCTCTGAATTCTGCCTTCACATTCAGTTGTGATTTGCTAGCAATTACTCTCTGTATAAGTCAAGTTCATTTTTCCTGGGCTGGGGGGATAGCACAGGAAATATTAATGGGCTGATGGGGGATAGAACTGGAAATGGGCTGATCGGGAGGGGGGTTAGGACTGGGCTATCGGGGAGGGGATAGGACTGGAAATAGGCTGATTGGGAGGATAAGAACTGGAAATGGAATGATCGGGAGGGGGGCTAGGACTGGTAATATGCTGATTGGTGGGGTTAGGCCTGGAAATTTATTTATTTTATTTATTTAACAGTTGCTTATATACCGCTACCTTCCACAGATCAGGTGCGGTTTACATTGAACAAGGAATGAACAGATTTACAAGTCTGTTTTACATGGAACATTTGTTAACTAGGTACAATTTAGCTGTTTTACATGGAACATTTGTTAACTTGGTACAATTTTGCTAAATACATTAATCATGAATGACTAAATATGGTAAAACTTGTTAAATAACAGACGAACTTGTTAAATGGGCTGATTGGGGGGCTAGGACTGGAAATTGACTTATTTGGGGGGGGGGATTGGACTGGTAATGGGAAGATGGGGGGTTAGCACTGGAAATGAGCTAAGACTGGTAATGGGCTGATTGGGGGGCTAGGACTGGAAATGGGCTGATGGGGATAGGACTGGAAATGGGCTGAGACTGGAAATGGGCTAATGGGGGAGGGGAGTGCTGCTGGCCCTGGAAGAAAACTAGGGGCTAGGGCTACAAATGGGCTGATGCGGGGGGATGGTAGAATAGGACCGGAAGGGAGCGGATACTGAGAGGATCTGCCAGGGGAAGGAGGGGGCAGGAAGGGAACTGACACAGGGGAAGGAGGGGGCTGGAAAGGAGCTGATACCTGGGATGTACTGAAGGGGGATTGGAAGGGAGCTGACACTTGGGGATGGGCGTGGTAGGTGGCTAGGTAATAGGGAGGAGGCTGGAAGGGAGCTAACATGCGAATGGCACTGGAAGGGGGATGGACAGAGGGTAGAGTGACTGGAAGGGAGCTGACTGGGGGGGGGGTGGTACTGAGAGTGGACGTGAGCCGACACCTGGGATGGTATTTGGACTAGAAGGGGCTGGACAGTGGGGAAGGAGGGGGACTGGAAGGGAATGGACACCAGTGGCAGTCATGGAATGCAAGGCAGTTGACATTGGAAGGTACTGGGAGGGGAGGACTGGAAAGGGGGCTAATACTGGGGAGGGTTACTGGAACTGGAAATGGATTGATGGAAGGAAGTGAAGAAAACAGAAGAGATAAGAAATGGCAGATGGATGGACCATGGACCATAGAACACAGAAGAGAGCTAAGAGAAAACAGGAAAGCAGAAGCCTCAGATCGGGACCAGTATGATCAGAGAATAAAATGGTCAGACAACAAAGGTAGAAAAAAATAATTATATTTAATTTTAGTGATTGGACATTGTGCTATTTTTATCTTAAAGTATTTTATTGATTTTCACTCATTAATTACCGTATTTTTCGCACCATAAGACGCACTTTTTCTTCACCAAAAAGTGGGAGGAAAAGTGCCTGCGTCTTATGGTGCGAATATAAGAAGTTGCAGAGCAGCAGCGGGTCTGGGCGTTCCACCTCTGCTCTGCCGTCGTGTTCCTCTTCTTTCCCTCTTCTCGGTGCTGCATACGGGGACACACCGTCTTACCTCCTCTCCCAGAGGTAGCACTCCGCAGGCCCTCCTACCTCTGCCTTCACTGCGTGGGTTCCTCCTGCGGGACTAAGCTCCCAAGTGGCACCCCGCTGCTCCGTTCACCTCAGCGCACCCTCCAGTTGTTCTTCAGGCCCACAAACGCCGGCTTTCCCGCACGGTACTGCCGCTGTCTTCTCAGCATCTGCACTGTCCTTCGCGGTGCCGATTGCACCTTGTCTCAGCCTGCTCCTCTCTACGTCCTCTCTTTCACTTTGGGCCCGGCTTCTTCCGTCGCGGTGATGAAACTCCTCTGCTCACCGCCTGTCCCGGTCTACCGACCGGCGATCGCTCCTCTGCGTTCCCTACCGGGGGTCTCACTCCACTGCTTCCTTTCGTCTACGCCGCTCTGCTTGCACATTTAGGGGTTATTTCCCCCCTCAAATCGGCTACACCGCTATTTCCTCCGATGACATCACCGGAACCCTCATCTGTTATGTTCATCAGGTGGACAAAGGTGAGTCAGTTGATATTGTATATCTGGACTTTCAGAAAGCCTTTGACAAGGTCCCTCATCAGAGTCTTTTGGCAAAACTAAAGAGTGATGGCATAGGAGGCAGTGTACTATTGTGGATCAGGAACTGGTTAAAAGATAGAAAGCAGAGGGTAGGGTTAAATGGCCAATTTTCCCAATGGAGAAAGGTGAATAGTAGTGTACCCCAGGGATCTGTGCTGGGCCCGCTGCTTTTTGACATATTCATAAATGACCTGGAAAGTGGAATAACGAGTGAGGTTATCAAATTTGCAGATGACACAAAACTATTTAAAATTTTTAAAACCCAAGAGGATTGTGGAAAATTGCAAGAGGATCTTGATAAATTGGAAGACTGAGCATCAAAATGGCAGATGAAATTTAATGTGGGCACGTGCAAAGTTATGCACCTAGGGAAGAACAACCTAAATTATGGTTACACGATGCAAGGTTCCACATTAGGAACTACCACCCAGGAAAAAGATTTAGGCGTCATTATGGATAACATGTTAAAACCCTCGGCCCAGGGTGCAGCGGCAGCCAAGAGAGCAAATAGAATGCTAGGTATCATAAGGAAAGGAATGGAAAATAAAACAAATAATAAGCACTTTCACAGCAAATAGGTAGGATGCATAAGGCAATCAAAACAGAATATTTTTTTTCCTATTTTCCCCTCTGAAAAACCAGGTGCGTCTTATGGTCCGGTGCGTCTTATGGTGCGAAAAATACGGTACTTTTTTCTTTACAAGTATACAAGAAACCAGAATAGAAACAGCAAGGTATTATACAACCAATAATAAGACATCATCCTTAGCCCAAATACCACAATTTCGAAACAAAACAAATACAGCAATATAAGCAATTTTTGCTCAAACATACAGCCAATTTCTTTCTTCCACCCCAGTATCAATCCTGCATTTCTCACCCACAGTATCAATCCTGCATTTCTCTAGAAGCCAGAAACACCTCCAGCTGAGATGACTTAACAAAAATAAACCTATCTCCATGTAATGTGATTACACATTTGCAAGGGTACCTAAGAAAAAATGATGCACCCAGAGCTAAAACCCTCGGTTTCAAGGCCAAAAAGGCCCTCCGAAGAAGTTGTGTTGCTCTGGCTACATCTGGAAATAACTGCAAATTTGCCCCACAAAACAAGGCCTGGTACTGGAGAATAGTGGTTGTTGTTAGTGAGATGATCAGAATGTGGAAATTGCACTTACCTGGTAATTGTTGTTCCTTGAGGAACTCCAGTTCAGTCCTCCACCTCTGGGTTGTGTACCTCCTCCTACAGCATGGAGACTGGACAAGTCAAACTCATGACATCACTGGATATATACTTCTGGTCTTCTCCCATCATCCCCCAGTGAACTACTGACAAAGCAGACTCAAAGGAGCAACAAATAAGTAGCTAAAGAATTAATTACAACTCTAAAACTTAACCTTTAAGTTTTAAAACTAAAAAGCCCTTAACATAAAGGGGAAAGCAACCACCACCTTCTTGCCCCTGTCCTCTTCCCCCCCCAGATTGGAGTAAGACAGCCAGAGAAAAGGAAGGAAGACCAAAAGAGGTCAGAGAAAGAAAAGATATCACTGTGATCTCCGGCATATCAGACCTATTACACTCTTAGAGATTGAATAACCTCTCCAAACTGAAGAACCACATCTGAATAGCTCATCCCCGGGCGGGATTGAGGACTGAACTGGAGTTCCTCAAGGAACAACAATTACCAGGTAAGTGTAATTTCCATTTCCTTATCGTTCCTCCAGTTCAGTCCTCCACCTCTGGGATGTAACAGAGCAGTAATCATTGGGAGGGATCTTTCCAGCCGAGTCGCAGCACTGCCGACCCGAAACAGGCATCACTCGCCATCTGAACATCCAGACGATAGTGTTACTGAAGGTATGGAGGAACGACCATGTCGCCGCTCTGCAAATCTCCACTGGTGGAACCACCTCCCCCCCCCCCCCCCCCGGGCGCCTGACGGCCCAGCAAGAGATATGCAGACGCTATTGCCTCCCGGATCCGACTGGATATTGGAGCTTTGGCTGCTGCTTCACCTCTCTGCGGACCCCCGAAAGAACAAACAATCAGATTTTCGGAAGGCCCCCGATACTTATAAGTATGGCCGCAGAGCCCCTTTTTATGACCAACCGATGCAGACTGCAAACTGATGCATCCTCCTCCGAGGATCACAGAACTGGTAACCAGACCAACTGAATCATGAGAAAGGAGAACTACTTTGAGCAAAAAGAACAGAACTGTCCGCAAAACCACCTTTTCCCTAGAAAAGGAAAAGAATGGTTCTAGACAAGACCAGGCCTGTAAACTCACCACTCGGTGAACTGAACAAATAGCCACCAAGAGCACTGTTTCTAAAATCAAATCCTAGACCAAAGGCTGATGCAAGGGCTCGAAAGGTTCTCTAGTCAACGCCCCAGGGCAAAAATTGAGCTCCCACGAAGGGACCCCCATTCTGCGAGAAGGCCGCAGCCTGCAACAAAAGAAAAAACCCCCGAGAATCGACCCTGCTGAGACATATGCAGAGGACCCCGGATCAACAGATTCCCCATTGCGGGCAATCGCCAAGGCTTCCCGTCCAGCAACCTGACCAGGTCGGCACACCACGGACGCCTCGGCCAATCTGGCGTCACCAACGCCACTCTCCCCCGAAGGGCCTCGATGTGCTGAATCACTTGCCCTATGAGCACCACGGGTGAAGGCCCTAGAGAAGGCTGGGTGATGGGCATGGTTGCATCAGAGCATCGATGCCCTCTGACATCCTTTCTCATCTTCTGCTGTGAAACCGATTTGTCTTGGCTGAATGAAAGGTCGCCATGAGAACCATGATTGGAGTACCCCATCTGATGACTATTTGTGTGAACACTTCCGAATGAAGCTCCCACTCTCCGGCATCCACCCGGACTCCTCTGAGAAAATCCGCCATCACCTTGTCTGATCCTGCAAAGTGCGCCGCCAAAAGCGCCTGCAGTCGAGGCTCCACCAAGACGAACAGAGCCTCTGATTCCTTTTCCATGGCCGCACTGCCTGTGCCCCCCTGCCGATTTAGGTAAGCCACTGTTGCGGAATTGTTGGACAGCACTCGCCCTGCCCGAACTTTCACTTTGGATTCGAACACTTGAAGCGCCTGTGCTTCCACCCTCAGCTCCAACTGGTTGAACAACCAATGGAGCTCCTGTTCGCCGCAACGATCATGTGCGAAACAATCCCTGCAATGATCTCCCTAGCCTGCAAGACTCGCTTCTCTCAACATCGGGGGACACTTCGGATGTTCCAGTGGCATGCATGCCGCAAGATCTCCTGGGACTAGCCCCCAATGAAGGCATCGCCTGACCTGCATGGTACATGGGAGACGTTTGTTCAGAGAATAGTTCTGGTGCGACAATCGTCGTAATAAGTACCTTTGTGACGAGCGCATGCGAGCTGGCCCACGGAACTACCTCCAGAGTCGCCGCCACTGTCCTGAGTGGTTGAAGATAGCTCCAAGCCGGCGGCACTGGATCCACCAGAAAACCTGCATACTAGCTGTTGAATGGCCTGACCTCTCTGCTCCGGCTGAAACACTGTTCCCCATTGGTAGTCGAACCGTACCTGCAAGTACTCTAGAACTTGAGACAGACTAAATAACTTTTTTTTTTTTATCCATTAAGTTTTTATTCACAAAAGAAACATCATAAATCCATACAATAATCGTCATCTTGCACACATTTTACATGTAACCACCCTTCCCCCCGTCACACCCAGATCCCCTACCCTATTTCCACACCTGAAATAGGGCACGACAAAGAGAACAGAATGGTACAGCAAATTGCTAGCTGCCCGTAAGCCATCATTCTTAAAGTCCAGACATTGTGTGGTCTGTTCCTGTGTAGGCAACCAGGGCATACAGAGACCACTTTTACAAGAAAGTCCTTAGCTTCATATATCTTAATGCTGTGAGCTTATACAGTTAAAAAAAATGCTACATCCTGGTTGCAACCTCCCTTAAAGGCTTCCAAACATGTCACAATAGCACTATTGTTACCCTTGTTACGGTACATCCATATTTTACAAACTGTTTGTCAGGATATCAACCTATATACCGCAGCAATATACAGAGTGCAGGCTATACCAAACCGTACTCCCCACCCCCGTTATCCTATACCTTTTCCCTTCAGGGACATCAGAGTCCCTTGCTATAACTCCTGCACCTCCTTTTACAATCAAAACCCCCCTGCCTTACCTCCCCAACTCTCCCCCTCCCCTCCCCTCCCACCCCGTTAACCCAACCCAGGAGTCTAATGCACCCCCTCCTAAGCTCAGACAAGATCTTCAAAGTCAGATCCCCCCTCCTCCCCAATACCCCCCCAACCCCAACACACTTGTCTAACCCCCTCTCCTATTGACCCAAGCCCACACCCCCTTCCATTGGCTCTCCACCTTTCCCACCTTGCCTTTCTTAAGCCCCGTTAATCTATACATATGATACAGCTCTACCAAACGCGTAACATACCTGTCAAAGGGCGGCAGAACATCCCTCCGCCAGTACACTGCAATTTCACACCTCGCGGCAAGAATACATTGCCTTACAATGCTCCCATGATCCCCCCCTTCTCAGTATCCTTTAATAGGAGACATGATTCTGGTGTGAGGTCCACCGCGGTGCCTGTAATTTCCTCAATAGCCCCTCCAATTTTCCCCCAGTATTGCTGTACCATCGGGCATGTCCACCACATATGCCACCACGTGCCTTTCTCACCACACCTCCTCCAACATTCATCCGAACTCATCACCTTCGCTCGAAACAATCTCTCCGGTGTCAGGTACCATCTGGTCATTAAATAACTTTTGACCGCACTGACTACCCAGCTGAGAGCCAGAAGAATTTTTTTATTACTCTGGCCGTAACCCGGACACTCTTGGCCCTGGACTTTGGTCGAATCAGCCAATCACCGAGACAAGGGAGAACTAAAATTTCTTCTTTCCGCGGAGCTGCTTCCTTGGGTGCTGCTGCAGAAAGATTTCCCAGCCTCTAACAGGTTTCGTTTTTGGTTTTCCTTTTAACTGGTGCTGTGGAAGTCTCCTGTTCTCCCTCACTCGTGTCTCCTGCTCATCTTCAGCACCGAGGTGAGAGAGAAGTCACAGCAGCAGCGACTGGTACCCTTGCCCGTTGCTGCCGTTACCGAGACTGTCAGCACCCTTCCTGCCGTTACTGCTGCTGTAGCCACCGTTGCTGAAGCCACCGGCGCTCTTGCTGCCACCACCGAAGCCACCCTTGCCGAAACCGCATTTGCCACCGGATCCCTTTTAACTTTATTGCAGCCGCTGCTCTGTGAACAGCAGAAGCAGCGGCTGCATGGGGTGAAGCAGCACTAAGGGGGGGTGCGGGGGGCGAAACTGCACTAAAGGGGGTGTGGGGGCGAAGCAGCACTAAGGGGGGGGCCCGGGGGGCAAAGCAGCACTAAGGGGTGCGCGCACTACGATCGCCAGCAAACATTTTTTAACTTTTGAGCCATTCACAATAGGGGTGCACATTACATTCGATGGCATTAGACTCGAGTAAATACGGTATCTACATGTTCAGTAATTTTGTTCTTTATAATGGTTTCTACCATTTTGCCTGGTACTGATGTCAGGCTCACTGGCCGATAGTTTCACAGATCACCCCTGGAACCCTTTTTATTTATTTATTTTAATTCTCTTAAATACCGCGCTATTCTGCATCAGTGCGGTTTACATTGAACAAACTGAAATTACATTGAACAGGGCATTATAACTTGGAGATAACTATTTTACAGGGAACATGGGCTATGGAGGGTTAAGTGGCTTGCCCAAGACCACAAGGAGCACCTTGTGGGACTAGAAACCCCAGTCCTTCCGGCCCAAGGTTGCTGTCCTCTAGTAGGATTTGAACCCCGGACCTTCCGGCCTGAAGTACCTTGCCCCAACCACTAGGCCACTCCTCCACTCCACTTTTAACATTGGCTATTCACTAATCTTCAGGTAGTGCAGATGATTTTAATGATAGTTCACAGATTACTAATACTAGGTCTGCAATCTCATATTTCAATTCTTTCAAAGCTCTCTGGTGTATACCATCCAGTCCATGTGATTTGCTATTGTTTAGTTTATCAAATAGTTCTAATATATCTTCTTGGTTTATCAATATTTCATTCAATTCTTCTGATGCATCACCTTTAAATACCATTTCGGTCATGGGTAACTTCCCTACATTTTCTTCAGCTCCCTTCTAGTTCCAGCCCCACCCAGTATCTGCACCCTTCTAGTCCCATTCTCCCATCCCTCTGCATCAGCCCATTTCCAATCCTAGCCCCAATCAGCCCTTTCCACTCCTATCCTAGCCCCCCCATCAGCCCTTTCCAGTCCTAAGCTAGCCCTCCCAATCAGCCCATTTCCAATCCTAGCTCCCCCAATCAGCCCATTTCCAGTTCTAGCTCCCCCATAAGTCCTAGCCTATCCCCTCTCTGAAGAGCCCCGTGCCTGTCTGACTGGCTTTAGAAGGAGTCGGGGAGGCCCGAAGTCCCAGCTCACCTCTGCACAGCTGCTGGAGTGAAAAGTGGCATTCTCCTTCACTCCAGTAGCTGTGTACTTGTGGAGCCCGCTGGGGACTGAGTACTGGGAAACAGGAAATCTCCTTTAACCTCTAGCAGGTCAGTGGGCTCCATGAGAACACAGCTGCTGGAGTGAAGGAAAATAACGCTTTTCATGCCAGCGGCTGTACAGAGGTGAGCCTGGGACCTTGCGCAACAGCGTGGGTGGGATGAAGTTGGTGCGGAGTCCTGTGTGAACAATATTTTGGCACAATGGGCAGGGCCGCTCCTGACCAGCACTCACCTTGTGACCCTGACCATAACCTGCCTTGAGCTACTACTGGAAAGATGTGAGCTAAATACTACTAAGGAAAAGAGGCTTAACAGAGACACCAGGAGCACCCAGGGTTTGAGTCCCACTAGCCCTCATTGTGGCCTTGGGGAAGTGACTTAGGAGTCAGCATTGACTCGAAGGCACCCCCCCCCCCCCCAATCCATACCTACTTGGCCTCATGAGCTCGGCAACCCACTATAAATGTCTCTCATTGTGGATGTTAAAAGTAATGTTGCACTGGTGGTATAGAAACGCCTCCACCAGGATAAGCCAGACTCTTATTGCCTGCACAGGGAGCAGCTGGCTCCAGAGACCCGAGTCTGGTGCCCTTCCGTTCATTATTAGGCCCGTAGCCTCGTCCAACAATCTGGCTAAACTGGGCTCTCTGAAGCCCGTCCACCCTCCCTACTGCTTGGAGTCTGTGGGACTGTCAGGAAGGATCTTTCTGACTTTTGAGCCGCTGCGGCCCTAGGCGACCGCCTAGTCTCGCCTCCTACTCGCGCTCGTGCCCTCTGCGCGCCTCATACTCGCGCCGGCGCCGTTAGTGGGCTCGCGCTCTCCTTCGACGCCTTTTCTCTCGCGCTCGTGTCCTCTGCGCGCGCCGGGGCGGGGTCTCCGGGGGACCCTCCGCCTCTCCCTCCTCGGCCTCCAGGGGGCGCTCGCTCCTCTCCGCTCTGCCGCAGCAGTCGCTCCGGCGGCTTCCCGGCCCGGCTCGCAGCCACTATGGCCACCAAGAGGTCGGGCTCCCGGCTGGAGACGGAGATCGAGCGCTGCCGCTCCGAGTGCCAGTGGGAGCGGATGCCCGAGCTCGTCAAGCAGCTTTCCGCCAAGCTCATCGCGAACGGTACGGGGCGGGGGAGCTGCGTCTGGGCCTAGTCCGTCCGAAAAGCCTCGGACTTTCTTGCTGGGCCGAACCGGAGGGGAGATAGCAGTAATTGTGATGTTTATTTAAGCACGCTGTTCATCCGACCATTCCTGGCAAAGAGGCCGAGCTTGAAGCTTTAGTGCCTCTGTCTACGGCGGCGTGGGGAAAGTGGGAGAGGAGGGAGCAGTTCAGCGCTATGCTACAGGTCACAGTGAGTGCTGATATTAGGATAGAGGTTCAGTGCTGTGCTACAGGTCACACAGTGAGTGCCGGTGTTAGGAGAGAGTTTCAGCGCTGCGCTACAGGTCGACCACAAGAGTGCTGGTATTAAGAGAGAAATTCAACGCTGTGCAACAGGTTACATCACTGAGTAGTGGGGTTAGGAGAGAGGTTCAGTGCTGTGCTACAGGTCACACATTGCTGATATTAGGAGAGAGTTTCAGTGCTATGCGGTCACGCGGCGAGTGCTGGATTAGGATAGAGGTTCAGTGCTTTGCTACAGGTCACACATTGCTGGGATTAGAATAGAGGTTCAGCACTGTGCTAGAGGTCACACAATGAGTGCTAGTGATAGGGGAGAGGTTCAGCGCTGCGCTACAGGTCACACGAGTGCTGGGATTAAGAGAGAAATTCAGCGCTGTGCAACAGGTTACACAATGAGTGCTGGGGTTAGGAGAGAGGTTCAGCGCTGTGGTACGGGTCACAAAGTGCTGGGATTAGAAGTGAAGTTCAGCACTGTGCTACGGGTCACACAGTGAGTGCTGGGATGAGAAGAGAGGTTGAGTGCTGGGATGAGAAGAGAGGTTCAGCGCTATGCTACAGGTCACCTGGCGAGTGCTGGGATTAGGATAGAGGTTCAGCGCTATGCTACAGGTCACCTGGCGAGTACTGGGATTAGGATAGAGGTTCAGCACTATGCTACAGGTCACATTGTGAGTGCTGGGATTAGGACAGAGGTTCAGCGCTGTGCTAACGGGTCACACAATGAGTGCTAGTGATAAGGGAGAGGTTCAGTGCTGCGCTATAGGTCACATGGTGAGTGCTAGTGTTAGGAGAGAGGTTCAGCACTGTGCTACAGGTCACATGGTTTGTGCTGGGATTAGGAGAAAGGTTCAGAGCTGTGCTACGGGTCACACAATGAGTGCTAGTGATAGGGGAGAGGTTCAGCACTGCGCTACAGATCACATGAGTGCTGGGATTAAGAGAGAAATTCAATGCTGTGCAACAGGTTACACACTGAGTGGTGGGATTAGGAGAGAGGTTCAGCACTGCTACAGGTCACACAGTGTGTGCTGATATTAGGATAGAGGTTCAGCACTGTGCTACAGGTCACAGTGAGTGCTGATATTAGGAAAATTTCAGCGCTGTGCTAGAGGTCACACAGCGAGGGCTGGGATTAGGAGAGAGGTTCAGCGTTCTGCTACGTCACTCAGTGAGTGCTGTTATTAGGAGAGAGGTTCACTGCTGTTCTACAGGTCACACTGAGTGCTGGTGTTAGGTTCAGGACTGTGCTACAGGTCACACAGCAAGGGCTGGGATTAGGAGAGAGATTCAGCTTTGCACAGGTGACACGGGGAGTGCTGATATTATGAGAGAGGTTCAGCACTGTGCTATAGGTCAGTATTGGTGCTCTGGGCATTCACTGTGTGACCTGTAGCACAGCTCTGATCCTTTTTCCTACAGGTCACACAGTGAGTGCTGGTGTTAGGAGCGAGGTTTAGCGCTGTGCTATGGGTCACACAACGTGGGCTGGGATTAGGAGAGAGGCTCAGCACTATACTAGGGGTCATAAGGAAGTGTTGGCGCTAGGAGAGAGGTTCAGCGCTTTGCGGCTATTCACTCTATGAGTATTGGTGCTAGGAGAGAGGTTCAGTGTTGTGGCTGGTCACATAGTGTTGGCACGATGAGAGAGGTTCAGTTCTATGCTGGGGATCACACAGTGAGTGTTGGTGCTAGGAGAGAGATTTAAGAACATAGGATATTTATTTATTTTACTTCTCTTATATACCGCGCTATTACATATCAGTGCGGTTTACAATAAACAGAACAATATACTGTGCGGAAAGGCCACAGAGTATTTACATCGAACAGGGATTAAAACTTGGATTTAACTGGGGTAACATATCTACACATTATTTACAGTAATGCCTGTGTTTCCGGGTTGTGGCTATAATCTATTTGGTATTGGCCATTTTGGACTGGCTATCCTTTGACTTGCTGGGTATGTTGTTGGGATGTTCTGAGTGTTTGGTGTGATTATTCCTTGATTAGTTTCTATAGCTAGGTTCAGGGTAGTGTCTTATGAACAAATAATGCTTGAGTGCCTTCCGGAATTGAGACAGGCTAGTAATGACTCGCATGTCTGCGGGGAGGGCATTCCAAGCTCTGGGTGCATAGATCGTGAAAGCCCTGTTGGAGGTTGTCTTTGTGCACGTAGTCATTTCTTTTGGGATCTTCTGGTTCTGTTTGGGTGTATACTGTGGTTCATCTTGTTAATGGATGTGGGGGGTGATTGTTTAGAACTTTGAAGGTCAAGACTAGGATCTTGTAGAGAAGTCTGGCCTGAATGGGCAGCCAGTGTAGATTCTTCAAAATTGGAGTGATGTGGTTCGTTTGTGATACGTCGGCTAGAACTCTTGCTGCTGTGTTCATTGCAAGCTGGAGCGGGTGTAGAGTTGCCTGCGGAAGTCCGTATAATATGACATTGATGTAATCAAAGTGTGGGAGTACCAAGGCTTGGTAGATTGTTCGGAAATCACTAGGGTCCAGTAGTGTTCATAGATGGCAAAGTGTCCGTATTTTGTAGTATATTGTTTTTACTGTGTTTTTTATGTGTAATTTCATGTGCAGTCTCTGGTCTAGTGTGATCCCGAGGTAACGAATTGAAGATTTAGTTATCAGCTCTGCATTCTTGACTTTGAGCGATGGTGGTGGGGGGGGGGGGTGAATTCTTGGTTCTTCGTGACGAAGAGGACATCTGTCTTCTTGTGGTTGATCCGAAGGTTTTGCGTGTATAGCCAGTCCGCGACAGCGTCAAAACATCTTATAGGAGAGAAGCCTGGCTGGTCAATTGCGAATGGCATATATAGGAGGATATCGTCTGCATATGCTAGACAGTGGACATTGAATGAACGTATCAGAGCACATATGGGCTGAATGTAGATATTAGATAATAAGATATGCCATACTGCATCAGACCTAAGGTTCATCAAGCGCAGTATCCTGGCCAATCCAGATCACAGATACCTGTCAGGTTCCCAAAAGGTAGATGGATGCCATACGGTTTTCCCACGGGTAAGCAGTGGATTTTCTCAGTTCATTTGAATAGTGGTTTATTTATGGACATTTTCTCCAGGAACTTGTCCAAACCTCTTTTAAACCCAGCTACACTAACAACCTTTATTACATTCTCCAGCCGCGAATTCCAGGGTTGAATTATACGTTGACAGAAAAAATATTCTATTAGTCTTAAATATACTTCATTGTAGCTTCATTGCATGTCCTCTAGCATTTCTACTTTTTGACGGGGTAAACAACCAATCTATATTTACCTGTTCCACACCAAATTATTTTATAGACCTCTATCATGTCTCCCCTCAGCTCTCTCTTTTCCAAGCTGAAGAGCCTTAACCTTTTAAGCCTTTCCTTTATAGGGGGATCCTCCTCGGAAATAAACCACGCGAAGACTCCGTGGCTCGGCATCTTTCACCTCTGTAGACTTCTCCCCTTACCCCAAATCATTATTATTCTAATTATTTCACTAATAATCTATCACATTGTAGTGTTATGTTGCTAGGAGCTTGCACTGGTTTCCTTTGCGAAATGGGACAGCTCCAGACTTAAAAGCAAGACTGAACTCAAGAGTTTGTCCAACAGCTTCACTGGTGGGCTGGAGCAGCACATATACTTAAAAAAACATAATACATCGCTTTAATGGAGGAAACTTACAGACACATTTCAGGATTTTTATTTCTACAAACTGAAAGCTACTACTGAATAGTCTCCTCTAGCCTGTAGTGTGAACTTGTATTTATTTCTTGTTCTTTCCAGGGAGGAGGAGTTATCACTGCAAAACTAGCGGTATCTGTGAGTCTAGAAAATAAAACACCAACCTGCTGCCAAGATCTGATCAAACATCCAGGCGTCTGCCCTCTCCCCCAAAGTTACGTCGTGTCCCAAGGAAAGGCTGAATTGACTGTGCCTCTTTGCAGTGATAATAGTCCAGGGACTCGGGCAAGTTGGGTTTGTAGGTAGGGAGCCTACTGCTGTGGGAGCTGAGGAGTAAAACCTAACGTCCATCACAGGGTTCAGAGAGGGCAGGAGGAGGAGAACGACACTACTTCATCCACTGTTGCGAATCTCGCACTGTCTTGCCACCTCTTTGTGCCTCCGGGGCACACATGGCAGTGTTGTGTAGCGTACGGGTGTGTCTGCATCCCCTTTATCATTTTGGTCGCTCTTCTCGATACCTTTTCCAATTCTGCTTTATCCTTTTTAAGATATAGTGACCAGAATTACATACAGTATTCAAGATGTGTTTGCTCCATGGAGTGATACTATCCTTGGTTTTATTCTCCATTCCTTTCCTTATGATTCCTAGCATTCTATTTGTTTTCTTGGCTGCCATTGCACACTGGGCCGAGGGTTTCAATTTCATCTAGATCCTTTTCCTAGGTCAGTGGTTCTCAACCTTTTTTGTACCGTGACCCCTTTTACCATTGGTCAACTTGTGGTGACCCCCAATGATAAAATCAAATGCGTCTTTCTTTCTTTACCGTTAACGCATTGTCACTGTAATCATTTGTTGAGTTATTAATATGTTATAGGCCTTTGCAATATGTTTTTATTTATAAAATTTACTTATTTAAACCTCAATAATTAATCACAATAACAAGTAACAATATTTGATTTTGAAGTTATGATTTTGTAGTCAACGGTTTTAGTATGCTTTATTCAAAAAGACTGACGAAGGGCAAAAATGTTAGCCTTGTCAAACCTAAAAAGTAGGCCTATGCTATCAGTGCGAAGGTTGTGCTTGCTTCCTTCTCGCAAGATGTGAAATTCTCGGCTCAGTCTTTGCGAGAGCACAACAAAGATCATCTTCTGCAGCAAGTCTATTTTGGGAAGCAAAAAGCTTGAGAAGCCAGTTTCACACAGATATGTTGCTGGAAACGGAAGAAGTAGACGCAACACAATCTCAGACAGTCCAGGATAGAATTGAAAATACTTGATCCAGAATTTAATTACTGACATTGAAGAAAAATCATTTATCGCTGGTAATGAGTTCAATGAACTCTTCTTGTGCAATCTCAGGAACATCCTCAACTTTAACTGTGAATGGACTTCTGGCAAGTGCAAATTGTTTGCCAGGTAAATTTAGAAAATAACCTGAAATTTCTTCTTCCAGCATTTCTAAGTGCTGTTTGACAGAAATTATAATTCCATTTCTTGTGTCAAGTTCAATCTCGTTTTCTTCAAAGAAAGCGGATAAGTTGAGCAACTTGTACGTTCTATTTCAGCTAACTTTTTCTGCCAAAGCCGAAGTTTCATTTGAAATGCTTGGATCTTTTCGGACAAATCTAGGCACGTTGCGTTTGGTCCTTGCAGTGATAAATGTAATTCGTTCAGTATTGCAAAGAAATTAAACAAATAATTTTAGTCCACAAATGGGGACAAGAAAAAGGAAAAAAATTATAAAGATAATAAAAAGAGAACCCTAAGAAGCAGGTAGGGGTAGGGCACATCCCTTGACTATAACCCACACTTCCCAGGAGTGATCAGGGTGGGTTATAGTCAGGGGATGTGGACTTGACTGAGTTCCTAGAGTTCATTTGGAGATCATCACTGGCTGAACTACTCTGATCGTATCTTCTGCTCTGGAATCAGACTGGGGTATTGTATTGTGCTTGTTTTGCAGGAATACTAATGTGAGTTTTTGGGTTCAAAATTGTGAATATTTCCTGATTTTTCTCCTTAGTTTCTGTTTCAAGGAGAAGATAGTGAAGCTGTGAGGTCCCCAGCCAACCGCAACTGCTTATCCCCCTACCTGCCTCTTGGGTTTCTCTTTTTCTTATCTTGTAATTTTTTTTTCCTTTTTCTTGTCCTCATTTGTGGACTAAAATTATTTATTTAATTTCTTTATGTAATTCCTTGCTCATTGTGATTTTTCTGGGATCATTCAATGTTACCTGAATGTTATGTGATATTTGTATAAATACCTCCCCTTTTTTATAGGCAGGTGGCTGTATTATCTAAACAAAATTTAATTTAGGCAGTGCTAGAGAGAAGCTAGCTGATTGCCATTTTACATATGGGTACCAATGATATAGGAAACTGTTCATGTGAAGGACCCATGAAGCAGCTGGAGTTCCTGAAGTCTCCATACACGAATGAGATGGTGCAGAGAAGAGGGATTTAGATTTCTTAGAAACCTAGCAACATTTTGAGAAAGGGACAGCCTCTTTCAAAAAGGGCTCCATTATAACTGGAGGTGGGACTAAGTCGCTGCAGTAATGTTTAAAAGAGAAGCTTTCAAAACTAGAACATGGAGCAACGCTGACAGCCCCTCAGGAGCATATGTTTTGAAGTATACTGTACTAGGAAACTTGTAAGTAACGACATCCTCAGCTGCAATATGCCGATCAGAGGGCAGGCTGTGGGGGAGATCGGTGCGCTGGTCTTCTGATCGCACCCACTGCCACTGGTAAAAGTAAAGCCCTTTGAAGCCTCTGGATTGGCCATGGGTGCACTGTTCGGAGAAGAGCTTGGCTTCCCTCTCACTCACCCGACACCGATCGGGGTAACTTGGCTGGTCCGATAATGGTCTGTCTTCACGCCCAATGGCGCTTACAGTTTAAAATGCAGTTCCTAGGCCCTGATTGGTCTACAGTCTGCGATCGGCCTGCTCCGGAGGATCGGGGAGGAGCTGAGCTCACCCGCTCCATTGTAGACTGCTGATCGGGGCCCTGGTGTGGACGGGGGGAAGCGGCTGCAGAGTTTAAATGTCCCATCAATCGGCCTGCTCAGGAGGATCGGGTAGGAGCTGAGCTCACCCGCTTCTTTGTAGACTGCCAATCGGGGCTCAGATACGGTAATCTGCCGCTGCCGAGAAGTGGACTCGCAGCGGAAGCAACGTGCAACCCCCGGCAAATCCTGAGGTGACCCCCGTGGGGGTCGCGACCCACAGGTTGAGAACCGCTGTCCTAGGTGGTGATTCCTAGTGTGGAACCATGCATTGTGTAACTATAACTTGGGTTGTTCCTCCCTAAGTGCATAACCTTGCACTTGTCTGCATTAAATTTCATCTGTCATTTGGATGCCCATTCTCCCAGTTTCTCAATGTCCTCTTACAATTCTTCACAATTTTCTTGCGATTTAACAACTTTGAATAATTTTGTCATCTGAAAATGTGACCACTTTGCTTGTTTTTCCCATTTTTGGGTCATTTATGAATATGTTAAAATGCAGCAGGCCCAGCACTGATCTCTGGGGTACTCCGCTATTCACCATTCTCCATTGTAAAAAGTGGCTATTCAGCCATATTCTGTGTTTTCTGTCTTTTAACCAATTTTCAATCCACAATGAGTGGAGAGGAGTAGCTTAGTGGTTAGAGCACTGGCTTGGTAACCAAGAGACCAAGGTTCAGGTCCCACTGGCACTCCTTGTGACCTTGGGCAAGGCCTATTACTTCTGGTCACACTGCCAAGAAAACCCAGGAGCTGCTTGGTTGCCAGGCGTCAGACACACATTGCATTGCAATCCATAATACTACACTGCCTCCTATCCCATAACTTTTTAATTTCTTCAAAAGTCTCTCATGAGAGACCACCTCGGATGCTTTCTGAAAATCCACATACACTTTTTATCAACTTACTTGCCTTCATCTACCTATTTATTCACATCTTCAAAAAAATATAACAGATTAGTGAGACAAATGTTTCCTTGCCTAAATCCATGTTGGCTTTTTCCTATTAAACCATGTCTAGATGTTCAGTAGTTTTGTTCGTTATAATGATTTCTACCATTTTGCCTGGTACTGACGTCAGGCTCACCGGTCTGTAGGTTCCCAGATCACCCCGGGACCCTTTTTAAAAATTGTCCTTTCTCCATCTTTAGGTGCTGTAGACTATTTTAATGATAGTGTTGTTGTTTAAGTGCCATCAAGTCAATTTTCACTCCTGGCGACCCACATCCTCAAGGTTTTCTTGATAAGGTATGACCAGAAGTAGATTGCCAGGCCTTTTCTTCCAAGGCAATGGAGGGAAAAGTAACTTGCCTAAGCTCACAAGATGTGCCAGTGGGAATCAAACCCGATCTTTTGGGTACTAGGATAGTGCTCTAACCACTAGGCTATTAGTAGGTCTGCAGTTTAATTTTTGGGTTCTTTTAGCACCTTGGGATGTATACCATCTGGTCCAGATGATTTGCTGCTCTTCAGTTTATCAGATTGCTGTATTACATTTTCCTGATTTATTGAGATTTGTTTCAGTTCTTCTGATACGTCACCTTAAGTACCATTTCTGACATGGATCATTCCCCTACATCATCTTTGGTAAAGACTAAAGCAAAGATTCTCCGGGAACAAGCAGGAAGTCATTCTTCATGTATGGGTGAACCAATAGAGCCCACATGGAAGCATCTCCCCAGCTTTCAAAGAAAGCTTTTGGGAGATGCACCACGCATGCGAGGTCCCCTTCCTGCCCAAAGATGCCATCTTGCCTCAGTCTCCTATTTTCCATGGAGTCCACAGGACGTCTGTCCCGTTTCCCCAGAAAGTGCCTTTTTTTTTTTTTTGTCTTATTTTATCCAGTACGCATACCGGTTCCTCTCCTGCCCCCGAACCAGCTCGCCTTGGTGTCGCTCGCTGGTTTCTCTGCATTCCTCAACGGGGAACCTCTCCAGCGGTTCATGTCCTGAGGAAAAATGGGGATTTTGGCAATGCCACACAGTATCAGGCCTTCTCTGTCCCATAGCAAGGTCAACAGCACAAGGCGCAAGGGCACTGCCCTCGCAAACAGAAAACCCCTAAAGCCCCAGGCACCAGCCCCGGTCTAGCTTGGGGGAGTTTTTGACTTCTTGGGCATGGCCTCCTCTCCCCCAAGAGGCCCTCAGCAGCACACAAGGGGGTCCTCAGTCACCACCTAGATACGGCAAGTTGTCAAGGAGGGTTACCTTCTTCACCTGCAACTGACGCCACTTTTGCTCTTCCCAGGAGAGCCCTCAGGCCTCTCCACCAGACTCTGCTTCTCCCTGAGCTCGCAGGCCTCCTCACGGACAAGGCAGTAGAGCCAGTGCCCAAACATCTCTGGGGAAAGGCTTCTACTCCAGGGATTTTCTCATTCCAAAGCGAACAAGGGGCCTCAGGCCCATCCTGAATCTGCGGGAACTGAAAAGATTCCTGGTGAGGGAGAAGTTCAAGATACTCTCCCTTGGAACACTGCTGCCATACCTCCAGCAAGGAGACTGGCAATGCTCCTTGGACATGAAGGATGCTTATACACACATCCTGATCCATCCTAGCCACTGAAAATACCTCTGGTTCATAGTGGGAGGAGGTCACTACTAATACAGGGTGCTACCCTTCAGGCTGGCTTCATTGCCAAGGGTCTTCACCAAGTGGCTAGTGGTGGTTGCAGCTCACCTTCATCTGAAAGGGACTTTCGTCTTTTCCTACCTGGACGACTGGCTCATAAGGGGAGGCACCACGCCACCAAATGCACCATCCATGGCGTGCAGCACCTGGGGTTCTTCATCAACTACCCCACCTCTGGCTCAATGCCTGGAGTTCATAGGAGCTCAGCTAGACACTCTCTTTGTCAAGGCCTTCCTTGCACCCAAGAGGGCAGAACGCCTCAGGGTGCTATCCGCAGAGGTTCAGCACTGCTGGTCGGTGCCTGCTTGCATTCTCCTCCGCCTGCTCAGGCACATGGTCTCCACAGTCTACGTGACCCCATACGTTTGCCTGCAGATGAAGGTGGCTCAGTGGTGCCAGCACTCCATCGACTGGTGGCAGCTCCCCTGCCACTTTCAGGCTGGCATGCCCTTCCAGGCACCCAGCCACCCTGAGGATCCTCACCATGGATGCCTCCCTGCTGGGATGGGGAGCTCATTGCTCAAGGCAGTTGGTCCCAGACAGACCGCCGGTCTCAGATCAACCTTCTGGAGCTCCGGGCAATATTTCTCGCTCTCCAAGCCTTCCGCCACCAGTTACAGCACCAGTCTGTGCTGGTCCAGATGGACAGCCAACTCGCAATGTTCTATGTCAACAAGTAGGGGGGTACGAGGTTGTACGCCCTCTGCCAGGAGGCGGTAGCTCTCTGCTCATATGTGACATGCAATGGGATGATCTTGCGGGTGGTCTACCTCCCAGGCCAGCAAAATGCCCTGGCAGATAAGCTGTGCAGAGTCCTCCAGCCGCACAAATGGCGCCTGGACCCCAGAGTGGCCTCCTGGCTTTTCTGTCTCTGGGGCATCCCCCTAGTAGACTTGTTTGCCAGCCCGGACAACATGCAGTTGCTCAGCTTCTGCTCCCTCCAGCCGCACCTGTCCCGGTTGGCAGCTGATGTCCCTCATTCCATGGATGGAAAGCCTTCTCTATGCCTTCCCGCCAATACCGCTAGTCGCCAAGACCACTTTCAAGGTTCAAGTCACAGAGTGTCACTGATACCGGTAGCCCCCAGGTAGTCTAGGAAACCTTGGTTCCCGCTACTTCTCTGCCTGTTGGCGGCGTTTATGATTCCCCTGGGCTATGTCTCCTGCACCCCAACCTGGGATCCCTGAGGCTGATGGTCTGGCTGCTGAAAGGGTAGCTCTAACTCCCTTCGACCTCCCATGAGACGTGGAAGAGGTCCTTCTGGCTTCTCGCAAGGCTTCCATGAGAAGGGCATACGCCTTTAAGTGGTGGTGTTCTTCAGCATGGTGCAGCGAGAGGCGGGCGAACCCGTTCTGCTCAGTACAGCTGATACTCCAGTACCTACTCCATCTGTCCCAAGTGGGACTGAAGTCCAACTCGGAGTGTACCTGAGCACTAACGTGGTGCACCACCATCCCGTTGAGGACAAGCCCCTCTTAGCTCTACTCCTTGTTTCTCATTTCTGTGGGGCCTCATGTTGTCTAAGCCCCCCATCCGCTCACCAGCGGCGGAGTGGTATCTCAATGTGCTGCTCACTAAGCTGCCATTTGAGCCCCTGGCTATCTGCTACTTGTGTTACCTCTCCTTTCTTGTGGCACTCACGTCAGTTTGCAGGGTCAGCGAGCTCCTGGCTCTGACGGCAGAGCCTTCCTACATGAGGTTCTACAAGAACAGGATGGTGCTCTGCACGCACCCTAATTTTCTGCCAAAGGTAGTGTCCCCTTCCATAATCAGAAAGTGGTGCTCCCCACCTTCTTTCCGAGGCCTCACACCAGCAAGGCGAAGACCGTTCTCCATATTCTCGATTGTCCTCCTATCTGCAACAGACTCAGGGTCACCACAAAGCACCTCTGCTTTTCGTCTCCTATGACCCTAGCCGACTGGGGCTTCCAGTGACCAAGCAAACTCTGACTGCATTCCCCTCGCCTATGAGCAGGCTGGGATTTCACTGGACCACTGGGTCATGATGCACTGTGTCAGGGCCATGGCTACCTCCGTGGCAAGTCTGCATTCTGTTTTTTTTTGTTTTGTTTTTTTGTAGTTTACATTTAATAGTCACTCAGGGCCTAGCATCAGAAAAGTGCTTTTAGTTTTAAAACACAGAAGAGAGCTTTCCGGTTACATTTGGAACCCAGCACAGAGCTTGTAGTCTAAATTTAATAGTCACTCAGGGCCTAGCACCAGCAAAGTACTTTTAGCTTACATTTAAAACACAGAAGAGAGCTTTCTGGTTAAATTTAGAACCCAGCAGAGAGCTTGTAGTTTAAATTTCATAAGAAGTTAGAGCCTAGCAGCAGCTAAGAGCTATAATTTAAATCAAATCAGAATATAGCTTACCTCAGCAGCACAAGACAGGGTACTGTGTAGCAGCCCTCTTTTAATAAGTGTTATTTCCCTCCCTCCCTCCCCACACACACCCACCCCTGGGATAATCGTAGCTTTATAGGTACTTAAACATCTTAAAAGACAGGAGGTGCTTTCAGGTGCAGCTCATTACCCAAATCAGTCATACACTAAGGACCTGAGATTAATTAAGCTTCAGGTGAACAAGGTATATTACACGTATTAGGTACAGTTTTATTAGTATACATATCCATAGCAACCCTTAGTAAGTAAAGAACTTAGATCTAAACACAAACTCAAAACTAAGATGCAGACAGCAGTCCAGCAGCGGGATGGGGGCTTTCCAGTCTTTTGCATTGAGTGTCACATGTATGATTTTCTCCCAGTTGGTGAGAGGTCTTACGTGTGCACTAGGTGCAAGGAGCTCTTTGCTCTCAGGGAACGAGTCCGTTCTCTAGAGTCTAGAGTAGCAGACTTGGAAAACATAAGACAGGTAGAGAGCTACACAGACGAGACCTACAGGGATATAGTCCTGAAGTCCCACCTCCAGTCTAGCAGCATCCCTGTTGCCATGGAGGAGAGAGGTCACGTGACAGGAGAGCATCACCCTGGTGTGGCAGGAAGTGATCCTGTAACTAGGACCTGTCCTCCAGGTGATGTAAAACCCTCTCGCACCGAGGAAGTTTCTCCAGGGCCATGTGCCCATGAGGGAAGGGTTAGGACAGCCATTATAGTTGGTGATTCGATCATTAGGCATGTAGATAGCTGGGTGGCTGGAGGACGTGAGGATCGCCTGGTAACATGCCTGCCTGGTGCGAAGGTAGCGGACCTCACGCGTCACCTAGATAAGGTCTTAGATAGTGCTGGGGAGGAGTCTGCTGTCTTGGTACATGTTGGTACCAATGACATAGGAAAATGTGGTAGGGAGGTTCTGGAGGCAAAATTTAGGCTTTTAGGTAGGAAGTTGAAATCCAGAACTTCCAGGGTTGCATTCTCCGAAATGCTTCCTGTTCCACGCACAGGACCCAAAAGGCAGGCAGAACTCCGGAGTCTCAATGCGTGGATGAGACAGTGGTGCAGAGATGAGGGTTTTGGATTTGTTAGGAACTGGGGAACATTCTGGGGAAAGGAGGGGCTCTTCCGAAGGGATGGGCTTCACCTTAACCGGGATGGAACCAGGCTGCTGGCATTAACCTTTAAAAAGGAGATAGAGCAGCTTTTAAACTAGATATTACGGGAAAGCCGACATTCGCCCAAGAGCAGATGGTTCGGAAGAATGTATCCTTGAAGGATACTACCAAAAGCAGAGAGGTTCCACAAAAGAGTAAAGTAGCCCAAATGCCCTCAAATATGGAGCAGACAGAGCTTAAAGATCCCAAATTACCCATGTCTAACAATAGCCAAATTAATATGAATAAAATACAATCTCTAAAATGCTTGTATGCAAATGCTAGAAGTCTAAAAAAATAAGATGAGAGAGTTAGAATATATAGCACTAAATGAAAGTTTAGATATGATTGGAATATCAGAGACATGGTGGAAGGAGGACAACCATTGGGACACTGTGATACCTGGGTACAAACTATATCGTAATGATAGAGCTGATCAAATTGGTGGAGGGGTTGCTCTCTATGTTAGAGAGGGCATTGAGTCAGAAAGGATTAAAGTTTTGCAGGAAACAAAATTTGCTGTAGAATCTATATGGATTGAAATTCCATGTAAAAGGGGGAAGGCGATGGCAGTGGGGGTGTACTATCGAGCGCCTGGCCAGAATGAACAAATGGATGATGAAATGCTCAAAGATATCAAGGAAGCTAACAAAAGTTACAGCGCAGTAATAATAATGGGTGATTTCAATTACCCCGGTATCGACTGGGTTAGTGTCACGTCAGGACATGCTAGGGAGATAAAGTTCCTAGATGAAATAAATGACTGCTTCTTGGAGCAGCTGGTCATGAACCGACCAGAGGGGAAGCCATATTAGACCTAGTCCTTAGTGGAACACCAGATCTAGTGCAAGAGATAAGGGTGTTGGGGCCACTTGGCAATAGTGATCATAGCATGATCGCCTTTGATTTAATTAGTGGAGGAGGGATAGTAAGGAAATCCACAGTACTACCTTTTAACTTTCAAAAGGGAGACTATGATAAAATGAGGAAAACAGTTAAGAAAAAACTAAAAGGAGCAGTTGCAAAGGTTAAAGACGTACATCAAGCTTGGGTGTTGTTGAAAAATACTATCTTGGAAGCCCAGACCAGCTGTATTCCACACTTTAAGAAAAGTGGAAGGAAGTCCAAAAAACTGCCAGCATGGTTTAAAGGTGAGGTCAGAGAGGCTATTGTTGCCAAAAAAGCATCTTTCAGGAAATGGAAAAAAGAGCCAAACGACGAAACCTGGAAAAAGCACAAGCACTGGCAAGTCAAATGCAAGGCATTGATAAGGCAGGCAAAGGGAGAATTTGAGAGGAAGCTTGCTGGAGAAGCAAAAACACGAAATAAAGACCTTTTCAAGTACATTCGTAGCAAAAAACCTGTGAGAGAGTCAGTTGGTCCATTAGATGATAAAGGGGTTAAAGGAGCACTGAGAAGGCAACAAGGCGATAGCGGAGAAACTGAATGAATTCTTTGCTTCGGTCTTTACTGAGGAAGATGTAGGGATGTTACCCATGACTGAAGTGGTATTTAAAGGTGCGGAGGAATTGAAGGAAATATCAATACATCGGGAAGATGTATTACAACTATTAGATAAACTGAAGAGTAGCAAATCACCTGGGCCGGATGGTATACATCCAAGGGTGTTGAAAGAACTGAAATATGAGATTGCAGACCTGCTATTAGTAATCTGTGAACTATCATTAAAATCATCTCTAATACCTGAAGATTGGAGGATCGCCAATGTAACACCAATTTTTAAAAAGGGTTCCAGGGGTGATCCGGGAAACTACAGACCGGTGAGCCTGACATCAGTACCGGGAAAAATGGTAGAAACCATTATAAAGAATAAAATTACTCAGCATGTAGATAGTCATGACCTAATGGGAGACAGCCAACATGGCTTTAGACAAGGAAGATCTTGTCTTACTAATCTGTTATGTTTTTTTGAAGGAGTGAATAAACAGGTGGACAAAGGTGAGTCGGTTGATATTGTGTATCTGGACTTTCAGAAAGCCTTTGACAAGGTCCCTCATCAGAGACTTTTGGCAAAACTAAAGAGTCATGGGATAGGAAGCAGTGTACTATTGTGGATCAGGAACTGGTTAAAAGATAGAAAGCAGAGGGTAGGGCTAAATGGCCAATTTTCCCAATGGAGAAAGGTGAATAGTGGTGTACCCCAGGGATCTGTGCTTGGTCCGCTGCTTTTTGACATATTCATAAATGACCTGGAAAGTGGAATAACGAGTGAGGTTATCAAATTTGCAGATGACACAAAACTATTTAAAGTTGTTAAAACCCAAGAGGATTGTGAAAAATTGCAAGAGGATCTTGATAAATTGGAAGACTGGGCATCAAAATGGCAGATGAAATTTAATGTGGACAAGTGCAAGGTTATGCACCTAGGGAAGAACAACCCAAACTATGGTTACACGATGCAAGGTTCAACATTAGGAACCACCACCCAGGAAAAAGATTTAGGCGTCATTGTGGATACCATGTTAAAACCCTCGGCCCAGTGTGCAGCGGCGGCCAAGAGAGCAAATAGAATGCTAGGTATGATAAGGAAAGGAATGGAAAATAAAACAAAAGATATTATAATGCCTCTATATCGTTCCATGGTGAGACCGCACCTTGAATATTGTGTGCAATTCTGGTCGCCGTATCTTAAAAAGGATATAGCGATTTTAGAAAAGGTTCAGAGAAGAGCCACCAAAATGGTAAAGGGGATGGAAGGATACTCCTATGAAGAAAGGCTAAAAAGGTTAGGGCTCTTTAACGGCTGAGGGGAGATATGATAGAAGTCTATAAATTAATGAACGGAGTGGAACGGGTAAACGTAGATCGATTGTTTACCTTATCAGAATATAGAAAGACTAGGGGACATGCAATGAAGCTACAGGGTAAACTATTTAAGACTAATAAAAGAAAATATTTTTTCACTCAACGTGTAATCAAACTCTGGAATTTGTTACCGGAGGATGTAGTAAAGGCTGTTAGTGTAACTGGGTTTAAAAAAGGTTTGGACAAGTTCCTGGAGGAAAGGTCCATAAACCATTATTAAGAAGGGACCCAGGATATCAATGCTTGACCCAGTACAAGCATTGTGGAACCTGTGTCTTTTGGGGAAACTGCTAGGTACTTGTGACCTAGATTGGCCACTGTTGGAAACAGAATACTGGGCTTGATGGACCTTGGTCTGACCCAGTATGGCATATCTTATGACTCTTGGCGACACAGCTACCTCTGGGTTTTCTTGGCAATGTATTACCGGAAGTAGATTGCCAGCCTTTTCTTCCAAGGCAATGGAGGGTGAAGTGACTTGCACTTGTACTAGGCAATTGCTCTAACCACTAGGCTACTCCTCCACTCTGTACGTATGATGAAATTTGCTGGGCCGCCATGTGATCTTCGGTTTATACCTTCGCAGCTCACTTCGTAATTTCTGCGAGGTGTAGGCAGCTCCTGCCCTCCGACCTTTCTGTATCAGGCAACCAGAGTGCTGGTTCCCTACCGGACAATTGGTCTTGCGAGAGTCTCTCAGTTAGGACTCAACTGCTGCAGTTCATGACTCACCACCTCTGGTCGCCCGTGACATTTTGTACGGGTCCTTGGTAGCCTGTAGCTGGGGAGTCCCATATGTGAGGACTGACTTCCTGCTTGTTCCCAGAGATAGTGTAGTTACTTCCTAATACTAGAACCAAGCAATCTGCAAGCAACAGGGCTTTCTCTTTCGTAGCACCCGTCCAGTGGAATAACTTACCAGACACATTAAGAGGAAACAAAGATCTTCAATCATTTCGTAAAGAGCTAAAAACGCACCTCTTTAAAGAATTTTACAATAACACCTAGAGCAACACCTAGTTTTTTCCATCGGTGCTCCCCCCTCAAAATCCTCTCCTACTCTCCCTCTTCCATACCACCTGGATTCTAATCTAATCAGATTTCCATTGATGTAATATATGACCCGTAACCACTATGATGTACACCATTCTCATTTTCCTTTAAATTTTCTCTGTAGTTGAAGTGGTCCTTCACAGTACCGCTCTATTAAATAGTTTGAGGGGACACCTCAATTACACTGTTTTAAATATAAAGTTCTTTATATATTTTGTTCCATGTAAACGTTCCATTTAATTGTTATGATGTAAACCGCCCCTGATCTCTGGAAGGGGCGGTATAAAATTATGTACAAACAAACAAACAAATAAATAAATACTCATCTGTAACAGGTGTTCTCCGGGGCCAGCAGGAATCAGTCCTCACAACCCTCCCTCCTCCCCTTGGAGTTGCTTCTTTACTGTATTTTAATTTTTGCTGTCTTAGCTATGTTACTAGACTGAGGCAAGATGCCACCTTTGGGCTGGAAGGAGGCCACAGATTCATGGTGCATCTCCCAAAGGCTTTCTTTGAAAGCTGGGGAGATGCTTCTGCATGGGCTCCGTTGGTGGCAATCCCACCCATATGTGAGGACTGATTCCTGCTGTCCCCAGAGAACACCTGTTACAGGTGAGTAACTATGCTATTAATTCAGTCTCTCCGCTATGGCTTGTCCTCCCTAAGCACCCCTTTATCCCCATCATCTAATGGCCCAACTGACTCACAGGCTTTTTGCTATGATTGTATTTGAAAAGATTTTTATTATATGTTCTTGCTTCCTTTGCAAACTTCTTTTCAAATTCTCTTTCTGAATGTCTTATCAGTGCCTCACATCTGACTTGCCAGTGCTTATGTTTCGTGTTTTCGTCATTAAGCTCAATTTTCCATTTTCTGAAAGATTAAGAGTTTTCATCAGGCCTGGATGTTGCTTAAAAATACTATCTTGGCTCTTTTTTCCATTTTGTGAAGGATTTTCTCTTAGCTATAGCAGTCTCTTTGGCCTCACCTTTAAGCCATGCTGGCTGTCATTTGACCTTCCTTCCACCTTCCTTAAAGCATAAAATATATCTGATCTGGGCTTCCAAGAAAGGAGGAAGATTGAGTACTGTGCTGTGGGTCACAGTGAGTATTGGCACTAGGAGAGAGGTTCAGCACTGTGCTACAGGTCACACAGAGAGTGTTAGCACTAGGAGAGAGGTTCAGTGCTGTGCTATAGGCCACAGTATTCGTGTTAGGAGAGAGGTTCAGCACTGTGTTGCGGATCACAATGAGTATTGGCACTGGGAGAGAAGTTCAGTGCTGTGCTGCAGGTCACACAGTGAGTGTTAGCATTAGGAGAGAGGTTCAACACTGTGCTGCAGGCCACACAGTGTTGGCCTTTCCAGAGAGGATCACTGCTGGGTTGTGGGTTACTTGCTGAGTGCTGGCCTTAGGAAAGAGGTTCAGTGCTGTGCTGTGGTTCACACAGTGAGTATCGGCAGCTGGAGAGAGGTTTGGCACTGTGCTGCAGGTTACACTGAGAAAGCTGGGACATCTTTAGGAGGATTTTGGCTGTTATTTTCTCCTTCCTATCCATGACGCCATAGATTATGTGCCAGCATAGAGCAAAAGGTCCAAAGTTTGTTATGCATACTCAGTTTATGGAGATAGTTTTGCCCAGGAAAGGACAGTAATCATTGTTTCCGTTCTCTATAACTTTGTAAAACACTACGCCTCTACACTGTTTTGGAGATCATGGCTTGTTCTGCCTGGTAGTGGCTACCGAAAAGAGCACAGCACATAATTATTCTGGGCGGGCACCTGTGACCACTCCAAGGCCGGTTATCTGGCATATCCGTCTCTTTACTGGGATGATCCCCACTGGTATCTCTTCTAGATGTAGGGATCTCCCCTCCAGAGCCTTAGCTAGCCTCCGGGTCTCCTGCTACCAGCGTTTACCTGTCATCGTCTAATGCAGTGAATTTAATAATTTAATATTTGTGGGGACTGACTTCCTGCTTGTTCCTGAAGAATAACTTATGTGCAATCAATACAGAAATTAAAAACGCCTGATGTAACATTTCTTCACCCAGATTTGTGAAGCAGGGTTGTTTTCAAGATTCCAAGGGGACTCTGATTTAGAGCTAGATTGATTGCAGGCCCAGGGTTCCATGCTGAAGAATTCCTGTATTTGGTTTGGTAGACGCTGAAATATTTTCTTTATCAAAACTCATTTATGGTCAAGATCCTGATGAATAAAGATTGTGCTGGGCAATCTCAAAACAGTGTTTTTATAATAGTGTTACAGAACCCAAGAGTTTTGGTGTAATCCTTCAAAACTGAGCAGTGATGTTTTTCTTTCATAGTAGTCACCTTAAAATGGAAATATACAGGGTTTTTTAAAAAATATTTTTTCATCCATTTTAAAAAATGGAAATAAACTGATATACCCAGGAAATTGTGCAGAATTAGTTATTGGTATATTGATAAACTTTGTGTGCAATGTGCTGTGAGCCCTCATTAGTTTCACCACTGCTCCTAGCTTCTACACTATTTGGATGTCATTTGTTTTATCAAGTTTTGTGCCCACCTTTCTTGTATTTAAACATTAATTCTATTTTCTCTTCCTGCTATGCATTTGTAATAGCTAACCAAACTCACAAATGTTGCCAGTTTATATTACAGTTACAGAGTGGGGTGCTAGCAAAATACGCCTAGTGCCTAAATAGCATAAAATATTCCAGTTGGCTAAAAGGGAACAGTGCTATTTCTGGATTCAAACTGGGATAACAGAGGTTCAGGGAAATAGTCATATAGTGAGAGTTGCATCCAGGGATCAGTGTTGGGATTAGTTCTATTCAGAATTTTCATAAATGAAAAACACAAACTTTCCCTACTAACGTCTGTGTAATATTATCTCTGGTAGGAGCACTTAAGAATTTGGCAAGTAAAGTCTAATTCATGCATACAAGGTACAGAAATCAGTACATGATAGAAGGTGAAATACCGATACACACCAACCAGTAGTGATGTGGCAATAGCTAGTTGAGTGTTAGGGTAAGTAGAGAGTGGTATTATCAGTGGATAAAGGGAAGAGGTGATGACTCTATATAGGACATTGGTCTGAACTCACATGCTGTCAAGAACGATTTAATTTAACATGCTTGTTAATCACCTTATCAGCTGAAACCAACTGTCCCAAGCTGTGTGCAGAGCTAGCCATTTAGCTTTTTGTGTTGCTATCATTAAGTGGAGGAGTGGCCTAGTGGTTGGGGCAAGGTACTTCAGGCCGGAAGGTCGGGGGTTCAAATCCCACTAGAGGACAGCAACCTTGGGCCGGAAGGACTGGGGTTTCTAGTCCCACAGGTGCTCCTTGTGGTCTTGGGCAAGCCACTTAACCCTCCATAGCCCATGTTCCCTGTAAAATAGTTATCTCCAAGTTATAATGCCCTGTTCAATGTAATTTCAGTTTGTTCAATGTAAACCGCACTGATGCAGAATAGCGCGGTATATGTTGTTGTTAAGTGCCGTCGAGTCGGAGTCGACTCATGGCGACCCTCTGGATAGCTATCCTAAATTGTGTTCGGTCTCCAGTCAGGCGGCTCATTGTTGACAGACTGGTACCCGTAGCTGCTGTTATTGTATCGATCCATCTCATTGCTGGCCTTCCTCTTTTGCGTTGACCTTCTATCTCGCCAAGCATAATGTCTTTCTCTAATGATCTCTCTCTTCGCATGATGTGTCCAAAGTATGAAAGTCGAAGTCTTGTCATCTGAGCTTCTAAAGAAAGCTTAGGTTTGATCTCCTCTAGTACCGACTGGTTTGTTCTTCGAGCAGTCCATGGTATACACAGTATTCGCCGCCAGCACCATAATTCAAAGGCATCAATTTTCTTCCTGTCTGTCTTTTTCACTGTCCAGCTTTCACATCCATATGATGTTATTGAAAAAACCATGGCTTGAACAAGCCGAATCTTTGTATGGAGAGAGACATCTCTGCTCTTGAGAATCTTATCTAGGTCTTTCATAGCCATTCTGCCAAGAGCAATGCGTCGTCTGATTTCTTGACTGCTTGTTGCTTCTTTATGGATAGTTGATCCAAGTAGGTTAAAGTTGTTCACAATTTCAATTTCTTCTCCTTCAACGACGAACCTGTTGATTATGCCAGTTGTCATGATCTTTGTCTTCTTTACATTAAGGTGCAGGCCCATTTTGAGACTATGTTCTTTGATTGTGAGAAGCAAATGTTTCAGATCATCTTCACTTTCAGCCAGTAATGTGGTATCATCAGCATAGCGAATGATGTCTCTCGTTCCTCGCCCTTTCCTGAACCCTGCTTGCACTTCAGGTAGTTCTTGTTCCAGGTATGGTTGTAATCTCTTTTGAATAATCTTCAGAAGAATCTTGCTGGCATGTGGGATCAGAGCGATTGTGCGATAATTTCCACAGTCAGTTGGATCACCTTTCTTTAGTATTGGTATAAACACAGATGTATATAAGAGAATGTAAATAAATAAATAAAATAAATAAAAAAATATAGTAAAGAGAGTTCATGTCTTCACATCTTAATTTCTCTTTCTGGTTTCTTTCACTTGTAGCTCGCTTACATGGCCCTTCTCCCATTGGCTGTGTCCCTCTGGCCAGGCCTTGCAGATCCATGCTTACATGGTTGTGGGAGTTGGCAACTTTACAGTTTATGTGCAGTGAGAACAGCGCCAGGGATTGGGGACGGAATCAACCAAGGTCTAGCAAGGGTGGCCGCTAGGTGCTGGATTCATGTGTACTATCACTTGCTTTACACTATAGCTGCATTTTCTTTTCTCAGCATCGTTCTAATGAGAGCAAGAGCAAGGTTTGGAATTACATTTGTTTCCTTTCAGGTATTTATTTTTAGCTGAGGGATTTGTGGAGATATAGGTGAGGTAAAAAAATCATGGTGTTTTGGGTCTGCATGTAGTGCCTTGTGAACATCATCCCAAAGGACTTTTTTCCCCTTTATTTCTCAAATTTGATAACCATCCTCATCAAGCTAGCATGACGTGACATGCAAATTTTAAAATGGGAAATAAAATCAAAATAGAATTAAAAAAAAACAAAAACAATTTATAAGTTGAAAAGCATTACATATGGCCATCTCTGGAGAACAAACTTTGGGCTTCCAGTTTTGGTTCCTGATTGACGTCAGCTGCCACAGGAGAGGGAAGCGAGAGCAGTGTTGTGGTTACAACATACCATGCGGGAGAGCAAACGCCCAAAGGGTGAAAGGCAGACTTTGTAACAAACATACAGAGACACCCACTGGGAGAAGGCTTTTTATGTATCAAGAAAGACGTCGAGTCACATTCACTGTATTCTTTAGAGTTTTACAATCCACCATGTAGTCAGTGGTGGAAACAGTTTTAGAAAAACTGGAAGCCACCTCAAATTTTTAGGGTAAAAAATCTCTTTTAAAAATGTTTTGTCTGGGTTTTTTGTGTACTTTTATTGCCTGCAGGAAAAAGGAAGTGATAGTGTCTCTGTATAAATCTCTGGTGAGACATCATTTGGTGTATTGTGCACAAGATTGGAAATGGCATCTTTAAAGAAGATATAAACAAGATAGTCAATCCAGAGCATTGCTACTGAGATGGTCAATGGTCTTCATTATAAAGCATATGGGGAAAGGCTTAAATATGTACTCTAAAGGAAATGCAGGATAGGGGAAATACGACAGAAACACTTGAAAACCTTTGCCTTGATGGTATTTAACCCAGTCTTCAGACACACCCAGCCAGTCTGGTTTTCAGGCCATCCATACAGGCCGATGCAGAAAGCTGGTGCTGAAGTCGCATACTATCAAGTGTACGCCCCTTTCAGCGCACCGATAGCGCGTGACTTCAGTGCCGGCATGCAGAAAAGGACACATATGCAAATTTGCCACGTGTTAAACTGTTGTGCAAATGGCAGCGTTAAACTGGGAGAGCAAGCCTAACACATGTGCACAGGTCAGTGCACGTTTGCCATGGTCTCCCAGAGAAACGGGCACTGGGTGGTTAATTTGCATATTTAGTTATTTAACTGATTTTTTTTTATACAGTCAAAGCAGTTTATATAGTAACTTAAACTTGATAATATCCATTAAACAGGGGCTTTCCCTGATGCCTGGATCATCTGAGGAGAAGTGACAGCCCCCGATGCCATCAAAATACTGTCAGGGGCACGCACTAGATATTTAAGCCACCTCAAGATCAGGCGCAGAATTATTGGCGTTAAGGCTGGTTATGAAATACTCTACACATTTCCCTGCATCAGGCGCAGGCAATATTAGCATGCCATTTTAATATGCACAGCTCATTTGTTATAATTTAAATACTCTTGGCGTTATGTGTGCGCTAGCTTTTCCTTTGCTCTTTATGCACGCATCCGTCTCTTTTCTGCATTTGGCTGTGGCAGTAATTGTGCCTAAAAGTTGCGTTATCTGCGTGTAAAGGCCGTGCTAGTTTTCTGCATCGGCCCGATAGTGAATAGGCATGAGAAATTTTCAGGCACTTTCTCCATTGTTTACATATCTAATTTCTTCATTTTCATTATGGACATCCTGAAACCTGACTGGCCAAATGTGTCCCAGGGACTAGGTTGAGAACTATTGTTCCAAGGTATAAATGCACAGGGTGCAAACCTCCTTCAATGGAATGGCTCTGAATGTATGGAATAACCTTTCAATGGAAGTGCTGGAGACAAGGACATTGTCTGAATTCAAGAAAGCATTTGACAAGCGTACAGGATCTCTGGGGGAGAGGAAGGGATTGTAGAGCTAAGCAGTTGGTGTGGATGGGCAGACTAGACAAGTTGTATAGCCTTTTTTATTATATATCATTTGCTTGCTTTGCTTTTTTTATTTCTTTGTCCTAACCCAAGTGTTTCTCCTCTCTTCTATCTCTTCCAATTTCTTCTTATATTTGGTCAGACTTTAGCAGCTGCTCTCTTTGCCAAGCGTGGTTAGTCTTCTGCCCACTGACGGTTCTCTTCTCCCACTTTAGTTCATTTCCTCCTCTCACTTTCAGTGGTGGCAATTCTTAGACTTTGATCCATTTCCTTTTTTCACTGCCCACTGTGGCTTTTTTCCTTACCTCCTGGATCCAGCTCTGTTCATGCTTAGGCAGGCTCCTTCTCTAACCATTGCTGGTGGCTTCTCTCCTGTCCACATTCATCCAAATATGTGCCTATGTATAACCCCTGCACTCATTATATTTCAGCCCTAATAATGATTGAAATTGTCCAGAAACACAGAGAAGCTAAAGCCAGAGGAGAAAGAGAGGCAATCCCAGAACTCAACAGAGATTTTCAACGTGCTGCAAGACAAGACAAGGAGAAGTACTACAATGGCGCATGTAAGGACATAGAATCAAAAACTATTAGAGGAAGAACAAGATCGGCTTCCCTAAAGCTACAAGAGTTAAAGAAAAATTCCAGCCTCGAATTGGAATGCTACTAGATGCTCAAGGATCCATGTTGAATGATACTGAGAAGATCAAGAAAAGGTGGAAAGAATATACAGAGTCATTATACCATAAAGATCAAGTGGACCAACAGCGTTACAACCTGTACCTTATGATCAGGAACCATTGGTGATGAAAGAAGAAGTCGAAGAAACAAAGCACCGGTCATTGATGGCATTCCCATTGAAGTATTACAGTAATCTGATGTAACTGTTACCATACTTACAAGGCTCTGCCAAGAAATTTGGAAGACGACATCATGGCCGACTGATTGGAAAAGATTTGTGTTTATACCAATACTGAAGAAAGGTGATCTGACTGACTCCAGAAATTATCGCACAATTGCTCTGATCCCACATGCCAGCAAGATTCTACTCTTCAGCATAGACTACAATCATACCTGGAACGAGAACTGCCTGAATTGCAAACAGGGTTCAGGAAAGGGCGAGGAACGAGAGACATTGTGGATGGGAGATGGATTCTTGAAAAGATTAAAGAATACCAAAAGGATATCCATATGTTTTATTGACTACAGCAAGGCTTTTGACTGTGTAAACCATGAGAAACTCTGGGCCACATTAAGAAGCATGGGTATACCAGAACACCTGATAGTTCTCTTGCACAACCTTTACATTGATCAAGAAACAACCGTTCGAACGGAACTAGGAGAAACAGAATGGTTTCACATCAGCAAAGGTGTATGACAAGGCAGCATACTTTCCCCCTACCTCTTTAATTTATATGCAGAACAAATCAGAGAAGCAAGACTGTATGAAAACATCCGAGGTATGAAAATTGGTGGAAGACTCATTAACAATCTTCGCTATGCTGATGATACTATATTACTGGCTGAAAGTAAAGATGATCTGAAACATTTGTTTCTCAAGATCAAGGAACATAGTCTTAAAATGGGCTTGCACCTTAACGTTAAGAAGACAAAGATCCTGACAACTAGCAAAATCAATAAGTTCCATCATTGATGGAGAAGAAATTGAAATAGTTGACAACTTTAACCTACTTGGATCAACAATAAAGAAAGGACAAGCAATCAAGAAATCTGATGATACATTGCTCTTGGCAGAATGGCTGTGAATGACGTAGACAAGATTCTCAAGAACAGAGATACCTCTCTCCACACAAAGATTCGACTTGTCCAAGCCATGATATTTTCAGTAACATCATATGGAGGCGAAAGTTGGACAGTGAAAAAGATAGACAGGAAGAAAATTGATGCCTTTGAGTTGTGGTTCTGGCGACGAATACTATGTATTTCATGGACTGCCCAAAGAATAAACCAGTCAGTACTAGAGGAGATCAAACCTAAGCTTTCCTTAGAAGCTCAGATGACAAGACTTTGACTTTCATGCTTTGGACACATCATGCGAAGAGAGAAATCATTAGAAAAAGAAACAATGCCTGGCAAGGTAGAAGATCAACGCAAAAGAGGAAGGCTAGCAGTGAGATGGATCGATACACTAACAGCAGCTATGGGTGCCACTCTATCAACAATGAGCCACATGACTAAAGACCGAACACA
Source organism: Ichthyophis bannanicus (assembly GCA_033557465.1). Taxonomy (NCBI): domain Eukaryota; kingdom Metazoa; phylum Chordata; class Amphibia; order Gymnophiona; family Ichthyophiidae; genus Ichthyophis; species Ichthyophis bannanicus. Next base: position 49,181,507 of record CM066037.1, on the reverse strand, counting down.
GTTTAGGTCAACTATCCAGAGTTTCGCCAACAACAGCAATGATAAATTTGTTGGAGGTCATGTTGACTTTTGTCATTGACACAGACATTGAGCTGGTTATTAGTATGTAAATGATAATTTACCTTGAAACAGACCACAGGGTTGGGCCAGCTATGTTATTAAAATATTATTCATTTTTGTGCATAGTAGTGGTTTTGTGTTTCCTCTGGAGTAATGGCTTCAAATGGGTTTTGTGTATGCTATTACAGGATTGAACATCACTCATAAGCCAAGATATGCCTGAGATGGGCTGAGTCTTTCAGATTCGCTGCTAGTTCTCATTTCAACACTTGAATTGTGCTAAGAAGAACTGCCTCCCAGAGTTCAAAACATCAGGGCTGGCTTGGAAATTGTTATTTATCACATCAGCGGTGCTTCTAGAAAATCCCAGTGAGAGTAAGTAGGTCCCTTCTAAGGTAGTGCTGTAGGCAGTTACCTCAAGGGGTTCTGTCAGGAATGGGTCTGCATAACCTTGAATCAGTGGGCACTGGAGGTGATCCAGCATGATTATATCTTACAACTAGCTTCCTGAGTCCCAGTCACCTTTTTGGAATTCTCATGTGAATTGGAAGACAAAAGGGGGTACTTAGGGTTACCTTGGACAGGTTGCTGACTCTAGAGACACATTCCAGTTCCTCTGGATGAAGTTGGGAATACCAGTACCCTATTTTGTGGTGTTTTCCAGCCAATTCTGAATCTAAAAGCTTTCAGCACGTGCCTGTGTGTCCCCCATTTCTGCAAGGAGAATTTATGGTTGGTGATGGCAGTGGTGCGTCAGGGGGAGTTCTATCTTCCCTGCATCTCTCTGAGGCATATTTGCATGTTCAGGTTAGAGAGGATCATCAGAATTCCCTATGGTTTGTCATCCTAGAGAGACACTTCCAGTTCCAGGCCCTCCCTTTTGGTCTTCTCATGACTTTCAGGGCGTTCACCAAAGTAATGGTAGTGATGGTGGCTGTGCTCTGGAAGGAAGGAATTGGGGTTTGTCCAAATCTAGATAACTGGATGATCAGGGCAAAGTTAGTGACAGAGGGATAACAGGCAATAGTGTGGGTGGTTCGGAATTTGGATTGGACTACATAAAGAGCAAGCTGGTGCCTACTCAGCACCTGGAATATTTGGGGGCGCTCTTTGGCATGGTGTTCAGCAAGTTGTCTTTGACCCAAAAGAGGACTGACCAGCTGAGGTATGAGCATTACTTGCCAGCCTAGCCACATAGATGTGATAGTATCTTCAGGTTGGGTTGTATGGTGGCAACTTTGGTTTCAGTTCCTTGGGCAAATGCTCACATGAGGCTGCTTCAGCAGGTTCTGTTTTCCAGGTGGGCACTCAAGTCCGAGGAGTTTGGGTATGTCTTCCTATTCTGTTATATACTGTTCCATATAAACTGAATTTGTACTTTCTGTACAATTCATTGTTGTTCATTGTAAACCGCAATTGATCTGTAGGAAATCACAGTATAAAAATGTAAATAAAAAAAATAATTCTCTCCCCCCCCCTCCCTATGTCAAGGTTGAGCTTTGCTGGTGGTTGGTCAGGGAATACCTTTCCAATGGGTTGACCGGGAGGGTACAGCATGAGTCACAGTGACAATCAACATGATCCTGATGTGTTAGGGGGCCCATTGTCAGGACTAGGTGGCTCAAGGCAGGTGAGCTCCAAACCAAATCAGCAATTCGGTACTTAGGGGTCACCCTTGACCAACGACTAGATATGAAAACCCATATATCCAACATAGTCAGAGCCGTATATTTCAAAATCCGGTCACTCAGACACCTGCAATCCCTTCTAAGCCCTGAAGACTTCCGGACAATATACCAAGCCCTTATCTTGCCACACTTTGACTTTGCCAACGCTATTCTTCAAGGTCTCCCTCAGTCATCTCTGAATCCGTTGCAACTTGCCATGAATGCCGCAGCTAGAATATTGGTGGGAGCAGCAAGATGCGACCATATAACGCCTATCCTGATACAACTTCATTGGCTCCCCGTACAAGGAAGGCTTACATTCAAATCTTTGTTACTCACCTTCAAATCTATCCATGGCATCACCTCCCCCTCATTAACCAACATCATCCAGCCCGCTCCTCCCAACAGAACAAGGAGAACCCCATCTACAAATGTGCTAGTAATTCCAAAGGCTTCAACAAAGTACACAACCGCAACATCTAACAGGGCATTCAGTATCTATGCCCCAAAATGTTGGAACGCATTACCACCAGGCATCCGTGCGATTACTGACCTATCACAATTCAGAAAGGCTCTCAAATCCCATTTATTTACTCAATACTACCAGATTAACCCTACCCCTACTCATTGTACACATTTTCACACTGAATTCCCAATACTCGATCTCATTGTACATATGTAATTAGTTTATTTTGCATACCCCGTTTATCCAAGTTATTACTCCTGTTCTATGTAAAGCAGAAGCATGTTATCCAAGTTGTTTTCTCCTGTTCTATGTGAAGCCAAACAGTTTGTTATGGTCATTTTGTTGTATGTAAACCGCGCTGACAATAGTGCGGTATATAAGAAATTGTAATAAATAATAATAAATAAATAATAATAATAGTCAGCCATGGAGTCCAGTTGGACATACACAGATTGAAAACCAGGACTGTTCGGTCAGCTTTACTGGCCTTTTGCCTCTGGATTCAGGACTCAGCGATGCAAGTGCTATATGAGAATATGATATCAGTGGCATATGTCAATAGGGTTGGAGACACCAAGAGTCCTCAGATGGCAAGGGAGGTAGACATGATCCTTGCATGGATCAAGCTGAACGTCAGAGCTCTTTCGGCAGACACACAGCCAGTGTAGACAACCTTCATGTAGACTTCTGCAGCCAAAATGCAATCTTGGCCTGTTGGGAGTTTCTCATCATAGACCTGATTGCATTCTTCAGAAACCGGAAGACGGTTAGGCTTTTTAGCAGAAGGAAGGAGCTGGGCTCCAGCCAGATAGATGTACTGGTCCAGCCATTGTCCTGGAGCAGGGTCCTCTGCATGTTCCCTCTTTGGTCAGTGGTGGGGGTTTGTGCTTCAACACTAGATGGCACACTATTCTCTGATTCTGGTAGTTCTAGACTAGCCCTAGAGGTTGTGATATGTGGACATCTTGGGGCTTCAGTGCGGAATAGCATTGAAGCTTTTCCAGGCAGTGGTCTGCTGCACCATGATTGTCTTGAAAGATCCGCGTCTGTTTTCACTTATGGCAGGGCTATTGAGAGTTGTCCCTTGAGCAGGAAAGAATTCTTACCAGTGGTGACAATGTTAAGGCCTTGGAAATAGTCTACGTCCCTGGCATAAGTGTGAGTCAGATGTGTTTTTGAAACTTAGTGTAGGGCAGAGTCCGTGTCGCCTCAGAAGTGCACGATCCTAGAAATTTTGGCTGCCTTACATTTGTGGGGTAAATAAGGGGCTGGCCATGGACTCCTTAATGGCTCAGGTGGCAACTATCTCCTGCTGCAGAAGGATGATACAGGGTGAGTTGGTTGTGGCACACTGTGATGTGGCAAGATTCCTCGTGGGGGGTGGGGGGGGGGAATCATGTTTGCCCTCCCTCTAGGAGGGTCGTGCTTCCATAGGATTTGAATCTGGTATTTGAAGGCCTTGGCTTCCAGCACCCTTTGAACCATTGTGTCACACCCTAGTCAAGGATTTGACTCTGAAGGTGGTGATTTGTTCAGCCCATAGAATCTCCAAACTGCAAGCTCTGCCTTGTAGGGATTCATATTTGGTCTTTATAGATGAGATGGTGACGATTCAGATGATTCTGTCTTTTTTGCTTAAGGTGGTATCTCCATTTCATGTGAATCGGGGTAGGGTCCTCCTTTGGTTTCAAAAGTCTACTAAGAGTGGGCAAGAACCAGGACTGCACTGTTTGGATGTCCAGAGTGCTCTTGCTATATTTGAAAGTGACCAATCCATTCAGAAAGTCAGATTGGTTGTTTATGTTGTTTGCTGGACCTTGCAAGAGGGAGGCAGCCTCCAAGCTGACCATTTCCAGATGGATCAGAGAGGCTATTGCTGTGGCATTTATTGGGAAAGGAGTTCCCCCAGAGGACATCTGCAGAGCAGCTGTGTGGTTCTCTCTACATTCATTCATCAAGCAGACGGTGGCCAAAGCCATAGGAATCTAGGCTGCATACAGAGAGAAATAAACAAGAGGAAGGATTAGGTATTAATACTCATGTACAAGTTGTTGGTGATACCTCTCTTGGAGTATTGTGTTCAGTTTTTGGAGGCTGTATCTGGCAAAGGATATACAATTACTTGAAACAGTTCAGAGGAAGGTGACCAAAAATAATATGGGGCCTGCTCCAGTAGACACATAAGAGACTTGAAGATCTAAATATATACATGTAGATGAGAAGAGGGTGAAGTGGGATCTGATAATTTAAATACTTAAAGGGTATTAATGAAGAAACCAACCTTTTTCAAAGGCAGGGAAGCAATAGAACCAGAGGACATGAAATGAAGCTGCAAGGAAGTAAACTTAAAAGCAATGTCAAGGAATACTTTTTCATAGAAAGGATGACCGATGCCTGGAATGCCCTCCCGATATAGTTGGTGGGGATAACAACAGTGATGGGATTCAAAAAGGCATGGGACAGACGCAAAGTATCCTTATCTAGCAAGAGGATATTATCAAAGCAGTCTTAAATAACTTCAAAAATAGAGGGAGGTGACCTGCATGGAGCAGCAGGTACAACTCTAGACAATTTACTGGACAGACTAGATGGGCCATGCTGATCTTTATCTGCCGTTGTTTCATTTTTACTATGTTTAATTACCATCTCGATGTGCAGTCCAAGGATGATGCGGCCTTTGGAGATGCTGTATTCAGGCAATTTGGGCTTCCTCCCACATGGGCTAGGAGAGCTTGGGTACATCCCGCTTGTTTGGATTTATCTGGCAGGACCCACATGGGAAGGGTGGGGGAGGAAATTTGCCCTAGGAATGATGTTAAATTCACAAGTTTTCAAGTTTAATATATATTTGTATTCTGTTAATCCAATGTCCTCGGTAGGTTCCAACCCCCCCCCCCCCCCCGAAAATCATAACACAAGACATAAGCTCCCGAAAACTTATCACTTGATATAGACCATTTATCACAAACCCTACCTTTAGAGCTAGAGCATTTAAGAATTTATTGTAAATAATTGAATATATCTGTTAGTTGTTTATCCCTGTTATCCATGTTTTTATTCCCTGTTCTCTGTAAACTTAACATTTGTTTTATGTTTAAGTACAAAATTTGTTGAAATGTAAACCGCGCTGATGTCAAAAGTGCGGTATATTTATTATTTATTTATTTATTATTTATTTATTAACAATTCTTATATACCGCACTATTAGACATCAGCGCGGTTTACATTGAACAGAAAACATCCGACAATTTACATATGTCTGGTCATTACATTTAACAGGAAGTATAAACTTGGCAAATAGGGGAAACTATATACAAAGGTGTGTTATCTGACAAGAGATATCATGGTTAACTATATACAAAGGTGGTACAACAGTACATGGAACTGTTTGTATTTACATTGTGCAATTGGCCTGTTGCGATGGTCTGTCTGTCTGGCCACTCCTGCTATTCACCTGGGAGTTATTTTCTGCGCTGTCATTGAGATATTTAAGGAAGAGGAAATGTTTCAATGACTTTCTGAACTGACTCAAATTTGGTACTGCTCTGATTTGTGCTGGTAAGGTGTTCCATAAAATGGGGGCGTAGAGTCGGAAGGCTCTGTTGGCTGTTGATCTGGCACATCTTGTGGAATCCTTTGGGGTAGCTAGTGTGTTCATTTCTGCTGTTCTTCTTGGCCTGTTTGGTGCAAGTGGTAGTATGAGGTTGGAGAGAGAAGCAGAGGTGAGCCCCTTGGTCGCTTTAAATGTTAGCAGTACAGTCTTGAAACTGATTCTTGCTTGAATGGGAAGCCAGTGTAGCTGTTTTAGGAGTGGTGTCACGTGGTCTCTCCTAGAAGCTCCGAGGAGTACCCTCGCTGCACTATTCATGGCCAGTTGCAGGGGGTTCAGGGTGGACCGGGGTAGCCCTTGTAGAATGGAGTTTGCAAAGTCGAAATGGGGAAGAATAAGGGCTTGATAAATGGTACGGAAATCCTCTGGTTCAAGTAGTGTGCGTAGGTGTCTGAGGGATCTGATTTTAAAGTAGATTGCCTTGACTGTGTTGGCTATGTGACTCTTCATGTCAAGGTTTTGGTCCAGTGTTACTCCAAGGTAACGTATTGCAGGTTTCACTTGGAGCTGGGCATCCTTTACATTAATACAACTAGGAGGGGTGAAGTTAGTGTTCCTTGAGACAAAAAGGACTTCCGTCTTTTTGTGTTGTATTCTCAGGTTTTGTGATAGGAGCCACTCTGCTACGGCGTCAAAGCAGTTAGTCAGTGGTGTGAGATCCAGGCAATCCAGTGATATTGGCATATATAGTAGCACATCGTCTGCATATATCATGTAACTTACATTAAAGGATTTGATGATGTCGCAGAGGGGTTGAATATATATATAAACATCAATGCAGATAAGGAGGATCCTTGAGGTACACCTTGACTTTGCTGGAATGGTTCAGATGTATCCCCGTCAATTCGGATGTGCTGCCATCTATCGGACAGGTAAGATTTGCACCATTCGAGTGCTGTTCCGCAGATGCCTTTTTCTCTTAACCGGCAGATGAGAATTTCGTGGCATACCGAGTCAAAGGCCGCTGCTATGTCTAGAAAGACAAGGGCGAAACCTTGGCGTATGTTATCCATACCTGAGATTATGTTGTTGAGGAGTGTTGTAAGTAGTGTTTCTACTCCATGTGACTCTCTGAAGCCATGTTGAGCCGGATCAAGTGGAGCAGAGGTGTCTATATGATCCTGTAGTTGCCTGTGCACTACTTTCTCGATGATTTTTGCTAGCATAGGTATGCTAGATATGGGCCTATAAGATTCTACCTTCTGAGGATCAAGTTTGGTGTTCTTCAACAGCGGTCTTACAGAGGTCTGCTTGAGCGTAGTTGGGAATGAGCCGGTGGTGAAGGAATGGTTTAAAATTTTTGCTATAATTGATGATATGTCACAACGCAGGTCCTTTATCCAGTGTGCAGGGCAAGGGTCTGTGTGCTGTTAAATAAATAAATAAATAAGAAAACAATAAATAATACCATACCAAGTAAAACTAACAGCAACTTGAATTAATCCACTTGTCAAACTGAATATAAATAACATATTATGATTTCAACCTTATCTTACAGTAGAGAAGGTTTTTGAAAAAAGAACAGATTGCAATTTTCTTCTAAAATCAAACATATCCGACATCATTCAAAGTTCAGCTGGCAAACAGCAATGCACATTCGTAGGTCTTTGCATTCTTTGCTAAATTCAAAGCAGGTACTTGCCAAGCAGCCCTGGTCCAGTGATGAAGTGCCCTAACAGGCTGGTATGCCTTCAATGCAAACTGTAATTCCAAAGAAAAGCCAAGGTATAATGCCTTAAAAATCAACCAAATGATTTAAAAAATAAACTTATAGCAGAGGAATCTGATATACTGATCCTGCCATGGTCCCAATCCTTTTCCTGTATACATTTCTGAACATGGCTAATTTTGCTTAGGCTTTTAGACTTTAGTTAAAAAATACATTTCAGGGCACTCTGTCAACCTATCAGGGGACTCGTATCTTTGGATCTGTGAGAAGTGTATCTGTGGCACTTGTCCACCTAACTGATTCCACAGAGAAACATACACTGGGCACTTGGTGGTAGACATACTACAGGGTTGAAATTAGCACTAATTAAAACTTGTGAACACTCATTAAAGTTTCTCTCTATAATTGTGTAAAATCTTAGTTCTTTGTTGTCGTTTTCATTGACAGGGAAGCATGCCCATTGGGTTTAGCATTTCATTACTCCATGGATCTGGCATTGTATTGTTTGGGTGAGAAGATCTGAGCAGTGGCTTATCTAGTTTGTTTTATCCCTGTGCATTCTTTCTACATTATGGTTAGAACTCTGGACTTCTGAATTTGCTGCTTCATTTGAGGCCAAACTTGTTGAAGCTTTTTTTTTTTTTTTTTATATTTCAATATTTTTATTTTCATCATAACATATAACAAGAACAGTAAACGGGTAATACAACGTCCCTTGTACCCCTTCCCCAAAGAAGATACACAGCCTCCGCCAACCTCACCCAGGAGCCCCCCCATCCAGCCAACCCCCCTCCCCTCAGTATGAGCTCTCCCCCTCCCTCAGTATGAGCTCTCCCCCCTCCCCCTGGCCTCTCACCCCCCCCAGTACCCCCCTCCTCCTCCCTCCCCTCCCCCAGGACACGCCAAAGACCACCCCATTTATCCATGAATTTCGCCACACTCTCCTGCCTAGCTACTGTCAACCTTTCCATTAAAACAACATGCCGTAGTCTGCCTTCGAACTCCCCCATTGTGGGCACCTCCACCCTCTTCCACGCTGCTGCCAATTTACACCTCACCGCACTCAGACACGCACGTACCATGGTCCCCCCCCTCCTGGTGCCCTGCTCCCCACCAGGAACGAAGGCAAATCCCGGGTTCCTGCCTCACCTCCACCCCCAGATTCCATTGGATCCAATTCAACACCCGCCCCCAATAGCTTTGGACCTTACTACATCCCCACCAGATATGCCAAAAAGAGCCCACCTCCCCGCACTCCTGCCAACAGCCCGCCATCACCCCCGGGAATATCCGGTGTAACCGCTCCGGCGTATAATACCACCGGAATAAAATCTTATACCAATTTTCCCGGATACTACTTGCCCATGGAAATCCCCTGACGCTATCCCAAATCTGTTTCCAGTCCACCTGTGTCAGTGTTCTCCCCAAATCCCGCTCCCATTCCACCATATAAGGGAACCGCCCCCAACCCCCTCCCGCACCGCCTTATACAACCTAGATACCATCCCCTTCGACCCAAATTTCCCATACCATAGGGCCTCTAGCTCCGACACTTCCCCCATACGCCCCCCAACCCCCCACCCCCCTGCAAAAAGGATCTCACCTGGATATAAGCATATCTATCCTGCTCTTCAAGCCCATACTCTTCGCGAACCACCTCGAAAGACCGCATCTCCCCCTCATCCAGTAGTTGGTAGAAACACTCTAACCCTTTCCCCGTCCATATATCAAACCGTCCTCCTTCCCACCCCTGGGTAAATGGTTTCCATCCCCTCCAGGGCATCATTACTGAGAATGGGTCCCCCTTCCCCCTAACTCTACGTCCCCAAACATCGTCCCACACCCTTACTACCTGCTGCATTGCCGGCGACCCCTCTCTCAATGCCTTGCGGTTCTTCCTCCCCGCCCACAGCCAAGCTTCTAGACTACCCCCCTTCACCAACATACGCTCCAATTGCACCCAGGGTTTCTGGTCCCCCCGCCTCCTCCATTCCATTACATGCCGTAGTTGCGCCGCTCGATAGTAATCTGTGATATTAGGCACCCCGAACCCCCCTCCAACCTCGGGGCATACAACACATCCCGCACAAGCCGCGGCGGCCGTCTATTCCAGATGTACTGAAATACCTTCCTTTGCACTCTCCGCAGCACCTCCTCCGGCACTCGCACAGGCAGAGCCTGAAATAAGTACAACAACCGCGGTAACACATTCATTTTGACCCCTGCCATCCGGCCCAGCCACGAGACATCCTGCTTCATCCAGCCCTCTAGATCCCGCTCCAACTCCCGCACTACCCCCGGGTAATTATAACGATACACATCCCCATACTTAACTCCTAATTGCACTCCCAAATATTTCAATGTGTTATTAACCCACCGCAACGGATACAAACCCCGCAGCAACCCCTCCACCCTTGGCGTCACTCTGACCCGCAGCACCTCCGTCTTATCAACATTCATTTTGAATCCCGAGACTTCCCCAAAGTTCTGCAGCACCTCCATTACCGCCGGTAGAGATCCCTCCGGCCGGCCGGCCAAGGTACAGCAAAATATCGTCCGCATAAAGAGAGATTTTGTGATTTACCTCCCCTCTCTCCAAGCCCTTAATCCGTTCATCGATCCGGATTACCTCTGCTAAAGGTTCCACACTCATTGCAAAGAGCAATGGTGATAGAGGGCACCCCTGCCGCGTCCCCCGCCCCAGACTGAAATCCCGCGAATAACAACCATTGACTTTCACCCTTGCCCGTGGTCCATTATATAACCCCCTAATCCATCTCTCCAAGTTCTCCCCCACCCCCATTCTCTTCATCACGCCCATCAAAAAAGCCCAGTTAACCCTGTCAAAGGCCTTTTCGGCGTCAACTGACCTAACAAAAACTCCTCAGCCCCCCGCCGCGCTTCCCATAGCACCCCCACTGCTCTCTTGATATTATCTGCTGCCTGTCGGCCCGGGATAAACCCTGTCTGATCAGCCTTAATCACCTTGGGCAACCAAGGCCCCAATCGTCCCGCCAATATCTTGGCCAGGACCTTGACATCAACATTTAATAGCGAAATAGGCCGTAAGGAACCACATTCCAACTGATCGCGTCCCCCCTTCGGCAACACCGTGATCCCAGCTGTCAGCATCCCCGCTGGCAGAGCCCCCCCTCCTCCAACATCCCATTAAACACCCGACATAATACCTCCCCTACCTCAGCCTTGAACACCCGATAAAACATACTCGTCAGCCCGTCTAACCCCAGGGCCTTCCCACTGGGCATCCCTTGAATTGCTCGCTCCACTTCCTCTGGACCAATCCGGGCCTCCAACTCCTCCCGTGCTTCCTCCGGGAGTTGAGGGAGCACAATCTTCTCCAGGTACCGGTCTATACACCCCCCTTCCACCCTTCCTCCCTCGGCATAGAGTTCCCGGTAAAACTGCCGGAATCTCTCCTGTATCTCCCCTTCCCGGAAATAGACCTCCCCCCCCCTTTCCCTTAATTTGATATATCCTAGAGGCTACCAAGCGTTTCCGCAACCGCCGCGCCAACATCCACCCTGCCCTGTTGCCAAACTCATAGAACCACTGTTTTACCCAAGCCAGCTCCATCGCTACCCTCTCCACCTGCAACCCCTGCAACTCCCCCTGAAGCTTTTCCATCACATCTCGATCCCCTTCCTTCCCCGATCTCCTATAAACCTCCTCAACGTCCTGCAACCTGTTCCCTAGTTCCTTCTCCTTTTCATACCGCTCCCATTTCTTGCGTGCCCCCCATTGTATAAACTTCCCTCTAAGCACAGCCTTTAGCCCCTCCCACACCATAGCCACCCGTACCTCTCCATGGTCATTCACCAACAGATATTCCTTAATCCCTTCCCTAATATCTCTCACCACCTCGGGGCACTTCAGCAAACCCTCATTCAATCGCCAAAACCTCAACCCCTCCCGGCCCCTCCCCTTAAACCACACCTCAACTGCCTTGTGATCTGACCAAGCAATCGGGATAATCCCCCCTTCCCTCATCCCCAGCATCCAATCTTGGTCCACCAACAACATATCTATTCTACTCCAGCTGTTGTGGGGTATGGAATAGTGTGTGTATTCGCGCTTCTGTGGGTACAGCACTCTCCATGCATCCACGAGATTCAAACATTTCATCATTCTCTGCAGTGCCTTCCTATTTCTCCCCCGCCCCTCCCCCCTCCCCGATGCCCTGTCCATCATATGCTCCAAAACTACATTAAAATCCCCTCCCACCACCCTCCTCCCCCCCCTGTTGCTCCAACAACCTGCACAACCTCTGCCAAAAGCTCACTTGTTCTCCATTCGGCCCATATACAGAAACTACAACTATCCCCTCCCCCCCCCCCCAACTCCCCACCACACCCACCACCCGACCCTCCCCATCCTCAAAACTTCTTTCTACCTGAATCCCACTACCCCCCTTTATCAACACCACTACCCCCCCCTTCTTACCCCCCTCCCGACTACATGAGTAAAATTGCTCCACATACCGAGCATGCCTCATCAATCCCACATCCTTACGACGCAAGTGCGTCTCCTGGACAAGTATCACATCCCAATCATTCTTCTCCGCCTCCCGGTACAATAATCTCCTCTTTGTGGGTGAGTTCAAACCCCGCACATTAATAGTTCCCACCCGCAGCATCAGGCTCCATACCCCTTCGCACTCCCCCCACCCACTTCTCGTGTCCTACCCCTATCCCTCCCCCCTCCCCCCCCCGTCCACCTCTCTCCCACCTTGCCATCCTTCCGATTGTGACTGTCCTGCACCTCCTCCTTTCATCCCCCCTCTCGCCTCCCCCCGCACCTCCCCACTCTCACCCCTCTACAACTCTCCCCCCTTCCGACTCTCTGCCCACCACCTCTCCCCCCCCGTACTCTCCCCCACCCTCTGCTCACCCCCAATCCCCCCAGTCCTTTCACCCCAGAATCCAGAAGGCTGTCTGCTCCAAATCATTCAGTTCAGCACCAGGAGCAGCAGTGCAACATCACTCCGCAGGGTTCACTCGCTTCCCCGCACCACCTTCCTCTCCTCTCCTCTCCGCTGCAGTCGTCGTCCTTTCTCCGCCACTCTCTGCCATCGGGAACCCACCGACCGTGGATCCGCCGCTCTTCCAGCTTGCAGTGCCCCCACTTTTCCTGCTCCTTTTGGAAGCTGCTCACAGCCCAAATCACCCAGCACAGTCCAAGCTTCCTCCGCCTCCTTCACTTTCCTGGACACGCCATTTACAGTCACCAACAGGCCGAAGGGGAACAGCCACCTGTATCGCAAATTTCGCCCCCGGAGATAGGCAGTGACCTCTCGTAGCCCCCGTCTTCTGTCAAGGGTCCCCTTGGAGAGATCATTGAAAATGTCCACCTCAGCTCCTTCCCATGCAATCCGCCCGTATTTCCGGGCTATCTGCAGTATTTTCTCCTTCAAGGGGAAGCTGCTCATGCATGCAATAATGTCTCGGGGTTGCTTGTCTCTCCGCGGGCCAAGGCTGCGATGCGCCCGCTCCACCCCTATCTCCCGCTCTCCGGTCTCCGCGCCACCCTCCAGGGCCAGTATATGGGCACACAGCCTTCTAATCACCTGCGTGCAGTCCTTAAACGCCTCCGTCTCTCCGATCCCCTTCACTCGCAAGTTGTTCCGGCGGGCCCGATCCTCAATCTCCTCCAACTTCTCTGTCATCTCCTCGTGCTGTCTCTCCAACTTGCTCTGCGCCTCTGCCATCGCCTGCAACTCGCCGGTGCATTCCTACACGTGGTCCTCCAGCACAGCCACGCGGTCGCCCAGGCCATTCAGATCTTGTTGAATGCTCGCCAGCGACTCCTTAATCTCTTTCCGCATCGCCCCCAACTCGGCATGCAGATCCTTTTTAAAGGCCCGCAGCCATGCCCGGATCGGCATTGCGGCCTCCCGGAGCTCCTCGCTCTCCTCATCCTCCTCTGAGCTCGCCATGCTGCTAGGCCTCTCTGCCTCGGCAGCCGCCTGCCCCTCTTTCTCCCTCCGCTTCACATAGGGAGATTGAAAGTCCGCTAGCTTCTTGCGTGCCGCTTGGGCCATTGCTCCGAACCGCTCCCTGCTTTCACAGGCACCGGGATCAGCACTTTTCCCCCTTTATTAAGCAGGACACCAACGGAGCTCAACTAGAATGCAGCCATTCGCTCCGCGACGTCACCGGAAGTCCTGTTGAAGCTTTTTTGTTGTGGTTGAGAAGTTCTTGCTGTAGTCACGACCTTCACCATTTGCTCTGCCTGAGCTCCAGTAATCTTGCAATAGAAAGATGAAGGTGATTTTCCAACATGACTTTCATGTAAGCATTGCTGTATAGCTGATCTGCCTGGATGATGACCCTCAAGAATTCTTGACAAACCTGACCTTTGGATTGTCCTTCAAGACCAGTTCAGATCAGTGTGTAGTATCCCCCTGCCAGCAGATAATGAAGACAGAGAAAACAAAGTTTCCAGTGACAACATCACTTGTACTAATGCTGGTGCAGTTAGGAACATCTTGAGTTTCTGGACCGGAGTTTCATGGTCCTGGGCAGCCGTGCTCTTGGATGCCTTCCCAGTAGAGCTCATTGAGCAGGCATCTCCAGAGCATATCTTTGGATACCCTGCTGGAGTTTCCTGCCTGGAGAAGGAAAAGCCATGCTCCCTGTTAATTTTACTGGCTGGTTGAGCTTTTTGAGCCTGTGGCTAGTTGGTATGCTGCCCTTTGGTTAACTAATATAGCATCGTTGTTGCCTTTTTTCTCTCTTTTCTCCCTTTTTTTTCACCCCCTTCTCCCTTCCCTTCTGGCTGGGGTATACATCTTAAAAATAAGAAAAAGAAAAGGGGTGCAGATAGTGAAGTGTTCTGGAGCTCTGCAGAATTGTTTCAGAGTGTGTGTTCTTCACTCCCCAGGTAAGGATGGCCTTTGGAGGCCTCTGATTTGTGCCTACCATTTTGGGCAGCCACGAGACCCGAGATTGGGATCTGGGCCGGTTTGCCTGCTTTCATGGGCCGGTTGCACTGGCGGGAGAGTGAATGTCTTTCATTGGAATTTCTGCTGGGCTCCTTTTCTCCTTCCTTCATGGCTGCTGGTTGACGGTGCTTGGAAGATTTTCATGACTCTGTTCATCTTGTCCAGGCTGCGGTTTGAGCTGACCTTATATACGGCTGCAATTGTGCATGCCAGGCCACAGGTGCTGCTGTTTCACCTGCAGCAAGCATCAGGTGATCCCTATGGTGGATAGCTGGTTCCACGGATCCTGGTGGGTCATAGAGAGAGTCCCCTGCTATGCCTCCCACAGCTTCCTCAGTGTCAGAGCAGTCCTACATGGCTCCCCTCAGCAGCCTAGGGCTCTGTTAAAAGCAGGAACGGCCTTCATCATGTCCAGTCAGGATGTTTCTATCCCCCATGCCTCCTGCCTGAAGTAGTGCCTGTGGGAGGAGGGGTAACCTAGCAGCCAGTGGGGAGAGCAGGCCCCTGATTGACATCTTTCCACTCTGGGCCAGTTTCTTTGGAGTTTCTGCAGTTTTTGCATCAGGCATGGTGTTTCTGGCAAGAGGGCCTCAGTAATTCTCAGAGGCCGTCAGAGGAGAGCCTGGCTGTCCATTGACTGGCGGGTCCCTTAGCCACTGCGGATTCTGCTGGGGGCAGAACTCCACCATTGAAGCATTCTTGGCTAGCATCTGGGGGCACAGTGAACCTTCAGCGTTTGCTCTTGACCTCTGCTGAACCTTTGGAGTGTCGCTACCTGCCCTTACCTAGTGACCAGGAGGAAGATTCCATTCATGGCAGCTCCAGGAGTGGGTTGAGCCTAGAGGAGGGCAAGTTGTCTCTCCAGAGAAAGAACAGGACTCCCCCCCCCCCCCCCCGGTCATGCGTCTTTTCAGGTGAGATGAGCTGTCTGCCTTGATAGGATGAAATCTGAGCTTGCTCTAGATCAGCGATGGCGAACCTATGGCACGCGTGCCAGCTGTGGCACGCGAAGGCCTTGCAGCTGGCACGCGTGAAGGTCCGCAAAAAAAGAAAAAGCGGGCTCTGGCTGCTGCCGCGGACGCGGCATCATGCAGTGTCCCGCGGGGCCCCCTCCGCCCGCTAAGCCCCTCTGCAAGGGCTTTCAGATTCGCGAGGGAGACAGCGTCTCCCTCGCGTCTCTGTTAAGCCCGCAGGGGTTAATGGGAAATTTCCCATCAGCCCCTTTAGACGCGAGGGACTGATGGGAAATTTCCCATTAGCCCCTGCGGGCTTAACAGAGACGCGAGGGAGACGCTGTCTCCCTCGTGAATCTGAAAGCCCTTGCAGAGGGGCTTAGCGGGCGGAGGGGGCCCCGCGGGACACTGCATGCTGCCGCGTCCGCGGCAGCAGCCAGAGCCCGCTTTTTCTGTTTTTAAATTTGCCGGGGGGGGGGGGGGTGAGGACTGCGAATGGGCTAGGGGGGGGTTGGGACTGCTAATGGGCTGGGGGGGGGGTTAGGACTGCTAATGGGCTAGGAGGGGGGGGGGTTAGGACTGCTAATGGGCTAGGAGGGGGGGGTTAGGACTGCTAATGGGCTGGGGGGGGTTAGGACTGCTAATGGGCTGGGGGGGGTTAGGACTGCTAATGGTATAGGAGGTGGGGTTAGGACAGCTAATGGGCTAGGGGGGGGTTAGGACTGCTAATGGGCTAGGAGGGGGGGTTAGGACTGCTAATGGGCTAGGGGGGGTTAGGACTGCTAATGGGCTGTGGGCTGATGGGGGCTGTCTGGAAATGGGGTGATGGGGGTTAGGACTGGTAATGGGCTATGGGGGGGGGGTTAGGACTGCTAATGGGCTAGAGAGGGGGGGTTAGGACTTCTAATGGGCTAGGGGGGGGTTAGGACTGCTAATGGGCTGACGGCGAGGGGTAAGGACTTGAGGTGGGCTGTTGGGTGGGGTTAGGACTGGAAATGGGCTGATGGGGGGTTAACACTGGAGGTGGTCTGATGGGGTTAGGACTGGTAATGGGCTATGGGGGGTTTTAGCACTGATAATGGGCTATGGGGGGGCTGGGACAAGAAATGGGCTGATGGGGAGGGGTTAGGACTTGAGGTGGGCTGATGGGGTTAGGACTGGTAATGGACTGTGGGCTGATGGGGGGTTAGGACTGGCAATGGGCTATGGGGGGCTGACTGGAAGTGGAGGGTTAGGACTGGTAATGGGTTATAGGGGGGGGGCTTAAACTGAAAATGGGGTGATGGGGGGTTAGGACTGGAAGTGGGTTGATGAGGGGGGGATAGGACTGGTATTGGGTTGGGGGCTGCTAGGACTGGAAATGGGCTGATGCAGGGACTAGAAGGGAATGGATGCTGGGTGAGGCTGGAACTAGAAGGGAGCTGGTGTTGGGGGAGGATTAGAATGGGATGGGGCTGGGAGAGTAAAATGGAGAGGGGAAAAATATTTTGTGTGGGAGGGATAAAAAATCTACAATTGGCCGGGTATTGGGAGAGTAAGTGGGGATTGAGGATGGAGGGGTAAATTTTGAGTAGATGAAATAGGAATGAGGAAAGAGCCAAAGGAGAAAGATTAGTATGTTAAAGCAGATGTAGAGAGAGAATGGAAAAAAAAAACAAGAAGACAGAAGAAAGGACAAATGGACAGCAGATGGAGAGTTAGCAGAAGACACGAAGAAACCAGAAGAAAGTGGCTGGAACAATTGCAACTGAAAAAAAATGCACAAAAGGTAGAAAAATATCTCTTTATTTTGAATTTATTAACTGGAATATGTCAGCTCTGGGAAATGTGCATCATTAATTTTTGCGCTTTGTTTAGTACAAGAGGAAATTAATATATAGTTTTATTTCTACAGTGTTGTTGTATATTCCAAGTTTGGCTTTTGGGGTTCCCAGTTTAATTATTGTCTTCCTGTTTCTAAATTGTGATTCCTTGTTTGGTGATGGTCTGTTCTGCATGTGTAACTGAGCTGAGGTATTCTGTTTATATAATTCCTATTTGACATTGCCACTTGTTCTTTCCCCAGT
Source organism: Ichthyophis bannanicus (assembly GCA_033557465.1). Lineage (NCBI taxonomy): Eukaryota > Metazoa > Chordata > Amphibia > Gymnophiona > Ichthyophiidae > Ichthyophis > Ichthyophis bannanicus. The sequence goes on along the minus strand of CM066037.1, from coordinate 49,164,055 downwards.
AGGTCATGTATTGTTGTTCTCTGAGATGTATTGGTTTAATATTTGCAGTGTTGCCTTTTGATAGGTAGAGTATGGTGCTTTGTGAGTCCTGGTAGTGCTGTTAGGATACGGCGGGTTTGCTATGGGTTCTAAATGGGCAGCGTTTGTAGTAGTTCCTAATGTGCCTGGCGGTTGGTACTGGATTATAGTAATGTAGAAACCTTTTAGTCTTTCTTTATCCATATACTCATTAAGAGGCATGTTTACTAAAAGTTAGTGTATGGTAACATTATGCAAATATTTATGCAAATGAAGCACCTTATGCAAATGGGGCTTTAATTGACGTGCTGGCACTTTGAGGAAATTCTTTGGTTTTGTGCGGCAGTTTGGGCACTCGGGCTCAAAAAGGTTAGCCATCACTGCTCTAGATAGTGGAGGCACCAGCCAAGGGGAAGAGAAATCAGGAAGAGATCCATTCATGGAGGGTCTCTGTAAACCTTCTATAGCATTTCCCTTTTCTCAGACCCTCTGGCATATGGTTCTGGCGGAGTGGGATTCTCCTGACACCCTATTGCGCTAAGTGAAGGTCATGAGTAAGCTCTATACCCATCTTCAGGTGGATAGTGACAACTGGCTTCTTTTATCTAAGGTTGATGCATTGATGGTGGCTGTCACAAAGTGCACTACCATCCCAGTAGAGTGCAGCACAGCCCTCAAGGATCAACGGGGCTGAAAGGTGGAGGTCTTGTTGAAGACTGCCTTATTGACCTCCTTCCTTAGTCTCCAGGCAGCTGTTTGTGGCGGTCTAGCAGCACATGCACTTTTGTTGGGGTCAGTTGCTGCTGAAGGACTCCTGCCCGGTTGGAGTTGGTTGTGGTGTTTTGGGCCAACACCTTGTATGATCTCATCCGCCTTTCCGGAAAGGACATCGTGGCGGCTACGTGGCTTGGTGTTGGTTGTGGCTCCAGCACTAGGCCACAGATGCAGCATCTAAGGCATGGTTGTCCAAGTTTCCTTTTAAGGGGAAGCATCTCTTTGGAGAGGACCTGGAAAGGTTGGTGAAGGACTTGGCCAGAGGATAAACCAAAGGCTTCTTCCAAGTGGACCTCCTCTCTCTCCTCACCCTTCTTGCCCTCGCTTTAGGTACTCTCATTGTTACCATCCAGGCAAATGGTCGGCTCTGTTTTTCCAAGTCTTGGGGCAAGTTGCAGCCTTTTCGTGGCACCCACAGGTCCCATGACTACTAATCCTTGAGAGAAGCCGCCTTTCATCCTGCCAAGTGATGGGCAGGGGACCTATTCTGGGTTACATTTGATTGGCGACTGGCTCTGCCTCTTTCACCAGGAGTGAGCCCAGGTTTTTATTGATAGTTAGGTTCTCAACAACAAATTGCAGATGTCAAGAATGTCGAAGTGGATTATCTCAGTTGACATGTTCTTGACCCAGGAGAGTGGGAGCTCACACCAGTGGCATTCCAGTGCTCTTTGGACTGCTGGTGCCATCCCTACATAGATTGGATGATGACCGAGAGCAGTGCCAGGGTGGAAAGGTTCTTCAGCTGTCGAAAAGAGATTGACTTCACAAGGCTTGATGCAGTGGTGCAGCCTTACCACGAAAGCTCCTTCTGTACTGCTTTCCACTGTGGCTTCTGATCGGGCGATTGATCCACAGATAGAGATCCATTGGCTCTGGTGATTCTGGTAGGTCCAGATTGGCCATGGAGACACTGGAATGCTGACTTGGTCAGACCTCTGGTAGACCAGCCTTTTTCCCTTTGGCAGGAGGGAGGATTACAGCTCTATGAGCCAGTCCTGATGGACATCAGGGCTTCCTTCTCGATTATGGCTTGGCCCTTGAGAGGTGGCATCTCAAATGCAAAAGTTACTCTTCCTTAGTAATCTCCACATTCTTGAAGATGAGGCTCCACCTGCCTCATCTACATTCATGTTTGGGGTCTTTTTGAAGCGTGGTGTCGGTTATGGGACTGTTGCCTTGGAGGGAAGACTTGCCCTTTGTTATCCTTTTTTCAGGATGGGTATGACAAGGGTCTCATCTTGAGCTTGCTGAAAGTGCAAATCATAGCTTTGGCTTGTTTTTTGGGGGCTGGTGGATGGACACCCAGTGCCTTCTCACTCAGACACATGTCCCCTTTCCTACAGGGAGGTCTAGCACTTCCATCCTCCTGTGTGGCCATTAGTTTCACCTTGTGATCTGGGCCTGGTGCTTTGGGCTTTGAAGTTGCCCTTTGACCTGCTGAAGTGGGCCACATTTAAGGATCTCTCTCTCAAGACAGTCTTTTTGGTCACTATTTGCTTGGTGTTCTGCATCTCGAAATTGCACGCTTTCTTGTAGGGATCTGTATCTCTCACCTTCTTGGTAGAGACTATTTCCTTTCTGGTTCCTTCCTTTTTTCTAAAGGTGATTTCCCTGCCATCCTTTGCTCCCAAGCAGTGTGTTGGAAAAGATACGAACTTGCACCTGGTGGATGTGTGGATGGTGCTTCTTAGGTACCTGAAGTTTAACCCTTTTTCTAGATCAGATAGACTGTTTGTCTTGTATGCTGGGCTGTGTAAAGATGAAGCAGCCTCTTAAGTCCACCTTAGGGAGATGGATAAAGGAAGCAGTGATCTCAGCTTATGTCTTAAAGAATAAGCTCGTGCCTGAGGGATTGAGGCTTACTTTACCCGAACACAGGCCACGTCCTAATCGGAGGCAGGTTTTGTCAGCCCAGTCAACATTTGTCGAGCAGTGACATGGTCTTTCCTCTCTAAATGGTCAAGAATCACCAGTTGGATCTACATGCCAAGGTAGATGTGACATTCGGTACAGTGATTTTAAAGGCAGCAGTGTCTTCTTCCCCGTCCATTGGAGTTGTAGCTTTGACATTTCCCACTGGTCTAGCAGGACAATCCGGAAGGTGAAATTTTATTTACCTGATAATTTCCTTATCTGGCGTCCTGCTAGACCAGTCCAGGACCCATCCTACTGCTGTTTCTGCTGTTGAATTCTCATAAAATTCTCTAAATAGTTGGCCTTCATGGCCCTTGCTTGGGGTGCTTCCTATGGAGGATGTTTGGTTATTTGGAGTTGCACTCTTTAAGTAGTTAGTTCTATGTTATCTATGCTTTGTAAGAAAAATACTGAAGGTTGCCCCTAACTGCACCAGCACTTGTACCAGTGATGATGTCACTGGAAGCTTCTAGTTTTCTCTGTCTCTATCGTCTGCTGACAGGAGTATACTACCCATTGGTCTGGACTGGTCTAGAAGGATTCCAGGAAAGAAAATTATCAGGTAAGTAAAATTTTACCTTGCATGTCCAGTCACTTCCCAAATTCTGATTAGGATTCTTCTCACTCCCTTCCCTCCCTCATCAACAATGTTAATGCTTTTCTCCTTCAGCTTCCCTTTGGGGTAGTGCTTCCTGCTGAAAGAGGAGCATCATACTGTATGGATGACTTTGAGCCAGCTGCCAGTCCCACTACTACTTGCAGGTTTCTGTGCAGTCTTGAGACTAGCACACCCAATTTTCAAGGTTTCAAGGATTATTCTTGAGGGTTATAGGGTGATTCAAGCTCCCTTGCGTAGTGTAGAGGTGAAATCTTTCTTCAGGATTGAATTTTTTAATGTCCTTTCTTCACTTGGTAACTGCCATATTCTAGTCTTTCTCGCTAAGGGCCATGCCCACACCCATCTGGTTAGGTTACTCGCCAGTCTATTATCCTAATGTGAGCTATAGTGTAATACAGACCTCATGTGTTGCTGCATGGTTTGTAGGGTAACGCCTGCAGAAATCAACCAGTTTATCATTGGCTTTCTCTTCTTCACAGATGACATGGCAGAACTGCTGCTCGGAGAGTCCAAACTAGAGCTCTTCTTGAAAGAAAACCCATTTAAAGAGGGAAGTAGTCCCCGGTGTCCCAAGCCGAAGCTGGCTGAAGTTAGGAAGCATCTCACTGCAGCATTGGATAGAGGAAACCTGAAGGTACTCGTCAGTCTCTGGGCAGTGGTGTAGAGTGTGTTCCTGGAAACAGAAGGGGTGGGAGAGCTTGCATTAAAACCTGTGTCTTTAGTATCTCAGATGTGACAAATATGTCCCTGTCCTCTCTGCCTGGATCTTTGCATTTGAAATTTCCTTATAAGGAATTTGTAAAAGGATATGCCTTAGTGTTGTGCTACTATAGGCTTATTAGATTCAAGATGTCTGGGTGGAGGGGGGAGGTAAGGCGCCACCCACATTCAGTACCCATTGTGTCTGAGGAGGATGCCAGGCCTCGCCTACATTCCCATGTTCAGTGCCGGGTGTGTGTGTGTTTGGGGGGGTGGGTGTCTGGCCTCACCCACTTTAAACGCTTCGGGGGAGATATTCAGCAGTGGTGGTTAGCTCTTATAAAGGACGCTAGCCATCGCCGCTGAACTTAAGACCCAGATACTCAGTGCCGGGGGTTACATCAGGTCATTGGCATTGAATATTTGGGTCAGCCGGATAGCAGCGATATTCAGCTGCTGCCTGGTTAGCTTCTGTGGAGAAAGTTAAGCCGGCCTTTAAGGTGTCTTTCGCCACTTAGGGACAGTGGCTGAATATTGCCACTGCCCGGTTATCCCTGGGTGCTGCCCCTGGAATATCAGGACTGCTAACCCCATTAATCACTCTGAATGTCGGGCCCTCAGTGTGTAGGGGGTCAGGCCTCGCTCATGTTCAGTGCTTTGGGATGTAGTCAGTCATCAGTAGCGGTCATACAGTGTGAAAGAAATATTCCAGCCGATAATGGAAATACAGAAGTCATTTGCAGTACTCTGCAGTGATTTTGCTAGGAAGTTTTAGTATGTATACACAAGATGCTCTTTGCTGTTGGAAGCCAGGGAGTGTACAATTTCTCTACCTCATTTGTAGCCAAAACCATTTAGGAATTTCCTACATCCATATGGAATCAATGCTCCCCTTTCTTATCGTCTCTCCAGTCCAGTCCAGTCCAGTACGTGTGGGTTATCTCCCTTCTCCAGCAGTGGGAACTGAGCATGTCCGATTTCTGATGTCACAGATCAAGAGCTCCGTCTTCAGCTCTAGGAAACCAGTATCTCAGTCCTCAGCAGCTGGAGAGGAGCCTTTGCATGATGGACTCCACTGAAAGGATTTGGATTTGGCCTATTTAAACAAAAAAAAAAAAGTAAGGACAGCTTTCTCATTCTAGATTGATTGTATATATTGTAGCTGGGTAGAGCAGTGAGCTGACAGTGGTGCAGGGACTGCTCTGGTCTCACTGGGGCCCTTGAAAGGGTCAGGTGAAGCCTGGGGTTTAAGTTCCTGGTGGCCCAGGGCTGTTTCCCTGACAGCCCACTATAGCGTTGTGCTTATACTGGAGCGCTCCCTGTTCACAGTGTTTTTCATGGTACTGTCTCTTTAAAAACAAAACAAAAACAAAAAAACCCAACACAATAAGTAAACCTAATTGGAGCTTCCTTTCTTCTGCTACTCTGTACCCTTGCTGATCAGCCGATCAATCGTCAGGTTTTTCTCTGTCTTGCCAGCGGGCTTTTATGTTGGATCAGTGAGTGCTTCTTACCTTAGCTCCAGTTTGTTTTTTTTTTTTCCCATGCGGGTGTCTGACCGTCAGTGCAATCAACAGTGCATGCAGTACTCTGCTCCCTACTGGGCTGTTTGCTGTGGAAGCTGCAGTTTAAGTAAAAACGGGCTTTGTAGAGGCTGCCTTAGGTAGAACAAGGCATGTGAGCAGTTTTTGAATGGCGCAGACATGCTGACAGATTCCGGGCCCTCAGAATTGGAGTTAGCCCCTGCTGCAGCTGAAGCTGTGGTTTTGGTGGGAAACTAGACCATTTCACTGCAGGAATCCATTTCAGGCTCAGCAAAGGGAAAACAATGAAAACGCTAGTCTAAGCAGGTTTCAATACCGGGACAGCTCCTTTAGGGTTTTTAGTGCTCTGGAGTCCCTGTTCTCGCTGGAAGTTATTTTGGCTATGCACAAGGCATATTGCCTAAAGCAACAGCAATCTGCTCCTGTAAGCAGCTAGTCTGTGGAGAGATCCTCTTAGGATTTGGAGACAGAGACCCTGCAGGAGGGACTCTAGGGTGGGGGAGCCTTCAAAAAAGAAGAGAAAAGCTGAAGAGAAGGATATCTGGGGGGTCAGACTTCTTCTTTGTCCCCAGGCTCTGAAAAGCTGGGTGAAAGTCCTACAGATCTCTGGGAAGAGACCGAGGGACTGGAGTTGGCAGAGGGGGAAATCCCTCAGGGGGAGGACCCTGGAGTATTTTGTATGTTTCACAGAGAGGAGCTTCCGGCTCAAATTGCTCAGTCGCTGGCCGCTTTGAATATAACGTGGATCCCGGCTGTGGTAGAGGAGCCCTTGGAGGATCCACTCTTACAGTGGCTTAAGGGATCACAGACTTGCTTCCCAGTTCATCGAATGATTAAGAAAATGACTGTAACTGAATGGGATGTGCTGGAGGCAGGATTACAGAGGGATTGGGCTATGGCCTGCCTGTACCCCATTCCGGAAGATGAGCGAGAACTCTTGAGACTGCCTAAGGTGGATGTCTTAGTTTCAGCTGTCACAAAGAAGACCACTATTCCGGTGGAAGGTGGAGTGGTGTTAAAGGATTTGCAGGACCGCAAGCTGGAGTTTTTCTTGAAACAGGCCTTTGACACAAGCGCCTGACCTTGCAAACTTCAATTTGCGGAGCCTACGTGACACGGTCTTCCATATGCTGGATTCAGAGTTTGGTTCCCTCGGAAGAGGAGTTTCCAAGGGGTCCACAGGAGGTAGCTAAGCTGGAATCAACCTCAGCTTACTTGGTGGATGCCTTTTATGATTTGGTGTGGGTTTCTTCCAAGACCATGGCTTCCATTATTGCAGCCTGCAAGTTCCTGTGGCTCCAAGACCAGACTTAGCAAGCTCCCTTATAAACGCAAGTTGCTATTTGGAGAGACAGTGGATAAGTTGGTTAAGGGCCTGGGCAATACTAAGAAAGCTTGGTTACCGGAGGACTGGCCAAAAGGGACGAAACAAGGAAATATGTCCCGAGGTTAACCCAGGGACTTTAGAAGGTTTTGTGTGACATGCTTTGCCTCTTATCAGCTTGGGCAATACCCTCAGAGGGAACCGTCCTTTCGAGGCTTCAGGGAGTCCAATAGGGGTTACTGTTTCTCCCCTCTAGCTCCCTCGAAGAAGACACAAGGAAGCCAAGCAGGCTCAGGAGGAGTTAAGAACATAAGATATGCCATACTGGGTCACTTGGCCTTCAAAAAAAAAAAAAACCCGGCTGCAGAAGCTGATGCCGCTGCAGTGGCGGCAGTAGCAGAATGAAGTGCCCCGTGGCTGCCTCCCCGGAAGAGCCATGCCAGTGTCCCCCCCCCCCCCCTGCGCTGGCTCAGCTTTGCAGATCCATGCGAAGGGAGAAGCTGCGGCTGTGGGGCACTTCATGCTGCAGCACCGGTGGGCTCAGCTTTAACAGAGCCGCGTGAAAGGGAAACACTCTCCCTTTGCGCAGCTCTGCAAAGCTGAGCGGGGGGGGGGGGGGATGCACGGCTCTTCCGGGGAGGTGGCAGCCACGGGGCACTTCATTCTGCAGCCGTTTTGGGGGGGGGTCTTTTTTTCAATTTCCATGGGCTTGGGGGGGGGTAGCACAGGAAATATTAATGGGCTGATGGAGGGAGGGCTGGAATAGAAATGGGCTGATGGGGGGTTAGAACTGGAAATGGGCTGATCTGGAGGGGGGGCTAGGACAGGTAATGGGCTATGGGGGGGGCTAGGACTGGAAGTGGGCTGATGGGGGGGTTAGAACTGGAAATGGGCTGATGAGGGGTTAAGAATGGATATAGGTTGATCGGGAGGGGGGTTAGAACTGGAAATGGGCTGATCGGGAGGGGTGCTAGGACTGGTTATGGACTGATTGGTGGGGTTAGGCCTGGAAATGGGCTGATTGGAGGGCTAGGATAGGAAATGGACTTATTGGGGGGGGTTAGGACTCGTAATGGGCAGATGGGGAGGCTAGCACTGGAAATAAGCTAGGACTGGTAATGGGCTGATTGGGGGGCTAGGACTGGAGTGGGCTGATAAGGGGGATAGAACTGGAAATGGGCTAATGGGGGAGGGGAGGAGAGTGCTGCTGGCCCTGGAAGAAAACTAGGGGTGAGGGCTACAACTGGGCTGATGCCAGGGGATGGTAGAATAGGACTGGAAGGGAGCGGATACTGAGAGGGTCTGCCAGGGGAAGGAGGGGGCAGGAAGAGAGCTGACACGGGGGAAGGAGGGGATTGGAAAGGAGCTGACACCTGGGATGTACTGAAGGGGGATCCAGAAGGGAACTGACATTTGGGGATGGGAGTGGTAGGTGGCTGGGTAATGGGGAGGAGGCTGGAAGGGAGCTGACATGCGAATGGCACTGAAAGGGGGATGGACAGAGGGGTAGGGCGACTGGAAGGGAGCATCTCCAGGAACAAGCAGTAATGTAGTCTTCACATATGGGTATCGTCGGTACCGACGGAGCCTGCGCAGGAACGCTCCCCAGTGTCCAGTAGGAACGCTTTTGGGAGCATCCCTCAGCACATGCACGCTGCCTTCCCGTCTTTCCAACTGTCCCTCTTCAGTTCTTTGTTTTCCGCGGAGCCGACAGGACCCATACCCTGTCACCGCAGAAAATTCCGTCTTTAAAATTGTTTTCTTGTGGTCGCGTTTGCCTCCGCACGATGCCTATTGGTACCACCGGTTCTTTTCTTTTTTCAAAAAATTTTATACTTTGAACTGTTTCTCTTCAGAAACTTTTCTTTTTCGGTGCTAGGCGCCATTTTGGGCATTAGGCCTCATATTCCTGAAACATGGAAAAACCAACTAGTGGTTTTAAAAAATGTACTAAGTGTGGCGGTACCATTTCCGTCATTGACACCCATGATTGGTGTCTTTAAATGTTTAGGGCCTGAACATTCTCCATTTGAATGTCTCTCCTGTATGGGGATGACTAAGAGAGGAAGACCAGAACCGGGCTGCAAAGCTCGGTACTCTCTTTTCTTCGGATGCTAGATCCATTGCATCGACATCTTCAAGAGCCTCCTCTTCCTCCCATGGATCTCAGGTAATTAAACAAAAAATCCGTTCCTCAAAGGGTAGCTCTCCTGCTAAGCATCGAGAGGCCGTTGGCATTGCCCTTGAGGGAACCATACCGGCAAAACAGCCCTGGCGGGAGGCTTCGGCTTCCAAAGCATCAATGGGGCTCTAGGATGTTCTCGAGGCCTCGACCTCGCAAGAACTACTGGTGCCATGCTCAGGGGTCCCGGCCGTTTTCACCGGTACCAGCACCCAGGCATCGGCAGCATCGATAGACCAGAGGTTCCTCGCTATCGAACGCAGCATTGCAGCTCTTCTCACAGCTGAGGTACCATTGACACCTATGGTTCAACGGGCACCGGTACCGACATCGATACCGATGCCGGTACCTACACCGGAACAGACACCGGTACCGGCCCCGGTGGGGGATCTTCCCACGCCATCTTTGGCTGGAATCGACAGATCGGTACCGGATCAACTCGTTACCGACTTTGATCGATACCGGGATCGTGCTTTGCATGAGCATCGTGGTCAGGAATACTTCGAATCCTCTGATTCCAAAGACTCTGACAGTTCTGCTGGTACCAGAGGGTTTCTCCTGGAAGATCCCTCTTCTCCCCAACGCAGAATGTCACCTCCAAAGGACATGTCTTTTCAGGATTTTATTCGTGATGTGGCCAAAGGCCTTTCAATCATGGTAGCTCCTGAACAGGAACCCAGAGCAAAGGAATTGGAAATTCTCCAATATCCTAAAGCTCCAAAGGAGGCAGCCACTCTGCCCATCCATGAAATTCTGCATAACCTGATGCTCAGAATGTGGGAGACACCTCTGACCACATCTCCTCATTCTAGGAGGCTTGATACTATGTATTGAGTTACGCCATGTCCTGGATTTCAAAAGACTCAGTTGCCACACCATTCAATGGTGGTAGAGTCAGCCATGCGTAGGATGAAAAGTGCAAAGAGGCATGCATCCAATCCCTCAGGTCGTGAATGCAGGACTCGATGCTTTTGGGCGCCAAACTTTTCAGGCTTCCATGCTTTCAGCTAGGATCAGTTCATATATACTATATATACTCATACTTTGTAACTAAAACAGCACCACTGACCATAAATAATCTCATCAAAACAGAACCCACCCATAATCTCCAAAGGAGGGACCAGTTAAATAAACTAACAACACCAAAAGAATTCATTAGGGCTATAAAATCCACAAACAAGAAAGCCTTCTCCCATGCAGCCCCCATCTTGTGGAACACAATCCCAATAGAATTAAGACAATTACCTGAAATTATGGAGTTTAGGAAAAAACTTAAAACACACTTATTTACAATGCACTATGGATCCGTGATGAACTCACCTCTCACCTCGATAAAGGATAACCCTACGCCAGATAATACATTACTTAACAAAGGAATGAAGTACTATACCCCTAAAACAATGTATTGAAGACAAATAACTCTGTATATAGTTTAATCCTGTTTCATTTGTACATAGTTCACTAATTGTTAATTGTTAACTGTAATATCTAAGTTACAAATTGTTATATGTAAAAACAGCTTGCACTGTTTATTGTTGTTCTATGGGAACCGCATCTGATCAATGGAAGGAGCGGTATATAAAAAATCTGTTAATTAAATTAAATTAATTAAATATGGACATGTTCCTCAAAGAAGTTACAGGAGACTTGGAGCTTATGAGCCCACTTCTCCCAGATGACAAGAGACAAGACTTTCTTGCTCTAGTTAAGCATGCTCAAGATGTCTCCAAGTTTGTGAATCGTGCAGCCTTTGACTGCTTTGAATGCATCAGCAGAACCTCTGCTATTGCCATTAGGGCACGACGGATTGCCTGGCTTCAGGCATCAGACTTGGAGACTTGGGTACAGGACAAGTTAGGCAATATTCCTTGCACGGGAGAGAATCTCTTTGGCAAGAACTGGCAGGAAAAGGCTAACGAGTTAGATGCTGACAATACCACTCTAGATAGATTGTCAAAATCTACAGCCACTCCAGCCAAAAAGAAGCCTTATAAAAAACCCTCTTTTTCAGCAAAAAGAGGAAATGTTATCCTTCCTATACCCAGCAGAGTCAAACTCGGGGTCAGGTTGCCCAAAAGGGACAAACTAGACAAAAAGAAGCCAAAAGGCCCGAGAGCCCAACCAGCTCCGCAGGTTCAGCCCCCTCAAGGGCTTTGACTCCTTCATAGAGAGCTTAGCCTTCCTGCCCTGAGGGGTCCCCAACACCCCAATATCCCAGGCAGGTTATGCCACTTTGCCAACAGATGGCATCAGATAACAGCAGAAGATTGGACTCTGTCCATTGTAGGAGAGGGGTACAAGCTCCATTTTCACAGCATGCCCCCTTCTACAATTCTAAGGCAATTCAATTCTCAAATCTCCGCAGACAATCTGTTAGATCACGAGGTCTCAACACTTCTTGCCCAAGGGGCAATAGAAGAGGTCCCCATTCTTCAACGGGGTGCAGGGTTCTACTCCCCCTGTTTTCTTATTCCAAAGAAAACAGGAGGGGACAGATCCATTCTAGACCTCAGAGAATTGAACAAATACCTGTTCCGAGAGAAGTTTAAAATGATTTCTCTTGGAACTCTTCTGCCATACCTTCAAAGCCAGGATTGGCTTTGCTCTCTAGACTTAAAGGATGCATACACTCACATTCTGATCCATCCAAATCACAGGAAATTCTTACAATTCGTTTTCAAGGGGAAAACATTTCCAGTACAGGGTTCTTCCCTTTGGTCTGGCTTCAGCTCCAAGGGTATTCATGTAATGCATGGCAGTAGTAGCTGCATTTCTACGAACCCTGGGGATATTCGTCTTCCCTTACTTAGACGACTGGCTCATTCGAGCCCCTACAGTTGCAGAGGCCAGAACTGCACTGTCTCGCACAGTGCAAATCCTCCAATACTTGGGGTTGGTAATAAACTTTCCAAAATCCCAACTTGTTCCTCCCAATGCCTGGAATTCATAGGGGCCTGTCTAGATACCAGACTTGCAAAGGCTTTCCTTCCACAGGCCGGGTGTCTTCTCATAATGCAACTAACTTCTCAAGCAGCAGGGAAGTCCTCCCTAACTGCTCGAGAGCTACTACAGTTGCTGGGACATATGGCATCCACAGTTCATGTAGTCCCATATGCTCGCCTCCATATGCGGGCAGCTCAGTGGACCCTATCCACACAGTGGACACAGGCCACAGGACATTTATCAGACAAAATAGTAAACTCTCAATGACTAATTTTGTCCATCCAATGGTGGCAATCACTAGAAAATCTGACAGTGGGGTCTCCTTTCCATCAACACCTTTTTCAGGCCACCCTAACAACAGATGCATCACAGGTGGGTTGGGGAGCACAGCTGAATCATCTCTCTACCCAGGGCACCTGGACTCCACAGGAGGCTGGTCTACACATAAACCTCCTGGAATTAAGAGCAATCTATTTAGCTCTTCGAGTATTCCACGCCCAGCTCAGCTACAAGACCGTCTTAGTTCAGACGGACAATCAAGTAGCCATGTTCTATGTGAACAGGCTTGCTGTCGTTATGCAACGAAGCTTTACGACTGTGGGCCCTCGCCAGAGAGTATCAAATTCACCTTCTAGTGGTATATCTTCCAGGTATTCAAAACCTTTGGGCAGACAAACTCAGTCGAGTACTGCTGCCTCATGAGTGGTCTCTCCACCTAGGCCAGGTGGCAAAGAGATTTCATCTCTGGGGCACTCCAGACATAGATCTCTTTGCAAGTCCATTGAATGCCAAACTTCCCCGGTTCTGTTCCAGGATTCCGGCTCACAATTGTCAGGCAAGGGATGCCATCCTCTTTCACTGGGGTCAGGACTTCCTTTATGCCTTTCCATCCATTCCCCTCATCCATTCCTGTTGCCAGTAGCCACCCAGTCCATTGGAAACTGTGACAAACGGCTATTTATTAATTCCCATACTCATCCCCCATACCCTACTATACTATTGTCTGTACCGTACTACTAGTAATCTAGAATGTACAAAGTCCCATTATCACTCATTACCCTCCTCACCCTTGGTCTCCCCTGCGTCACAAATGCCCTTAACCAGGATACCAGCTACATACCAATACTACATACAATTGGAAGGAGATGGTATGAATTCCCCCACCACACAACGGCAAAAAACAACCATACATCCTACTCACATCTACTTAACATTCCTCTACAAGTCATCAACAAGACACAAGCTGAGAAACACCATCGCCAACGACTACTGAAATGTGCGTTGATAAATGCCAGATCAGTACGATCAAAATGGCCTGCAGCCATGGACCTGATTCCACGATACAATCTTGACATCCTGATGGTCACGGAAACATGGCTATCTGTGACAACGTTCTCCTGAATCAGATGCTGCCACCAGGATTTGATCTTTACACATGCCACAGGTCCACTCAGAAAGGAGGTGGGACGCTCATCCTCGCCAAAGCAGATCTAAACTTCAAGCTATGCAACTCCTCCAGCTCAGCCCACCTTGACTCCCTCACCATATCTAATGAACTCTGCTCAATCAACCTTCTTTATCGAGCACCCTCCCCATTACCGGATGACCTTCCAACAGTAATTGAGCTCGCATGCACAACATCCACCTCACGCTCTCCAAATTGGTTAGTTGGTGATTTCAACCTCCCATCTCTCCATGACAGCCACTCAGCAGCATTTCTAGATGCACTAGAGGATCTAGGCTACAAACAATACGTCGACTCACCCACTCACACTAAGGGAGGTAAACTAGACCTCATTTTCGCACCTCATTTCAACACCTCAACACACCAAGCCCTTGCACTGTCGGTTCTACCAGTGCCATGGTCAGATCACAACCTTATCCAATTCAATATACCCACCTTTACTTCTCGCAAGAGCCAAATACCATCTAACACACCTGTAACTCACACAGCTCGCTTTCAACCTCTCAACCCTGACACTGTCCTAGAAAGCCTTCAACCACTTATGACCAACACCACCCTCAACTTAGACGACCTTATAGCCAAATGGGACGAGAACCTCAGAGCCGCCTCATGTCCATTGCACAATGACAAGAAAACAAGAAAACGAGAACACGCGCCATGGTTCTCTACTGACCTTCGTACATCTCTCAATCACCTACGCAAACTTGAGAGACAGTGGCGAAGAACCCACTCACCAGAGGCCCTTGCAGCATATAATTCACACTTAGATACCCACCGTGGGAAGATAACACTGAGTAGGAAACTCTACCACACAAACTTATTGAAACGCTCCATCAATAAACCACATGCACTATTCAGGTTAGTAAAATCCATAACAGGAGAGCCAGTTTCAGCCCAACCTGCAATGCCTCAGCCACAGGACTACGCAAACTACCTGCAATCAAAAATGATTAAGGCCAGCACGAACATAAATATCAACAACCCCTCCGTAGCACTCAAGGCATCCCCAATAACACCATTTTGTAATTTCAACACGGTATCAACTAGTGAGATTGAGAACATCATCGCCTCCATCAATCCTAGCACGGCACCTAATGACCCATGCCCAGCCAGCTGGATCAAAGATCTGCGACACGATCTAAGCCAAATCTTGTGCAAGATGCTGAACCAGTCCTTTCTAACTGGCTCATTCCCCCAGTGTCTGAAACACACTTCTATCAGGCCCCTACTGAAAAACAGTAAACTTGATCCATCCAAAGTCGAATCATTTAGGCCAATCTCGAGCATCCCCCAACTTGCAAAAATCATCGAGAAAGCTGCTCAACAACAGATCCAGCATCACATTGACACGGAAGCACCACTAGACCAATCACAACATGGATTCAGAGAAGCACATGGAGTCGACACAATCTTTACAACCCTATTCAATGATCTGGTCACAGGAATAAACAGCATCCAACAAGGATTTGTCCTCATCTTTCTAGACATCTCCGCCGCCTTCGACTCTGTGAATCACGATATACTTCTGCAACGCCTGATAGAAAAGGGGATTCGAAGCACAGCACTGGAATGGTGTAAATCCTAAGAACATAAGATATGCCATACTGGGTCAGACCAAGGTCCATCAAGCCCAGTATTCTGTTTCCAACAGTGGCCAATCTAGGTCATATGTACCTAGCAGTTTCCCCAAGGGACACAGGTTCCACAATGCTTGTATTGGTTCAAGCATTGATATCCTGGGTCCCTTCTTAATAATGGCTTATGGACCTTTCCTCCAGGAACTTGTCCAAACCTTTTTTAAACCCAGCTACACTAACAGCCTTTACTACATCCTCCGGTAACAAATTCCAGAGTTTGATTACACGTTGAGTGAAAAAATATTTTCTCTTATTAGTCTTAAATAGTTTACCCTGTAGCTTTATTGCATGTCCCCTAGTCTTTCTATATTCTGATAAGGTAAACAATCGATCTACGTTTACCCGTTCCACTCCGCTTATTAATTTATAGACTTCTATCATATCTCCCCTCAGCCGTCTCTTTTCCAGGTTAAAGAGCCCTAACCTTTTTAGCCTTTCTTCATAGGAGTATCCTTCCATCCCCTTTACCATTTTGGTGGTTCTTCTCTGAACCTTTTCTAATAACTCTATATCCTTTTTAAGATACGGCGACCAGAATTGCACACAATATTCAAGGTGCGGTCTCACCATGGAACGATATAGAGGCATTATAATACCTTTGTTTTATTTTCCATTCCTTTCCTTATCATACCTAGCATTCTATTTGCTCTCTTGGCCGCCGCTGCACACTGGGCCGAGGGTTTTAACATGGTATCCACAATGACGCCTAAATCTTTTTCCTGGGTGGTGGTTCCTAATGTGGAACCTTGCATCGTGTAACCATAGTTTGGGTTGTTCTTCCCTAGGTGCATAACCTTGCACTTGTCCACATTAAATTTCATCTGCCATTTTGATGCCCAGTCTTCCAATTTATCAAGATCCTCTTGCAATTTTCCACAATCCTCTTGGGTTTTAACAACTTTAAATAGTTTTGTGTCATCTGCAAATTTGATAACCTCACTCGTTATTCCACTTTCCAGGTCATTTATGAATATGTCAAAAAGCAGCGGACCCAGCACAGATCCCTGGGGTACACCACTATTCACCTTTCTCCATTGGGAAAATTGGCCATTTAGCTCTACCCTCTGCTTTCTATCTTTTAACCAGTTCCTGATCCACAATAGTACACTGCCTCCTATCCCATGACTCTTTAGTTTTGCCAAACGTCTCTCATGAGGGACCTTGTCAAAGGCTTTCTGAAAGTCCAGATACACAATATCAACCGACTCACCTTTGTCCACCTGATTATTCACTCCTTCAAAAAAACATAACAGATTAGTAAGACAAGATCTTCCTTGTCTAAAGCCATGTTGGCTGTCTCTCATTAGTTCATGACTATCTACATGCTGAGTAATTTTATTCTTTATGATGGTTTCTATCATTTTTCCCGGTATTGACGTCAGGCTCACCGGTCTGTAGTTTCCCGAATCACCCCTGGAACCCTTTTTAAAAATTGGTGTTACATTGGCGATCCTCCAATCTTCAGGTATTAGAGATGATTTTAATGATAGTTCACAGATTACTAATAGCAGGTCTGCAATCTCATATTTCAGTTCTTTCAATACCCTTGGATGTATACCATCCGGCCCAGGTGATTTGCTACTCTTCAGCTTATCTAATAGTTGTAATACATCTTCTCGATGTATCGATATTTCCTTCAATTCTTCTGCACCTTTAAATACCACTTCAGTCATGGGTAACATCCCTATATCTTCCTCAGTAAAGACTGAAGCAAAGAATTCGTTCAGTCTCTCTGCTATCGCCTTGTCACCTCTTAGTGCTCCTTTAACCCCTTTATCATCTAATGGACCAACTGACTCTCTCACAGGTTTTTTGCTACGAATGTACTCGAAAAGGTCTTTACTTCGCGTTTTTGCTTCTGCAGCAAGCTTCTTCTCAAATTCTCCCTTTGCCTGCCTTATCAATGCCTTGCATTTGACTTGCCAGTGCTTGTGCTGTTTCCAGGTTTCGTTGTTTGGCTCTTTTTTCCATTTCCTGAAAGATGCTTTTTTGGCAACAACAGCCTCTCTGACCTCAACTTTAAACCATGCTGGCAGTTTTTTGGACTTCTTTCCATTTTTCTTAAAGCGTGGAATACTGCTGGTCTGGGCTTCCAAGATAGTATTTTTCAACAACAGCCAAGCCTGATGTACATCTTTAACCTTTGCAACTGCTCCTTTTAGTTTTTTCTTGACTGTTTTCCTCATTTTATCATAGTCTCCCTTTCGAAAGTTAAAAGGTAGTACTGTGGATTTCCTTACTATCCCTCCTCCACTAATTAAATCAAAGGCGATCATGCTATGATCACTATTGCCAAGTGGCCCCAACAACCTTATCTCTTGCACTAGATCTGGTGTTCCACTAAGGATTAGGTCTAATATGGCTTCCCCTCTGGTCGGTTCATGAACCAGCTGCTCCAAGAAGCAGTCATTTATATCATCTAGGAACTTTATCTCCCTAGCATGTCCTGACGTGACACTGACCCAGTCGATACCGGGGTAGTTGAAATCACCCATTATTATTACTGTGCTGTAACTTTTGTTAGCTTCCTTGATTTCTTTGAGCATTTCATCATCCATTTGGTCCTACCTTTCCAATAGGTGGCAACAAGTCAAAACAGGCCAGGAATCCTCTGAACCATTCCTACAATCTCAAGGTGTACCGTAAGGATCTTCCTTATCGGCACTAATGCTCAATATATATATGCAGCCGATATGTGAATTGATCCGATCCTTCAACGTACAATGCCTGGCATACGCAGATGACATCCTCATATACATGCCGTTCAAAATTGACCAACCAGTGTTTTCCCCAATAATCAATTGTTTTGGAGCAGTAGCTGAATGGCTGCTGTCACAAAACTTACGAATCAATCATAGCAAAACTGATGTTCTTTTTGTGACAAGGAACCGTAAGTTCGTACCTCCTCCATCGATACTGGTCAACAACATAGAATTGACATCCAAACCCACAATCCGATATCTCGGCATCACTTTGGATCAACACCTGGATATGACAACGCATGTGAAGAATGTGACAAAGACTATATATCATAAGATCAGAACACTACGCCACCTCCGCCCCCTACTTGATTACACTGACTACCGATCAACCTTCCAGGCATTAGTCCTCCCACATCTAGATTTTGCTAACATCATCCTCCACGGGATCTCTCAATCAACTTTAAATCCGCTTCGTCTGGCTATGAATGCAGCTGTAAGAGTTCTCTCTGGGTCACCAAGATCTGCTCACATAATGCCTATCATGAAAGACCTACACTGGCTACCTCTTCAAGCCAGACTCCACTATAAGTCACTAATCCTGACCTTCAAAGCCATGAATAATTACCCACCCACACCAATCAGCAACCTAATTCACAGCACCCTCGAAAATAGAAACAGGAGAACTACTGCTACGAACACCTTAATAGTTCCTAAGATGATGACATCATGTACTAAAGCTACGTCAAACAGAGCTTTCTCAATATTCGCCCCTCTAAACTGGAATACACTTCCCCATGAAATCCGTGGCATCAAAAGCCTAATACAATTCCGAAAAGCCGTGAAACACCATTTGTTCACTAAATGTTACCCAGAAGTTATCCTGGACACTCACACATCTACCAAGCTTCCCACATACCCCAGATGCCTTAGCACTCTAATACAACCAGAAAATGGTTAGACTACACGATAGCCCACAAGATAAACAAGATAACCATTTACCTGCTCCACCCACAGGAATTCACGCACAATATCCAATCGAGTATAGAATATTGTATATAATTAAAGTATATATATAGTATAAAGTTAACTGTACATAGTTTTCCAGGTTATCCCATGTATTATCTTTCCCTGTTCTTTGTAAACTCAATGTTGCTTGTATGCATTGCAGTATGTTTTGTTCATTGTACACCGCATTGATTTTAATAGCGCGGTATAGAAGAAATGTTAAATAAATAAATAAAAATAAAAATAATCCCCAAAACACTCTTCAAGCTTCAGAGAGACAGAGGTCGCATGATTCTCATAGCGCCACGGTGGCCACACCAAGCATGGTATCCCCTGCTTCTACATCTCTCTCAAGCTGCACCTCTGGAGTTAGGGCATGCTCCAGATCTCCTTTCCGAAGAAGATGGGACGGTATGGCACCCGAGTCCCCAGTCCCTGCATCTCACGGCCTGGTTGCTGAAGGCTTAGACCTCCAGGATTTCAACCTGTCCCAACAGGTAATGAATATCCTTCAGGCTTCTAGAAAACTTTCCACAAGAAGATCTTATGCCTTCAAGTGGAAACGTTTTACTATATGGTGCTCCAAGAAGGGATTAAACCCCCTTGTCATACATTTTCAATCGATACTAGAGTATCTCCTTCACTTATCGAATTCTGGTCTAAAGACCAATTCGGTAAGAGTCCATCTTAGTGCAATTGCAACTTCTTATAAGCCTCTGAATGGACAACCAATTTCCTCTCATCCACTCATACCCAGATTTATGAGAGGTCTTCTGTTAACCAAACCTCCCATTAAGCCACCACCGGTTACTTGGGATCTAAATCTAGTTCTCGGGCAGCTCATGAAGCCACCTTTTGAGCCTTTAGCCACTACAACCCTTAGGTTTTTGACCTGGAAGGTCATCTTCCTAATTGCAATCACTTCTGCACGTCGCATTAGTGAACTGCAAGCTTTAGTGGCTGATCCTCCTTATACTAGGTTTCATCATGATAAGGTTGTTCTTAGAGTTCATCCACACTTTATGCCAAAGGTGGTTTTGCCTTTTCATTTGAATCAATCAATTCCTGGAGGAAAGGTCCATAAGGAAAGGAAAGTTCCTGGAGGAAAGGTCCATAAGCCATTATTAAGAAGGGACCCAGGATATCAATGCTTGAACCAATACAAGCATTGTGGAACCTGTGTCCCTTGGGGAAACTGCTAGGTACATATGACCTAGATTGGCCACTGTTGGAAACAGAATACTGGGCTTGATGGACCTTGGTCTGACCCAGTATGGCATATCTTATGTTCTTAATTTATCTTCCTGTATTTTTTCCGAGGCCTCACGCCTCTAATGCAGAAAGAAACCTTCATACTTTGGATTGTAAAAGAGCCTTAGCCTTTTACCTACAGAGAACACAGCAACATAGAAAGTCCTCGCAACTTTTTATAGCTTTTGACTCTAGTCATTTGGGACTTCCAGTCTTCAAAAGAACTTTATCTAAATGGATTGCCCAATGCATATCCTTTGCTTATGAGAGTAAGGGTCTTCCTCTTCAGGACCATGTCACAGCTCATAACGTAAGAGCCATGGCAGCTTCCATGGCTAATCTCTACTCCGTGTCTATCGATGGCATTTGTCGAGCAGCCACCTGGGCTTCGGTACACACCTTCACAGCCCACTACTGCCTGGATAAAGCCTCCCGTCGGGATGCCTTCTTTGGCCAAGCTGTACTTCAAAATCTCTTTCAGACCTAATTCAACTCCTGCCCACCAACCCTGGTGGAATGCCAGAGATCCATGGGAGGAAGGATGCCTACCTTTCTAGGGGGGCACCTTCCTGGGGCTATCTCCCTGGCATCTTCAGCTAGGGAGTCCTCATATGTGAAGACTACATTCCTGCTTGTTCCTGGAGATAACGTAGTTACTCACCTGTAACAGGTGATCTCCAGGAACAGCAGGAATTTAGTCTTCACAACCCACCCACCTCCCCTAGGAGTTGTCTCTCTATCTCTGTCTCTTTCCTCTCTCCCTCTATCCTTTCATTCAGCTACAAACTTAACTGAAGAGGGACAGTTGGGAAGGCAGCGCACATGTGCTGAGGGGTGCTCCCAAAAGCGTTCCTATTGGACGCTGGGGAGCATTCCTGTGCAGGCTCCGTCGGTACCGACGATACCCATATGTGAAGACTAAATTCCTGCTGTTCCCGGAGATCACCTGTTACAGGTGAGTAACTACGCTTTACTTGGGGGAGGGGCGCTGAGAGTGGACATGAGCTGATACCTGGGATGGTATTTGGACTGGAAGGGGCTGGACAGTGGGGAAGTAGGGGGACTGGAAGGGAATGGACACCAGTGGCAGTCGTGAGAATGCAAGGTGGTTGTCACTGGAAGGTACTGGGAGAGGAGGACTGGAAAGGGGCTGATATTGGGGAGGGTTACTGGAACTGGAAATGAAAATGAGGTGATGGAAGAAAGTGAAGAAAACAAAAGAAGAGATAAGAAATGGCAGATGGACCATGGACGATAGACCACAGAAAGAGAGCTAAGAGAAGACAGGAAAGCAGAAGCCTCAGATCGAGACCAGCATGATCAGAGAATAAAATGGTCAGACAACAAAGGTAGAAAAAATAATTTTATTTAATTTTAGTGAATGGACTTTGTGCTATTTTTATATTTTACACAGTATTGGGGAACTGCATCTCTTATTTATCTGATGTTGCACTGCATGTGGACTCTGGCTTCTTGGGGGTCCAGTTTAAATTTTGTCTACATATTTTTATTTTTACTTTAGATTGTGGTTACTTCTGTACTTGGTGAGGGTTGATGATGTGAGTGTGTGACTGAGGTCATGTGTTCTGTTAACATGGAGCTTGTACATAAAGATCTATTCTGTACTGTAGTAATTTGACTTGTTCAGCTTTTCAAATAGGTGTATGGATGTTCCAGGACCCATTGTAGTATTTACAGTGACGCTTTTTTTGGATGGGCTCCTTATGTGAGTTTTGGAAGTTTGTGCTGATATGGTATGGTATGGTAGGTTTGCTCTTTGTTGTAGGGTTTTGTATTAGTTCACAATATGCCTGGTACTGGAGAATAATGGTTGTTGCTGTTAGTGAGATGATCAGAATCAGATTTTTTTTTTTAAATATTGAGTTCTGTGGGTGAATGTCCTGGTTCTGCTCTGCACCTACTGTGGATGCAAAATATATGTTGAAAAAGAAAAAGCAAGAACCATAACGCAATTTATAACAACAAAATAAAAATGAGTTATAATTTAGTTTTATAAACTGTGCTGTTGGTCCTTTCTGTCTTTTAGTTCCTTAGTGTGCAAACAGGACCGTACCTAGCCCTGTGCAAGTGGTGCAGCCGCCCAGGGCGCAGAGGCTTGGGGAGCGCATTTCGGCTGTCTGCTGTTGCCCTGCCATCACTGGCAAGACAATAGCAGGCAGCCGAAATGCGCTCCCCAAGCCTGTTTGCAGCACTTTAAGCAGGTCTGGTCCCTCCCTCCTCCATTGCGATGTCAGAGCAGGGAGGGACAGATCTGCTTAAAGTGCCGGCGCCTTTCAGATCTGGCGCATGCCCCCCCTCCTCCTCCCCATACCTCCGTCCAGCGCTGCCTGCTCTTTCCCTGCTGCCGGTGCCGCCGTGAAAAAAACCAGAGGGCGGCAGCAACTGGGAAAGAGCAGGCAGTGCTGGATGGAGGTATTGGGGGGGGGGGTATGCCCGACCTGCAAGTCGCACAGGGTGTGATTGCAGCTCGGTACGGCCCTGTGTGCAACCATCTTGCATTTCCTTCATATAATCGAATCGGCTTTTTGGTTTGGTTTAGTCTCTCATTGGATTTCTGGAAAAGCCCCGCCCCCTCTAAGGTGGGGGGACACCATCTCATTCTTCACCTCTGGCAGCAGATTGCCTTGAGCCGCCCCTGCAAGTACCTAGCAGTTTCCCCAGAAGGCAGGTTCCACAATGTTTGTATTGGGACAAGCAATTGATTTCCTGGGTCCCCTTTAATAATGGTTTATGAACCTTTCCTCCAGAAACTTGTCCAAACCTTTTTTAAACCCAGCTACACTAATAGCTTTTACTACATCTCCCGATAACGAATTCCAGAGTTTGATTATGCATTGAGTAAAAAAATATTTTCTCTTATTAGTCTTATATAGGTTACACTATACTATAGCTTCATTGTGTGTCCCCTAGTCTTTCTACATTTTGATGGCATAAACAATCGATCTATGTTCACCCGTTCCATTTCATTCATTAATTTATAGATATACCTCCCCTCAGCCATCTCTTTTCCAGGTTGAAGAGTCACTGCATCCTCCCGTAACAAATTCCAGAGGCACTTCAAAGAAATTAGATTAAATTAGTTTAAAGGAATACAATTAAATCAGAGATCCCAAAGGGTATCCCTGATTCTGATAATACCCCACAACAAAAGAGTGGCATTAACAAACACCTCCTGAGACTTTGAGGTCCTGAAAAAAAATACAACACAAAATAAACTTCAGCAGTTACCAAAATAGCAGCTGAGCTTAGAAAGGAGAACTCCTCCGCACGAGGAAGCCATTGCTGCCAATTCCACCAAATGTCCCAGTAGGAAGAACACAAAATATGGCCGCATTTTCACCAAAATGAGAGAGATGGAAAAAAACAGACAACGACGTGAAACTGGCTTGAGAGAGAGCCTTGCTCTCCACATTTATCTCCTGCAGGTCTGAAAGAGGAAACCAAACTGAGCATAAACAAACAAAAACTAAATTACCAACGAAGGGATCTGAGAGTACTGTTCAAATAGACAAGGGAGTAAAGCAACTCCGAGGTGCTCCGGTTCAAACCACCCATGCTGTGGCAGCTCCACAGCTACATCTTGCAAGAAAAATTTGTCCCAATAGGAGATCAGTTGTAACAGTTTTACTCCTCCTGGGCCAACATCACCACCAACCAATGGGTATTGGAGATTGCGTGAGAGTGATACACATTGGAGTTTGCGTGCCCTCTCTCTGAGGCATTTGAGCAGTCACCTTGTCGAGCTACTTTGAAGCGGGTAGTGGTTCAAGACACTCTGCAGCGCCTGTTGGATCTTGAAGCGATAGTGCCAGTCCCGGCAGACCAGTACGGACTTGATTGATACTTGATTTATTTTGTGGTGCCCAAGAAGGAAGGGTCCTTCTGGCTCATATTGGATCTCAAGCACGTCAACTGCTTCTTGCGAGTTCCACATTTCCGAATGGAGATTTTGTGCTCCATCATCCTAGCAGTCAGACGAGGCAAGTTTTTGACAGCCCTGAATCTCAACGAGGTGTACTTACATATTCCCATTCATTTGGACCACCATCCATTTCTGCTTTTTGCCATACCTATGGACCATTTTCAGTTTTGGGCGCTGCCCTTTGGTCTGGCGACCGCTCCAAGAACCTTACCAAGATTATGGTTATGAAGGGGTCTTGGTTCATCCCTACTTGGGCGACTGGCTGATCAAAGCAAAGTCAGAGGCCAAATGTCGGGCCACCACACAGTGATGGAGTTATTGCAGAATCTCGGTTGGGTAATCAACGTGGCCAAAAGCCACCTAATGCCAGCTCAGTTCGACATCGCGGAGGAGTTCTCCTTTCTGAGCTCAGGTGCTATTTTGGTAACTGCTGAAGTTTATTTTGTGTTGTATTTTTTTCAGGGCCTCAAAGTCTCAGGAGGTGTCTTTTAATGCCGCTAGTCGACAGGGCACTGAAGCTTCAGCACCAGGTGTGAAATTACCTGTGCATGAGAACGCCATTAGTGTGGTACTACCTACAGCTCTTGGGGTCCATTGTGGCCACCTTAGATCTGGTGCCTTTGGCTTCGGCACACATGTGACCCCCTACAACAGGCCTTGCTTACTGGTGGTATCCCCAACATCACCCTCTCTCGAAGAGACTGGTCTGTCTATTCCAGGCGAGAGCGAGCCTCGAGTGTGGTGGTTACACCTGGATCACCTCATGGCAGAGATGCCTTTGGGAGCTCCCAGAATGGGTGTTGCTGATGACTGATGCTGGTCTCTTGGGGTGTGGAGTGTATTGCGAATCCCAGATCACACAAGGCTGCTGGTCTCCGAAGGAACGCACTTAGTCCATAAATCGTCTGGAGAATGCAGGCGGTATTCCTAGCTCTTCAGTTCTTTCGATCTCAACTGACTCTCTGCACAGTGAAAGTTTGCTCCAACAGGGGAGGAGGATATTGGGCAGCCATGCTGCAGTGGAGGATGCAGGCTGTTTCCCGGTCGGCTTGCATAAAATCTGCTGAAGTTTGTACTCACCGGGAGGAGGAGGGTATTGGGCAGCCATGCTGCAGCAGAAGATGCAGGCTGTTTCCCGGTCGTCCCCAACATCATTGGGGTCTTGCATAAATTCTTCTGCTTGCTAGGTGCGTGGCCGTAGTGTGACTAAAATGGCGTGATACACGGGGCATTTCTGGCCCCTTGGGAGCCCCTTGTAGCAACACAGGAGTATTGTACTATTTTCTAAGTCTGTTAGTATTGCCTATGGGAAAGCAGAAGAAGAAGTTGTTTCCTGAAGTGGTTACCGGACCGATGGACAAACATTTAAAGGCCAAAGAGGACAGTAATTCTCCTGCAGGTAGTGATTCTTTTTCTTTACAGACATTGGGAGCGTCCCTGAGTTCTCCGGATCGCACCATCTCCTCCCCCGTCTACTAAGACACTACCCGGTCCAGTTGTTACTGGTTGGCCTTTACAACAGAGTACTCCTTTAATGGATGATGGAACTTTTAAACTTATCTCTTAGTCTTCACCTCCGTTTGACTAGGGAAGTGCCTGACTCGCAGTTCTCTCTGGCTGATATATGGAGGGTGGTTACCCGAACGGAGTAAATTGTGGTCACCACTGTTTCCCAGCTCTGTGCATTCTCTCAGGAGACTGTTATGAGGCTGGGTAGGGTTGAGGAGTGTGTGGACTCTCTGAGAGTCAAGTTCGTAAATGTGATAACCAATGTTCCTCCCTACAGCCAATTAGTGCCTCCACTATTAAAGATAGTCTCACTATTCATCGTAAATAGGAAATGTATGAAAATGTGTTTAGGGCATGTTCCCTTTTGTCACTTATCACCTGAGATCATGTTAAGAAAATATGTCAGAGGCCCTGACTTTGCCTGGTGCTGATTTGATGGTATTTTCTAAGTTATTTTACTTGCATGGTGTGGGGGGTCTCGAGTGAGCCCTCTGAGGGTTTTCATGTCTTGCAACCTTAGTCAGATTTTAATTTGACAGAATTTTTAGAGGACTCACAGGATACTATCTCCACCAGAGCTATGTTAGTGGTTACTTCTCTTGACAAACAGGACAAGGTTTCTTTGTTTAAAAGTTACTTTAAGAATAAAGCAACTTTATTTTGTGGAGCTAGGATTCAGTTGTTTCTGGATGTCTCAAGAACCACTCGGCTCCGAAGGACTTTTTTAGCTCTTAAGCCAAGGGTGTTGGCCCTTGGGGCTACTTTCTTTGTATGTTATCCTTGTAAGTGTTTAGTTACACTGGGGTGGGGGCTTAGGTTTATCTTCATGGCGGTCTTTCTTGTTGAAAGAGAGAAACAGGAGGCTGTTGAGTAAGGTAGAGGTGGGATTTAATTGTGGCTGCAATTTGTTTGGAGCTTATACGCTTGTTTGTTTTCTTTTTTCTTTATTGCTACTTAATAGTTTGTTCTTCCTTGAGATGTGCGCTTTTTGACATGTAACTTGTTTTCTAAAATTGGGTAGTGAACTTTTTCCTTATAACTATTTACTGTTATGTTTCCTGTATACTTCTTTTGTGAGGATTTGTGTTGAAAATCTATAAATTAAAAAAAAAAAAAAGGTTTGCTCCGACAATGCCACCACGGTGGTTATATCAATCGCCAGAGCGGCACTGGTAGCACGGTCTTAGCGGAGGAGATTCAGCTGCTAATCTCCAGGAACAAGCAGGAATGAGTCTTCACATATGGGTACGTCGGTACCGATGGAGCTTGCGTGGGAACGCTCCCCAGCGTCCAATCAGAAAGCCTTTGGGAGCATCCCACAGTGCCTGTGTGCTGCCTTCCCGCCTTTCCAACTGTCTCTCCTCAGTTGTTCTTTTTCTGCGGAGCCAGCAGGTCGTGTTCCTGTCACTGCAGAAGAATTTCCTTATTTTTTTCTTTATTCTTTTCTGTCGCGTCTGCCTTCTTCGACGCTGTACCGGTACCGCCAGTCCTTGTTCTTTTCTTCTTAAAAAAAAAAAAAAAGACCTTTTTTCCACTTCAGGTGCACTTCAGTTTTGGGCCTTAGGCCCAGAACGTTTTTCCTTAACTATGGAAAAGCCTGCCTCAGGTTTTAAGAAGTGCACAAAATGTGGCGGTACTATCTCCGTCACCAACCCCATGACTGGTGTCTAAAATGTTTAGGTCCTGACCATTCCATAACAGATTGTGTGTCCTGTTCCATGATGTCTAAGAGGGGTCGTCAGAACCGAGCTGCCAAGCTCAGTACCCTGTTTCCCTCTGATGCGGCTTCGGTGGCATCGACGTCTTCCAGGGCTTCTTCTTCCTCACATGGATCTCAGGTAACTAAACATAAATCCAGCCGGTCCTCGAAGGGTAGATCTCCTTCTAAGCATCGAGATGCCTCTGGCCTTGCCCTCGAGGATTCTGCACCGGCAAAATTACCCCGGCGGGAGGCTCGACAGATCTCTTGGTGCCATGCTCTGGGGTACCGGTGGCTTCCACCGGTACTGACTTCCAGGCATTGGTGGCGTCGATGGATCAGAGAATTCTGTCCATGGAACGCAGTCTGGCGGCTTTCCTTGTGGCATCGATGCCCGTGGTACCGCAACAGACTACTCCGCCGGTACCGGCACTAGCATCGCCATCGGTACCGATTCCGGTACCGGTGGCATTGACATCGGTATCGGTGTCCGCTATGCCGGTACTTTGTCCTCTGAAGCCCTCCGGTACCGATACCGATCCCGGTCGGTACGGGTATCGGGCGTTGCAAGAGCATCCAGACAGACGATACTTCGATTCCTCTGACGACTCTGAGGATTCGGAGGAGTCTGTCGATGCAGTGATGCTTCTTCCACAGGAGTCATCCTCTCCTAAACGAAGGATGTCTCCTCCAGAGGACTTGTCTTTTCAAGACTTTATCAGAGAGGTGGCTCGGGGCCTCTCTATTACAGTGGCCCCAGAGTCAGAACCTAGAGCCAAGGAGTTAGATATTTTGCAATATCCTAAAACTCCTAAGGAGGCAGCTACCTTACCTATTCATGAGATTCTGTATGATCTCATGTTAAGGATGTGGGAAGCACCTCTAACCACCTCTCCTCATTCTCGCAGGTTGGACACCATGTATCGTGTCCCTCCTTGTCCTGGTTTCCATAAAACTCAACTTCCTCACCACTCTTTTGTGGTTGAGTCTGCAATGAGAAAGATTAAGAGTGCTAAAAGACATGCCTCTAATCCTCCAGGACGTGAATGTAGAACCCTGGATACTTTTGGAAGAAGAGTCTTCCAAGCTTCCATGCTTGCTGCGAGAATTAATTCTTATAGTCTCCTCATGGGCATGTTCTTAAAAGAAGTCACTGACCATTTGCAGACTTTAAGTCCTTTTATATATGATGATAAAAGGCAAGAATTTCTCACTGGGCTCAAACATGCCCAGGATATCTCCAAATTCTCCAACCGTGCAGCTTTCGACTCCTTTGAATGTGTGAGCAGAGCTTCATCTATTGCCATAGGTGCATGTAGGATTGCTTGGCTTCAAGCATCGGATCTGGAGACATGGGTTCAAGATGAATTGGGTAATATCCCTTGTACAGGTGAGAACCTGTTTGGTAAGGATTGGCAAGCAAAGGCCAATCAGATGGATGCTGAAAATTCTGCTTTGGATAGACTATCCAAATCCACAGCTGCTCCTGCTAAGAAAAGGTTGTTCAAGAAAACACCTTTTTCTAAAAAGGGAAGATTCTATCCTGCTTATGGTCAGCAGTCATCTTCTGCAGCTTCCAAACGTCAGCAATCCTCCAAACAGAGCAAAGCAAAGGCTGTGAGGCCTGCTCCAGCCCAGCAGCCTCAGCCCCCTCAGGGCCTTTGACTTTCTGCTGGAGAACTTAGCCTTCCTGGTTCTAGAAGGACCACAGCCCTCCACCATTCCAGGAAGGTTATGTCACTTTGCTCCCAGGTGGGAGCAAATTACAGAAGAGCATTGGACACTCTCCATCATAAGAGAGGGGTACAAACTTCATTTCTCAAGCTTGCCCCCTCTCACCAGAGTGCACCAGTTCAATTCTCCAACCTCCCTCCTCAACCTGTTGGAACAGGAGGTTGCCACTTTTCTTGCCCAGAGGGCAATAGAGGAAGTGCCTCTTCAACAACAGGGCACAGGGTTCTACTCCCCTTATTTTCTTATTCCAAAGAAAACAGGGGGCTTCAGACCTATCTTAGATCTCAGAGAATTGAACAGATTCCT
This sequence comes from Ichthyophis bannanicus, assembly GCA_033557465.1. Classification (NCBI taxonomy): domain Eukaryota; kingdom Metazoa; phylum Chordata; class Amphibia; order Gymnophiona; family Ichthyophiidae; genus Ichthyophis; species Ichthyophis bannanicus. The sequence goes on along the minus strand of CM066037.1, from coordinate 49,134,784 downwards.
AGTCAAGGAAAAATTCAAGATTGTTTCTCTAGGAACTCTGCTGCCATACCTTCAGAGTCAGGATTGGCTTTGTTCTCTAGATCTCAAGGATGCGTACACACGTTCTCATCCATCCAACTCACAGAAGGTTCCTTCGGTTCCTTTTTCTGGAGAAGCACTATCAATACAAAGTGCTCCCTTTTGGTCTGGCCTCTGCACCAAGGGTGTTCACGAAATGCATGGCAGTAGTAGCTGCTTTTCTGCGCACCCTGGGAATATTTGTCTTCCCTTACCTGGACGACTGGCTCATTCGAGCTCCCACTCAATCAGAGGCCAAGACTTCTCTAACGTGCACAATGCGTATCCTTCAGTATTTAGGGCTGGTAACCCTACTCAGTCCCTGGAGTTTATAGGGGCGTTGCTGGATACCACAAGGGCAAGGGCCTATCTTCCCCAGGCCCGTTGCCTTTGCTTGGTGCAGTTAGCTTCTCAAGCAGAGTTAAAGCCCCTGCTAACTGCTCGAGAGATCTTACAGTTGCTAGGCCACATGGCATCCACTGTACATGTGGTACCATATGCTCGCCTTCACATGAGGGCAGCTCAGTGGACCTTATCCACCCAATGGACCCAGGCATCAGGCTGCCTGTCAGACAAAATAGCAAACACATGTTGCCTCATTTTGTCCCTCCAGTGGTGGAAGTCCCCTCAAAACCTTTTGCTGGGGTCCCCTTTTCAACAGCTTCTGCCCCAGGCAACTCTTACAACAGATGCTTCTCCAGTGGGGTGGGGAGCTCATCTTCAAGACCTCTCCACCCAGGGCATCTGGACCCCACAAGAGACTTGTCTACTCTTGTCTACATATCAATCTTTTGGAACTCAGAGCAATCTTCCTTGCTCTGCGAGTTTTCCACACCCTGCTCAGCCACAAGACAGTCCTTATCCACACGGACAATAAAGTAGCCATGTTCTATGTAAACAAGCAAGGAGGAACTGGCTCTCTGTGGCTTTGCAACGAAGCTTTGCGACTGTGGCCCCTCGCCAGAGAGCATCACATCCATCTTCTGGCAGTTTATCTTCCAGGGGTTCAAAACTCTTGGGCAGACAGACTCAATCGAGTTCTGCTTCCACACGAGTGGTCCCTACATATGGACCAGGTATCCAAGATTTTTCAAATTTGGGGAACCCCGAACATAGACCTCTTTGCAAGTCCGTGGAATGCCAAACTTCCCCGGTTCTGTTCCAGAACTCCGGCTCAGGGGGCTCAGGCAAGGAATGCTTTCCTTCTTCACTGTGGTCAAGACTTCCTGTATGCCTTTCCACCCATTCCCCTGATTCCCAAAACCCTGTTCAAGCTTCAGAGAGACAGAGGCCACATGATTCTCATAGCTCCACATTGGCCACGGCAAGTGTGGTACCCTCTGCTTCTACATCTCTCTCAAGCTCCCTCCCTAAAGTTAGGGTCTGCTCCAGACCTCCTCTCTCAGGAGAACGGAAGGTTATGGCATCCCAATCCCCAGTCTCTGCATCTTAGGGCTTGGTTGCTGAAGGCCTAGATTTCCAGGATCTTCATCTTTCTCAACAAGTGAAAGATGTTCTTTATGCTTCCAGAAAACCTTCCTCTAGACGTTCGTATGCTTTCAAGTGGAGGAGGTTTACCATCTGGTGTTTGCAGAAGGGTCTTAACCCCCTTGCAGTACCTCTGGAATCATTACTGGAGTATCTCCATCTGTCTAATGCAGGCCTTAAAGCAAATTCAGTAGAGTCCATTTGAGTGCTATTGCAGCTTCCCTTAAGCCTCTAAATGGACAACCTATTTCCTCTTATCCTCTTGTAGCAAGATTCATGAGAGGGCCCCCTTTTAACAAAGCCTCCCATTAGACCACCCCCGGTGGCATGGGACTTAAATTTGGTTTTTGGTCAGCTTATGAAGCTGCCTTTCGAACCTTTAGCTACCACCTCCTTGAAATATCTTTCTTGGAAAGTTATCTTTCTCATTGCTATCACATCTGCACGCCGCATCAGTGAATTGCAAGCACTAGTAGCTAATCCACCTTATACAAGGTTCCATCATGACAAGGTGGTCCTTAGGACTAATCCACACTTTATGCCTAAAGTGGTCTTGCTTTTTCACCTCAACCAGGAGGTCTACCTACCTGTCTTTTTTCCAGGACCTCATGCATCAAGTGCAGAGAGGAATCTTCATACCCTGGACTGTAAAAGAGCTCTAGCTTTTTACTTACAGAGGACTCAGCAACATCGAAAGTCTTCCCAACTCTTTGTTGCCTTTGATCCTTCTCATTTGGGACAACCAGTCTCCAAGAGAACACTTTCTAACTGGATTGCCCAGTGTATTTCTTTCGCTTATCAGAGCAAGAACCTTAATCTGGAGGGCCATGTCACAGCTCACAATGTGAGAGCCATGGCAACCTCAATGGCTCATCTGAACTCTGTATCTATCGATGATATCTGTCGAGCAGCCACTTGGGCCTCGGTTCATACTTTCACAGCCCATTACTGCTTGGACAAGGACTCCCGCCGGGATGCCTTGTTTGGTCAGATTGTTCTTAAACACCTGTTCCATACTTAACTCCTACCCACCATCCCTCATGGGATGCGAGAGATCCAGGTGGGGAAGTGCAGCCCTGTTCCAGGGACACACAACTTATGGGCTCTCTCCCTGGCATCTAGAGCTAGGGAGTCCCCATATGTGAAGACTCATTCCTGCTTGTTCCTGGAGATAGTACAGTTACTTTACCTGTAACAGGTCATCTCTGGGAACAGCAGGAATAAGTCTTCACAACCCACCCACCTCCCCTAGGAGTTGTCTCTCTCTCTCTCTCTCTCCTTTCCTCTCTCTCTCCCTCTTTGTCTCAGCTATAAAACTCAACTGAGGAGAGACAGTTGGAAAGGCGGGAAGGCAGCACGCAGGTGCTGTGGGATGCACTCAAAGGCTTTCTGATTGGACGCTGGGGAGCGTTCCCGCGCAGGCTCCGTCGGTACCGACGTACCCATATGTGAAGACTTATTCATGCTATTCCCAGAGATCACCTGTTACAGGTAAGTAACTGTGCTTTATTGTGGGTGGAGGAGCATATCACAGTGTTCTCCATAGCCCATGTAGCAGGCATGGAAATCATTCAGGCAGATTTTCTCAGTCGTCACCAGGTGGACCCGGGCGAGTGGGAATTGAACGCGGTAGTGTTTCACGAGATCATCGTTTGCTGGGGCATGCCCATTATGGACCCGATGGCGATACTGGTCAATGCCAAGGCGAGCAGGTTTTTCAACAGACATAGGGAGCACATGTCTGAAGGTCTGGATGTCTTGGTACAGAGATGGCCCAGCGGGGGGTGGGGGGGTTGCTGTATGTATTCCCTCCCTGGGTGCTAATAGGGCATCTCCTACAGCACATAGAAGCTCACAAGGGGCCAGTGATACTCATTGCCTCTGAATGGCCGCGCAGGCCATGGTATGCAGATCTCGTGAGGCTGTTGATAGCAGATCCGTGGTGTCTTTCAAACAGGGCAAACCTGCTATCTCAAGGACCCTTTCTCATGCCCCAGGTAGATCTATTCTCGCTTACGTCTTGGCTCGAACGGGTGTGGCTGAAACGCAAAGGCTATTCTGCGGCAGTGGTATCCACACTTTTGAAGGCTAGGAGGCCTTCCACCTCACTTGCCTATGTGAGAATTTGATGCATATTTGAGGACTGGTACGCAGACAGGTACTGCAGGCCTTTTCGATATCCATTCCTGATATTTTAGCCTTTCTGCAGGTGAGTCTCGAAAACGGACTGGCCTGAAATTCCTTGAAAGTTCAGGTAGCCGCCCTTTCATGCTAGAGAAGGTGAGTTCTCCATCTTGGGGCACCCGGATGTCTCCTGTTTCCTGAGGGCAGTGAAACAGGTTTGACCATCAGTTCAGGTAATAGTTCTGCAGTGGAATCTCAATCTGGTTTTGTCGGTCTTGACAGTGGCAGTCTTCGAGCCTCTGGCTTGGGCCTCATTGAAGGACCTGACGCTGAAAACAGTCTTTTTGATGGCCATCTGTTTGACGTGACATATTTTGGAGCTTCAGGCTCTCTCATGCAGAGAACCATTCCTGATTCTTTCCAAGGAGAAGGTTGTGCTACGCACTGTACTTCCCTTTTTTTCTAAGGTATTAACCCCGTTCCATTTGAAACAGTTGATCTCCCTCCGGGCCTCCCTGTGCTTGTGATCCTTGAAGGAGGAAAAGCAATTGCATTTGCTGGATTTACATAGAGTGTTGCGGTGGTATTTAATATGTACGGAATCCATTCGCAAAACAGATAGACTGTTTGTCCTGTTTGGAGGCCTCCAAAAAAGAGAATCAGCCCCTAAGGCTTCGATAGCCTGCTGTGTGAAAGAAGTGATAGCGTCGACCTATGTGCTGAGGGGCAAGGTGGTTCCTGGTGAGCTATGGGCACATTCGACCAGGGCTCTGGCCTCCTCCTGGGCAGAACATAGGCTAGTGCCGCTGTTGGATATTTGCAGAGCGGCCACTTGGTCATCCTTGCACACTTTTATGCATCATTATTGGCTGGATGTCCAGTCGTCACAGGATGCTGTGTTTGGAGCTGTAGTGCTTCAGGCAGGAATCGCAGGTCCGTCCCATCTTTAGGTACTGCTCTGGTATATCCCATATATACTGGACTGGACTGGAGGGATGATAAGGAAGGTGAAATTAGGTCTTACCTGCTAATTGTCTTTCCTTGAGTCCCTACAGTCCAATCCAGGATCCTCTCTTCAGAATACATTCCATTTCAGATTCCTACTGTGAAGGAGGAGGTGTCCGGCTGGTTGGTCAGAGAGACGAGTAGTGTAAGAAGAACATCTGATTTGGTAAGCTGTTCCCATTCAGAAGGGAGCATAGCGGCAGGCCTCTTCCTGTCACCACTGCTCCTTTTGCTTGTGTAAATAGTTGCATTGCTTTTGGGCATATCTGTTACAGTTTCTCATATGTGGTTAATCTGGAATGACTTCCTAGGCATTGCCTAGATTAATTAATTAATTAATTAATTAGGTTTATTTGGTTTCGCTCTAGCAGTCTGCTTTGCCAATATGATACTGGTTTCTTAGAGGTGAAGAGGGAGCTCTTGTTCTGTGACATCAGAAATCTGACATACTCAGTCCTCAGCTGTTGGAGGAGGGAGATAACCCACACGTACTGCACTGGACCGGAGGGACTCGAGGAAAGACAATTAGCAGGTAAGACCTCATTTCACCTTCATGGTGAGTAGCTCAGTGATTAGAGCCGCAGACCAAGAACCAGCGACGCCAGGGTTCAAGTCCTTCTCATGCTTCTTGTGACCTTTTGACAAGTATCTTAACACTCCATTGCCTCTGGTACAAATTTAGGGCCTAATATTCAGCAGCACCTCTCTGGTTAGCAGCAGCATTATACAGACAGATGGGGCTGGCTCAAGAGGTTGTAGCATCCTGAGCCATTTTTGCTTGCTTTTTGCATTACTACTACTACTACTACTACTACTGAGCATTTATATAGCGCTACAAGTCATATGCAGCGCTGCACAGATATGTAGGAGACAGTCCCTGCTCATCAGAGCTTACAGTCTAGTCAAGACAAACACAGAAGGTGTAGGCAGGGACAAAGCAAGGGAAAGAAAAAGGAGATCAGGTGAGTTAATATCCAAAAGCAGCCACGAAGAGGTGAGTTTTCAGCCTGGATTTGAAGAGGGTTAGAGAAGGTGCCTGGCATACAGACACAGGTAGTTGGTTCCAGGCGTAAGGCGCAGCAAGGTGAAAGCGAAGCCTGGAGTTAGCAGTAGAAGAGAAGGGCACAGATAGAAACAGTTTGCTAGAAGAGCGGAGTTCCCGAGGGGGGTTGTAAGGAGAGATAAGAGAAGAAAGGTGGTGAGGAGCCACAGAGTGAATGCATTTATAAGTCAGCAGGAGAAGTTTGAACTGGATGCAGAAACGGATAGGGAGCCAATGAAGTGACTTGAGAAGAGGAGTAATATGGGCATGACGAGGCTGGTGGAAGATTAGCCGCACAGCAGAGTGTTGAACAGATTGAAGGTGAGAGAGATGATTCAAAGGGAGACCAGCAAGGAGTAGGTTACAGTGGTCAAGATGGGAGGTGATTAAGGAGTGGATAAGCATTTTAGTAGTGTGTTCAGAAAGGAAAGGGTGGATTTTGCTGATGTTATAGAGAAAGAAACGGCAGGTCTTAGCTATCAGATGGATATGTGAGGAGAAAGAGAGAGAGGAGTCAAAGACAACCCCCAGATTGCGGGCTGAGGAAACAGGAAGGAGTACAGAGTTATCCACAGAGACTGAGAAAGGAGGAAGAGGAGGGGAGGTTTTAGGGGGAAAGATAAGAAGTTCAGTCTTGGCCATGTTCAGTTTCAAGCGGCGGTGAGACATCCAGGCAGCAATGTCGGAAAGGCAGGCAGAGATCCAGGTCTGGATTGCTGGAGAGATTTCAGGCGTAGAGAGGTAGATCTGGGAGTCATCAGCATACAGATTGGTACTGAAAGCTATGGGAAGAGATAAGCGCACCAAATGATTGGGTGTAGAGAGAGAAAAGGAGCAGACCCAAGACAGATCCTTGAGGTACACCAACTGGGAGCGGGGTAGCAGAGGAGGAGGAGCCACCAGAACACACACTGAAAGAGCGATGGGAGAGATAGGAGGAGAACCAGGATAGTACAGAGCCCATAAACCAAGTGAGGACAGGGTATCGGGGAGAAGCTTGTGGTCAACAGTGTCAAAAGCAGCAGAGAGGTCAAGAAGGATGAGGACAGAGTAAAGGCCCTTGGATTTTGCCAGGAACAAGTCACTGGAGACTTTGTCAAGAGCCGTTTCAGTAGAGTGTAAAGGACGAAAGCCAGACTGTAAGGGATCCAGGAGGGCTTGAGAGGAGAGGAAGTCGAGACAGTGGCGGTGAAATGCACATTCAAGTAGTTTAGAAACGAAGGGAAGGAGAGAGAATGATCGATAATTAGAAGGACAGGTGGGATCAAGTGAGGATTTCTTGAGGAGAGGTGTGACTACAGCATGCTTTAAGTCTGCAGGGACGGTTGCAGTGGAGAGCAATAGGTTGAGAATATGAGAGATAGAAAGGACAACGGTGAAGGAGATGGGGCTTAGAAGATGGGTGGGGATAGGATCAGAGGAGCAGGTGGTGAGTTTGGAGGAAGAAAGAAGGTGTGCGGTTTCCTCTTCATAGATCATAGGAAAGGAAGAGAGGGTAGCAGAGGTAGGGAGGGGGGAGAGTTGGGAGTGAAGAGGAGGAGGAGGGGAAGTAGCTGACTTTGTGGGGAATTGGAGGGTGATTTTGTGGATTTTGTCATGGAAAAGTCAGTCAAGGTTTGGGCAGAAAGGGAGGGAGGGATTAGGGGCGGAGGCGCTTTGAGAAGAGAGCTGAGAGTAGTAAAGAGATGGCGAGGATCAGAGGCAAGAGAGTTAGTCAGATGGACATAATAGTCTTGTTTGGCAAGAGTTATGGCTGACTGGAAGGAGACAAGCATGAATTTGAAGTGTAGAAACTCTGCAGGGGAGCGGGATTTGAGCCAAGCACGCTCAGCAGAACGGGCACAGGAAAGTAGATAGCAGGTAGTGGATGAGAGCCAGGGCTGGGGTGCAGAACATCTCATGGGACGTGGCATGGGCGGAGCAAGAGCATCCAGAGCAGAGGAGAGTGCAGCATTATAGGAAGTTACTGCCTCGTCAACAGACTTAGATGACATAGTGGAAGAAAGAGATGAAGAAATAGTGGAAGAGAGAGCCAAGGGATCAATAGCATGAAGATTTCTAAATAGGTTGGAGGAGACAGGACGAGGCTGAGGCAGCGGGTGATGAAGATTAAAGCTTAAAAGGTGATGGTCAGATAAGGGAAGAGCTGAGCTACAGAGGTTCGAGGGTAAGCAACTAGAGAAAAATATCAGGTCCAGGCAGTGGCCATGCTGGTGAGTGGGGGCAGTGGAACAAAGCTGGAGGTCAAACGAAGAGGTAAGGGAGAGGAGCTTTAAAGCATAAGGATCAGAGAAGGTTATTGACATGAATGTTAAAATCCCCAAGAATGAATGGGTGAAGAGGAATCCAGAAAGAAGGAAAACCACGAGTCAAAGTCAGTGAGAAAGGTAGAAGGAGACATGTCAGGAGGTCGATAAATAACATTATAAAATACTGCAGTGCTGGCAGCTTGAGTACAGCACATCCTGCCACTGTGTTGAACATTAATACAGCTGTGGAGGCAAACTTGGAGCAAACCAGTGAGTCAGGCTTCCTGCACCCCTACTATGGTGTGCCCTGAGCCAGGGCCGCACTGTTTCATCTCTTAAGCCAGCCCTGCAGACTGACCACTTCAGATAATGCTGGGACGGTTCATGATAGGAGCTAAGGATTATTACAGCAGTAATGTTCAGCACCACTGCATGGGTTACTTAGGACAAGAAAACAGCAGTCCAAAGGCTATCTGGAGATCCAAAAGGGAAAAGCCGCCTTTAAGCCGTTGTGGCCATTGTATAGAAAATAAATGCTGACTGCTCTGGCTGAATGTTAACCTGTTAGATTGTAACCATTAGGGGACAGGGAAATACCTACTGTACTTGAATGTAACTCATCTTGTGCTACCAGTGAAAAAGTGTGAGAGACATCAAAATATAGATCATTCAGAAGACTCAAGACCGAACACAGTTTAGGATAGCTATCCAGAGGGTCACCCTGAGTCGACTCCGACTCAACGGCACTTAACAACAACAACATTTAGTAGTATTCTAACTGTTTCTTCAGAGAATTTGAGGAAACTGTGATTCTCTAACAAAAAGAATCTCCTAAATTTTATCTATAATAAAATAATCATCTGGTGCTGGCTCAAAGAGTTTCCAGAGTCTTTAGGTGTTGCAGTTGAGGAAAGAGGTGGCTGGATTTCCTGCCACAAAGTCTGAAGAAATACTTGCTAATAATGTACCAGAGGATTTGTATGCGCAGTACCAGTGATCTTTGCCATATTCATCCTCTTTCCAGCCAGAGTTCATACAAGAGGCCAGCTTGCTGATGGGAAAACTGGACTTTGTGGAAGGTGACTACAGAGAGGCCATTGGTGTTTATGGGCAGGTGGGACTGGATGACTTGCCCCTGGTGGCTGTACCTCTCTATAAGCTAAGGATGATCGCTGAAGCCTATTCAACCAAAGGTGAGAGCTGACTTCTCTTTCAGCATCAGTGCTAGAAGCTAATTTTATAATAGACCACCTAGCTTTGGAGGTCGAGAAGATTTTATTTATTTTATTTATTTATTTTAATTTCTTTTATACCGCACTCTTCGACATCAGCGCGGTTTACAGAGAACAAAACAAAAACCAGAACAACAGGCTGTTCGGAGTTACATATAACAGGATTATCAACTTGGAAAACAAGGGAGAACTATTTACATGGAAAATGTAATCTGTTAACTAGATCACATGCTCGAACTATGTACATGAATTAGCACGATTGTTGGGAGCAAGGGAAAAAAAACTGAAGTTGGATATGTAGTGGGACTAGATGCTTATTTTTAGCCTATTTTATAAACTCGCATTGCCGCCATGTGTCTTTATGAACTGCTAGTGCTAAATTGCAGCTGGATGGAAGCTGCAGACATTTATTACATCCTTGGGAGCAGGTGTAAATGCTCGCTTGCAAAGTGCAAATGTAAATCATGGCCAAACCTGCCTAACCCCCGGGGTAATTTTATAAACACCCTTTGACACACTCGGGTTACTAAAATTCCCCTGCAAGTGGTTAATGTTTAAGATGAGCCTGACGGTCAGCTTGCGCTTTCTCTCCCTTTCTTTCTCTGCCAGCACCAGAGTTCTGCAGAACGGAGGAGTCAGCTAGTGCAGCGCTTCTCACGCTTTTCAATTTTCTGGCACACTTTTGAATTTGCTCAGTTCTTGTGGCGCACCAACCAAATTTTGCATGCTCATCACTGCTCAGTCCCTCCTACTGGCAGAAGGAGAGCAGCGCTTTCTTACCTGTGGAGGCCTCATTCAACCAGAATTAGTCTCACATCTGACCATACAAAGCCAGTAGGCGATGCAGGATGGCAAGGCTGTATATTTTCAGAAACCAGACTGAAGCCAGCAGAGGAGGCGCACAGCTAAGAGGTCCTGCTGTCCTACCAGTGGGAGGGAACAAAGGTGACTAGTTCTGTCAGATTTCTGGTGAGCGAATCTGGGACGCTTGTTCCCTCTAGTGCTAGTAGTGAGTGATCAGTTCAGTTTGGGAGGATGAGGGGAATCTAGTGGGCTATTGCCATGAAAAACTCTAGTAATTTACTCTCAAACTATACCTAAAAGTGCATTCTTTAAGTTTTTATGCTACAAAATTTTTTTGACTTGATACAAAAAGCCCTCAGGGCTAGTGGATATGTCCTGTCCACAAGACAGTATTGCACCATAAAAAAATCAGATTAGCTAGCACAATCAAACTATGCCCAACTTGTAAATTCCATATAGGAGATAGGATCAAGTCAGACTTTGCACTGGGTTCCACAGCATTCAGTTTATGCCAGATTACTCTAATCCAGCTATTAGATCACACACTGCAATTGCTAACCTGAAAGTAAAATATGTTTTCCTACAACTAGGATAGAAGAAAGAGGGGCTGGAGAAGGGAATGTAGGGGCTTGTGGTATATCGTGGCATGCGGTGGCAAGGGGCTTTTAATATAGAGCAGGCAAACAGTTCAGGGCCAAACAAAACTTCTTATCTCCAGGAACAAGCAGGAATGTAGTCTTCACATATGGGTATCGTCGGTACCGACAGAGCCTGCGCGGGAACGCTCCCCAGTGTCCAATTAGCTTTTGGGAGCATCCCACAGTGCCTGCGTGCTGCCTTTCCGCCTTTCCCAACTGCCTCTCTCCAGTTCTTTGTTTTCCGCGGAGCCAGCAGGTCGTGTTCCTGTCACCGCAGAAAAGTTTCCTTCTTTTTTGTGGTCGCGTCTGCCTTCCTCGACGCTTTACCGGTACCGCCGGTTTTTCTTTCTTTCTTTTCTAAAAAAAACAAAACAAAAAACTTTTTTCCCATTTTTTCCAGGTGCACGTGCCATTTTGGGCGTTAGGCCCAAGATATTTTCCACAATGGAAAAACCTTCTTCAGGTTTTAAAAAGTGCACCAAGTGTGGCGGTACCATCTCCGTCACCGACACCCATGAATGGTGTCTTAAATGTTTAGGTCCTGACCACTCCATCACGGAAAGTATGGCCTGTGCCATGATGTCCAAGAGAGGTCGACAGAACCGAGCTGCCAAGTTCAGTACCCTGTTTCCCTCTGATGCAGCTTCGGTGGCATCGACGTCTTCCAGGGCTTCGTCTTCCTCCCGTGGATCTCAGGTAACTAAACATAAGTCTAGCCGGTCCTCAAAGGGTAGATCTCCTTCTAAGCATCGAGATGCCTCTGGTGTTGCCCTTGAGGAGTCTGCACCGGCAAAATTGCCCCGGCAGGAGGCTTCGGCTTCCAAACCATTATCGGGGCTCCAGGATGTTCTCGAGGCCTCGACCTCGGCAGAACTACTGGTGCCATGCTCTGGGGTACCGGCAGTTTTCTCCGGTACCAACATCCAGGCATCGGCAACGTCGATAGACCAGAGGGTCCTGGCTATTGAACGCAGTCTGGCGGCTCTCCTTGCGGCATCGACACCCTCCAAACCGCGTCAGACAGTTCAACCGGTACCGTCACCGACTCCGGCACTGGTACTGGTACCGACATCATCGGCATCGACATCAGCGTCCGCATTGCCGGCACCCAGTCATGCGATGCCTTCCGGTACTGATAAACCGGTACCGGTTCCCCTCGGTACCGACTTCGGTCAGTACGGGTATCGGGCTCTTCAAGAGCATCCGGACAGAAGGTACTTCGAGTCCTCAGAGGAATCTGAGGATTCCGACAGTTCTGTCGATGCGGGGATACTTCTCCCAGAGGAGCCTTCCTCCCCTAAACGCAGGAGGACATTTCCTTTCAGGATTTCATCAGGGAGGTGGCTCGAGGTCTGTCCATTACTGTGGCTCCTGAAACAGAGCCCAGAGCAAAGGAGTTGGAAATTTTAAAATATCCTAAAACTCCTAAAGAGGCAGCTACCTTGCCTATCCATGAGATCTTGCATGATCTCATGCTAAGAATGTGGGAGACACCTCTTACCACCTCTCCTCACTCTCGTAGACTGTATCGAGTCCCTCCTTGTCCTGGTTTCCAGAAAACGCGGCTTCCTCACCACTCTATTGTAGTGGAATCAGCTATGAGAAGGATCAGGAGTGCAAAGAGGCATGCCTCTAATCCTCCAGGACGTGAGAGCAGAACTCTGGATGCTTTTGGATGTCGTGTCTTCCAAGCTTCCATGCTTTCTGCCAGGATCATTTCCTATAGTTTATATATGGGGATGTTCCTGAAAGAAGTCACAGGAGATTTAGAGGTTTTGAGCCCTCTTCTTCCTGAGGATAGAAGGCAGGATTTTCTCACATTGGTCAAACATGCCCAGGATGTTTCCAAATTTGTCAACCGTGCAGCTTTTGACTGTTTTGAGTGCATAAGCAGAACTTCTGCCATTGCCATAGGTGCACGTAGAATTGCTTGGCTCCAGGCATCTGATCTGGAGCTCTGGGTACAAGACAAACTAGGACATATTCCTTGTACTGGTGAGAACCTGTTTGGCAAAGATTGGCAGGAAAAGGCCAATGAGTTGGATGCTGACAACTCCATCTTGGATAGATTATCCAAGGCCACAGCAGATCCTGCAAGAAAGAAATCTTTCAAGAAACCATTCTTTTCTAAAAAGAAAAGGTTCTATCCTGCTTATTCTCAGCAGGGACGTTCTGCAGGTCAACCTGTCCAGAAAGGTCAGCAACCACCCAAACAAAGGAAAGCAAAGACTGCTAAACCTCAACCGTCTCAGCCTCCACAAGGCCTTTGACTTTCAGCTAGAGAACGTAGCCTTCCTGGCTCTCAATGGACCAGAGCCTTCCACCATTCCAGGAAGGTTGTGCCATTTTGCCCCCAGATGGGGACAGATAACAGCAGAGCATTGGACACTCTCCATCATAAAAGAGGGGTACAAGCTTCATTTTTTGAGCATGCCCCCTCTTACAATGATAAGACAGTTCAATTCTCACACCTCTCTCATCAACCTGTTAGATCAAGAGGTCGCCATGCTTCTTGCCCAAGGGGCAATAGAAGAAGTACCCATCCATCAATAGGGTACAGGGTTTTACTCCCCCTATTTCCTTATCCCAAAGAAAACAGGGGGATACAGACCTATTTTAGACCTCAGAGAATTGAACAAATTCCTATTCAAAGAGATATTCAAAATGATTTCTCTAGGAACTCTGCTGCCATACCTTCAGAGTCAGGATTGGCTTTGTTCTCTAGATCTCAAGGATGCGTACACCCATGTTCTCATCCATCCAACTCACAGAAAGTTCCTTCGGTTCCTTTTTCAAGGAAAGCACTACCAATACAGGGTGCTGCCTTTTGGCCTGGCCTCAGCACCAAGAGTGTTCACGAAATGCATGGCCGTGATAGCAGCATTTCTCCGCACTCTAGTAATATTCGTCTTCCCCTACTTAGACGACTGGCTCATTCGAGCCCCAACAGAGTCAGAGGCCAGGACTTCTCTGTCCTGCACAATGTGTATCCTTCAGTATTTGGGTCTGGTCATAAACATCCCAAAATCCAGTCTAACTCCCACTCAATCTCTAGAGTTCATAGGAGCTGTCTTGGATACCAATAAAGCAAGGGCCTATCTTCCCCAGGCCCGTTGCCTTCGCATGGTGCAGTTAGCTTCTCAAGCAGTGCTAAAGCCTCATCTCACTGCCCGAGAAATGCTACAACTACTAGGCCACATGGCATCTACCGTGCATGTGGTTCCTTATGCTCGCCTCCATATGAGAGCAGCCCAGTGGCCTTTATCCACCCAGTGGACCCAGGCATCAGGATGCCTGTCAGACAAAATAGCAAACACAAATCGTCTTATTTTGTCCCTCCAATGGTGGAGGTCCACTCAAAACCTGTTGCTGGGGTCCCCATTTCAACAGCCCTTGCCCCAGGCAACTCTCACAACAGATGCTTCACCAAAGGGTTGGGGAGCGACCTCTCCACCCAAGGCACCTGGACTCCACAGGAGACTCATCTACATATCAATCTCTTGGAGCTCAGAGCAATCTTCCTTGCTCTGCGAGTGTTCCACACCCTGCTCATCTACAAGACAGTCCTCATTCATACGGACAATCAAGTAGCCATGTTCTACATGAACAAGCAGGGGGGAACAGGCTCTCTGTCACTTTGCGACGAAGCTTTGCGACTATGGGCCCTCGCCAGAGAGCACCAGATTCATCTCCTGGCAGTGTATCTTCCAGGCATACAAAACTCTTGGGCAGACAGACTCAGCCGAGTTCTGCTTCCACACGAATGGTCTCTGCATGCAGACCAGGTGACCAAGATTTTTCAAATTTGGGGAACCCCGGACATAGACCTCTTTGCAAGTCTGTGGAATGCCAAACCTCCCCGGTTCTGTTCCAGAACTCCGGCTCAGGGGGCTCAGGCCAGGGATGCTTTCCTCCTTTATTGGGGTCAAGACTTCCTGTATGCCTTTCCACCCATTCCCCTGATTCCCAAAACCCCGTTCAAGCTTCAGAGAGACAGAGGCCGTATGATCCTCATAGCTCCACATTGGCCTCGGCAAGTGTGGTACCCCCTGTTTCTACATCTCTCTCAAGCTCCCTCCCTGGAGTTAGGGTCTGCTCCAGATCTCCTATCTCAGGAGGACGAAATGTTATGGCATCCCAATCCCCGGTCTCTGCATCTCAGGGCTTGGTTGCTGAAGGCCTAGATCTCCATGATCTTAACCTTCCTCAGCAAGTGAAGGATATCGTTTATGCTTCCAGGAAGCCTTCCACAAGACGCTGTTATGCTTTCAAGTGGAAAAGGTTTACCATATGTTGTTCGCAGAAGGTTCTTAACCCCCTTGCAGTACTTCTGGAATCATTACTGGAGTAACTCCTTCATTTATCCAGTGCAGGACTTAAGACTAACTCAGTGAGGGTCCATTTGAGTGCTATTGCAGCTTCCTTTAAGCTTCTAAATGGACAACCTATTTCCTCCCATCCTCTTATAGCAAGATTTATGAGAGGCCTTCTGCTAACTAAGCCTCCCATTAAGCCACCACCTGTGGCATGGGACTTAAACTTGGTTCTTGGTCAGCTCATGAAGCCACCTTTCGAACCCTTAGCTGCTACCTCCTTGAAATTCCTTTCTTGGAAGGTTATCTTTCTCATTGCAATCAAATCAGCACGCCGCATCTGTGAGTTGCAGGCACTAGTGGCTGATCCACCTTATACAAGGTTCCATCATGACAAGGTTCCATCATGACAAGGTAGTCCTTAGGACTCATCCACGCTTTATGCCAAAGGTAGTCTCGCCTTTTCATCTAAACCAAGCGGTCTGCCTACCTGTGTTCTTTCTAAGACCTCATGCATCAAATGCAGAAAGGAATCTTCATACTTTGGACTGTAAAAGAGCTTTAGCCTTTTACTTACAAAGAACACAGCAACATAGAAAGTCTTCTCAACTCTTTGTTGCTTTTGATCCTTCTCATTTGGGACTTCCAGTCTCCAAGAGAACACTATCTAACTGGATTGCTCAGTGTATTTCCTTTGCCTATCAGAGTAAGAATCTTCCTCTGGAGGGCCATGTCACAGCTCACAATGTGAGAGCCATGGCAGCTTCAATGACACATCTGCACTCTGTGTCTATCGACGACATCTGTCAAGCAGCCACCTGGGCCTCGGTTCATACCTTCACAGCCCATTACTGCTTGGACAAGGACTCCCGCCGGGATGCCTTGTTTGATCAGGCTGTTCTCCAACACCTGTTCCATACCTAATCAACTCCTACCCACCATCCCTGGTAGGATGTAGAGATCCATGGGGGGAAGTGGAGCCTTTTTTTCAGGGGCACACAACTTCTGGGGTCTCTCCCTGGCATCTAAAGCTAGGGAGTCCCCATATGTGAAGACTACATTCCTGCTTGTTCCTGGAGATAGCATAGTTACTCACCTGTAACAGGTGATCTCCGGGAACAGCAGGAATTTAGTCTTCACAACATACCCACCTCCCCTAGGAGTTGTATCTCTCTATCTCTTTCCCTTTCCCTCTCTCTTTCTTTGTCTCAGCTTTAAAACTCAACTGGAGAGAGGCAATTGGGAAAGGCGGGAAGGCAGCACGCAGGCGCTGTGGGTTGCTCCCAAAAGCTTTCTAATTGGACGCTGGGGAGTGTTCCCGCGCAGGCTCCGTCGTTACCGACGATACCCATATGTGAAGACTAAATTCCTGCTGTTCCCGGAGATCACCTGTTACAGGTGAATAACTATGCTTTATTGTCCTTCAGTTACACAGCCATCATTCCCAAGCCTGTTGCCTTCCCAGGCTGATCAGTGCTATTCCCCCGACCCATAAAGTAAACGCAGAATTCAGTTCAGCCCAAAGTCCAGGCAGTCACTTGGGCTTCAGTGTTTGAGTATGGTTCGCAGCAAATACCTCACAGCCAGACTCCTCTCCCAACCCTGCTTCTCTCTCCACAGGCTTCTTAATTCCTCTGTTGAGTCACACCCTCCCAACCTTGAGTTCTGAGCTTTAGACTCTTTTAAGGTGGACTGCTGATAATCCCTTTGGAGAGGGACGGGTAACTCCTGTACGCCCCATCACAGGGCTTTATTTTGATGTGCAGTGTCTGCTCCAATCACACTGTTCTCCTGCTGTCCCAAGAGGGGGAAGGGGTGGATTAGGAGGCAGAGTGACTCTTCTTTGCTCTATCTGCTCCAAGCTTAACCTATTCTCTGGTCTCTACAGTACATTTTGCGTGGGAGGAGATAGGACTCGAGCCAGAAGCAAATGACTATTCTCAGGATTTCTGCCCAGTAGAGATGGGGCAAAAGTCTTATGAGCCCATGCCTACCTACAATTCTGGCTGTCGCCACCAAGGACTTTACCAAGGCACAGTGCTTGCGAAGCATTAATCTAGTGGTAGAGCAGGAGGATGAGAATCGGGGAAGCCAAGGTTCAAATCCCCTTGCCCATCCTTGTGATCTTGAGCAAACTACTTAAGCTTCATCATTTCAGGTGCAAACCTAGGGCCTGATAGCTTCAGTGGATAACCGCTGGCGCTGCACTTTAAACCTCAATATTCAATGCTAGGGCCATATTCACACTCCAGCATTGAATATCCAGGCTGCCTGGATTGCTGTGAAACTAACAAGGCGGTGGTGATATTGACCACTGCCCGATTAGTTTCTGAGAAGAAAGTTAGGCAGGGTTTCTTGCGCCACTTTCGTTGCATTCGCTAACTGGGCAGCGGCTCAGTATCGTTACTGCCCTGTTAGCAATGGGTGCTGCCCTGGAATGTCCCCGGCACACCGTGATGCTAACCAGTTGGCATGTAGAGGCGACACCCGTGGATATTCCGCAGAGCAGCATATACATGGTTTGCGGGTCTCCCCCCAATTAGATTATAGGCCCTCTAGGGACAGAGAAATATATATATAGAGGGAGGAATGGCTCAGTGGTTGGGACAGGTTACCTCAGGCCGGAAGGCCGGGGGTTCAATTCCCACATGGGGAAAAGCAACCTCAGGCCGGAGGGACTGGTGTCCCTAGTACCATGGTCACTCCTTGTGGCCTTGGGCAAGCCACTTAACCCTCCATTGCCTCAGGTACACTTAGATTGTGAGCCCTTCAGGGACAAGGGAATAAAAAGTACCTGTTAGTATACATGTAAACCGCACTGATTCTAAAGAGCACAGTATAAAAAAGAAAGAAAGAAAATAAAAAAGAAAGAAAGACATATATTATACCTGAATATACATTGCCTTGAAGTACTACTGAAAAGGTGCCAGCTAAAGCCAGAGAGTAGCCTAGTGGTTAGAGCAAGACCAGGGTTTGATTCCCTTGGGCAAGTCACCTAACTCTCCATTGTCTCGGAAGAAAAGCCTGACAATCTGCTTCGGTCACACTGCCAAGAAAACCCTGGAACTGCTGGGTTGCCTGACTTGATGGCACACATTGCATTGCAAAGCCAGAAGTGGCTCCTTGAGTCACGGCTGAACACTCCTACTTTGAATTTAGAAGATATTAAAGTCACGGCTGTAGATCCCTGTTCTGAGCTCTGAAGGTACTATGTGCTGGGTCTGCACAGTCTCTCTCCCTCTTGATATCCCAATATTTTTACCTTTGTTTAGAATAAAGCGTATAGACCTGGTTTTATGACCATTTCTTTCATCTTTACAAACCTTCTGGTGCTGTTTGGCTGCTTCTGCTGTCTTCATGAGTCGAGTGCCTCTAGGACAGGTTGATGAAGGATACAGCATCTCCAGGTAGTAGGCATCACTGCAGGGACCGAATGATTGCAATCTTTAGGAAAAAAAGGTGAAACTTGGAGGGGAGGAGCTTGTGGTCACTCTAGCTCAGCGGTTCTCAACCTGTGGGTCGCGACCCCAACGGGGGTCGCCACAGGATTTAGCGGGGGTCGCTTAGCCTCCACCAAGTTTAAAAAAAAAAATTAAGATGTGCACAAGTTGCTGCCGCTGCCGAGTCCGCTTCTCGGCAGCAGCAAACTCCGGCAAACTCACCGCCTTCTTCTGCAGCCGCGGCTCCCTGCCTCTTAGGGAACCGTGGCTGTACTTGTAAAATCGTTGCGGAGCCCTTCCTGTCTCGACGGGCTCCGTGCAGCATTGTCCCGCCTCCAAAGGAAGTGGTAAACAACTTCCTTTGGAGGCGGGACAATGCTGCATGGAGCCCATCGAGACAGGAAGGGCTCCGCAATGATTTTACAGGTACAGCCGCGGTTCCCTACGAGGCAGAGAGCCGCGGCTGCATTAGACGGGAGGCAGACAACCTGCAACACGGCTGACATCGACAGCGGGGGGCTGACATGGAGGGAGGGGGGCTGACATGGACAGATGGAAGGATGGGGCTGACATGGAGGGAGGGAGGGAGGGAGGGAGGGAGGGGGCTGATATGGATGGATGGATGGATGGATGGAGGGAGGGGGCTGACATGGACAGATGGAAGGATGGGGCTGACATGGAGGGAGGGAGGGAGGGAGGGGGCTGACATGGACAGATGGAAGGATGGGGGCTGACAGGGTGGGAGGGAGGGATGGGGGCTGATATGGATGGATGGATGGAGGGAGGGAGGGAGGGAGGGAGGGATGGGGGCTGATATGGATGGATGGAGGGAGGGAGGGAGGGAGGGGGGCTGACATGGACGGATGGAAGGATGGGGGCTGACATGGAGGGATGGATGGAGGGAGGGGGCTGACATGGACGGATGGAAGGATGGGGGCTAGGAGGGAGGGAGGGAGGGGGCTGACGGAGGGAGGGAGGGAGGGATGGGGGCTGATATGGATGGATGGAGGGAGGGAGGGAGGGAGGGAGGGGGGGCTGACAGGGAGGGAGGGAGGGATGGGGGCTGATATGGATGGATGGATGGAGGGAGGGAGGGAGGGAGGGAGGGAGGGGGGGCTGACAGGGAGGGAGGGAGGGATGGGGGCTGATATGGATGGATGGAGGGAGGGAGGGAGGGGGCTGACAGGGAGGGAGGGAGGGATGGTTGCTGATATGGATGGATGGATGGAGGGAGGGAGGAGGGAGGGGGCTGACATGGACGGATGGAAGGATGGGGGCTGACATGGAGGGATGGATGGAGGGAGGGGGGCTGACATGGACGGATGGAAGGATGGGGGCTGACATGGAGGGAGGGAGGGAGGGGGCTGATATGGATGGATGGAGGGAGGGGGGCTGACATGGAGGGAGTAGGCTGGCATGGACAAAGGGGAGAGACATGGGGACATACTGGACAGACGGGATAAATGCTGGACAGAGGCGAGAGACAGTGCGGGATAGGATTATAATGGGCTGATGGGGGTGCTAGCACTGGTAATGGGCAGATGGGGGGGCTACGAATGGTAATGGGTTGATTAGGGAAGGCTAGGACTGGGAATGGACTTATCAAGGGGGGGTAGGACTGGTAATGGACTGATGGGGGTTCTAGCATTGGAAATGAGCTGATCAGTGAGGTTAGGACTGGAAATGGGCTGATTAGGGGAGCCTAGCACTGGTAATGGGGTTGAGGGGGGACTAGCACTGGAAATGAGCTGATGGGGGGTAGGACTGGTATTGGGCTGATTAGGGGGGGGGGTAGGACTGGTAATGGGGCTGAGGGGGATTAGCACTAGAAGTGAGCTGCTTAGGGGGCTTTGACTGGGAATGGGCTGATTGTGGGGAGGGGAGGATAGAGCTGCTGACCCTGGAAGAAAACTGGGGGCTAAGGCTACAAGTGGGCTGATACAAGGGGATGGGAGCATGGAACTGAAAGGGAGTGGATCTGAGAGGGGCTGCCATGGTATTTGTACTAGAAGGGACTGATCAGTGGGAAGGAGGGGGACTGGAAGGGAATGGACACCAGTGGCAGTCATGGGAATGCAAGTTGACATTGGAAGGTACTGGGAGTGAGGACTGGAAAGGGGCTGATACTGGGGAGGGTTACTGGACTGGAAAGAGGCTGATGGAAAGAAGTGAAGAAAACAAAAGAGATAAGAACTGGCAGATGGACCATAGACCACAGAAAGAGAGCTAAGAGAAGACAGGAAAGCAGAAGCCTCAGATCGGGACCAGCATGATCAGAGAATAAATTGGTCAGACAACAAAGGTAGAAAAAATAATTTTATTTCATATTAGTGATTTGACTACAAAATCATCATAATTTTGAAATCAAATATTGTTACTTGTTTTGATTATTTAAATAAGTATTTTATAAATAAAAACATATTGCAAAGGCCTATAATATATTAATAATTCAACAAATGATTACAGCGACAATGCGTTAACGGTAAAGGAAGAGAGACGCATTTGATTTTATCATTGGGGGTCACCACAAGTTGACCAACGGTAAAAGGGGTCACGGTACAAAAAAGGTTGAGAACCACTGCTCTAGCTGCTTGTTCAATGCTGGTATCATTTCCTGGACATTCAATTGTCCTGCAAGGACACTAGAGAAATTGGTCACCTTCTTTGATCTTAGTACAAAGCTTTGGAAGACAGCACTGACACACTTTTCACCACAAATTAAACCAGCAATTACCTGCCAAAGACCAAACAAAGATACAAACAGATATCTAGAAAGGACTGCAGTATACTAGAATAAAGCCATCTCGGAGTAGCACAGACAGTACTTTGTTCTTATCTGTGCCACTCTGAGATGGCTTTATTCAAGAGTATACTGCAGTCCTTTCTATATATCTGTTTGTATCTTTGTTCGATCCTTGGCTGGTAATTGTTGATTTGATTTGTGAGGAATAGTGCGTCAGTGCTGTCTTCCAAAGCTTTGTAAGCATCACCTGCAGTACATGTGCTAGGCCTCAGGGTGGCAATGCCACCTCAGCTTAGAGTGAGATGCTACAGAGCCTGCCCAGTTTCCTGCCTTTGATTCTTAGAGTATATTTTGCTGAGGGCTTTTATGCAATTGGTTTGGGAGTAGGAAAAACTGCGGCTGTAGAGTATCACTTGAGTTTCTGATTCTCGGTACCATCACTGCGTGGGTGGTGTGATGAGAGCGGCAGTCTCAGGAGGGTTCCCCAGCGCTGTTTAGACATCTGAAGTTAGGTATCCTCCTCTGTATCATTTGCATCAGATAGCAGTTTGGGGACTGGTTTTTGCTTGACACCTGCTGATTCAG